>CM039521.1:15831388-15857165 GCA_022433055.1 Begonia peltatifolia
AGGTGCTAACCTGTACGGGTTCTTGCACACTGGCTCAGCTCCAGGGTACACATCAATGACGAACTCGATCTCCCGATCAGAGGGTAGACCAGATAGATCCTCTAGAAACACCTCCGGAAACTCCTGCACCACAGAAACATTTTGAAGCTGAACCCCACCCTGTAACTGTACATGTACTGCACTGGCCAAGAAACCCATACATCCACCACGTAACAACTGCTGGGCTCCCAAAGCCGACGCAATTAGAACTCTGCTCAGACCTTTTCCTGCCCTGAATGAGTAGCTCTCCTCACTCGGAAGTCGGAAGTGAATCTCTCTGGTCCTGCAGTCTATCGTGGCAAAGTGTCTGAACAGCCAATTCATTTCCAAAATCACTTCATACCCCTTCATGTCAAGTATGATCAGATCTACATATAGCTGTCTTCCTCCCATAGTCACCACATCCCCCCGAACCACCTGATCAGAATACAGCCACTCTCCTGACGGCAACAGTACATTGTAAAACCGTTCCGAGGAATTAGGCTCCAGGTTCGCCTTGACTACGAATGCGGTAGACACAAACGGGTGCGTAGCACCCGTATCAACAAGTGTATAAGCAGTCATGCTTGAAATAAAAATGCTATCTGAAATGACTGATAGCTAGGCAGCATCATCTGGCTCAAAAAGGGCAAAGACCTCGGTGCAACTCTCGCTAACGTCTTGCTCACAGTCGGGCATCTGTTGGCAAAATGTCCCACCTCATTACAATTGAAACAACGGTTTTGACGCGGCTTCCAGCACTCTCTAGACATGTGGCACACCTTGCCACAGTTGTAGCACCGCCTTGAGCCCACTCTGCAGGGTGACTCCTCTGACACTTAGGGTACACTGGATACTGTCCCAACCCCTGTGGCCTCTTGTTGCTCCCCTGCCTGCTAGAACTATTACTAGGTCTTTTCAGACCTTTCTTCAGGGACGCCCCCTCCCCACTCGACTGCGGCAGTGACTCCCTGAACGTTCTCTAGAGTTGCTCCTTAGGTACCTCTCCATAATTGAGAAGCTTCGCTCGAGCCTCCTCAATATCCAAGTCCTTTGCTACCACTTCCTCGTATGGCATGCCTCGAGTCCCCGCAATCCGCATGCCCATATAAATATCTGGCTTCAGGCCCTACACAAATTGGTGTACCTTATTTTCGTCGAGCTTTACCAAATGCCCTGCAAACCGCGACAAGGCCTCAAACTGTCGAACATACTCAGCCACCGTACATGTCTGCCTCAACTGTGCAAACTCCACCATCTTCCGTGTCTTGATAGAGTGGCTAAAATATTTACCAAAGAACACCGTCTTGAATTCTTCCCAGGTCATGACCCCCACGTCCCTCGTAGCCACCACCGTATCCCACCAATTGCTAGTATCCTTGGCCAGATAGAATGCTGCACTAAACACCTTGTCATGCTCCTCCACTTTAGCATAACCCATCATCTTCTCCATGCTCCGTATTCACTTCTCAGCACTGAGAGGATCCAGAGATGGCCCGTTAAAAGTCGAGAGTCTAAGTTTGTGTAGTCTATCACCTCCTCTGTCCGACGAACCCTGGGCACTAGACTGACTCTGGTCGTCTCTGTTCATAAATCTCTCCAACTGCTGAGACTGGCGGTGGACTAACTCGGTAAGCTGTCGGACAGTGTCATCTATGTCGCCCATAGCTCTATGCGCCTCCTGTCATGGTCAACCCTTTCCTCTAGCCTCTCCACACATTTTCTATTCCTAAAACATACAAAACTCACATTAGTCTTCACAATAAAATTGAATCTAAACACTTACAATTGGTGGAGTGCTCCCGTACAGCAGTTGGCGGTGTTAGGTAATCCTCTGAACAACGTCGACCTCGTGACTCTGATACCATAACCTGTCACACCCCGAGAATTCACACGTTCCAGGTACGCCCACTACTATTACACACTGTAACATTCAAAAACTCAACGTGAACTCACTCAATTTAACACCACTTTTATTTTCAAATCATATTCAAAAGAACATTTGTAAATATAAAATTTTTTGACTCGATTTGAAAACGATTCGCGCCCTGAAGAGAGAATACGTAAATTCTCAATATAAAATATGCAGCAGAAAAGAACAATTTAAAGGAGTTTTTAAAAATAAAATGGCAAGACTTAAAATTCCAGAAAGGAGCTCGACACACGCCCCACACGCCACTTGGGTCCGGCGTTACGCCCCTGAGGCTCGGCGTCGCGCGCCCCAACACGCGCTCGCAGCCCGGCGCTGTGCGCCCTCGACTCGACACCCTGCGCGAGCACTCAGCAAGGGCGCCGCGTGCCCTGCTCGCCATTGGTATGATGCCCCGCGCGGCCACTCGACCCAGTGCGCCCCGCGCACGCCTCCCGCGCTACGCACGCCTACACCTCGGCGCCACGCGCAAGCCCTTCTGGCGCTGCGCGCACACACCCTTTCGACGCCACTACATCACGCGCACGGCTTCAGCGCCACGTGCGTCGCTCGTCCTACCTCTGCGCCGCACGTCCGCCCATGCACCCACTCTCGGCGCCGCACGACTCGCGTGCGCTTGTCCTGCCGTGTGCCGCGCGCGCCCTGCGACCATGATGCGTTCTCCGCAAGTGCCCTCAACCTGGTTGGCACGCCCCTCACGCACGACCAGTTTGCCGGTGCGCCCCGCGCTCTCGATTCGACTACCCGACACTCTACCTTTCTTCCAAAAATTGGGCAGAGTAACACCTGTACTTATTGACCCCAACCTACAACCAATACACCATATAATCCTCAAAGTACATTAACCAAATTCATCCAGAAATTACCGAAGGAAAACCAGAGCGGAAAGAAATAAATCTAACAACTATCGATAAAGAAAATCCATAATATAGAGCAACACAATGCTCATACATATATAATATACACACACGTCCTCAAAACTACCCAAAAATCAAGAAAATCCATGTCTATACACTATACATCATGTATATTAGACGTGACCCCGAACACCACCAGTACTCACCACCTCCGCGGGTCGGGTCGCCGTAACAGTCCGCCGTCCGGTGCCTCGGTCTCACGCCGCCAATTGCCCTACTGCTCAAGGCTGGGCTCTCGAATCTCACCAGCAGAAACCTCAGCACCTACACCATGGAACATACAACATAAGCGTAACGCTCAGTAAGTAATACGATATGAGAAGTAAAATTGACAATGCAATCCTATCACATGCAGTTTCTACTCTCACGCTCATGTTATCGTTGTCTGTGTCGCGTAGTGCAGCTGCACCAGGGTGAGAATGAACCTAGCGCGACACTACACCCTGACACGTCGCCACCGTCTCGGACTCCCCAGCAACGAGGCCCACAAGCTAGACACTCGCATCACCACACAACAGCCACACCAGGGTGAGGGTGAACCTCGCGCCACGTTATACCCTGACGTGTAACCCTAGTCCCAGTCTCCCTAACAACGTGGCCACAGTTGCCACACACGCCCACATCTGCAACAGCCACGTTAGAGTGAGTATGAACCTCACGCCACACTACAGCCCAACACGTCGCCAACGTCCCGGTCTCCCCAGCAACGAGGTCAAAGCCGCCCACACATGCGTCATCCTCACCATCACATATCACAACACTCCACAATTCAAAATCATGCTTAAATTCATTTTCGTACAATTTTTCAAAATAAAACATGATGCATGACAAAAGTAAACACACATATCAACATGCAATAAATCTTATCGTTCCATAGTGTAGGCCCACCTAGACAAAGCACATGCATGCACTAGTTACCTAGCGTCCTAAGCTTTTCCGGACGCACAATTTTGCCCAAAATGTCTCGACCTAAAACAAAAACCAAAATTTGTCAAAACTCACCTTACACACTAAAATCATCAACAATAACATCACATGTCACAATTCTACTAAAAACGCTCACTAATCCCACCTGGCTCAAAACTCGACATAACCTTCCGACGTGCATAACTTTTGTGTCGGTTATCGAAATTGAACGATTCCGGCAGCTAAACGTCCCTCTTATATTAAAAGGGATTTTAAAACGATAAACCGAAACTGAGCCAAAAACACTAAAATAGATTTTGTTTTCAAAACTCAAAAGTCCACATTCCCGGTTTCAACTCCAATTCACCAATTTCCTTCACCATTAAATCATATTTCCTTCATTTAGACTCAATCTAATCAAATTCGAGATTTTCAAATTAGAGAATCGAGGTGGCCAAAGGAAAACACCCCCCACCCCCTCCCCCCCCAAACCATCTATCCACGACCTAACACACACTCATAGACAAAGTTGAAAACCAAACCAACCAAGCTCAACCCCTCGGTTTTTCTCCCTCCCTCTCTGACGTCTATTGTCCATCCACTAAACACACACATTCTCACTTCCAATTCACCCAAATATTTCAGCCAAGTCCACAGAAAATTGAAGGAAACCGAGTGCTAAGCTCGGCCAAACCAGAAAAACTGAAACAGGGCTCACCTTCAGTTTTGACCTCAGGAAGACCAAAGCACGCCCGAGTCCTTGCCTCGTTGGAACTCTCCGCACACTGGCGTCTCTCTTTGTCGTCGATCGTCGGCCGCTCGCTCTCCGGCTCCAGCTCTCTCTCTCTTGGTGTCTCTCACTCTCGGGTGCTCATGGGCGAGAAAGCAGAACGATGAGTGGCTTCATCGAGAAGCCACTCACCATATTTAAAATTTTAAATTTTTTTAAAATCAAATTACCAAAATGCCCTCACGTGTTTTGAACCTCCGTGTTTCCATTAAATTCGCGTCCTCCCGACTTCAAAATTCACAATTTCTTCTACGAATTAAATTCCAAGTTTCATAAAATAAACCTCCCGCTAAAAACTTCTAGAAAATTTTCACGAGAAAATAATTTAAATTCCAAAAATTTTGTGAGTTATTACAGACGTTCATGGAGCATCTATTAGAGGGATGGACACATTTCTGTTATCCATCATCTGTTCTTCAAAATAGTGCTTAACTCTCTGCCCATTAACCTTGAAGGATTTCCTTGTTGTTTCACTGATTAATTCCAAAACTACAAAATCATGGATGACTATAATTTTAAATGGACCAATCCACCTTGACTTCAACTTTCCAGGAAATAGCTTTAGTCTACAATTATAAAGCAATACTTTTTGTCCCGTTTCAAAAATCTTGTCCTGGATTTTTTTATCGTGCCATCTTTTCACCTTGTCCTTATAAATTATAGCATTCTCGTAAGCATTGAGTCTGAATTCGTCTAGTTCGTTAAGCTGCAACAACCTTTTCTCTCCTACTGTATCCATGTCCATATTCAATCTAGCTACTAACCAATATGTTTTGTGTAGTAAGTCCACTGGTAGATGGTAGGCTTTTTCGAACACTAAACGAAATGGAGATGTTCCAATGGGTGTCTTGAACACTGTTTTGTATGCCCACAAGGCGTCTAGTAATTTCGCAGCCCAATCTTTTCTGCTTGTATTTAGCACCTTCTCCAGAATCCTTTTAATTTCTCTGTGCAATACTTTCGTTTGTCCGTTTGCTTGAGGATGATAAGTTGTGGTCACTTTATGCTAAATTTCATACCTTACCAATAGTTTCTGAAACAGTTTGTTGCAAAAATGATTGCCTCCATCACTGATAATAGCTCTTGTTATTCCGAACCGAGTGAAAATATTACGATGCAGAAATCTTGTGGCCACCTTAGCATCATTTGTGGGGAGGGCAACAACTTCCACCCGATTAGAGACATAGTCCACAGCAAGTAGAATATATTGATTTCCATAGGATGAAAGAAATGGTCTCATGAAATCAATGCCCAAACATCAAACAGCTCTACTTCTATTATTTTTGTTAATGACATTTCATGTTTCCGTGAGATATTTCCCACTCGTTGACACTTATCACATGACTTAACAAAATTGTTAGCATCTCAGAATAATGTAGTCAATACAAACCTGATTGTAAGACTTTCGACGTTGTTCGAATTCCTCCAAAATGCCCTCTGTATGATGCTGCATGGCAATATTATAGCACTGTTGTAAAGAATATCCATGACTGAAAAATCATCCATGCATAATTTCAGAAAATTTTTGACCATAAATGAGAAAATAGACATCATGCATCGCTGAAAAGTAGCTGGAGCATTGCACAGTCCGAAAGGCATGCGTCTAAATGCGAACGTTCCATATAGGCAAGTAAACGTAGTCTTCTCTTGATCTTCAGGAGAAATGGAAATCTGATTATAGCCAGAATATCCATCCAATAAATAATAATACTCTTTCCTAGCTAGTCGATCAAACATCTAATCAATAAATGGCAAAGGAAAATGGTCTTTCCCTATCATTTTATTCAGCTTACGGTAATCCATACATACTTTCCATCCATTGACTGTTCGAGTGGGAATCAATTCATTTTTCTGGTTTGTCATGACTGTCATCCCTCCTTTCTTTGATATGCATTGTACTGAACTTACCCATGAGTTGTCGGCAATAGGGTAAATAATTTCAGCATCCAATAATTTGATTACTTCCTTCTTGACTACCTCTTTCATTATAGGATTTAAACGTCTTTGTTGTTCTATTCAAGGCTGATAATTCTACTCCATCAGGATTTTGTGCTTGCAAATGCTCGAGCTAATACCTTTTATGTCAGCGATGGTCCATGCAATGGCAGTTTTGAATTTTCGTAAAACTTCCATTAGTTCCAATTCTTGTCCTGAGGTGAGTGAAGTAGAGATTATCACGGGCAATGTTCACTATCTCCAAAAATGCATAGTTCAAATGTGTTGGCAGTTGCTTTAGTTCAACTTTTGGAGGATCTTCAACAGAAGCTTTCAACATTTTGTAATCTGTAACAGCTCTTTCCAAATTTTGAAAATGGTTGGGCCATGGCTGGTAATTCTTTCTTTTTGATGAAAACTATTTCTCTTACTGTTTGCTGATTCTGAATGCTTTTTTTTTCACCAAAGATGGTGCTAGGAGGCTCGTTAATGCGTCTTCGGCCTCAGAACGCAACTTAGAGCATATACACGTTAACCATAACTTTTTAACTTAACTCATTTACTTCCCATTTAATTCTTCACAACTCTAAATGTCTTTCCCAAATATTTCTCCATGTAAACTCCTAATTACCCATGTTAATTTCTTTTCAAATTAACCACATGTTAATTTACCAAATTATCGATTGACCAAAATTTCTAAGAAATCAAACGTGGTGATAAACGACAAAACGAGTCAACTTATATCACGTTGTCAGTCAAAGACATAAAAATCTGACATGTGGAATTTAATTAATTATAACTATTATCAATTTTTACAAAGTTTGTGTTTACAACTGAATTTTTTGTTGTTTCAACCCAAGAAAAATAGCGTATGATGCCGTTTTAATTGAAGAAATCATTGCGATAAAATTTGGTGTATTATTTATTTAAATACCTTCATGCAAGCAAATGTTGACTAAAAGGAATTCAAAATTAAAACAAAATTACACTTTAGCACTCCATGCTTGTTGGAAACATTATGTGCAATGTTATGGACATTTTGTCTCCTCCTTGGTTACCGTGTCATCTCCCCATAAATCATATTCACGAACTCCTCCGCATCTTTTAAATTAGGATCTTCTTCTGATTCTTCAAAGAATGAAACCCTTGCAAAATGAATAAACAAGTTAGAAAATCTTTCGGCTAGAGATTTTGGGAGTGAATCGCATGGCACGTCATCTTCTCGGGGTTGAAGAGGGTTTGACTTCAAATCCAAGGCCTTTTTCATTTGGATGACCACCTTCCTTTCTTTTGATAGTTTCGAAATAAATCCCCGCAAGGCAAATTCAAGAGAAGACATAGAAACAACATATGTAAGCATGTGATAAAATTGTACAACTGAAATTTAGCCATGTCGCCAAAGATATAATTCTTTACATTGTTTTGCTCAACTCCATTGACGATCACATCTTTACATTCAGCAAACCAACAAGCAAAAAATTCAACACCAATATGAGTAGTAAAGCTCCTTGTCAATTTGAAACCATCAATCATAAGCTTATTGGCTAAGACATATCTATCAAGCAATATGTCTACATTCTCAAGGCTAGCGGTCAATCTCCCAATAAAACTTCCCTTTCCACCTATATCCCATGGAAGATCATGACACAAATTGAAATAAACTAACTCAATAGCTTTATCATGAATAAATGAGCAACCCTTGAGAAAATCACATGACTTCCTTTCATTTAAATAAACACTAGGGGCTAGCAAATAATTCTTAAATTGGTTTGACTCTAAACATTCAATCAAGTAAATATGTTGAATTTATTCATGGTATTCTCCACCAAATCGACCAACATAAAGAAGTCAAAGTGAATGAGGAATGTTACCAAACAAATTGTGATCTCCTCCACTTTTGATAGAGAAAAAAATAAACTTTAAAGCCCTTTGAGTCTCGACAATTTGAAGCGCTCCATGAGTCCTTTGTTGATGTTAGCCAAGTTTCTTTAACTCTTTTCTTCCATGGCTTGGTGCTCAAGTTATTTTCCTAAGTTGGAAATGAGCTAGTTTGAGATCATGCCCATCAAATTTTAATGAACATGGTTCCTTGTAATCTTCATTCACTACCTTCTTATTGTATGGCCAAATTTTCCCAAAAAGAATATCTGTAAGGAGATTTTTGTGTCCTTTAACCAAGAAAATTTCTTGTTCAAGGATCTTATTTTTGAAGAAATAAAAACAAAGCTCAACCTAGGGCCAACTTGGAATGTAGAAATCTTGCACCTTTACCAATACCTCATCCTGATTTTCTAGACTTGGAGGATTTTGAATCAACAAGAGGGAACAATGTTTTTTAACATAAAACACTTCTTCATGAACTTTTTCCCCTTCCATGCTTGTTGTAAGGAAATCATCTTCATGTTCCTTTACCAAAATTTCTTCCTTTAGACACATAACATCTCGATTATGCAAAGTGACAATCCCATTAACCATAAAAAATTGTGAATCTTTGGAGTTCATGTACTCTTCCTCTTGAGAAGGAACTATTTCATCATCCTTTGAAATGACTATCTCCGCAGTAGAGAATCATTTATGCAAATCATCTGAACCATACAAGGAATCAAATAAATCATTCGATGGTGGAGGCTCTACGAGACTTTCTCCCAACAACTCTAACCGCTTGTCAACTATTTACTCACAAAAATCAAAATACATTTTCTCTTTCTTTACCATAGCATGAGTAAACTTTCCAATCAACTTGGATAACCTTTCAAGACCGTGGTCAATGTCAAGGAAAAGTGCACAAATTTTACCATTTTGTTCTTGAAAAGTTGGTGTGGATTTTTCAACAAAAACATGGCTTCGTTTTGACAATTTGTAAACAAAACTTTTAGAAGAAAAAAAATGACTTCTTACCATGATTCAAGGCCTTAGAGCATGCAAAGAAAGCATAGTAAAAGGATGAACTAGGCTTTGATATCAAAAGATGTGTCACAAAATGAAGGTTGGAAAATAAAACACAAATGCTCTCAGTTTGCAAAAACAGTTTTGGCCAAGAAATGAGTGATATTCCAAAATGTACAACTCTCTCAATTTAACTTCAATAAGGCTAAACTTTTGACAGCTTCTCACTTTGGATTTGGTAAAAATATCCTTAAAAAAGCAAGGGCTAAATCAATGGGGACAAAAATTTACTGTTGCAAAAGTGCTAACTGTTTGGCTAAGAATGAAATGGTTTTTCGTAGACAGCTTTCCGCCAACTTGGGGATGATGTGACTTCAATGGTTGAACTTGAGAGCTTCTACATCATTCCTAGGTTTTTCTACTCTACAAAGAAAGGAGAAGAAAAATGTGGTAGAAGTAAAAGTCACCTACACTCATAAAGGGTGGTTTTACTCTTCCCTAATCTAATTGAATATTACTTGCCAAGAAATGAACTTGGGAGAACTCTCAAAAGTTTGAAGAAATTTTTGTTCTGATGTTCATTGTTGTTCAAGAAGGACTAAGGGTGGTTTAAATACCAGCCCTTAAGGTCATTAGAGTTTACATTGAATTCAAAGCATAAAGCAAAAAAGAAAACAAAAAGAAGAAAAGTACATGACTAGAAAAAGTTAAGCCTCAAAGTTTCTATTTTAGGCAATTGACTCCTAGCCCCAAAAGATGTTCTTTTTAAAAACATCCAAGGAAATGTTGACTAAAAGGAATTCAAAATAAAACAAAACTGCACTTTAGCCCTCCATGTGACTCGGCCAAGCATGGAAACATTATGTGCAATGTTATGCACATTTTGTCACCTCCTTGGTTGTCATGCTATCTCTCCCAAAAATCATATTCATGGACTCCACATCTTTTGAATTAGGATCTTCCTCTAATTTTTCAAAAAAAGTATCCCTTGCAAAATGATCAAACAAGTTAGAAAATCTCTATGCTCAAGATTTTTGGAGTGGATCTTGTCGCAAGTCACAAGTTTACTTGTATCATAAGAGCCTGAAATATCTTTCTACTCAATGAGATTTGAATATGAAACAGTGCAGGTGGGTGGAGCATGAGAATTATATTTTCAGCTTATAGTATCATCCTGGCAAGACGAATGTTTTAGCCGATGCTTTAAGTCAAAATCCTCAAGAATCTTTTGCCTGTCTAGTGCTCAATGAGGGAAAGCATTCTGATACCATTGGATATTTTGATATGCAACACTATGAGTCTTATATGACAGCTTGTGCTTACAATGTTTTCGATACTTCGAGCTTGCTTCATAAGGCTAAGCAGATAAAACAACAAGATAATGAGTTGCTAAAGAAAGTTAATTAGCTCCAAAATGGTGGACAGCTTGACGGATGAGAGGTCAACGTTGAGTAGATATTGCTTTTCAAAGGCCGAGTGGCAATTCCTAGTAATGAGAAGTTGAGATAGATTATCCTTGCCACACAAGTATAGATTAACTATCCACCCTAGAAGTACGAAGATGTACTAGCACTTGAAATGATAGTATCAGTGGATGGGTATGAAACGTGAGGTAGCAAACTTTGTGGCCAGTTGTCTAACGTGTTAGCAAGTAAAAGTTGAACATCAGAGACCAACAAGTTTATTGCAGCTTTTTCATGTTCAAGAGTGGAATTGGCATATGATTACAATGAATTTCGTTACAAGTCTTCCTAGAACTCATCAAAAGCTTGATGCAGTATGGGTCATTGTGAACCATTTGACTAAGTCCACCCATTTGGATGTATTTTCCCTTGTGTAGGTTGAGCTGGTTATATATCAAGAATATTGTTGATCTTCATAGTGTTCCCTTGAGTATCATTTTTTACTACGACTCTGGTTCATAGCCAAATTTTGGAGAGCTTTGCCAAAGCACTTAGTACTGAGTTGAATCTCAATACAACACATCATCCTCATCAGAATGAACTATCAAGATTTTGAAAGATATGTTGCGGGTATATATCTTGGATTTTAGAGATAGTTGGATTAATAATCAACTATTAGTTGAATTCGTTTAAAACAACAGTTATCAAACTAGCATTACTGTTTCTCCATAGGAGATGTTGTATGTGAGACCTTGTTGTTCACCATTATATTGGGCTGAGATAGAAGAGTGGATTTCTCTTGGGTTAGAGTTGATCTAAGAGACTACTGAGAAGATTCGGTTGATCAGAGAAAGGCTGAGAATAGTGCAAAGTAGGCAAAAGAGTTATTGTTGATCTTAAGAGACGTGATGTTGAGTTTGACGCTAGAGAGTTTGTTTTCTGGAAGGTTCGTTCGAAGCGTGATATAAGTTGGTTTAAGGCAAAAAGGAAGTTAGCCCTTAGATATATTGGCTTGATTGTTGAGAGGATTAGTAGTGTGGCATACACACTTGATTTACCTCCCTAGTTTGGGTATGTTCATAATATTTTTCACATGTAGTTACTGATGAAGTATATGTCTAACCCGTCACATATCATCTCCAGAAATGACATTTCTATATAGGAGGATGTTTCCTATGAGGAGGAGCTGAGCAGATTCTAGGCAGAGAGTTCTTAGTTCTTCATCACAATTAGATTCCCTTGATTTATGTGTTGTGGAAGAATCTTACTGAGCATGAGGTAACTTAGGAGGCCGAGTCTAAGATGGTGCAAAAGTATTCTCATTTGTTTGATGTTTTCCCTTAAGGCTGTGTTGAATTTCATGGATAAAATTTCTTTAAGAATGAGAGACCGTAAAAATTAGTATTTTTATGTTAATTAAATTTCAGATGAAAGATTGTTCACCTTTTAAAGCTCCAAATTAAGAACTAGTGCCCGAAGAACGATTTTGAAAGGGAGAAAATTAAGAACATTTTATATGCTTAAGTGGTTAGAAGCCTGATATATGCCAAAGTCTGCAGAATGCTTGGAATTATATTTGTTGTTGGGATGTTAGAAAGATATAAGAGTAATTCAAATAAAAACCACTAGATTGCTACAGAGAAAGTGTTGAGGTACCTTCAAACAACCAAAGACTAAACTGATTGATAGTATGAATGTGATTAGATACTCTGATTCAGACTTTGTTGGTTGTGTTGATTTACAGAAATCAACATTAAAATACATTTTTATGTTTGTCGGTGGAGTTGTATCTTCGAGAAGTACAAAGCAGCACTTGACTGCTACATCCTCTATGAAAGCTAAGTTCCTATCATGTTTTTAGGCTACTTCACATGTTGTATGAATGAAGAATTTAATTTTATGGCTTAGAATCATTGATTTGTTGCTAGGCGGTTCAAGATATTGTGACAATTCTACTATAAATTTTATTGATGAAAACAACAAAAGTAGTAGTCAAAGTAAACACATCAGCATTAAGTATTTAACCATAAGGGAACATGTTAAGGATGCATTAGTGGTCATCGAACACATTACCAAATTGATGATAACTGATCTTTCAACTAAAGGCATGCCGATTTTAAAGTTTAAGGATCACGTAAAGAGAATGAGACTTCGTTCCCCTATGTAATTTTTAGTTGTAAGAACAAATGATGATTGACTCTTCCTATGATATTTCTCATTTCGATATATTTTGTTTACATATTTATTTTTTAACAATATACTTAAATATTAGATCTAGAATAAACATAGAGTATATTTATTAAATTTATAAGTACTGAAGAAAAAGACATAATTCATTGTGATATGTTGAAGATAAATCTTGATTATATTAAAAAAATTTATCACTATGATTCACGTTTTGTGTTTTCTTACTACAATGATAATGTAAAACACTCACAAAGGGGAAGAATATTGGAAGTGGTTTAATTTTTCATTACGTGAGTTTAGCTTTCTATATAATTTGGTTCGGTTTTGGACAATGTTTTTTTAACAAACCACCCACTCACACCTCTCACGTTCACACTCCTTTTTCTATAAGACTTTTTTATGCCAGAATTTTTGTAGAGAGAAGAATTCATACGGTAAAGATTCCCTAAGCCTAACATCTTATTGAAAAAGAATATTTTTTTATTAAGAGATTGTTGAGAGTTTACAAGTGACTAGATTGAAATGAAAACCACCGTCTCCGTTTTCGGATATCAATGATGAGTGGTATTTCGTTAGTCTCCGTTTTCAGATATCAATGATGAGTGGTATTTCGTTATTCTGCAATTGATCTAAGTGCTTTAAATTTGTTTGTTATAACATGTTTAGATCGTTTAAGAATTTTTAACATCATCATCTTTTATTATCCAAAACGTATTATAATTGGTTTGGATAATTTTAATCCGCTTGGATCTAAATGATATTTTTTTAAAATTTGGAAATACTAGTAAGTATATAAAAAGATAGAATTAATTCATCAAAATTTCAAGTAATAATTGTAACAAACAATAAAATAAAATCATTGCTCACAATTTATATATATTGTTGGTTAAAAATAAAATCAATTCATAATTCATTATTTTAAAAATAAAATAAAATCAATAATGATTGTCGTGAAAGGAGAGAGAGAGAGAGAGAGAGAGAGTGGCGCCCCAGCCCTAGTTTTCCCCTCCCCCACTAGTCCACGGTCCACCCACTCCAGAGAGAGAGAGAGAGAGAGAGAGAGAGAGAGAATCTGTTTCGTCGTTTTTGTTACTAATTGGCGCTTCGTTTAGCCGCCCTTTCCACGAGCCATTTGCGGTCGCGACCACTTTGATTCTTCTTCTTTCCGCTCTTCGCATTCGATTCTCCTCTAGAAAACCCCAATTTCGTTCTGTACTGCCGTCTGCAATGGTTTTTAGCAACTGCTTCTGTCCTCTCTAGCTTAAATTTCCTCTTCTATGGCTTCCCTTCAGCAGTTGTCCGCTATTAAGGTTATCCCATGATTTTTCCTTCAATTTCACTTGCTTTTGCTTGAGTTTAGGAGCTTCTTAACTTCTCTTCTGGTTTTATAGGGCGCCAAAGTTCTCATGGTTGGAGCTGGTGGAATTGGCTGCGAGCTTCTCAAGACTCTGGCTCTCTCCGGCTTTGAAGACATTCATATTGTGAGTGCTTTCCTCTTCTCCATGCACGCATTCGAGCAACACTACACAAGTTATTTCTTTTTCTTCTCTTTCCTTTTCATTTTGAAAAAAAAAAAATCGAGTTTTTTGAATATTTTGTGATGATTCTTACTTTCCATGATTAATTAGATTTTCTTATTCATTTTAACTTGATTGAAGTTTATGGGTCCATTTTATTTTATCTGATGGTAATAGTGAGTATTGTCTTTATTTAACGTTTTCCTGCGGCTCAATTGCAAATGCACCCATGAAAGTGTATCATGCAAGTTTTGTTTAGTTATTCTTGGAAATTATCTCCCCTTGAAATTTGTGTACTTTCCATTATTTCAATTTTTTTTTCTGGAGGGGGAACGTCAAATCTTTTGTACCAAACTTTACCCTGATTATAATGTCATTCCTTTTCCTCTAATGATTCTCGTACTTTGAAGAAATAGTTACTATTATTAGCTTTAAAAAGAAAATCTCATTATATAGTTTGGTCAGGTTTATTATACTACGCACATACTCTGGAACTCAATTACAACCATTAATTATATTGCATCTCTTCTACGATGCCTTTTTTTTTTTATATAGAATCTCTTGGAATGTGAGGAGGCCTTTTACTTTATCCAATAATATATTACTTTTTGGGGATTATTCATTTATGAAATAGCAAATACCGACTTGCAGATTGATATGGATACCATAGAAGTCAGCAACCTTAACAGACAATTTTTATTCCGAAAATCTCACGTTGGGCAATCAAAGGCCAAAGTAAGAAATACGGATCCACAATTGTTCAGTGGCATATTCCCTTTTCCTATTTGACAAAAGTCATTTTACTCTGTTGGACAATGAAGCTTCAGTTGTGAATGTTTGAAACCAGGTTGCTCGAGATGCAGTCTTAAGATTTAGACCTCTCATCAACATTACTGCATATCATGCAAATGTTAAGAATCAGGACTTCAATGTGGATTTCTTTAAGCAATTTAGTGTTGTCTTGAATGGACTTGACAACTTAGATGCAAGGCGACATGTGAATCGTTTGTGCTTGGCAGCTGATGTTCCTCTCGTTGAAAGTGGGACTACTGGATTCCTTGGACAGGTCATTGTTGTATGATGATTTCGTTTCTGACACAATACTTGCTTGAAAAAGAGTTGTGTCTTCCTAACTGGCATGGCTGGCTTTTTAAAAAATTATTCTCTTTTTTTTTTTGAAAGCGGGGGTTCATGATGGTTGTTCAATTTCTTGTAGTGTTCTTTGATTATGCATGCTTAGCTGTGCTCAATCAAGGTAGTATGTGTTGCAGAGTGATTATTCTACATTTTCCGTGTCGCAAAAAATCATTGATATGTAATTTGAAATGCATTAAACATCCACCTATAATATTTTGGTGTATAGGTCTCATCTTTCTGCTTTGGGGTATTCCTTGGATTATTAGATGTGGCTTAAAAAAAAAATAGTGTCACTACTTTTGTGGGTGTTGTGAAAGAAAGTCTTTGGCAAGTGTCTTTATTCTCTATAGGACATTGCCATGAAACTTGTCCAAGTACGATCAAAATAGAAAATGTTTCATCTTGTATTATTTGCATGCAAACTCCATACCTTCACGTCTTTTGTTGTTGATCGGATTAAGTTTTGATGTTCTTGTTAACGATTGTTAGTTTTTCTTATTTTATCTAATTTTTTTTGGAGCAGGTCACTGTTCATGTCAAGGGAAGAACAGAATGCTATGAATGTCAGCCAAAACCTGCCCCTAAAACATATCCTGTCTGTACAATTACTAGTACTCCTTCCAAGGTACCACTGCTTGGCTCTTAGGTTTATGGTCTTGTTGTTTTAGATTACATTGTGAGGTGAGGTTGACCTGAAGCATTGGTTTTCTACCTTGGTCAAATCGAGAAGACCAAAAAGATTAGCTTATTTATATCAAACTGAGCACTATTAAATTGTAAAAATGGGTACTAACCTTTGCGAAAGATAAGTGATCCA
The DNA here is from genome assembly GCA_022433055.1 of Begonia peltatifolia. Classification (NCBI taxonomy): domain Eukaryota; kingdom Viridiplantae; phylum Streptophyta; class Magnoliopsida; order Cucurbitales; family Begoniaceae; genus Begonia; species Begonia peltatifolia. The sequence continues at coordinate 15,847,832 of CM039521.1, forward strand.
ACTGAGCGAGTGCATTTGGCAAGGTTTGGAGAATGAGTAATATGTTAATTTGTGAAAAATACTTTAACGATTATTCAGTGATATGGCCACATTGTCTGACATCTTTTGTTTAAAAACTTGTAATTTGATGATTGCCTATGGCTATATCATGTCATATTATGAATTCAGAGATATGATGATTTGTGGCCTTATCCTCCTATTTTGAATGTGTTTTGATTAATGGACAATCTTACTACTTCACTTATGAATGGTTATTTTTGTCTTTTAATATTGCAGTTTGTTCACTGTATTGTTTGGGCAAAAGAACTTCTTTTTGCAAAGTTGTTTGGAGACAAAAATCAGGATAACGATTTGAATATACGGGCTAGTGATACTGCTAGCTCATCAGATCACACGGAAGATGTGTTTGAACGTAGAAAAGATGAAGACATTGAGCAATATGGAAGAAGGATATATGATCATGTGTTTGGTTATAACATTGAAGTAGCTTTATCTAATGAAGAGACATGGAAAAATCGAAATAGACCTAGACCGATATATACTAAAGATTTCCTTTCAGAGGAGCTGACTCGAGAGAATGGAAATATGAATGAAAAATGTGCAACCAGTGATTTATCATCGGTGTCTGCCATGACATCTTTGGGAATGAAAAATCCACAGGACATATGGAGTCTTGCTGAGAACTCCAGAATCTTTATTGAGGCATTTAAACTATTTTTCACAAAAAGGGAGAAGGTTCGGCTCTACTTTTTGTGTCATGGATAACTTTTGGATCCTGTGAGATGGATATTCCCTTCCCCAGAATTCAATATTTTCACTCCACCAATGATTGGACGTTTATTTATGGTGTGTGATGCAGGATATTGGAAACGTGACGTTTGATAAAGATGATCAGCTAGCTGTGGAATTTGTCACTGCCGCTGCAAACATAAGGGCTGCTTCCTTTGGTATTCCACTGCATAGCCTTTTTGAAGCCAAAGGTATTGCTGGTAATATTGTGCATGCAGTTGCAACAACAAACGCTATTATTGCTGGATTGATTGTTATTGAAGCAATCAAGGTGCTGCAAAATGATACAAATAATTACAGGTGTTTGAAGTTTCTCTTCATCTTAATGTAATTTGGATTCCCACTTTCAGCACATTTTGCATTGGTAGTCAATGGTTTACATCAGCCTTGCAGTATTTGGTGGTTGCCATTTTATAAGATGTATTATTTAGAACTAATTGGCATCTTATAAAGAAAAATAACAAAATCTGCAAGGGTAAATCTGGAATCAAAAAATATTTGACGAGGAAGAGGTTCCTCATGGAGAAATTTTCCTTTCATTATATTACCGTCTTTGTTAAATTCTCAGATGTATTTTGCCGTGTTTATGTAGAATGACCTATTGCCTTGAACATCCATCGAGAAAGATGCTACTCATGCCAGTGGAACCATTTGAACCAAACAAATCCTGCTATGTTTGTTCTGAGGTATTTAAAAATAACCCTTTACTTCATTAGACAACTTTTTCCCAAGATTGTGTCTTTCAATTATTTTCTAGAATATAAAGTTCACGTATTCACTGTATCGTGATGTAAACAGACTCCTCTCACTCTTGAGATCGATACTCGACGGTCAAAGTTGAGGGATTTTGTTGAAAAGATTGTCAAGTCCAAGCTTGGGATGAACTTTCCACTTATCATGCATGGGTCTTCCCTTCTTTATGAAGTTGGTGATGATCTTGATGATGACATGGTGACAAATTATGCCGCCAACCTTGAGAAGGTATATTTACTGGTTTTCATATTATAATGACTCACTGAAAACATTTCCTTTGTGCCCTCTAATTCGCTCTCATCTGTGATATATTGCATAAAATTTAAGGTGTTATCTTCTCTGCCTTCTCCGGTTACCAGTGGGACAATACTGACAGTCGAGGATCTCCAACAGGAGCTCACTTGTAGTATCAATATCAAACATAGGTAATTAGTAGCCTTACAAGCAAAAAAATTTCCTGTAGTACTTGTCAGATTTGAAGTTTGCAATGCTCGAAAGTGAAAGCCAGGTGAGGGGATTAGAGCAACTTCACCTGGCGGACACGGCCGAAAATATACTGTTTTAAGGTCAATGGACAACTGCACATATAGTATTAAGGTTAACGGAAAACCCATTTTTTGCATATGTGATCAACTTTGAGTCTTCTAAATACAGAGAGGAATTTGACGAGGAGAAGGAGCCTGATGGAATGCTTCTCTCCGGATGGGTTCAAGCACCTCTAATGGCCAACAAAGAAGAGAAGACGATTGGCAATGGCGAAAGCCTTTCGGAGCCCTTACCTGGAACAGTGAAGAAAGCCAAGATGAACAGGTCAGAAGTTTTCAAAGGGCAGAAAAGAAAGTTATCAGAGGAATCCGAGTCTGTCAACTCCAGAATTCCCAGTAAAGAAACTAATAACTCTGACAAACTTGAACTTCTGGACGATGAAGAAGACCTTATCATGCTTGATGATGGGGCTACCTCCCCATTTAAGAAGAAAAGGTTGCACTAGTACTTGCTTGTACTTAAATTGTGGTTGGTTTAATCTAATCTTGTAACGTTAGGGAAAAGAATGATTTTTCTCTTTTTTTTTTTTTGGGGTTTTCACAATTCTTCTGGCATCATATTTCTCTGGTCCTTCTGTTTTGGTGGAGATCAATTCTTAGATCCTTGTGTAATCATTCCATGTTAAATTGACATAGTGTTAGGTTATACAATTTGTCTGCTTTATTGTTCATAACCCAAGATGCTGTGAATTTAACTGAAGCAGGTATGATAAAAATTGAAACCAATGGAGGTAAAAAAGATTTATGTCAATGAGAAATTCAAGTTTTAACCATTTCTCTGTTTTTTTTTTTTTTTTGTTCATAAATGATCAGAGAGTTGAATTGCAGTAAAAGGTCATGTGAGGTCATGTGCATAAGTATGTATTTGTTGAAGGTAGTGTCAGACCAACAACAAACAACACTTGGGTTTTGATTGTGGCTTTTCACGATCTCCTGCGCAGTTGATGCAAATGGAACTTGACTTTCATGCATAATACCCCCACAACCCTCTCCTGCAAGCAATCAAAAAACATTGGGAGCTCCGTGCCTTCTAATGTATTAGAATACGGAATTCGATTTTCTTGCTTATGTGGTAGGTTTATCTTCAGAAAACCCATGTCAACGCTCAACAAACTGTCAAACATTTCCTCCCTTATTTAAACATTTCCTCAACCAGCTGTCAAACATTCCACAACCAACTGTCAAACATATCCTCCATGATTATAGGGGAGGTTCTTGGCGACTTCGCCACCAAAACGGAGTCCTTTTCGAACTTCGAAGTAAAGAAATAGCTGGTAAGCTGTTTGTTGCAGATTGGGTTTAGATTTCTCTCTAATTTGGAGAGATTTTAGGGTACAATCTCTTATTAAGGTTAAGAATTAGGGATTTGATTTTTGATTAGGGGAAAATTAAATCTAACCATAAAATAATTTGAATTTGAATTCCGAGCACGTTATAATCTCTTCTCAAAAGAAATGTTGTGCTCAAAATTTAAATTTCACTTGATAATTCTAGATAGGATTTTTTCATTTCCTCTTTCCTAAATTGATTTATCTGTGTTTCAACTTCTCTGTTGCACTTTTACAAGTGAGACCTTACTCAATTCTCTTTTCTCTAAACCAAAAATTAGAATTAAACTCTCTTCATATGACAAGTCTGGATTGATCACAAAATCAACGAATCTCATTGGTAAAATATGCGAGAGATTTGAACATATTTCTTCAGCATCGAGATATGGAACACGTTATGCACACGTTTGAGTGATTTGGGCAAGTTCAACTGATATGAAAGTTCTCCAACTCTTCTTGAAATTGTAAATGGGTCTACAAATCTCAGACTCAACTTTCTTTTTTTACCAAACCGCATTGCATCTTTTGTAGGAGAAATTTTAAGAAATACATGATCCCTTACTGTAAATTTTAATTTTTTTCTTTTATGATCGACATAACTTTTTTGTCTACTCAGGGCTATATTAATCCTTTTTCGAATTAAAGTGACATTCTCAGTAGTCCGTCTTGGAATATCAGACTTAACAAGTATTTTATCTCTAACTTTGTCCTAATGCACTGGAGATCTGCAATTTCTACCATATAGTGTTCATAAAGCGTCATTCCAATTGAAGCTTAGAAACTATTGTTGTAGGCAACTCTAGTAGTGGTAGATTTTACTCTGCTTCTCCTGGAATTCAATAGCACAAGCCCTCAACATATCGTTTAATGTTTGAATAATTATTTGCAATTGTCCATCCGTGTGAAAAACTAGTATCAACTAAGAAAGACCAAAAATTAAATATTTAATCAAATATTGTCAAAGTATAGTAATGCGTGTCAAAAACACTATTAATGATTTTTTACACCTAATGCAAGTGCACACGTCGCTAACAAAGTAATAAAGAGTAAATAAATGTCGATTCCACAAGTATATTCTTAACTAAATTTAATTGCTATAAAATTATAAAAAATTAAGATGAAATATAAAAAAGAATGGCATGAGTAATAGAATAATATAAAATTAGAGTTTACTCAAATATGATAAAGAAATAATTTAAGAAGATTATGATGATAAAAGCCTTGGTTATGATCGATTTCCTCGTTACATGCAAATTATTACTGATAGTACATAAAGTTACAGCAAGAACTACTATTTTCTAAGGTTCTCTTGAATTGCCTAGTTATATTCGTGTTAGGAATTTTTTTGATTTTTGAAAAGATAAAACTAATCCGAATTTATTTAGAATCATATTTTCAATGCCAAACAAATAAATGTCAACTATTTTGTAACAATTTAATTTATTTAATCAATCATGCATCTTAAAATTTCTATATACCTCTCGATAGAATAGAAATATGTAATATCAAATTTGTCTGTCGACACAATTAGAATTAAATAACAAACATCATGATAGATTATTCAATGAAAAAATTGCAACTTTCATAAATATCAATAAAGCACGTAATGAGTACTTTCTCTCATAATCAAAATTAAAAACCTAACCCATAATCATAATAATAAAATCCATCCAATAATTCATCAAAAAGAAATTAAAAAATAGAAGAAGAAGAAGAAGAAGACGAAGAATTCTCCTCCAAGAGTTTACTGGTAAGCCACCCTCTAGAACCCTCAAAGGTGCTTTTTGGCTCCTTTTTATCTTCCAGGAAAAAAATTCTTTTTTTGGTTCTTCTTTTTCCACCACCTCGAAGGTGTTTCTTTCATTTTTGGATTCAACAACTCTTCTCTCTCCTCATTCTTCCGAAATTGTCAGCCACCTATTTTTTATCTCCTAGATTTTAAGATCCAGCCACCTCTTATTCTCTCTCTTGTCATCAACCAAGAAAAACGTGATCTTCCTTTCAAAATTAACTTTTTCTTTATTGTTTCAACCCACCTTCTCTCTATTTCTTGATTCTAGGAAATTTTCTTGCAACTTTCCTATCTTTTCTTGATTCTAGGGATTTATTCTTTCAATTTCTCTTTCTCTTTTAGTCATTTAAATAAAAATATGATCTTTTCTTTTTCTTTTCCTGTTAGTAAATCTGTGATCAAACGTGATAATAAAAAAATTTAAATTAGTGATAATAATTTGATTTTTCTGAAAATATTCATGAAATTCATGAAATTCTTAAGATCTCTTTGTGCCACATCAATCTACGGTAATTTCTATAATTTTGACCTAATTTCTTTTATATTCACTCAAATCACAATAGTTTTAATAAAAAAAAAAAGATAAAATAACTCTATTTTAAGAATTATCAAATACCCCCAAACTTGAACTATTACTCGTCCTCGAGTGATGCAAAATAAAATCAATCTTAAAGAACTTCCAAGGTAGCAATAATAAATTTTATGCAATTTTTTAAATGTTTCGAAACTTGTAATCTTATGAAGAATTCCAATAACACTATTAAAGTCAATATAGAATATTTCCCAATAAAATAATTTTTCAAAGTGCGTGTGTGCTCAAACTCCTCTTTAAGTTGCTAAATTCAATCATCAAAACCAAACTTTACAGTTAATATTATAGATTACTAACTATTCAATGTTTTTCCGAAGTTAATTAGATTTCAAAAGTTTCTTTTTTTTTATAATTAATTAATTTATTTTCATTGTGTTGACTTTCTCTTATAAGTCACACTACCTTTTTACACGAGTGTCAACATTGATCATGAAAGCCTCCGGTTACTCAGTAGTGTCTGTAGCGCCCCGAGAACCCACACGTTCCTGGTGTGCTTACTACGTCTACGCACTGTGACATAAAGAGACTCGATGCGAACTCACTTAGTTTAATACCACTTTCACTTTCAAATCATATTTAAAAGAACGTTTGTACGTATAAAAATTTTCGACTCGATTCGAAAACAACTCGTGCCTCGAAGAGGGAACATAGAAATTTTTTGGAACATAGAAATTTTTCTTTAGTTTTTTATTTCTTTTTTAAGAATTCATCTTACATAGTAGATACTTCAATTTTCTCCTACTCCATGCTAATACTCCTACCCTCAAACTTAAAATTGATAGTGTCCTCACTGCCAAACAAAACAGAATGCAAAAAAAAAAAAAAGATGCAAGTACTTCCTTGGAGTTTTATTCTTCTTTTTCTTACTCGGATTCCGAGTCATTAAGTAGAGCAGTTGGGTCTCATCTTTGTCGTTGATAACTTGTAAAGGGAAAACAATCTTTGAGAAAGAGTTTTTCTAAGGTTGTTGTAGTGTTTATAAGGCGAAGAATGAGGAATTTCAAATTGGAAAGAAATATTTTAAATTTTTTATAAAATTTGGGTTAAAAATAATTCTTGAAGGAGCGGTCAAATAAAATAAAATGTTTAATAAATAAACCTACTTATTTAATTATATTTATTCCACTCATTAATTTTTTTTTTAGATTATTTGTGATGCTACAACAAATATCATTATTTTTAGCAAAACTAACTAAAAAACAAAAGGATATCAGAGATTGGATTGCCTCCGAATAAGCACTTGATTTTTAAGTTTTCGACCTGACTTTCCCATGCTTCATGTTGATTTGTTGTCTTTTAGAGAAATTGACGAAATTTCTGTCGATTTTTCTCCAAGATATAGCTTCACTCTCTAGCAATTAATCTTAAAATTCTGAACGATTTTTTCATCTTTTAATTCTAATGTGCCATATAGATAAACTTCTATCACTTGAAAGGGGCCAGACTACCGTGATTTTAACTTCGTTGGAAAAAGCTTCAATCTTGAATTAAAAAGTAAAACTGTTTGACCTTTTTCAAAAATGTGTTGTTGTATCTTTCTGTCATGTCATCTCTTTACTTTTTCTTTATAAATTCTAGCATTCTCATAAGCACTCATCCTCAATTCTTCCAATTCTTGTAACTGTAAAAGCTGATTTCTTTTTGCCCACTGTAAATCCAAATTTAATATCTTAATTGCTCAGTAAGCTTCATGTTCAAGTTCAACAGGTAAGTGGCAGACTTTCCCGTAAATCAAATTGTTTGGAGTAGTGCCAGGGGAATTTTATACGTTGTCCTGTACGCTCACAATGCATCATCAAGTTTTTGAAACCAATCTTTCCTGTTGGAATTCATCACTTTTTCTAGAATTCGTTTTATCTCTCTGTTAGAAACCTCTGCTTGGCCATTACTTTGCGGGCGATATGTCGTGGTCACTTTGTATCTGACTCCATACTTGCTTAATAATCCATTGAAAGATCGATTGTAAAAATGAGATCCTCCATCGCTAATAATTGCTCTGGGTGTTCCAAATCTGGTGAAGATATTTTTTTTGTAAAAATTTAATTACACATTTTCCTTCATTGTCCGGTAATGCTATTGCTTCTACCCATTTTGAAACATAGTCTATAGCCAAGAGGATGTACTGATTACTAAAAGATGTTTGGAATGGTCCCATGAAATCAATCCCTCATACGCCAAATATTTCGATCTCCATAATATTAGTAAGTGGTAGCTCATGTTTTCGAGTAATATTTCCTATTCTTTGGCACCTGTCACATCTTTTTACAAAAAATATTGTCATCCTTAAAAAGAGTGGGTCAGTCAAACCTGATTGCAGAATTTTTGCACCTGTGTGCGTACCTCCATAATGACCTCCATATAGTGTTGCATGACATTACTGTAGCACTGCAACCATTTCTTCCTCCGGAATGCAACCATTTCTTCCTCCGGAATGGTTTCTGTCTTGGTGCTCCCAAGATGCACAGAAAAAGAAAATGAATGGGCCTCTGTTAGGATGTCCCTCCTAAGCTCCTCGATCTTCGGGACGTACAACCTATCCCGAAATTTCAGAATTCCGTCCTCTGAATAATTGAACTCATAACTAGAACTGGCCTCCACACTCGCCTTCAGCTCGCTACACTCCGAGTCAGTTTCCTGGACTTGCCTAATCCTGTCCAGAATAGTCGGCCTCAACGACAAATCTGAAAGAGTGGCTGCTAAATCAGGAACTATCTCCAGGCCCAAATTCTGCATCTCTGTCATCAACTCAATAAGCACTATTGAAGTCATGGCAGAAGTTGAAGCTGTCACTCGGCTCAAGGCGTCTGCCACCATATTCGCCTTTCCCGAGTGGTACTTGATCTCCACATCGTAATCCTTGACCAGCTCGAGCCATCTCTTCAGTTTCAAGTTCAGCTCCTTTTGCGTGAAAATGTACCTCAAGCTCTGGTGTTCCGAGAAAATTTTGCACTGCTGCCCATATAAGTAATGCCTCCAAATCTTGAGTGTGAAGACAACTGCCGCCAGTTCCAAATTATGAGTGAGATAATTTCTACTTATAAATCTTCAACTGCCTGGAGGCATAGGCAATAACTCTCTCACTCTGCATCAAAACCAACCAATCCTGGAGGCGTCAAAATAAATGCAGAACTTTTCTCCTTCCACGGGCAGCGTCAGTATAGAAGCTGCAGTCAATCTCTGCTTTAATGTCTGGAAGCTGTCCTCACACTTGTCAGTCCATTCGTACTTTACATTCTTTTTGATCAGCCAAGTCAAAGGAGCTGAAATCTTGGAGAACCCCTTAATAAATCTCCGATAGTATCTAGCCAATCCTAGAAAACTGTGTATCTCACTAGCACTGGTCGGTCACGGCCACTTCTTCACAGCCTGAACCTTCACCGGATCAACTGAAATGGCCTCAGAGGAAATAACGTGTCCCAAGAAGTGGATCCTGTCCAGCCAAAACTCGCACTTAGAGAACTTACCATACAATCGATGCTGGCTCAGCGTAGTCAGTACAATCCTCAAGTGCTCTCTATGCTCCTCCTCACTCCGC
>CM039521.1:15857665-16019479 GCA_022433055.1 Begonia peltatifolia
CCCCAAGTTCTTTCTCCCTACCCGCGAGAGAGCTCGGCGATTTCCTTCCAATGACGTTCAGCCAACGTCATTCTCAGTTTTCTCCTTCATTTCAACGGTAAGGTAAATTTTAAGTAGTTTATGATTTAATTTAGTTAAGGGAGAGAGATGGATGTGAGATTTTGGTGGATAGAGATTTAGGGTTTTAGGATTTGAGTGTTTATGGAATTTACTATTCATTTCTGTGGGTTATTGATGATAAATGTGATGGATTGTTGAGTAGTTGAATGAGTTTTATGGAAAGAACCGAGAATAGGAATTTTGGGCATTTTAGTGTGAAATCCGGTTCTGTTTTTGGGAGTTTTAACCTACCTACGGTTAGTTTTTCTAACTTCTATTTTGGTATGTTAAACTACGTCAGGAGTGGAGCGTTTAACCTCTGGAATCGAGTGATTCTGATATTAGACGCAAAAGTTATGCGCATTGGAAGTTTAGGCTGATTTTGAGCCAAGTTGGGTTAGTGAGTGATTTTGGCAAGTTCATGGAGTGTCGTGCTAGTATGGTGGTTTTAGTGTGTGAATGGAATATTGGGATAAATTTTGACGAAAAATGATTTCTGTTGTAGGTTGAGCAGGTTTTGGTGAAACGACCACCACGAAAAGCTAGGACGCTAGGTAAGTAATGTAGTAGGAGTTTTGCCTTCGGGCCTATATCAAAATTTAGTAGGGTGCATTGCACGTTTACTTTACGTTATGCTTTCATGGTTGTGCATCATTGTTTTAAAATAGAAGAACGAGACGAAAATGAATTCCCAAGTTTTTACGAAGTGAAACAGTAGGATGTGAGTAGTGTAGAACGAAATTGAGAAGATACGTAAAAAGATAATGAAGGTGGGGTTGAGTGATATTGTCTTATTAGGAGAACCGCGTACTATGAGTGGGACCGCGAGGTGTGTCACTCTTCCCCCGCTTTACATGGTGACATTGTCCTATGAGAGGGACCGCGTCCTATAAGGGGGATCGCGAGGTGTGTCACTTTACTAGATTGAGGTTGGCTCTGTCCTATGAGGGGGACCGCGTCTTATGAAGGGGACCGCGAGATGTGTCACCTCAGTCTAGCGCGTAAAGAAGAATCCAATAATAAGAAGATAAAGAAAATGTATGAAAAAGACGAAAACGAAAGTGGAGACGAAACTGCATATGTTTGGATGTATTTGTTTTCAGTGTTTAAGTTTTATGCATTACTTACTTACCATTAGGCTAATAGTTGAGTTATATGATGTAGGTGACGACGACATAGCCGGTGAGTACTCAGAGCATGCCCTAGATTAGGAGACGGTTGGAGGAGTATGCACGTGGACGATCTGGCCGGCTGTTAGAACGTTTTGACTATGGTAGGTATAGGTACGGGTTTTAGGTGTGTAATCGAAATGATTTTAGTTGTTTTAAGTTGATTGAATATATAGACGGATTTTAAACTTTAGCAGTCATTTTCTTTACTTAAATTATAATTTTAAGTTGATGGAAAAGTGTTCGTTGAGTTATTATTAGCGTTGAGTCGAAGTCCGATCGATTTTGTGAAATTTCTAAGGTTTTTAAACAGAGTTCTGGGGAAGAAGTGTCGACTGATAGGCTTAGTGGTCGACCAAACCCTACAATTGTCGACTACGAGGGTCGACCTACGCGGGTAGGGCCGAAGTAAGTGTCGACCGGTAGTGTAAAAATGATAGTAGTGTCGATAGCGAGAATCGACCTGCGCGAACAGAGAGGATCAAGGTGTCGACCTGTGAAAGCAAGTGTTGACCGCGCTCTAAGATGAGCGTAGAAGTGTCGACCGACGAAAAGACCTGAGACAAACGTAGTGTCGACCAGCGTTTGCCAGCATTGACAGATGAAAAACACGAGACAACCCAAGTGTCGACCAATGTTTACAGGTGTCGACCGGTTTCTCTGTTTTATGTTTTTATAAAATGAAGTTTCGTTTAAACTGATTTTAATCGAGTTTTCCGCTACGATGCTGTTTAAAATATTTTAAAAAATATCGTTTTAAGTCGAGGAATAAAAATTTTAAATTTTATTCGAATTTTTTTGAGTGCAGTGAGTGAGTGAGTAGTAGAAGTGTGCGAACCGGAAACCGTATAGGGTTTCCGGGGCATGACATAGCGAACTGAAGGCGAGTATGGAGGCCAGTCCTAGTTCTGAGCTCAGTTATTCAGAAGATGAGATTCTTAAGTTTCGGGATAGGTGGTACGTCCTGAAGGATGATGAGTTGAGGAAGGAGATATTATCAGAGGCCCATTTATCTTTTTTCTCTGTGCATCCCGAAAGCACTAAGATATACAGAGATTTGAAGCAGCACTATTGGTGGCCTAACATAAAACGAGCGGTGACCGAGTATGTTAAGACCTGCGTAGTCTGCCAGCAGGTGAAGACGGAGCATTAGCGACCGTTTGGGATGCTCCAACCATTGCCAATACCGGAGTGGAAGTGGGAGCGGATCACTATGGATTTTGTGGTCGGACTGCCGAGAACTGCCAAAGGTCACGATGCTATTTGGGTAATTGTAGACAGTTTGACGAAGTCATCTCACTTTTTGCCTGTGAAAATGACTTATACAATGGATCAGTTTGCCCAATTATATATTCAGGAGATAGTCAGGCTTCTTGGGATTCTGGTGTCGATTGTGTCTGATCGGGGACCCAGCTTCACGTCTAAGTTTTGGAGAAATCTGCGTAAGGCCATGAGTACCAGATTAGATTTTAGTACGGCCTTTCACCCTCAGATCGACGGGCAATCAGAGCAAACCATACAGATTTTGTAGGATATGCTCAGAGCCTGTGTATTGGAGTTTTAGGCAGCTTGGAGCAAGTTCTTATCATTGGTCGAGTTCTCATATAATAACAGTTACCAGTCCACCATTGGTATGACACCATACAAGGCTCTCTAAGGGAGGAAGTGCAGGTCGCCATTATATTGGGACGAGGTTGGAGATGCCCGATTGATAGTCGTGAGATTTTACAGCAGACTGTCGACAAGGTTGCCGTGATACAGAAGAGGATTGAGGCAGCTCAGAGTCAGCAAAAGAGTTATGCAGATCAGAGGCATCGGGAGTTGGAATTTAGTGCGGGTGATGAGGTATTTCTGAAGATCTCACCATTCAATGGCGTGGTCAGGTACAGAAAGCGAGGAAAGTTTAACCCTCGATTTGTGGGGTCATTCCCGATTGTCAGTAGGATTAGGAGGACCACCTACCAGCTTTAGTTACTCCCTTCGATGGATGTCATCTACGATGTTTTCCATGTCTCGATGCTGAGGAAGTGTATGCGCGATCTCTCTCAGGTAGTGCCACAGCAGGATATAGAGATCCAACCGACGTTGTCCTACGAGAAGAAGCTAGTGACGATCTTGGGGTCTGCTGTGAAAGTACTGCGTAACAAGAAAATCCTTTTGGTCAAGGTGTTGTAGCGCAATCATGGCGTGGAGGAGACCACCTAAGAGCGGCGACAGGACATGGAGCAATAGTATCTTGAGCTATTCGGTACGTAAATTTTGAGGACAAAATTCTTATAAGGTGTGGGGGATGTAATAACCCGAGAAATTTTGAATCTTAGATTTAATTTCTAAAATTTAAATTAAGTCTCGGTTGGATTCTTCGGGAAGCTTTTGGCGGGATATTTATTTTTCGAAGCTCGGGATTTAATTAGTAGAAACATTTATGAAATTTTTAAAGTCGGGAGGATGCGAATTTAACGAAGTTAAGGACGGTTAAAACACGTGAGAGTATTTTGGTAAAATTTAATTATTTAAATTAATTTATTTTTTTTAAAACAACTGAATGGCTTTGAAGAGAAGCTATTCGGCTGTTGAACACCGAGGCCGAGCGAGAGAAGCTGGGAGAAGGAGTGCCGACGATCGACTACTGAGAGTGAGAAGCCAGCGTGCATAGTACTCAGGCGAGCTGAAGCCAGCTGGTGGCTCGATTTCTTCGTGCCAAAAACCCGACCAAAAAACAGGTAGCCTTCCCCTGTTTACTTTTCTATTTTGGCAACCGGTTGTGATCGGTATGCTTTGAGCTAGACTTTCGAAGTTCGAGCGTGTAACTATATTCGTTATTTTCTAACACTTGTACGATTTATCATAATTTAATCCTCAAATAATTTTACACAATTACAATAAATCACATATATATACATAGGTCATTAATTTCTACCACGGTCGCGTGTCGAAGATTCTTGCACATAATAAAAACTATAGTACAAAAAAATATTAGTGTTTTTAAGCGCGAAATGTGTTGAAATGTACCCGTGTCTCGTCAAATGTGCGGAAACCCATAAAATTATCTAGGGTAGCAGCGCCTGAAGTGGATCTCCTATTTGGACAAATACGACTATTATGCCCCAGCTGGCGACATATACGACACGACACCGCCGAGATCTCGCACTCTTGTCTTCTTTGGCTTACCAGGTTGGCGCTTTCTTTTGAGCTGGTAGATTTCCTTCCACCCAAGTATGGGTGGTGACATTTTTGTCCGCTAATAGGTTGAATAAAGTATGAGTACATCTGTAGATAAGTTTTCCGGTGGTAGTATGGATGCACGTACTTTTCTGGTGCTACTATCAGAAAATGCATGCATAAAATGAAATGGACACACAGGATTATAGTAAGTTCCCACCTGTTATAGTTGCACATAACGACATTCATGTCGACAACATATTGTTCGTTATAATTTCTGACCTCAAATTGTTGCACTCCCGCAAAGATGGGGCTCCAATTTTGAGCTGCACGTTCAAGATTCACAAGTTTTTTTCTTATCTGCGGACACAAGACTTCCGTTGAGGAGGCCAACTTCTCATATTTTTTCAATGTACGAGTCATCAAGTACTTTCTGATCATCTTAAACAAGGTCAAGATTGATTTGTCTACAGCAGGCAATAGCAGTGCATTGAATGACTTGCACAAATTATTTAATCTCATTTCACATTTGAAAATCGAAAAAAAACGAATGACTAGCCAAATATCTAGGCTTTGAGTCTCGAAAATATGCATGGGCAACCAGGTTAATCTGATGCAACTTCCTCATTTCTATCTCCAAATGAAAACTTGTTGTTGCCCTGGCCGCATTCCACATCGCATCTCTGTATAATATGCCACTAAATTGTGTTTTGAAAATTGCGTACAATGCCAGAGGGAGTAGTGGTGTTTGGCGTGTTCTAATTCTCTTTCCACAGCAGGCAACAACTTCTGATATGTGTAAGAAAAACTGAATCAACATAAAACAATATAACTACCACAACGTTCCAATATTTGAAATTACAATAGAAAATTCATTGTACCTTTTGTCGATCCAAAATAATTGTCCATCCGTATCCCAATTCAGTATTTAGGTCTCGTTTCAATATTTTCAAAAATCATGTTCATGAATCCATACACTCAGATTTGACGTTGGCAACAACAACAGAATAGATTTCATCATTGTTATCGATACTGATGGTTGTGAGTAATTGGCCGGGATACGATCCATTCAAATGACAACCATATAAACAGATAATGGGTCTACCAAAAAGTAGCAAACCTGCCTTACAAGCAATCATGCACATATACATTCTTGGGAATACCAATGACTCTTCATTATTATCAGCAGATCCCAATAAGTATGTATTTTGAATGTGCTACCCGAATTTGATCTATGTATTTATACTGCGTAAGACCACAATAGCTTATATTATTCATCGCTCTTCTCTTCATTAAATGTTCGAGTTACGTTTCTTGCTCTTCTAGCAAGACTGGATGTAATGTTGACAGTCAAATCATTCCTCACTGTCTCGATAATAGATGAGATTTCCCACGTAGGGTGATTTTTGAACCTATCCAAATAGCGATTTGCCACTCATTTTACGAAAGCGTGTCGATTCTCTATTTTCCTTGCATATCTGTGAGTATCGGTCAAACTCTTTATTTAAAACGTAAGCACATTTTGTATTTTCGAACTATACAGTCACCACTCACGTCTGTCTTCACACTCAGCTGTTTGTCGTCGAAGGTCACTTTTGGTGAATTTGATCCCATAACCATTTGTCATAACATATTTCACTGTTTCTTCTATAATTTCCTTTAAAGAACTATATTTCTTATCCAAATAAAATCCAATTGACATTTTTTGGTTACCGGTATGTTTTTTACCTTATCATCCTCCAAGTTGATCGGTGTTCGAATCTCATAGTCTAGTGTTTTGAAAGTTGAATGCACATTTATTTCTTCATTACCTTCTAAGTAATCGAGTGCTCTAAGATCACCGTACATAGGTGTGGATTGCACATACCAGTCAATATTGGCATCACAAGTTGTCATCTTGTCTAAATTAACCGATTTACTTAAATCAAAATCCATAAATGTCGCTAATATTGAGAAAAATTGCAGGAGCAAAAAAAAAGTGTAGAGATTTTATAGTTTTCAAGAATCGTTGATGAAGAATGGACAAAGTCTCCTTTTATAAGTTCATAGAGCAGTCTCCCCGTTCCAGAGAACGATTTCGTGTTCTTAGTGAATAATTAAGAGAACAGGGAGACGTTCTCCTGCCTCGGTCCCCCGTCATATATTATGGCCCCTAACTGAAGTCACGAGCAATATTAGAGAACAGGGGGCCGATCTGAGGAGAACGGCCTCTCGTTCTTGTTCCACGTGATTTACTAAAAATTTTGACATTATATTCCTTATTTTTTATCATACATGTACTATGAGTTCTAGATATAAAATAATATCTTATAATTAATAGAATTTCTACTACTTTATCTACTACTCTTTTAATTTCAAGTAGTGCGTGCTATTTGGCTTACAGTGAGAGTTATACTAGTAGTATTAGTTGTGCTATTTTAATTCCATAATTTAGTATTCATGATATTGAGTGAATTAGACACTTAAATTTATTCTACTTTTTTTTGTGAAATGAGTTTGACACTTATTTTGAAACTTGTTTTTAATTTTCTAACGAAGAGAATTTTGATATTTTATATTGATAGAAAAAATATTTTATTGCATATTTTATTCTTTTTATAATAGCACGTGATTTACTAATACCTATGATCTCTACTGTAGCATTAGAATATGTTTTTAGTGCAGGTGGATGTGTATACGATAAGCGAAAGGAACGATTTACACTTGTCTTCGCGGATGTATTTATTTGTATCAAAAATTGAAAAATATCATGACGAGAAATTAACAACGAAAGATTAAAATACTTGAATATTTGAAAAGTTTAGATATGGAATATTAGATCTCGTTTTCTTACTTTGTATTGTGTTTTGAAAGAATTGTTTTTTAGAATTTGTAATTTTTTTATACGTTGCAAATGATAGATACTTAAATACAGATCTAGTTTTGATATATTTAATTTGTAGGGATGCAAATATCATATATATATATATATATATATATATATTATTGTCTTAAATATTTTACTAAATAAACTATACATGTCGTTTTATATATTAATAAAATAATTTTATTAATTAAATTGCTAACTATTATATTTTATATTATAATTGGAAATAATTATTATCATTTTATTAACTAACTTTTATAAAAATATGCATTATATTAAGAGTTTTTTTTTAATTGTATGAGTTTGTTTTAAACCAAACCCTAACGTATAAAACTGAACAAGGCAAACTTTAAATTATATAAAACTTAACAAATCAAACTCTGACGGACGACCGTTCACCATTCGTTCTCCTAGAACGAACGGTCGATGTTAATAGTATGGTCATCCGTTCTACACACGTCGGATCGGCTACACGAATAGAGGGTGATTGTAACGACCCTAATTTCGTATCGAAAAATTTCTGTAAAATTTAAAATTTTTTTTTAACTTGAAACTACACCGTTTGAAATGTTTAGTGGAATTTTTATCGTTTGAAGAAAACATTCATAAAAACTTAACTTTTATATCGTATAAACAAAAGGTTAAATAATTAACATTTTTTTAAAACTACAGCCCAGTTGATCGATCCTCTTCCTCCTCTTTCTCTCCTTTAAAAACAACTCATTTCAAAATATTTCGAATTTATCAACCTAAAATATAGTGCTGATCAATCGGCTGTTCTATATTTTTGAATATATTCTTTCTTTTATAAAACTTTGGGTAGCATAACACTTAATTTTTTTTATGAACCCGAACCAAACAAATCATCAGAAACATAACAAAACTTTTCTACTCCAAATTCCAAACTTATCAATTCCACCAAACCATCCAAAAGTTTATATTATATCAAAACAGTTTTACCAAAGTTTAAAATTAAACATATATATACAAGTTCTTACTTCAAAACATACATACGTCCACAGTTAAATCGCCCTAACAAATGGCTGATTGTCACATGAGCGTACTCCTCCAATTGCCTCATATTCCTGCGTCTGCTCATAAATCTTCCCAGCTAATTCTTCAACACCTACATCACAGAATTCAAACTATAAGTATAATGCTTAGTAAATAGTATAATAATGAAATGAAAACAGGTTACATAACTCATATCCTAACATGTGCAGTTTCTACCATCTCATTTCTTTTTCGTTTTTATTTCTGTTTCATTTTATTCATTTTTTCACTTTCTGTTCTCTGTTTCTTTATGTACTAGATTGAGTAGGCACAACTCACGATTCACCTCTCAAGACGACCAAATTCACTTTAGAAAGAGTAGACACATCTCACGGTCCACCTCATGGGACAACCATACTCATTTAAAGAGGGAAAAAAGGAGGCACAACTTGCGATTCACCTCTCGGGACGACTATACCTAAACCCAACTCTTACATAGTCTATTATTACATTTCTTATCATTTCGTTCTTAACGTTTCGTTCCAAACTATGTCATTCTATAAAACATGAGAAATTCTTTTTTTTTTTCATTTTCATACCTTTAAGACCATGATGCATGCATAATCAAAGCGTACAATAACATATAATCATGAACCTAGAATCTTGTGATGTAGGCCCGAAGGCAAAGCGCATACATACACTACTTACTTGGATCCGTAGGCAATTTATCTCAATCCATACACTAAATCTTTGAAACCTTTGAAACCTGAAGTATAAACGAAATCCATTAACTTCCATCCCATAACATAATCAAAATGAATGCATATAAACACATTCACTAATTCCAAGCATCCGATTAAATCACTTATGCGTCAACTAACCATAATCCATACATTTTCTTAACAAATTCTCGGATTTACCATTTTATCGTCCAACTTCAAAAATTCGTAACAATTCAAATACTTATCCGAATTCGGTGATTCAAAATGTTATACAATTCTTAAGTTGTCTAGTTTCTAAGGGTCAAAATCATTTTTCAAACCAATGCAATTAGATCAGCCGAAATTGGCCAAAACAGAACCTGCTTTTAGCATAATTTTCCAGATTTCTTCAAAAACTTAACTAAATATCAAATCTTTCCATATAAACCATCAATACATTTTCATAGCATGATTAAGCATCCAAAGAGAGAAGAATCCAGCAACTAAACTTCAAAATTTCAAAGATTAAGTTAGGGTTTACCAAACATCTTCAAAGCTCAACAAAAATTAATTCCCTCATGCATATAAAATACTAACTTAAACCAATATTTAACTTACCTTGATATATATAAGAGTTTCCTTGAAAAAAAAACTTGCAGACAACGAGGGCTAGAGAGAGAGAAGAATAATTATCCAGATAAGCTTAATACTAGGTGAATTGTCATATTTTCTTCATGTCAACAATGCACATAACCCTTTGAAACGTCAACGTCAACGTCAATCCACTTATATTTTCATCCTTCATTTTCAACAATTTTTCTATAAAGAAAAACTGATCTCTCTCGTACCACCCTCATATGATACACATTCTAATCACATAGAAAAAAAATTAAACTTTACTTTATTCTTTCTTTTTTTTTCTTTATTTCTTCAACCGTGATTTACAATGCATCTCCTCCACTATTCTTCTTTCTTTTAATTCTTTTATCAACTAACATGTATGTCCTTTCCTTTTAACTTTTTCACAAATTCCAATTTATTTACACAAAATAAATGACAATTTAACAATATCAATCATGAAGCATACGTAATACTTTATCCGATAATAATTTTGGGTGTTACAGTGGCTATCGTCCGTTCCCCGTGCAGTTTACGGAACAGAGGAATGGACGGCAAATCTCTGATGAACGAACGTCCGTTCTACAGAATAATTGATTCACAGGCCAGACTGTATGGAAGAACGGACGGTTATACTCGTTAAACGATCGTCCAATCCTCTAAATAATGAAGTCACGGATCAGACTGTAGGCAAGAACGAATGGCCGATCAAGTCAAATGGTTGTCCGTTCATCTAAATAATTGAGTCACGGGTCAAACTGTACGCAAGAACGGACATCCGATTAAATTAAAAGGTTGTTTGTTCATCTAAATAATGGAGTCACGGGTCGGACTGTAGGCAAGAATGGATGGCCGATTAAATTAAATTACCGTCTGTTCCTCTAAATAATTGAGTCACGGGCATACTGTATGGGAGAACGGACGGCCGTTCCCAATGAACGGCCGTCCGTTTCACTAAATAATTGAGTCACACGGGGTGACTGTAGGGGACAACGAACGGCCGTTCAGATAGGACGGTCATCCGTTCTATTAACTAATTGAGTCATGGGGTTACTGGACGGGAGAACAGATGGACGTTCATACATGAACAGTCGTCCGTTCTCTCGTACTATATATAGTGATGACCCTTTAATGTTGGACTCACATATCTCGAAAACTCTAAAACCTCTAGCGATATCGTATTTTTAGCAACGTTTTCTTATTTCTTTATTAGCAATGAGTCGATGGATCATTATTCAAATAGATGGGTTGAGGCCGACGAAACAATGAATCCAGATGCCAACATGGACTGGTATTCAGACAACATGCCTGGGTACGGTGATCTTTGAGCATTCGATCACTCTGAAGATAATGGAGAAATAGAAGTGTATTCAACCTCCCAAACACTAGACGAAGAGCTTCGAATACTGGTCGGGTCGGAATATGACGAGGCGAAAAGCATACTGGAAAGGGAAGAAATTTATATTAGTTTTTCTTTGTGAAAAAATATAGTTCTATAGCCGCGATTAGAAAAGAAATAAAAGAATATACTTTAAACAATGGATATGACATCAAATTTATTAAAAGTGAATCGCAGCGACTCATGGAAAACGGATGTGAATGGCGATTGCATGCTTTGGTCATGCATAATGAGCTGAAATTCCAAATAAAGAGTTACACCGATTCTCATTGTTGTGCAAGAAAAATTGAGAATCGTCACGCTATTACAAAATTGATGGCAAATCATTCTCTGAATAGGCTTAAAAGTCATCCAACATGGGAAATTCTTTCTATTGTCGAGACGATGAGGAATGATTTTAATGTGAACATTACATCCAGTCTTGCCAAAAAAGCAAAAAGCGATGCTTGAAAACTCAATAACGGAACTGGTGACAAACAATTCAAGCTACTGCATTCGTACATAGCAGAAATATTTAGATCAAATCCGGGTAGCACAGTAAAAATACATGGTTACCTGGTGGGCTCCGACTAGGAGGAGTTATTCGTATTTGAAAGACTGTACATGTGTATGGCTGCTTACAAGACAGGTTTGTTATTGTGTGGCAGACCTATTATTTGTTCAGATGGATGTCATCTGAAGGGCTCTCGCCCTGGCCAACTACTCACAGCCGTCAATATTGATGGCGATGATGGCATATATCCCATTGCTGTTACCAACATGGAGTCAGAGTGCACAAACTCATAGAAGTGGTTTTA
Organism: Begonia peltatifolia; assembly: GCA_022433055.1. Classification (NCBI taxonomy): domain Eukaryota; kingdom Viridiplantae; phylum Streptophyta; class Magnoliopsida; order Cucurbitales; family Begoniaceae; genus Begonia; species Begonia peltatifolia. Next base: position 15,869,470 of record CM039521.1, read on the forward strand.
AAAATTTTGAAGGAAGACCTAAATATTCACAATGGAAGCAGATGGACAATTGTGTCGGATCGACAAAATGTACAATTTTTTCTGATCGCATCTGCTATTGTTTCTTGTACTTCTTATTTAGTAGTATAATTGTACTGTGTAAGCAAGTTCTATCTAGGAGGCTGGATTTTAAATGGTACCGTTTATGACTCATCCAATCTTTCTTAGGAACTTACTTAGAAACGTAATTCTATCTAGGAGATTGTCCATTACAGTCTTTCTTGGGAATTATCATGATCAGTACTCTCCACGTTTTACAGCGATGGTATTTTTATTATTGTTCCCACCATTTTTATTATTTTCCTAACACAAATGTTGAGGCGTTGTGATAGTTATATATTTTTTATTTTTACTCTATTTTTTTCATATTTTAGGGTTTGTCACGTGTTGTGTAGCCGAATACTGATACTGCCTCCGGTATATGTAGACAAACTTCAAAAGTCAATTTTGGGGTCGATTGTACAGAGATGCAATGTGGAGTGCGACCAGGGCAACCACAGAGCCTCATTTTGACAAAGAAATGAGGAAACTGCATCAAATAAGCCCGGATGCCCACGAATGGCTTTGACAAACAACGTCTAGCTATTGGGTTAGTTATGCGTTTTCCTCGACACCTAAGTGCGACAAAGGGTTGAACAATTTATGCGAGTCGTTCAATGCAGTTATATTGCCTGTTATCCTAACCATGTTCGAGATGATTCGAAAGTGTTTGATGACTTGTATTGTCAAAAAATACGAGAAGATGTTATTGTCACAGAACTCATGTGCCCAAAGATAAAGAAATAGCTTGAAAAGCTAGCATTGCCTGCTCGAAATTGGCATGCTACGTTAGCAGAAGATGCATAATTTGAGGTCACCAACGGCAACGAACAATATATTGTCGAAATTATTGCAGGTGCGTGCAGCTGTTACGGGTAGGAGCTTACTGTAATATCATGTGTCCATGTCATTCCATGCATCCATTTCATGAGAATGATACCGAAATATTTCGTCCATCCATACTATCACCGATCCAGATATGTAGAGATGTACTTAAAATTCATTTGTCTCATCAATGGCGTGGATATGTGACCGCTCGTACACGGAATGAGCCTAATCATTCTGCCCGAGAGAAGGCGCCAACTGGTTAGGCTGAAGAAGCATAGAGTGCGCGATGTCGATGAGCCAGCGAGGTCGAGAATTTTTAAGAGGAACTCTACGATGTCGTGTCATATATGTTGGCGTTAGAAGCATAATAGTCGCACTTGTTGTAACACTCAAAATTTTTTTACTAAAACTAATTTTGGATTTACATAATTGTAATCAACCGAGTTTTTGTTAGAATTGAGAGCGGAGAATTTTTACTTTTAAGTAAAATATTATTTTGAGCCTAATAAAGAAGAGAAAAATTTAAAAATCTAACCGGAATCGGACCGTATAACAGATTTATTAAGCAGTTAAGTGTTAAGGGTGAAATTGTAATTAGGGTTATTATTACTCTTATTATTATAAAAATAATATATCAAAACAACTGTTTTTCTTCCCCATCACTGAAACCTCTTTCCCCTTCCTTCGGTGGTTTCTCTTCTCTTCCCACGCGTAGATACCCTCGGCGATCTCTCCTTCCAGCAGCGTGCGATTCTCCTCTGTTCCTTTTTCATTTTCTCAAATTTAAGTTAAGTTTGTAATAGATAGTTAGTTCTGTAGTTGTTTTGAGCGGTAAAAGTGGAGTTAAAGCAATTATTGGACTTTGCAGTAAAATCTAAGTTGGAGGAATGTGATTTCATAGTTATAGCCAATTTTATTCGTATATTGGGCTTAAACTGGAAGTATGTGTAGATCATAGGTTTGTATGGAGAAAATTGAGCGTTTGAATAGCCGAATACACGAATTGTGTAACGGTTTCAGCTCGACCACGTTCGGCAAAGCTGTAGGTGTTGAATTAAGAAATGGATGATACCGTTAGGAACTAAACGTCCTGTGGAACCTGTAGCACTTTGGATCGTTTAATTCGGACGAGTATTGCAAAAGTTATGAATTTCTGAAATTGGTCGGAAGTTGTGTAACGCCCCGAAAAACCTACCCGTTTTCGGTTCGCTACTGTTCCGATACCAAATTCTTACCTTCGTATCGTAAAATTTGTGTAAATTTAAAACTTTTATTCCTCGATTTAAAACGACGTTTCTAAAAATATTTTTGACAGCTATGCAGCGAAAATTCGATTAAATTCACTTTGGATAAAAGTTTATTTCGTTATACATGAAACAGGGACAACCGGTCGACACCTATAAGCAGCGGTCGACACTTGAGTCGTTTCGGATTTCTCATCGGTCGACACCGGAAACACTGGTCGACACTTTGTTCCTCTCGGGTATTTTCATCGGTCAACACTTCTATGCTCACCACAGAGAGGGGTCGACACCTGTTTCCACAGGTCGACACCTTAATTCTCTCTGCCTGCGTAGGTCGTCCCCTGCGGTCGACACCGCTACCATTTTTACATGGACCGGTAGATATCTGTAACCAGGGGTCGACACCTGCTTCGGCTCTACCTATCACAGGTCAAGTCTCGCGGTCGACACTCTCCTCACATTTACACAGACCGGTTGACACCTCTCGACTTCGGTCGACACCTCACACCAGTATCAGTAAAATCATACCAGTTCGTAAAACCTCAAACGCACGCAAATATTTGCTCGATCAAAATTTACGAAGTAACACCTATGATTTGAAAACATATTTTCTTCAAGTAAATTTCAAAATAACAATATTCTATTTCAATTAACCACTATACTCGTACCACGCCACTTAAAATCCTCAAAATCTATGCATCACTACCCGACTCAGAACACATACTAAAAATTTCACTTTTTTTCCCGTCATGGTAGTGTCGCCCCAATATTTTCTTGCACCGGCACACGACGTCTCCCGCCAACTTCGATCTAAGCCTGCCCGTCACCTAGTAACTCACCCGAAAGCTCGTCGTCACCTACACCAAGGAACACAAAACGTAAGCGTAATGCTTAGCAAGTATGGAAATGTGAACTTAAAAACCAATGCATAACTCAACCCCTACTCATACAGTTTCTATACTCAACTCCGTTTTCTTTTCGTTTCGTTATTTTTATCTTTCACTTTTCTGTGTGAGTCAGGCTAGCACTCATTCCCTACACACTCGGGACGGCCAATCCATAACCCACGGAGCGAGGCTAGAGGCACACATCATGTTCGCACACGAAACGGCCCTACGTAACCTACTCCTAACATCAATCGTTGAACCCTCTAGTGCTCTCAATAGCACGTTAATGACAAGACTTTCGCAAACCGTGTCACATTACGTACTTTCATTCATGGGAACCCCCTAGTGCTCTCTCAGTAGCACGTTAACGATGAGGCGTTCACCCATGCATGGCAAGTTTTTTCTTATTTGGTTACGTTTCACATACACATTTCAAAACATGCTCAAAAATCGTATTTCATAATTCAAAACCATGATGGATGACAATCACGAATGCACGACTCAAACAACAAAACAAACAAGAAATCCTACCATTACAAGGTGTAGGCCCGAAGACAAATCACATACGTTCCACCACTTACCTAGCGTTCTCAAATTCTTTTCGCGCTTCGTAACTTGGTGCACTAACTGGAATACCTATAAAAATGGCACATCGTCAATTCTAATTCATCAAATTCATAATTTTCTATCCTAAAAATCCTAACTCATGCCAAAACCGACACTCTTCAATAAACCCGAAACTCTACACAATTTCCGTCTGAATTCGAGATTTCACCACTTCTTCAATACTCGTCTGAATTGGACGATACAAAATATTACGGGTTCCTAAGGACGTCTAATTCCTTATGGTCTCATCCGCTTTCCATTTAGATGTCCACGACCTGACTGAACGTGGTCGAACGGACACCGTTCCAAAACTTACGTACATGGCCAATAAACCATCCAATTTTGCTCACCAATTCTAGGTTTTGCCGCTAATAACGCTAACACATCAACTAACTACGTAAAACTAACAAGAACTCACCGTGATTCGGAAGAAAACTTAATCACAGCGCAGAGGAAAGGGGACACCGGCTCGCTGGAGAGGAGAAACGAAGGAGGATGAGGGTTTTGTGCTGGAGCCGTAAGGTGTTTTTTCTTCTTTCATCTCTTTTTTTTATTTCATAATTACCAAATTGCCCTCCACCTTAAACAGTTTCACAATTCCACGTTTTTGTCCGATTCTGTTTAGATTCTTTAACTTCTCTCTCCGCTATTGAACTTAAAATAACCTTTTACTTAGGGGCTGAAATTCTTCGTTATTAATTTGAACCGAAGCTCCACCGATTACAAATTACAAAATCTGAAACTAGTTTAAACGGAAAAATTCTGTGTATTATATCTCTCCCTCCGTACAAAAATTTTGTCTCCAAAATTTGCTACCTAAATAGCTCAGGATAACGTTACATCATGTCCTGTTGTCTTTCCCAAGTTGCCTCCTCCACATTGTGGTTACGCCACAATACCTTTACCAGCGGAATATCCTTGTTGCGTAGCGTCTTCACCGCATAATCCAAAATCTCCACTGGCTTTTCCTCGTATGCTAAGGTTGGCTGTACCTCAATCTACTGCTGCACCACAACATGTGACAGATCTCTGAGACACTTTCTTAGCATCGACATGTGGAAAACATTGTGAACCCCTTCCATGGAAGCTAGCAGTTCTAGTTGGTACGCAGCTCCCCCAATTCTTTTCGTGATCAAGAACGGTCCAACGTATCTCGGGATCAACTTACCTTTTCTCTCGAATCTCATCACGCCTTTAAATGGTGAAATCTTCAGAAAAACTTCATCTACTACCTTAAATTCTAATTCCTTTCTCCTTCCATCGGTATAGCTCTTTTGCCGACTTTGAGCTGTTAATATCCGCTGCCGAATAACCTTGATCTTCTCAGTGGTCTGTTGCACAATTTCGGGACCAATCAAACTAGCTTCACCGACTTCCTCCCAATAAAGGGGTGATCTACACTTCCTTCCGTATAAGGCTTCATAAAGGTCCATACTTATCATAGCCTGATAGCTATTGTTGTACGAAAATTCCACCAAGGGCAAATACTTGCTCTACAAACGCTGGAACTCTAACACACAGGCTCGAAGCATATCCTCTAAAACCTGAATAGTGTGCTCAGATTGCCCATCGGTTTGAGAATGAAAGGCCGTACTGAAATTCAGTCGTGTCTCCATTGCTTTGTGCAGACTCTTCCAAAATTTCTGGGTCCCTGTTCGATACAATTGAAATCGGAACCCCGTGTAGATGAAGTTAGCAAATTAGTCCATATTGAATGTCATTTTTACAGGTAGGAAATGGGCGGACTTGGTCAGACGATCCACAATCACCCACACCACATCAAATCCTTTTGCCATCTGGGGCAAGCCGGTGACAAAATCAATAGATATTTGATCTCACTTCCACTCTAGAATCGGCAATGGTTGCAACTTTCCAGCCGATTTCTGATGTTCAGCCTTAATTTACTGACAGATTAAGCATGTCTCCACGTACTTTGTTACAGACTTTTTCATGTCAGACCACCAATAATGTTGCTTAAGGTCTCTATACATCTTGGTGCTTCCGGGGTGAATAGAGAACCTTGAGGAGTGCGCTTCGGACAAAATGTCTTTACGAAGTTGACCGTTGTTCGGAATGTACCACCTATTCTGAAACTTTAGGGTTCCATCGCTTGAACAGCTAAATTCGGTTCTGTCGTTAGATGTCATGCTCGTCCTGAATTCGTTGCATCTTGGGTCATTCTGTTGAGCTCCTTTAATTTCCTCCAGAATCGTGGGTTTCAAGGATAGGGCTCCTAATTCTACCGCCGCATCTGAGACTAGCTCCAAATCAAATCTTTGAAATTCTGCACTCAATTCTTTAGACATCTCGGCGTGCATCGCTGAAGCTGAGGTCGAAATCTGGCTTAATGCATCAGCCACTTCATTGGCCTTGCTGGGGTGGTATTTGATCTCCAGGTCGTAGTCCTTCACAAACTCCAACCACCATCTCTGCCTCATGTTCAGCTCCTTCTGAGTGAAGATATACTTTAAACTTTTGTGATCTGAGTATACCTCACACTGTTGTCCATAAAGATAGTGCCTCCAAATCTTTAGTGCGAAAACAACCGCCGCTAACGCCAAATCATGGGTTGGATAATTCCGCTAATAGGGCTTTAATTGCCGAAGCATAAGCGATCACCCTTCCGTTTTACACCAAAACACAACCCAATCCAATTCCGGAAGAATCACAGTAAATATTAAACTTCTCGTCCATCACCGGAAGTGTCAATACTGGAGCTGTAGTCAATTTCTGCTTCAGCATCTGGAAACTGTGCTCACAGTCCTTCGTCCATATATATTTGACTTCTTTTCGCGTCAGACGAGTTAGGGGTGCTGCAATCTTTGAAAACTCTTTAATAAACTTCCTGTAGTAACCCGCTAACCCCAGAAAGTTTTGAATCTCCCTGATGTTCCTTGGCTGTGGCCATTCATTAATCGACTGTATTTTAGCCGGATCTACCGATATTCCTCGACCAAAAATCACATGTCCAAGGAAATGTACCTTACCCAGCCAGAATTCGCACTTGGAGAACTTCGCACACAGTCGATGCTGCTTCAAAGTTTCCAAAACCACCTTCAAATGCACCTTATGTTCTTCTTCGTTACGGGAGTAAACCAAGATATCGTCGATAAATACAATAACAAACTTATCTAGATACTCTTGGAATACCCGATTCATTAGGTCCATGAAAACAGTTGGGGCAATTGTCAGTCCAAATGACATTACTAGAAACTCGTAATGCCCATATCTAGTCCGAAAAGCTGTCTTCGGGATATCCTGGGATCTGGCCTTTAGTTGGTGATACCCTGATCTTAAATCTATCTTCGAGAAAATCTGAGTTTTTTGCAGTTGATCAAACAAGTCATCTATCCTCGGTAGTGGATACTTATTCTTTACAGTCAACTTGTTCATCTCCCGGTAGTCAGTACACATCCGGAGTGATCCATCTTTTTTCTTCATAAATAGGACTGGCGTGCCATATGGGGAGAAACTCGGGCGTATGAATCTTTTTTCCAATAGCTCTTCCAATTGCTTCTTCAATTTCTTTAATTTCGGAGGAGCCAACCTATACGGGTTCTTCGATATTGGCTCGGCACCGGGATATTTGTCGATCACAAATTCAACTTCTCGGTTTGGGGGCAACCCAGGCAAGTCGTCCGAAAACACCTCAGGGAATTCACGAACCACCTCAATGTCTTGTGGCTTTGTCCCTACATGAAACCGAGTATCTAAAATTGTTGCAAGAAAACAGGAACACTCACCTATTATTAACCTCCAAGCCTCAATGGGTGCCATTACGGATAGCTTCCCCACGTTCTTCATGGCTTGCAGTGAATGCTTTGCACCATCTGGGGGTTGGAAATTAACAATCCCAGCTCTGCAATCGATCGTTACGTAGTGCCGAAATAGCCAATCCATGCCCAATATCACGTCATACCCCGTTATCCCAACTACAATCAAATCGGCAGGCATACTCCTAGCCTCCACTGATATGACACTATCGCATACTACCTGATCGGAATGCTTGCGCTCACCGGATGGCAACCTCACTTCATATGTGCACCCGGCGAGTTTAGCCCACAAATTCACCTTTACCACAAAAGTAGTGGTAACAAAGAAGTGCGACACTCCTGAATCTATCAATGTAAACGCGGGTACCGTATCAACTAATACTGTACCTGAGATAACAGCTAGCCGATCCTCGCTCTCGGGATCTATCATTGCGAAGATTCTAGGCGTCATCTTAGACGGACCCTTCTTGGCCGTGGGGCAATCTCTGGATATGTGACCGGTCTCATTACAGGTAAAACACCAGTTGACCCTCAGCTTTGTGCAATTCCGGGAAATGTGACTAGCTTCGTTGCAATTATAACATCTTCCTGCAAACTGCCCACACTCTCCCGGGTGGCTCTTTGAGCATTTAGGACACTGCTGGTACTTACTATGTATCTGGGGCTTCTTGCCTCCCCTCGAATCGTACACCGCACCACCTGACCTCTTAGTTCCCGAGGAAGATCCCCCCCTGCTTGTCTATGGCGTGATCTCCTTAAAGAACCTCTTGGTTGCCTCTGCTGGCCTCATGCACTTGGCCTCTGCTCCCTCCACTGCGAGTGCCTTGGCCACAACTCGTGCATATAGCACACCCTCAGTTCCGAAAATGGTTACACCCCTATATATCTCCGGCTTCAATCCTTGTACAAACTGCAACACCTTTTCTTCTTCATTGCTCACCAATTAGCTTGGAAATCTGAACAACGATTCGAACTGCCTGACATACTCGGCTACTGGCCCAGTCTGCTTCAACTGTAGGAACTTCAATCTTTTTGCAGCCTGGACCGTACGATTATAGTATTTGTCATAAAATATTTTTTTAAATCTTTTCCAGGTCAAGTCCCTGGCATCTACAGTGGTCTCTACCGTCTCCCACCAGCTCGAAGCATCATTTGAGAGCTGAAATGTTGCACATTTAACCATATTTCCTTCCTCTACGTCGGCATACTTGAACATGTTCTCGATGGTACGGATTCACCTTTCTGCAATTGTAGGGTCTGTCAGCTGGCTTTCAAACATCGGAGGCTTCAATCTTCTGAATCTCTATCCACTAGAGCCCGCTCCATGGCTTCCCTGTTCTTGATTCAACAGCATTCCCAATTATTGGTACTTCCTGTCAACGAATTCGGTCAACCATCTAATTGTAGCCAGGTTGTCATCACCTTCTGGCTCTACTGCACCTATCGAAACCCTAGGTCGCCCCGGTCGTCTATCCATTCTAGTTAATTCATGTATGAGGTTAGCATAGTCTTGCCTTAGTTATAATCTAACTAAAATAAACAACTACTTACAGTTGGTGGAGCACGTTGCATGGCAGCCGGTAAATGTTAGGTAATCCTTTGAAAGACATGACCATAATGGCTCTGATACCAACTCCTGTAACACCCCAAAAAACCTACCCGTTTCCGGTTCGCTACTGCTCCGATACTAAATTCTTACATTTGTATCGTAAAATTTGTGTAAATTTCAAACTTTTATCCCTCGATTTAAAACGACGTTTCTGAAAATATTTTTTGACAGCTCTGCAGCGGAAATTCAATTAAATTGACTTTGGATAAAATTTTATTTTGTTATACATGAAACAGGGACTCCCGGTCGACACCTATAAGCAGCGGTCGACACTTGAGTCGTTTTGGATTTCTCATCGGTCGACATCAGAAACACCGGTCGACACTTTGTTCCTCTCGGGTCTTTTTATCGGTCGACACTTCTATGCTCACCACAGAGAGGGGTCGACACCTTAATTCTCTCTGCCTGCGCAGGTCGTCCCCTGCGGTCGACACCGCTACCATTTTTACATGGACCATTCGACACCTGTAACTAGAGATCAACACCTGCTTCGGCTCTGCCTGTCACAGGTCGGGTCTCACGGTCGCCACTTCCCTCACATTTACACAGATCGGTCGACACCTCTCGACTTCGGTCGACACCTCTCGACTTCGGTCGACACCTCACACCAGTATCAGTAAATTGCACCAGTTTGTAAAAACTCAAACGCACGCAAATATTTCCTCAATCAAAATTCACGAAGTAACACCTATGATTTGAAAACATACTTTCTTCAAGTAAATCTCAAAACAACAATATTCTATTTCAATTAACCACTATACTCGTACCACGCCACTTAAAATCCTCAAAATCTATACATCACTACCCAACTCAGAACACATACCAAAAATTTCACCTTTTTTCCCGCCATGGTCGTGTCGCCCCAACATTTTCCTGCACCGGCACACGACGTCTCCCGCCAACTTTGATCTAAGTTTGCCCGTCACCTAGCAACTCACCCAAAAGTTCATCGTCACCTACACCAAGGAACACAAAACGTAAACCTAATGCTTAGCAAGTACCGAAATGTGAACTTAAAAACCAATGCATAACTGAACCCCTACTCATGTAGTTTCTATACTCAACTCCGTTTTCTTTTTGTTTCGTTATTTTTATCTTTCACTTTTCCGTGTGAGTCAGGATGACACCCATCCCCTCTACACTCGGGACGGCCAATCCATAACCCATAGAGTGAGGCTAGAGGCACACATCATGTTCGCATACTGAACGGCCCTACGTAACCTCCTCCTAACATCAATCGTTGAACTCTCTAGTGCTCTCAATAGCACGTTAACGACGAGGCGTTCGCAAACCGTGTCACATTACGTACTTTCATCCATGGGAACCCCCTAATGCTCTCTCAGTAGCACGTTAACGACGAGGCGTTCACCCATGCGTGGCAAATCTTTTCTTATATAGTTACGTTTCACATACACATTTCAAAACATGCTCAAAACTCGTATTTCGTAATTCAAAATCATGATGCATGACAATCACGAATGCACGACTCAAACAACAAAACAAACAAGAAATCCTACCATTACAAGGTGTAGGCCCGAAGGCAAATCACATACGTTCCACCACTTACCTGGCGTTCTCAAATTCTTTTTGCGCTTCGTAACTTGGTGCACTAACTGGAATACCTATAAAAATGGAACATCGTCAATTCTAATTCATCAAATTCATAATTTCTTATCCTAAAAGTCCTAACTCATACCAAAACCGACACTCTTCAATAAACCTGAAACTCCACACAATTTCCGTCTGAATTCGGGATTTCACCACTTCTTCAATACTCGTCTGAATTGGATGATACAAAATACTACAGGTTCCTGAGTATGTCTAATTCCCTATGGTCTCATCAGCTTTCCATTTGGATGTCCACAACCTGATCGAATGTGGTCGAACGGACACCGTTCCAAAACTTATGTACACGGCTAATAAACCATCCAATCTTCCTCACCAATTCTCGGTTTTGCCGCTAATAATGCTAATACATCAACTAACTACGCAAAACTAACGAGAACGCACTGTGATTCGAAAGAAAACTTGATCGCAGCGCAGAGGAAAGGGGACGCCGGCTCGCTAGAGAGGAGAAACAAAGGAGAAGGAGGGTTTTGTGCTGGAGAATAACACCGTAAGGTGTTTTTACTTCTTTCATCCCTCTTTTTTTTTATTTCATAATTATCAAATTGCCCTCCACCTTAAACCGTTTCACAATTCCACGTTTTTGTCCGATTCCGTTTAGATTCTTTAACTTCTCTCTTCGCCATTGACCTTAAAATAACCTTTCACTTAGGGGTCGAAATTCTCCGTTATTAATTTGGACCAAAGCTCCACCGATTACAAATTACAAAATCTGAAACTAGTTTAAACAGAAAAATTCTAGGTATTACAAGTTGTGAGAGTGTTGTTTCCCCTTAGAGTTTTATGAGTTGGACGAAGGAAAAATTAGTGGATGTGTAGTTTTATAGGTTTCCTAGTTTAGCGAGCTATCTACGATCGAGAAATTGCTAAGATGCCAGGTAAGTAATGTAGTAGTAGTTTTGCTTTCGGGCCTACATCACAGTTTAGTAGGATGCATTGCACGTTTATTTTGTGTTATGCTTTCATGGTTGTTCATCATTGTTTTAAAGTATGAGAACGAAACGAAAAATGAATTTTCCTTTTTTTATGAAGTGAAACAGTAAGATATGATGAGACGAATCAAATGAGAAGATACGTAAGAAGAAAAGAAAAGTGGGGTTAAGTGCTTTTGTTCCCAAAGGTAGACCGCGAGGTATATCACTCTTCCTCCGCTTTACGTGGTGGCCTTGTCTCCAGAGGTGGACCGCGAGGTAAACAAATTTATTAGATTGAGGTTGGCCTTGTCCCCAAAGGTGGACCGCGAGGTGTGTCACCTTAATCTAACACGTAAAAAATAACATAGTAGTAAGAAGATAAAGAAGACGTAAGAAAGAAACGAAAACGAAAGTAGAGACGAAACTGTAGAAACTGCATATGTTAGGATGTGGTTGTTTTTCAATGTTTAAGTTTATACATTACTTACTTAGCATTAGGCTAATAGTTGAGTCCTATGATGTAGGTGACGACGCCATAGCCGGTGAGTACTCAGAGTATGCCCAGGATTAGGAGGCGGTTGGAGAAGTACGCACGTCGATGATCAAGCCGGATGTTAGGGCGTTTTGACTATGGTATGATGTGCCCCATAGGTCCGTCACACGATCTCAAGTCCAAACACACACTTTAATTAACCTACATTCTCACACATTTAATTCTTGTGCAAGTTATGATTCAATGGAGTCGGAAATTGCAAGCTTAAGGTGGGAAGTGGAGGCTCAAGACATGGAGCAACCGAGACACATCCTTGCATGGGAAGCCACCATTGAAGATCATGAAGCTCTTAAGGGAATTTGTCTTCCCGAGCCAACTTTTATGTAATGTTTTGTTTTGAACTTATTGGGCAAACATTGGCCTTCTTGTTTAACTTATTATTATGTGCATGCATTAGGCATTTAGGATTAGATTGAATGGTTAGGATAGATGATGGAAAGGGTTTCGGGATTGGCTTAACTTGAAGAAGCAATCGAGCATGCAAGACATGCCACTCTTGGCCGCAAGCGCGCCAAGGAGGAAGTGCCGCAAGTGGTGGCCAACTTTACCCGATTTGGCCACACCATTGGGCTGCCATTTGAGATGCTTGTCCCCTTTACCTTTTGTAGAAGAAACATGGATCCATGACATGGCATTCAGCAAGCCATTGATCAACCTCTTGGCTGCCATCATCTCGGCCGCACACTACAACATTTTGGAGCCGGTTACAAGCTTCTTTGCACCAAGTTTTGAAGACCAAAGCACAGCCCTAAAACCCTCCATCCTAGGCCTATATAAGCATAGCATTGATGTGTGTATTTTGGTTGGCAAAGTTAATGAGCATCGGCATATTTTCTAAGAGGAAACCGAGGGAGTTTTCCACCACCTTTCCAAGGTAAGTGCTCGGTTCCATGAACCGATTAGGAGTAGCCTCCTAGCTTGGCAACTCAAGGTTGTTGCTCGAGCTTGTGTTCTACTTTTCTCTCCTCCCTTTCAAGGGAAGGAAACAAGAAGGAAGTGGCCAAAACCGGTTCCCCAAGTTGAGAACCTTTCCATGGAAAGGTTGTGATTGCCGAGAACATAACATTGTTTCTTCGGCCGACTTGCTGGTTTGCTAGCACAAGTTTGTCATTTCTAATCAATCTGGACCACGACCACCACCATCACACACCTCACTCACTCCACTAATCTCACACCAAATTACATTTCATTTCAAGCACATTTGGTCATTCATTTTGTTGTTTTTCTCAAGGGTTTCTCGGCTTGCCCGAGATCCGAGGGCCTAACCGATCCTTTCGTGCATTCTAGTGACCGAGCAGGGGCTTGGCTGTAACATTTGGTATCAGAGCATAGGAGGGCCCCGTAGAGTGCTAGAAATCAACTTAGTTTGGTTTTCCAAACTCATTTGGACGGCTGCACCTTAAGACCTAAAACCGGGTTTCATTGCTCACCTATTCGGGTTATTGATGTACTTGCGGTTTCTTTGTTTTATTTCCGATTTTTTTTAGCTAAAATCATCTTCAGCATGTTTCTTGCGTTGTTAGACATCTAAGCATGAAGAAATATCAGCCCTTAGACTCCATTTTCGTGGCTGCAATTTCCTTCCCCTTTTGGTTAAACAAATGCTAACCACTTTAGTACTTGTTGTCTTCTTTGCTATTTCGGGTTCAACACTTTTTCTTGCTGTGTTTTAATATTTCCAGCACCTCACATGTCTTGTTAAGTACTTAAGCATGCATGTTTAACTTTAAAATCATATGATTAGCTTGATGGTTGCATTGGTTTAAAATGTTTAATGCACTTTGTTAGAAAACCGCATGTTTCAGGTTTATCTTTTCTTTGACAACCGGTTTGTGTGCACTAATAACCGAAACTTGCAGCTTGATTTAAATGAACATTTTTATGCTTATTGATGCTTATATCCTCTGCTAAGAATGAATGTTATGCTTGTCAAATGTTACATGTGATCCGGTTAAAGTTTGCCTAAAATCCGAGACACATTAGCATGAACTTTCTATTTTTGACATTGCCGAGAATAGTATGCTATATCTTGATGTTGTGATCTGTTTTTTTTTTGCACAAGACCGAGCCTATGACTCTTTAAACTTAAGTTAACATGTTATGTAGCTGAAGCATGTACCTTTTTTCGGTTTGTTGTGGTTTAAAATTCAAATAGATGCTGTTTTGGTTAAAGAAAACCATACTTTTGCAAAAAACAGTTTTGTGTGCACAAAAATGGCAAGTTTGATGTTGATAGTTGGGACCACCTTGTGCATGGCCGAGAGTTGTTCCAAGGCACGAAATTTGGCTGCATGTTAAACCTAATTTGATGCTTTATTATTGTTCCATTGTTGTTACAATCCGTGAAGCAAACCGAGGATAAAACTAGTGTCTCATTTTTTTTTAGTGAATTGTCACACATCCGAGAGTAGCTAGCATTATTTTATCTTTGACAAATTAATCTAAATTGCATGATTTCCTTTCCTTTTCCTTATAGTATTTGTCTTGCCTACTAGTTTTTCATTAAAAAAAAAACACCAAATAACAAAACAAAACAAAACAAAAGTCAGAAACAAATCTAAAAGGAGAATACATCAATTACCCTAGTTAGGTTACCGTTCCTAATGTTTTAAGACCTAAGGTTCAAATATGATTGAAGTTCCCTTTCCTAAGACTTAAACATGAAAACAAGAAGTGGATTCCAAATTGGCCCTAACTCAAATATGACCCCAAAACCCAATCCACCGAGCCGGGGCAAGGACATTCCCCAAAAGGAGACTCACACTCAACAAGAGGGAGAGTCAAGTATGCAAGGTCAACTAAACGGTTTAAGTGGAATGGTTGGAACCCTAAGTAAACAACTTCATGATATGAACCTAAAATTTGAACAAGTTATGAGTGGACGTCATCCTACCCATCGTAGAGATTCCTCCCAAGACACTATACCTAGGAGACGACATGACAATCTTAGGAGACGAGTTAGAGACCAAGATCCCTTAGATGATGAAGTTGAGATTGAACATTCTAGGGATAGACACCCTAACTATGACTATGATGAGGATGATGAGTGGACTTTGGATGAAGAAGAAAACTTTCGCCCTCCAATTCGTAGGAATCATGATGAGTTTAGACAAGACCGACATAGGGACCATGACGACCTCCGAAACATTAAGATCCAAATCCCCTCCTTTAATGGAACATGCGACGGGACAACTTTTCTAGAATGGTTAGAGAAGGTTGAGAGAATTTTTGATTGTTATAACTACTCCGACAAAGTCAAGATTCAGTTGGTTTTTGTAGAGTTTACCGGCTATGCCTTACTCTGGTGGTCTAATGTAAGGACACAAAGAGCGCGGACTGGATTTCACTCTATTGATACTTGGAGAAAGATGAAATCTATCACGACGAAGAGATTTGTCCCTAGTCATTACAAACAAGAATTGATTATGCAAATACATAACCTCAAGCAAGGAAGTCTAACCGTAGAAGAGTACCTTACAGAGTTCGAAACTCTCAAAATTCGAGGAGAACTGGAAGAACCCGAAGAACAAACCATAGCTAGGTTTATCCATGGCTTGAATTATGACATTGCTGACGCCGTAGAATTGCATCTCATAGACTCTATGGACATAGTAGTTCAGATGGCCCTGAAAGTCGAACGCCAACTCAAAAGGAAAAGGAAAGCCACCCAATCGTTTAAGATTAACCAACTCCCCAAGTACACCCCTAAGCCACCTGAAGCTAACAAACCCGTGACCAAGGCTGATTGGAAAAAGCCTTTTCAAAGACATTGGCCTCCCAAAGAATCAACTAGTAAACCAATAAACCCTAAAGGACCATAGGCCAAGCCTACAAGAGACAACCCCACTGGACAAAGAGCACGCGACCTCAAGTGTTACAAGTGTCATGGCGTAGGTCATTTTATGGCCCAATGCCCGAACCGTCGTGTCATGATCATTAAGGAAGACACCTGTGAGTTTGTAAGTGAAGATGAGTGCGAAGAGGAAGTAGGAGAAGTAGGAGAGGATGAGGACGAGAGTGATTCGGTAGAAGAAGTTATTCATGCCCCCGATGGCCCTTTACTTATGGTGAGAAGACGAGTTCTTATAACCAAGAGTTCTGGAGAGGATTGCTAGCGTGAGAACATCTTCTATAGTAAATGCCTCATCAAGGATAAGTTGTGTTCTCTCATTATTAATGGAGGAAGTTGTGCGAACGTAGCCTCCAAAGACTTAGTGACGAAGTTAGGGTTAGAGACTAGTGCTTACCCCCACCCATATAAGCTTAAATGGTTATATAATAGAGACGATGTTAAAGTTACTAAGCAAGTAAGAGTTGAGTTTGCTTTAGGCAAGTACAAGGACTCGGTTCTTTGCGATGTTGTGCCTATGAGTGCGAGTCATTTGCTTTTAGGCCGACCGTGGCAATTTGACCGAAAAGTGAACCACGATGGACATTCCAACTATTATTCTCTCAAATTCGAAGGTAAAGCTTTTAAGTTAGCACCTATGACCCCTGAGCAGATAGCTAAGGATGAAGCTATTAAAAGAGAAGAAAAGAACAAAGCAAATCTTTTCATGACTAAGGCTGAAGTAGAAGCATCCGTACTTAGAGGGGATCCCATGATTTTGATATTATACCGAGATAGAGTGATGGAGTTAAGAGACATACCTCACCCCATTAAAACCCTACTACATCAGTTCCAAGACGTGTTTTCCGAAGATTTACCTAAAGGATTGCCACCCCTACGTGGCATAGAACACCAAATTGATCTCCAACCTGGAGCTGCCCTACCTAATCGACCAGCCTATCGAATGAACCTTGAAAAGACCAAAAAACTGCAAGAACAGGTGCAAGAATTATTGGATAAGGGTTACATACGAGAGTCCATGATCCCCTGTGCAGTTCTCTCACTATTAGTCCCTAAGAAAGACGGCACCATGAGGATGTGTGTCGATAGCCAAGCCGTAAACCACATCACAGTCAAATATAGATTTCTCATCCCTAGGCTCGAGGACATGTTAGATGAGCTCAGTGGAGCCTCAATCTTTTCCAAAGTGGACCTTAAGAGTGGTTATCATCATATACGCATGAAGGAAGGAGATGAGTGGAAGACAGCGTTTAAAACCAAGTATGGCTTGTTTGAATGGATGGTCATGCCCTTCGGGCTTTCTAACGCCCCAAGCACGTTCATGCGACTCATGCACCATGTACTCAAAGAATACCTTGGTAAGTTCATTGTTGTCTACTTTAACGACATACTAGTGTATAGCACGGACCTTCCACAACACCTTAACCACCTTAGTACCCTTTTCCATACCCTTAGGAAAGCCAAATTATTTGGGAACCTTAGCAAGTGCTCCTTTGCCCAGGACAAGGTTTATTTCTTAGGCTTTATAATCTCCAAAAATGGCATGGAAGCCGACGAGGATAAAATGAAAGCCATTAAGGACTGGCCCACACCCAATTCTATATCGGAAGTGCAAAGTTTCCATGGGCTGGCCTCCTTTTATAGAAGATTTATCCAGAATGTTAGCTCAATAGCTGCACCACTTACAGACTACACTAAGAAAGGGAAAGAGTTTACTTGGACCCCGAATTGCCAAAGAAGCTTTGAGTTAATTAAGGAGAAGTTATGTCATTCCCCCGTACTTGCTCTTCCTGATTTCAACAAGGTATTCGAAGTCAAAAGTGATGCGTCAGGACTTGGAATAGGAGCAGTACTTATGCAAGACCAACGACCCATCGCATATTTCAGTGAAAAGAAGAAAGGAGTCGTGCTCAATTATTCTACGTAGGATAAAGAGTTTTACGCAGTTATACGAGCATTAGAGCACTGGCAACATTATCTCCTATCGAGGGAATTCGTTATCAACATTGATCATCAAGTCTTACGACACATTAAGAGCCAACATAAGCTGAACAAAAGGCATGCAAAATGGGTAGAATTTTTAGAGAGGTTTCCCTATACCCTTAAGTATCTTAAGGGAGAAAATAATGTAGTAGCAGACGCCCTATCTAGGAAGCGAATCCTTTTCACCGAGCTAGCAGTAAGATTTTTTGTATTCGAATGGATTAAGGATAGCTACGCCTCTGACCCCGACTTTGGACCTCATTACGCCCGATGCCTAGACAAGGTTGAAGGAGATTATTGCCTCATGGATGGTTATTTGGTCAAAACAGGCAAATTGTGCATCCCTCAAGGAAGCTTACGATGGTGCCTTGTGAAAGAAGCTCATTGTGGGGGCTTAGTCAATCATTTCGGGGAAAAGAAGACCCTCGATTGCAAGAAAGCCAAAAGTAGAGTTCTATCCCAAGGCTTGTACATGCCCTTACCCGTCCCTGCACACCCCTGGATTGCAGTTAGTATGGACTTTGTCTTAGGACTACCACGGACCGCCCGAGCTAAGGATTCCATCATGGTGGTCGTGGATAGATTTTCCAAAATGGCACACTTTATTCCTTGTGCCAAGACAGATGACTCTACTTTAACCGCCGACCTATTTTTCAAGGAGATTGTTCACCTGCATGGTATCCCACACTCAATAGTGTCAGATAGAGACACTAAGTTTTTAAGCGCCTTCTGGACCACTTTATGGAGAAGGTTGGGGACTAAGTTGTGCTTCAGCACTTCTTTTCATCCCCAAACTGATGGGCAAACGGAAGTTGTTAACAGAACTCTAGGCTCTCTCTTACGCAGTGTTGTAGCCAAGAATGTCTAACTGGGACATCATACTTCCAGGATTTGAATTTTCCTACAACCGCACCCTTCATTCCACTACTCAGAAAACGCCCTTTGAGGTTGCCTATGGGTTTAATCCATTTACACCGTTGGACCTTGTCCCTTTACCTACTAAGGACTTAGCCAACCCATCAGGTGCAAATAAGGCCGAACAAATTAAGAAGTTGCACGAAACTGTGCAAAAGGCCATTGAAAAGAGAAATGAGAGTGTGGCTAGGCACGTGAACAAAGGTCGCAAAGAAGTCATTTTCCATGCAGGAGACTTAGTATGATTGCACCTCCGCAAGGAAAAATTTCTTGATAAGAGAAAGTCTAAACTTCTACCTCGTGCGGATGGACCATTTAAAGTACTTGAGAGGATCAATGATAACGCCTACAAAATTGAATTGCCGGGTGAATATGGAGTATTCGCGACTTTTAACGTTCAAGATTTATCACCCTATAAAGGCGATGAAGATCAGTTCCAGAACCCGAACTTAGTGGATTTGAGGTCAAATCCACAGTCACTTGGGGAGGATGATGTGCCCCATAGGTCCGTCACACGATCTCAAGTCGAAGCACACACTTTAATTAACCTACATTTTCACACATTTGATTCTTGTGCAGGTTATGATTCAATGGAGCCGGAAATTGCAAGCTTAAGGTGGGAAGTGGAGGCTCAAGACATGGAGCAACCGAGACACATCCTTGCATGGGAAGCCACCATTGAAGATCATGAAGCTCTTAAGGGAATTTGTCTTCCCGAGCCAACTTTTATGTAATGTTTTGTTTTGAACTTATTGGGCAAACATTGGCCTTCTTGTTTAACTTATTATTATGTGCATGCATTAGGCATTTAGGATTAGATTGAATGGTTATGATAGATGATGGAAAGGATTTCGGGATTGGCTTAACTTGAAGAAGCAATCGAGCATGCAAGACATGCCACTCTCGGCCGCAAGCGCGCCAAGGAGGAAGTGCCGCAAGTGGTGGCCAACTTTACCCTATTTGGCCACACCATTGGGCTGCCATTTAAGATGCTTGTCCCCTTTACCTTTTGTGGAAGAAACATGGATCCATGACATGGCATTCAGCAAGCCATTGATCAACCTCTTGGCTGCCATCATCTCGGCCGCACACTACAACATTTTGGAGCCGGTTACAAGCTTCTTTGCACCAAGTTTTGAAGACCAAAGCACAATCCTAAAACCCTCCATCCTAGGCCTATACAAGCATAGCATTGGTGTGCGTATTTCGGTTGGCAAAGTTAATGAGCATCGACATATTTTCTAAGAGGAAACCGAGGGAGTTTTCCACCACCTTTCCAAGGTAAGTGCTCGATTCCATGAACCGATTAGGAGTAGCCTCCTAGCTTGGCAACTCAAGGTTGTTTCTCGAGCTTGTGTTCCACTTTTCTCTCCTCCCTTTCAAGGGAAGGAAATGGCCAAAACCGGTTCCCCAAGTTGAGAACCTTTCCATGGAAAGGTTGTGATTGCCGAGAACATAACATTGTTTCTTCGGCTGACTTGCGGGTTTGCTAGTACAAGTTTGTCATTTCTAATCAACCTGGACCACGACCACCACCATCACACACCTCACTCACTCCACTAATCTCACACCAAATTTTATTTCTTTTCAAGCACATTTGGTCGTTCATTTTGTTGTTTTTCTCAAGGGTTTCTAGGCTTGGCCGAGATCCGAGGGCCTAACCGATCCTTTCGTCCATTCTAGTGACCGAGCAGGGGTTTGGCTGTAACATGGTATGCATAAGTATGGGTTTTGGGAGTATAATTGAAATGATTTTTATGATTTTGGGTCAATTGAATGTATAGACGGCTTTCAAACTTTAGTAATCATTTTCTTTACGTAAAAAATGATTTTGAGTTGATGGAAAATTGTACACTGAGTTATTTTTAGTGTTGAGTCAAAGTCGGTTGATTTTGTGAAGTTTTTTAAGGTCTTTAAACAGAGTTCTGGGGAGGTAGTGTTGACCGATAAGCTTAATAGTCGACCAAATCCGGCAGATGTCGACCGTGAGGGTCGACCTGTGGAGACAAAGCCTCATGAGGTGTCGACCTATGTGTGAAAGTGTCGACCGGTTAGTGTAAAGATAGTAGAGCGTCGACTGCAGGGCTCGGCTCTGGAAAATAGAGAGGACGGAGATGTCGACCTGTGAAAGCAGGTTTCGACCACTCTCTGAGATGACCGTCAAAGTGTGAACCGGTGTTCTCAGTGTCAACCAACGAAAAGACCCGAGAGAAACGTAGTGTCGACCAATGAAAAACTCGAGACAACCCAAGTGTCGACCGACGTTTACAGGTGTCGACTGTTTTCTCGGTTTTATGTTTTATAAAAATGAAGTTTTATTTAAATTGATTTTAATCAAGTTTTCCGCTGCAATGCTATTTAAAATATTTTAAAAAATTTTGTTTTAAGTCGAGGAACAAAAGTTTTAAATTTTATTCAAATTTTCCAAGCGTAATGAGTGAGTAATAGAAATGTGCGAACTGAGAACCATGTAGGGTTTTCAGGATGTGACAGAGATGGTATCAGAGCAGTAAACGAACTGGAAACAGATAGGTTTTCGGGTCGTAACACTTGTCGTGACAGGGAATGCACTTTAGGCGCTGCTACAACATCTACTTTTCAGCCCATTTTCTTGTAAACTCACTTTCCTTATTTTATAATATAAATTTCATTCTGAGTAGAAATCTTCTACACGAGGCTATGGATGAGGAAACGTATGACTCTACGTCGCCTGCAATTTTTAGAAAATTATTTTTCCATAATATGTAACATGCATATGTTTTATAATTTACTTCACTAAAATGACGATAAATTACACAAGTGTCGGAAAATACCAAAAATTTATATCTTTTTTTCTCATGGTGTGGTGCATGTGGGGTAAAATATTTAAGTAAATCCAATATCAATAATTATTTTTTCACAATATATAACGTGCGTCTATATTATGATTTACTTCACTAAAATGATGATAAATTGCACAAGTATCGAAAAATGCCAAAAATTTATAGCCTCTCTTCCCGTGGTGTGGTACACATAGGGTAAAATTTTCAAGTAAATCCAATATCGTCTGTAATTTTTATAAATTTATTTTTTCATACTATTCGTTTTAGTAAAAAAAACTTGAAAAACTTGGCAAAGTTTGCTTTGTTTTATAACTCTCTCATAGCTAGTATCAAACAGTTTCTGCATATTCAAATCACCAAACGGTTCCAGTATTTAATAGCATAAACTAAAATTTTCATCTAAATAAATTACGTCAACACAAATTGTATCAAACTAAATTACATAAAATAAACTACATGTGTGAGTCATCGGGTGAGACATCGAATGCGTCATCGAGTGGGAGATTGTCATCTTCGTTCAACGGATGTGGGCCATCATCGTCATCGGCCCCCATCCAATTCATGACAATTTGCCTCATATCTCTCTGATACTCCATCATCCCTCTGAGGTACTCCATCACATCTGTATGAGCCTCCGTCTGTCTAACTTCGCTCTGATGCCGTCTAGCTACGAGAGCATCAATATCCATCCGAAGAGCCCTAATAGCCGCCAGGATACACTCCTATAGGGACCCCAGTCGTGCCGTGGTTTCCTCCATGTGCACATCCCCAGAAGTGGAAGCTCCCTGATCACCCCCTCAACGTCCAAATGTCGTCGGCTTCAACTAGGCCCATCCGCACCAAATGAACCTTGCCAAATACATCGACGACCTGTTGTGCTATCAGCTGCTCTTCCGACGGCAACTGAATCCCAAATCGCTCAACAATCTTTTGAATGAGAACACCAAAGGGCAGGTTCTTGTTCCGTATCTGCCCGATTTTACCCATGTGGCTGAAAATCACAAAGCCGAGGTCGAACCTCCTCCCGCTCTAAAGCTTTTCCATAAGATGGAGATCCATGCAGGTAACAAGATCTCTATGTCCCTGTCGCGTCAAAAGAGTGTAGGACACCAGGTTGTGCAAGACCCAAGCTTTAATATTTACCTCTCGAGTTCTGGGCTTCACGAACCCGATAATGTTAGTGTTGCAATGATCTCGAGCTCTGTACCCAAGATGTATGTCTTTATTATTCCCGCCCTCCCTGTAAAGTACAAGTTCATATAAAATAGGCAAACTATCTGGTCACAGCGATTGCCCCGCACATTGTAAACCCCGCGCAGGCCGATTCTGTCGAACATTTCTTGGATTTCGAGCAATTCCCAACCTCTGAAGTTGACAGTCTTTGAATGCATTACTGACCGGTGCACCAGGCCCAGGTCAAACTGCTCTCGACATATCTTGTTGCCAAACTGCAACAACAACGCCCCAGGTCGAGGTCGCGGCACCTCCAACATTGACTGTGTCTGGCAGTGCGTCAAGCCACTTTGTGACGTAGACGGTCTCTAACATGCCGTCGGTGCAACCTTCTGCCTAATCACAAATTTTTCAACCATTTGAGGACGGTTTTTTAGGATTTGAGAAATTCAGCAAAAAAAATCACGGATTAGTTCGGTTTTGGCTGAAAATCACACAAAACGAGTGGGAAAGGAGAAATGAACGCGGTAGGGCGTGAAATGGTCTATTTTGGAAAAAAATTTGAAAATCGGCTGAAAGGATTCACTATTTTCTGCCTTTTTTCAGCAGAATGACGTCTGTTCCTTATATACAGTGAGAGAACGGACGGCCGTTGTCAGAGTAATAACCGTCCATTCTCAGAGAACGACCGTCCATTGTCGGGGTTATGACTCTCCATTCTCAACCCTAATTTCAAGAATAGACGGTTGTTGACCATACCACGGCTGTCCGTTCTCGTAGAACGGACACCGTAGCAAGAATAATGTCGTCTGTTCCACGGATGTTTACTAGAACGGATGACTGTGTTCTTCAAACGGCAATCCATTTCAATCCCTGATGATGAACTAACCGGTCGACCATTCTACAAATGTTTATGAGAACGGACAGCCGTGTTCTTAAAGCGAGCGAGAGCTCTCACAGTGACACAGTCTCACTCTGCCCTCGCCCCTCCTTATCAAATCCGAATTCCAGATCAATCGCCCAGTCGAAAGCTACCAGACGAAACTCAATGCCGAAAACCGCCAAAGCTCCTGTAAATCTTCGCAACGCCTCCCATTAATCTCTCCACAATTTCGACCTCCACATCTTCCGTCGAAACTCAGTAAATATCAGTCATCCTACCAGGTTATATTTCTTCCGCAATTTCATAATTTAATTAATAGAGCTGTAGAATTTGGGCTGTATAACTGCATTGTTTGATTTTTATTTTGATTTTGATTGTTGAGATTGGTTTGAGATAAAAAAACAATTGTGAGCGAAGTTTTATAATTGTGCACACAAGTTGTTCGATAAAATGTCTATGAGAATTCGAAGTTTTCAAAATTGATAATTTTGTTTTGGTAATTAGTAACTAATAAATTGTGTAATTTACAGGATAAAAACAAGTCGCCAAAATGTTTGAAAGTTTCTTCAAGCTCAAGTTCAGATCTAATCGGCCAAATCGATCACTCTTTCATCAACTCTGAGGCAAGGAAATTTTTCATGGATTTCATGAACAAAAATAAACCTCTTATATACGAAATTCAATTTCAACCAAATGAGTCTGATGGAGATATTTTAGTCATGTTTAGGCAACAAGGATGGCAGAATCTTGTTGTATTAGGTGGTGATGCGAACGTAAGTGTCGTTCAGGAATTCTACGTAAATCACAAGATATCAAATTCAAATAGCACCGTTCAAGTTCGCAACAAGAACATTCACTTCTCAGCCGAGATCATTAATGCTAAGCTTAGTTTGGACAGCTTAGATCAAGATAACTATCACACCATGATGGAAGAAAGAGCAGATTATAGGATGATCATATAAGAGATGGGCCACCGAGATTCACAATGGTTTTACTCAAACGTCAACCCAACTCATCCAATACACTTGATATTAAGTTGTCTCAACTACTACACTCAATCTTAGTGCAAGTTCATCAAAGGAAACTTGATGCTGACGTCCTAGAATTCTGAGCTCACCAAAGAGCGGGTGGTACTCCTGTATTACATTATCACTGGTCGCTCTATAAACGTCAGGCAAATTATCTACAATAATATCAACGCATATCGTAAGGGTTCAACCATTGTTGGCCATATTCACCCCGTCCTCATGACGCACTTATGCCTGCAGAGCATGTCTCTATGAGCTCAACAGACGAGCTTTGTATCCAGTAAAAGCTTTATATCTCCTCAAATATTTCAAAAATAGCTAAGTGGTCGTACGAAAAAGCTTGAAATAATGGATTTGGATTCATTGAGCATGCTGTTAATGCTGAAATTCCTCCTCAACTAATGCCCTTGCCTCGTATCCAGCACAGCAAAGATGGTGGTATGATGTGTGAACAATGTAGTATATCGCTGACAAAAAGAAAGCGCGCTGAGGCTCGTCGAAAACAGTGATATGAAAACCAATTAACTATGCCTCCTGATCAAGGCGTCTTTTCATCATCTGTCATGGCACCTCACTCTTACTCAACTAACGATATGGAGCAGATGTTAGAAAATCTTACGATCTAACAAGGCCAAATGTTTTTCAATCTGACTGCTCAACAAACCAGCTTTGAAAACGATATAAGACAAAGGCTGGAAAATATTTCTGATAAGCAAAAACAGTTATCACGAGATCACACCCGCATCATATTTTGATTGACACATGCAAAACCATTCAGTACAGCAAACAAACTTCTTTGTACGATATGTGAGAGCATTAAATGCTCATTATGACTATTTGGATCCAGCAAACCCACGTTTACCTATCTTCTCAAAGCAACTATTGACGTCATATCACGCTCCACAGGAGAGTGACGACTACGATTAGCCCGACACATCATTAGTTACTCTATTTTTTATTTACTTTTTAGTTTATTTTATATATTGATTACCATATTTATTTTAAGTTTGGGTAATTATAGCTTACTTGATGAATTTGTTATATTTTGTGATATATTTTAGTTATACAATCTAAAATTTTATTTATGTAAATTTGACACGTTAAGTTCGGCGTTATGCTCGTTGGGCCGGCTCGACTCGGCTTGTTAGATTCACTCGCGAGGCAGCTCGCATTAGAAATCTTTTAAAGTTAGCTCGTTAGGCTCGTTAGGCTCGACAGGTTCGGTAAGCCAGATCTTTCTGAGTTCGACTCGACTCGACTCGACTCACTCAATTAACATCTCTAAACTTACGTATAGTCAAAATAATTTAAATATAAATCAATTATACATGGATTGGACTACTCAACGACTGTCGTAGCAATGGAACTCAATGCGTCGTTATTTCCTCGTATAAAAACAGAATAAGAAGGGTCCCATGCCAGCCAATAAAATTTGTAAAAGGTCCCCTCGTGTGGGTGGACCCCACTCAACCTTATGAAAACCCTAGACCAGTCTCTATTCAACAAATAGGCTGACAGTGGTGCCACCTCAAACTTTAGAGCAGACACTACACGACATTACACGTGTGCATTAATGGCTAGGTATTGACTGCGGTTGGCCCTTTTAGACTAAATGCTCATTGGCCTGTGATCTGCCAAAGTGGGCGTAGATCTTTTTCTCAACACTCGTTTAACCATCCAAAAAACTTTCCGTACTGTCCTTGGTTTACGTTGAATCTGAAAATGGTTTAGGTTCATTTTTGAGAAGGTTGTGATTACCATTGTTCTTTAAGCATTCAAAGTTTACACAAAGAATATTTACACAACTGAACTTGAATTATTCTCTAAAACTCTTTTAGAAAAATAAAAACAATTTTAGGATCCATACTTCTAATTTTTAAATTTAAATTTTTTCTTGTTTTACAAGATAATAATTCGAAAAAAGTTCAACATAACATTTTGCAAACATACCATTATTATTAATAACTTTTGTAGAATATAGAAAATTAGGTAATCTAGGTTATGCATCTTAATTATATTTTTGATATCACTCTTTTTTAAATAAATATTTTATAATTTTATTTATTGAGGTTGATTGAATTATTCATTTAAAAATTTTACTCTTTTTAGCATAAATATATAATAGTACGAGTGATTTTTGGATTTTTATTCATCTATCAATAGGCCCGGACCCTCTGCTTGAAACTGCCCAGAACCCGAGGGTTGGAATCGTCTGCTTGAATAAATCTGATCCTGGCCAGTTCTGCTAATGCCAAGAACCATCCACGGTTTGGGCATCGCAAAAATCACAATTTATAGTTTGGGCATTGCGAAAATCACAAGCCACAGTTTAGATCATTGTTTTGGAGGTTAGAAATTGGTCGTACAAAGAAAAATCGGTGTGGGTTAACTTGGATAATTCAACTTCACCTAGCTCGGAACACACATTATCTGGTACAACCCACTCCTAATCTACCCGACCAACTCCTGTGACCCACCCCTAGTTTGCCCTTCAGAGTTCAGCCTTCGTAGTTTGTCAGTTCAAAGTTCACCCTTGGCCTTCAGAGCTCAGAGTCAAACCAGTGAACCCTATTCGGCCGAAGTGATCAGCGACGCTAGCTCACTATGGCAAAGGCCCAGATCAATGTCAAATCGTCAATCCTTCGACTGCACTCGAACTCGACAATCGATAGTTTGACATTGCCTCTCAAGTCCGACACCATAACGCAATCGCACTAACACTCGGACTCATTGTTGCACTCGACGTCGTCTATCTGTTAGCATATAATATGTCATTACTATTGTCAATTAATCCTTAATTAACATCTTTCCTTAATTATTCCTTTTAAATCAGCTTAGTATATTTGTTGTGTATCTTATATTTTACAAACATAAGGAAATATACTATAGAACACTTTCTCTCTCAATTCTCTCTTTTTCTCTTCCCTTCTTCTTCTTCATCATCTTCTTCAATTTTCTAACTTGGTATCAGAGCCGATGGCATCGTTAAGCTCCACTACTCCCTCCTCTCCTCTTGTTGCCTCTCTGCCTCCTTTTCCTGTAATGAACCAAACACTAAAAATAAAACTCAACTCTACCAATTATCTTGTCTGAAAAGTACAGATTCTTAATGTTGTCATAGCAAATAGAATTGACAATATCCTAGATGGTTCTTTCCACCTCACCCTCAATTTTTTTACTCTCTTTCTCAACAACTGAATCCAGATTTTACAGTTTGACAACGTTATAATCAGCTCATCATGATCTGGATATTTTTCTCTCTCTCCGACGACATTTGCCTTAGATTGTTAACCTACAAACAAAGAAGGAAATTTGGCTTGCACTTGGCCGAATGTTTGCCTCAACGTCTTTAGCCAAAATCACAGAACTTCATAGTCAATTCTATAACCTGTCAAAGGACGACCTCTCTACCTCTGTCTATATCCAAAAACTTAGAAAAATATGCAATATATTATTGGCTATTGGCAAACCAATGTCCTACCATGACCATCTAATCTACTTTCTTGGTAGTTTGTGTATTGATTACAACTCATTCGTTACCTCCATCACAAATCTCATAGATCAACCCTCTCTAGAAGAAATCCATAGCCTTCTATAAAGCTATGATTTTCGCTTGGAGAAACAAAATTTTGCTACCCAACTTAAGATTCCAATCTCCCTTCAGGCCAGTACTGCCGTCTAATGGTCATTCTGTCCTTCTCGGCTGCCCTTCAACCCACCTTCGTTCAGACCTGATTTTCAGCAACCTTTTTCAACCAACAACATTTGAGTGGTTCGGGAAATGAACCAAACCATAATTCAGGCTGGCGTTCGCGCTGACCGGGGCCTTACAGGCCCAAATGTCAGATTTTCCATAAGATAGGTCATTTCGTAGCGACCAGGGTCTTACTGGCCCACCCACTATCCTAGATCACACCTAAACATCACTAGCTCTTACCCGAACCCCACTCGCCTATACCCGAATTCCCCTTTCTCTCGCATTGCTTACCCGATAAACCCTTACCCGAACCATTTTCCTAATTCTTCCTATGTGAATTCTGCCGATCTCCTTCCTATTTCCAATTCACTAGCGTCTGCTTCTCCAACCCAGTGGATGTTAGACTCGGCCGCTAGTCATCATTTTATGCCGAATTCATCAATGCTGAATAATCCAACCCCCTACAATGGATCCACTCATATTTTAACGGCTGACATAATCCTCTTCCTATTCTTCAATCTAGTTCTGTATTAATTAATATGGCTTATCGTCCTCTTATGTTGTCAAATGTTTATCATACTCCACTCTTGTCGCATAATCTCCTTAGTATTCATCAATTATGTTGTGACAATCTTGTGTTCATTAAATTTCACTCCGATTATTTTTTATTAAGGATCAGAGTTCACGCTAGACCCTTCTTTCGGGGTCACCTCAGTAATAGTCTTTACAAAATTCCTTCTGCACGTCACGCACTGCCATTAACAACAAACTCTCAGTCTTCTATCTTTTCCTCCCAGTTGGGACACTTACGACTTGGCCATCTGTCTCATGCTGTTTTACATTGTGTTTTGAGTTTGTGTAATGTTCTTTTTGTTAAGACAATTTCATCAAGATTATGTACTGCATGTCAAATAAACAATAATCATCGTTTGCCTTTTTCACTTTCCCATTCTCATGCTCTGTCTCCTTTGAACTTGTGCAGATGGATGTTTGGGGTCCATCCCCTATTACCTCCATCACTGATGATCGTTATTTTCATATTTGTGTTGATAACTATACTTGTTTTACATGGCTTTACTCTTTGAAACTAAAAAGTAAAGTTCATCAAACTTTTTTGTTTTTTCATAAACTTGTTCAAAACCAATTTGGCTTCAATATTAAAACTATTCAATCTGATTGTGGTGGAGAATTCAAATCCTTGGTTTTTGCTTTTAAATCTCTTTGAATACATCATCGAGTCTTCTGCCCTTACACCCCAAATCAAAATGGTCGTGTAGAACGGAAAAATCGATATGTTGTTGAAATTGTATTATCTCTTCTTTTTCACTCTTCTGATTCCTCAATTATTTTGACCTTATGCTTTCAACACTGCTACTACTTTGATCAATTTTTTTACCTACACCAGTTTTAAACAACAAATCTTCTTTTGAATGTCTTTTTCGTTTTGTCCTTTCTTACTTATCACTTCGCGTGTTTGGTTGTCTTTGTTTCCCGTTTCTTCGTCCTTTGAACAAAAATAAACTCCAGTCCGGTTCTCTTCCTTGTGTTTTTTTAGGCTTCAGTTCTCATCACAAAGGGATATGTCTCAATCCTATCTCGAGTAGAATCTATATCACTCATCACGTTACATTTGATGAATCTTCATTTCCCTTCTCCTCTTTCACTCCCACATTGCCATCCTCATCTTCTATGTCTGTTCCTATTACATCCTTACCTTTTCCTCTATTAAACATCTACATAGACATCTTACCCAATCTTATTCCACCTACTCCCTCATCCACCCCCATAGTGTCTCTTTTTTCTCCTAGTGTACTGGTTCTCACCTCTCACCATAATAATAATTCCCTTATCGTCAATCATCATAACATGAGAACTAGATCCAAGGTTGGTATCTTGAAACTAAAGGCCTTATTTGCTCATATAGACTTAACTTTTGAATTGGAAACTTTTCTACAAGCTTTAAAAAATCCTCATTGGATAGCTGCCTTACATGATGAAATTTGTTCTCTCTACAACAACAACAATTAGCAACTTGTTCCCTTGCCACTAGGCGCCAAATTTATTGGTTGCAAGTGGTTTTCATAGTAAAGCTCACATCTGATGGCTTCATCAGTTGTTATAAGGCCTGGTTAGTAGCCAAAGGCTATGATCATACAGAAGGTATTGACTTTGATGAGACTTTTAGCCTAGTAGTCAAACTTACGATTGTTTGTAAAAAATTTTCTTTAGCATTCTCTCTTGGTTGGGCTATCCAACAGCTGGATATCAGCAATGCTTTTTTACATGGTGATTTATCTGATACAGTCTATATGCAACAACCTCCGGGTTTCATTTACTTTTCTTGCCCTTCTGCTGTTTGCCTTCTACGAAAAGCTTTGTATGGACTCAAGCAGTCTCCTCGAGCTTGGTACAACAAATTATACACTGCTCTGCTTGATTGTGGAGTCTCAACCTCGAAGTCTGATGCATCCTTATTTATTTGCCGAAAACAATCATCAATTCTACTCCTGTTGGTTTATGGCGATGATATCATTCTTACCAGTAACTCCA
Source organism: Begonia peltatifolia (assembly GCA_022433055.1). Classification (NCBI taxonomy): domain Eukaryota; kingdom Viridiplantae; phylum Streptophyta; class Magnoliopsida; order Cucurbitales; family Begoniaceae; genus Begonia; species Begonia peltatifolia. Next base: position 15,900,489 of record CM039521.1, read on the forward strand.
CCACTTTATTGCATCAGTTTCTTAGTTATTTGAATACTCGGTTTGTGGTTTGTGGTTTGTGGTTCGTGATTTTGGTCCTTTATCTTTTTTCCTTGGTAACAATGTTACTCAAACTCCTACTGGTATGCATTTCTCTAAGGCTAGATACATTACTTAACTATTACACAGGACAAACATGAATTCTTGCAAACCTATTCCAATGCCAATGGTATCCCGTCCCATCACAAAATTCTGGTACACCTTTACTTGATGGATACCTCTAATTTAGCATTGTTGGCAATCTCCAATATTGTTCCCTTACCAGACTTTATATCGTCTTTTCCGTGAACAAGGTTAGTCAATTTATGCATACACCTACTGATGTACACTAGTAGTGTTTTTAAAGGATTCTCCGTTATTTCAAAACAAGATAAATAAACAATCTTTATATATACCTTATTACTATTAAACAATTTAGAATTAATTACACAATTTAACATACTTATCTTCAAAACAAAATAAACTTACTTCTCTTTAAGCTAACATGGACTGCGGAAGACGACGTTTTTGGCAAAAGATGATGCAAAAAAAAAGTGTCTTTTTCACCAACTTTCATCTCCAACCGCTTTAAAAACTCATGCAAACTATAGAGTGACCAAAATAACATAAAAATAACCAGAGATTTCAAGCTTCTAACCTCGAACTCTGTATCCAACGAATATTTACGAGCCAACAGAAAACAAACTAAAAGGGGTCTATAAATCGACTTACCGTTGAAGAAGTTGAATATACGAGAAAATTTATCATAATAAATTTACTGCAAATGTACAGTGTCAAACTTTATATTATAATGATAGATAGAGTTGTTGAATAAATAAAGAGTATATAATTTATCAATTTTCACCAAATATTGATCTAATTGATTCTAACTTTATCTGGACAGTTAAAAATATAATTTTGAACGCTAAACTAAAATAAAGAAAATAAATCAAATTACCAACGAAAAGTTGTTAATTCAGAAAATATGTAGAAGATTGATTTCATGAATATTTATCATATTATTTATCAAACCAATATTATTTAGTTAAACAATTATTTATAAATCGAAACCCTAATTTGTTAAACTACTAGCATAATGAAAGCATTAAGAACAGAATATCCCAAATAAACAATAAACTCAACTAACAGAATAATTAGTCATGAAATTAATATTCTAAATAAATTATTCATCTCTCCTGTAAAGGAAGAGAGCTATTTCAATATAATTGTACGAAAGATGGCAAAAAATGTGTTGAATATAATAATATCAAAGAAAAGAAATAGATAGAGAGAATATGGCTCTGGATGTCACTGTTGTGGAAGAACAATATGTCGATCTTCTCGTCCGGGGTTAGAAATCCTCTTTGATCTATCTTGAAAATATGTCTCAAGACTACTGAAGGTCCCCTTTTTCATCAAATAATTTTGTATTTAAAGATTTTCGATTAGGGTTATCAAAATTATCAAAAAAATCTTTCAAAATGCACAGAATTTTACACTTTTAGTAAGTTGATCAGGTTTGGGGCCGCAACTCAAGATTCTGGGGTCGTGGCTTAGAAGCTGTTTTAACGCTGATTTTTTTCTCCTCCTTAAGTCGCGGCTTAGGCCTATTTAGGTTGCGGCTCAACTTTAAAATTCATCATTTTTTATTTTTATTTACCTTATTCGATTATTTATCTGAATAATAAATTAAAATAGTAAAAAGACTCAAGGATAAATATCAAACTTTACTTAGAATGATTAAAATAACTTTAAATTTTATAGAATTATCACTAAAAAATGTTAAAGAACAGAGGATCACGAACATGAATCTAAAATTGGAAACTCTTTCTTTCTCCCTCGACTCACTCTGGTCGAAATCCACTGGGTATTCATTGCGGGTTTATGTGATTCTAAAGACAAGGTTTAAATTGGTAATAACTTATATGTTAGTGTTGTTTTATCAAAAAAAGATAAAAGTAAATTATCACTGACTCCAAAGCATAGGATTTCATTTTCCATTCACCCTAAATCTTATATTGATATAAACAAGTGAATGGGTATAAAACTGTGTTTGGGTTTGAAGGCAGTTAAAGTAGTTCGAGCAGACCGGGCGGTGGAAAAAAGTTTTCAATCTGATAACAGAGAATACAAATGACAAGAAAATTTTCAAATCTCAACCTATAAATATACGCTTACAGTGAACGTTAGAATGTTAAAGGAAGAATAGAGAAGGAGAAATTAATCCTTAGAGACAATAAGAGAGAGTTAGAGAAACTGACATCCTCGACAAATAGGTTTCAGGCATTGATCGAAAGCGAATTGGAAACATATATTCTAATTTGTTTCCGTTATTTCATTAGTTCTATCATGAATTTCACTAGTGTCTTTAGTTGTTATTTGATTTTTAATATAAACTAAATTTTCATTTTTTATTATTCAATTGAACCAATGCATTTAGTTTAATTTAAAGTTCGTTCCTTTTGATTTAATTTGTCAACTAAAATTTGTTTATTCTATTTCGTACATAATGTTTTAATTGTTTGATCACCAGATAATTGAATGAAAACATTAATTGAAAATTGATGTTTTGATCTGAATAGAGCAATGTATGATTAAATTAATACTTGTTAATGATTTATTAATGATTTAATTTCTTCATAAGAAAGTAATATATCCATGCGGAGTGAAACCATGAAAAGCTAAAATGTTTAATGGGTTATTATTAAAGAGTAAAGTTAGAATTACTCTCTTAAAAAATTTACAGACGTATCAAGTAATAATTGATGTAATTAAAGTGTAATTAATATAATAAATTATTTTTTATAATTTATTACATTAATTACACCAATAATTATTTGACATGTCAAATACACTTAGCAATATTCTTTGTTAAATAGATTTTTATAAAAAAAATTGCAAGAGTTTTATAAATATTTTAAAAAAATATATGAAATTCAATTTGTTTAAAAAAATTTAGGAAGTTACAAAATTAATACTTAACTTTTTGGAAGAAACAAATCTGTGTGAGACTGATAGTATACTTATGATTATATTATTTCTTTTATACAAACACTTAGTGTGGAAAATATCAAACATGAATACTCAGTTTAGCATTCTCAGTTGGTGAAAAATATTTTGTGAGAAGTTTCTATGCCAAGTCAGTTTTGGAGGCAACGAATTTTGCACGTTTTAGCAGTATCACGTAGAGAAAAAGGAAAAGTTTCAATGGTACTACATCTTCATTACTCCCAGCATTTTGAATGATAATCGTTTACTTCCATGAGGAGCTTAAGGTGACTTGGATCCTCCATAATCCACTGAACTAACCAACACTTCGCTACATCTGAGACATAATAGGTTTAAGTTCAACTCGAGCTGCTTGAATATTAACTCCTGCAATTTTAGGATTTAATCGTTGTAGCATTAGAATAACATACTCTCAAGTTGCTCTATCTTGATCATATATGTTCAGATTATTGTTTATAAGTTCTTGGATCATTGCTTGATTGCCTTTATTACTTCTATGTCGTGGTCCGAAAAGTTTGTTATACTTCGAGATCTAAAGCCTTTAATCATGGCTTTTCCTCTTGATTTTTTATGTAGTTACCGACAAAAAAATACCAAGTATCGAATAACATTGAGAAATTTTAAATTAGTTTTATAAACATCAATTATAACAATTGCTTCCCGTCAACAGCAGCAAATTTGTTGTTGATAAATTCATGTAATTGTAAGTGTACACTATTATAACAACTAGCAAAGTTATTGTTGTGATAAAACGAATCACACTATACGAATCGATTAAGATTTAATTAGAAGAGTGAATAAAGAAATCAATATACAAAAATTTACATGTTTATGACCAATCATCCTACGTCCATAGCACTAAACTCCAGCTGCAAATTTTATTTGAGAATTCATAAAACAAATATTTTTATAATGCTACAACATCGTCCGCAACATCATCTGAGATTGCAAGAAAAGTAAAATTTTCTAAGAAATCTCTCTTGCCTTTTTCTCTCTCGCATATTTTCTCTCTCAATCTGCTCACTCCAAATCTGATTCTCTCTTTTTGTTTTTCTTATCCCCTCTAAACTTTCTAACGAATCTATTTGAAATATAGTGATACAAACTTCAACAAGGATAAAACAACCGCAAATCTAATTCAAAAGTTTTTGAACAAACCAAACCAAAATTCTAAACCAATAATTAACAATTTCTTTCTTAGTTTATATTTTGAAGATCTTCACACTACTATCAAGAGTCTATGCATTCTCCATTACAGACTAACTTTTCTTCACAACCACCAACAAAATTTTAAATTTGGCACCAAGAAAAACTTTCGTAAAAGCATTCGTTGGATTCTCTTCTGTATGAATTTTCTAAATTTTCACTTCACCCCGATCTAAAACCTTTCGAATAAAATGGAATTTCACATCAATGTGCTTTGATCATTCATGTAAAGTTGGATTTTTCATAAGATGTAAAGTTGGATTTGATCACAGAAAATTGTCAGAACAACAATCAACACACCAAGCTCTGAAGTTGACCCTTTCAATCAAAGAGCTTCCTTAACACCTTCTATCGCGATAATGTACTCTGCTTATGTAGTGGAAAAAGCTAGTCTTGTAACTTATAGCTCTTCCAAAAATTGTTAATACATATCCATAAGTAGAAGGTGATGAATACAAACAACTAGCAAAATCAAAATCAACATACCCGGTTACAGATTCTGCCATTGATTTTGAAGTTGATGTTGAAGCATTCTTTCTTTACATCAATTTCAAATCCAAACAACTTGATATATACTCATCACCCACTTCAAAGTATTTTAATGACATTTTCCAAGATCTGACATACACCTACTGACCACACTTATAGCATAAGCAAGATGCGGCTGAGTATATATCATCACATACATGATACACCAAACTATATTTGCATAATAAATTTTTGCCATTGTGTTTTCTTGATTCATTCTTCAGAACTTGCAACTTCGACAGTTTAAAATGAGCACCTAATGGCATACGAACAAACTTCAGATTCTGCATATCAAACCGATTGAGAACACGCTTCAAGTATTTTCCCTGAGAAAGTTCTAGAATACATCTTTCTCTATCTCTCAAAATCTGAATTTCGAGAATTTTCTTCATCGCATCCGAATCCTTCATATCAAACTATTTTTGAGTTTCTTCTTTAAATTCTGAATCTCAAGTTTATTTCTTCCTGTAGTTAAAATGTCATCTACTATAGCAGTAGGTGCAATGCTCCTTCTGATGTTGTGGCCTTCACATAAACACAACCATCATGTTTGTTTTTTTACAAATCTAATGCTACATATAAACGTATCAAACTTTAAGTTTCATTGCCTTGGTGATTATTGAAAGCCATAGAGCGATTTTTTTATAAGACATACCTGAATTACATTTTCATTCTCAAACCCCTCCAATTGTTTTATGAAAATGGTTTTCTCTAAATCCCCATGTAACAACGTTGTCTTCACATCCATATGCTCTAATTTCATATTATGTGTTGCTACAATAGATAAAACAACTTTATCGAAGTCTGTTTCACAATTAGAGAAGATATTTCATTGAAATTGATCCCTTCTCTTTGCATGAAGTCGTTGGCAACCAAACTCGCCTGGAACCTTCGTTTACCCTTGATGTTAACATCTTCCTTTCGCATGAAGATCCATTTACAGCCCATCAGTTTTTTTTTCCAGCAAAACCATGTTGTTCTTTTGCAGCAAAGTCGTTTGTTCCTTCATAACATTAATCCAATCACCTTTATCCTTGCATCTAATAACGTTCCTAGAAGTCAGAAGCTACCCATTCTCAAGATCAGCTGAAACTAGAAGGGCATATGCAATGAGATCTGCATATTCGAGAGATTGAGCTGGTTTCACCATTTGTTTAGTTTTTCCCGTGTGAGTTGATAATCCATCACTCTTTCTTTCACTAAATCTTCTGACTCCAAAATAACATGTTCAGTATGTTGATCATTCATGCAAGAAATATTTCCATAGCTAAAATAATCCAACCTCTCTTGAAGCACAACTTTGTAGCTTCACTCGACTTGACTTTCGTCTCTAGAGCTGACTGTGATTTGAATGGCAATTCTTTCTGATTGAATACCACATCACGATTAAAAATTATTTTCTGCTCGTCAAGTTTGATGCACCACAACTTGTAGCCTTTCATATTATCTAGATATCCCAAGAAAACAAACTTCTTTGCCTTAGACTTTATTTTCTCTTGCTTTATATATGCATAATTTGCACACCCAAACACCTTTATCCCCTTAAAGTTTGTAGGTTCCCTGGGTCATAACTTATACAGTGTTTTGAATCCCAATATTATGGAAGGATATATATTTATAAGATATCCCACAATTTTGACAGCTTCCGCCTAGAACGACTTTGGTAAACCCGATGTAAGGATCATACAACTTAACCTCTCCAAGATCATTCAATTCATCCTCTTGGTCAAAATATTTTGTTGTAGAGTGGGTCTAACAATTTGGTGTATGAAGAGCAATACTCCAAACCATTATCTGTTCTCAACTTCTTCACTCTTTGGTCGGTCTGAGTTTCCACCTTTTTTTTAAGATTTTGATAGGATCAAATATATGATCTGTCGTCTTTAGACAGTACACCCATAGTCTATGTTAATAGTCATCAATGATAAATATGAAATATTGTGCTCCTCCCTCCGAAGCAACCCTAGTTGGTCATCATAAATTAGAGTGAACATAATCAAACACTCTTTTTGATTTACACATGGCTGATGTGAACTTTCCTCTATGATGCTATTCGAGAATACAATTCTCGCAGACTCCAACCACATTGCTACAGCATCACCCAACAGATTCTGTTTTGATAATTCATGAAGCCCATGTTCACTAACATGTCCGAGCCTCAAATGCCACAACTCAGTTTTCTCTTCTACATTATCAACAATATTTACAAACTTGCTGGTAATAGTCTTACTGTTCAGATAATATAAATTGTTTCATTGAACTCCCTTCATCAAAGCCATTGACCCTTTAATGAATTTCATGTATTGTTTTTCAACTTTCACCATGCACCTAGAATCATCTAGCATGTCTCCGAGTCACATGAAAAAAACACCCCGAATCAAAGACTCATTGATCACCGGAATCCTTCGCTAATGCAACTTAAACGTCTGAAGAGTCAAAACCATCTGAAACCATTGAGGCATCACCAGTCTCAGTATTCTTATCGGTCATCCTTTGCTGGAGTTCATGGCAATCCTTCATAAAGTTTCCTTCTTATTTGCAAAAGAAGCACTTCTTGCATTGTCTAGATTTTGATCGTGTCTTATTCTTGATTTCTTCTAATCATGAGTTTGAGATCTTCTCCACACCAATAACATCTCACCATCCAAAGCCTCCTTATGTCCAGCTTTCCACTAGAGATTCTTTAAATTAAGCGCATCTTTTACCTCTGTCATGGTTAGAGTTTGCTTTACATTCAACAAGAAAAAGTTGGTATATTCATCTCTCAAAGCAAGTATGCCAAGAATTTGTTGAAACGGTTTGAGTTGGAGAATGCTCATTCTAAGAGAACACCGATTGGTACACATGAGAAGATCTCCAAAGATGAGAAAGGGATTCCTATTGATGCTAGCTTATATAGGAGTATGATTGGCAGTCATTTGTACCTAACTGCTAGTCAATTGGATATTTGTTACAGTGTGGGTTTATGTGCCTGGTTTCAAGCAAATACTCGAGAGTCGGACCTGGTGTTAGTGAAGCGGATTCTCAAGTATATTAGCGGAACAACAGACTATGGGATCTGGCATTCGTTTGAATAAAAGCCAATCTAGTTGGTTATTGTGATGCTGACTGTGTTGAGAGTTGAGATGATTGAAAAAGTACTTTCGGTGGATGTTTTTACTTGCGAAACAACTTGGTGTCATGGTTCAGCAAAAAAGCAAAACTCTATTTCTCTCTCTACTGCCGAGGCAGAATATATTGCAACTGGTAGTATCTGTACTTGGCTTCTTTGGATGAAACAAATGTTGAAAGACTACGATGTCACACGGGATGTCATGATACTCTATTGCAACAACATGAGTGCTATCAATATTTCTAAAAATCCAGTTCAGCATTCTCGGACCAAGCATATTGATGTCCGACATCATTTTATTCGATCTCTTATGGAAGACAAAATCATTACCTTGGAGCATATGGTGATAGAAAAGCAAATTGTCGATATCTTCACCAAAGCTTTGGATGGTGTAAGATTTGAATAACTGAGATCTGTCCTAGGTCTTTGTGTCATGTGAAGAACTTCTTCCGGGTGGCAAGTTTTTATTTGTTTTTCATTAAAAAAAATTATATGTTGCCACTTGTTTTAGGCGATTTTCTTTATTAGCTAATATTTTTTTTTTTTTGTCTACAACACCTTGCGTGATACGAAGATTGTGGCTCGCTTTATGGAAATTGAGAATTAATCTCTTATGAATCTACGAGGGATTTGATTATGTTTTCCTTTTAAGGTTATTTCCAAATTTTGAAGAACTTTGGATTTATTTTCTAAATTTTATGGGAAGTGGGAGATATTTATGGGATTTCAAATTTCAAATGAGGATTTATAGTTTATTTCCATAAAACTCAAATGGCTAATTCCCTCTCTTTTCGCCATTCGAGGGTTTACAAATTTCTCATCTTCTTCTTCTCAAAATTAGAGATTTCAGATTTCTTCTTCTTCCATAGCTATTATTGAAAAGATTATTGAAAAAGTTCCCATGGGTAATGTTTCTGAACCGAAACTCAGAAGCAATTCAGGTCAAGAGCCTCCAATATCAGAGATGTCACTTGCAGATTTCTCGACTCCGATTCTCAAGGACCAGTCTACTGACTTCAACAATAATCTCTCAAAATCTATTATGGATGTTGTTCCAATCGAGCAAATTGACTCTTTTGGTGCACGAACATGCTTCAGTCATTCGAATAGTGGTTCTTCCAAGACAAGTGTCGCTGCTACGAAGGCACCAGACACTTCTAGTTTCTCTCGAGCCTCTAAAGGAAAAAGTGTTCGGTAAAAAAAAAATTCCTTCAATGAAGACATTCAAGTGGTTCAAGTTCAAAAGTCTACCAAGACTTCCAAAGCTAAACATAGAAAATTAAATACAAGCTTTGTGTCCAAAAGGTTCACTCGCTCTAAGTCTGTGTCGCAAGAGAAGTTAAGGGCCAAAATAAGTAAACCCTCTATTCACTCTCTTGAGGATGATTTTAAATCTGAATATCATACTAACCTCTGGGAAAGAGTTTCAAAGAGGAACATATGGTGTGAGAGGAATATACACGAGGGAGATTTTAAAGATTGTAAAGGTACTGTGAACCTTCTTACTAGTCTAGAATTGGGGAAGACTTTTAAGGGGTTGAAACCTTTTGTTTGGAGAGTTGTTCAAGAATTTTACTGCAATTTGGATTCAAATGTGAAGAACCTTGATCATTCGAATTATGGACATGTGTATATAAGGGGTTATTTGTTCGATTTCTCTCCTCTTGTGATCAACACACATTTGTCAGTCACTGGGCTAATCTTGAGGAGTTTACTCCTAATTTCAACAAGATTATTACAGGTATCACTGGTGGTGTCAAACATGTATCACCCCGAGGTAAAGATTTTCCTGCTTTGTAACTCACTGTCAAATATGTTATCCTACACAAGATAGCTATAAAGAACTAGCTTCCTACTTCTCATGGAACTGGTGTGAACAAGTCGATGGTAGTTTTATTGTTCAAGATTGGCAAATTCATTGCATTTGATGTAGGGCAGTTCTTCTTTCATCAGATTATGGAGCATGCTGATTGCAAGAATGAAAGGTCAACTCTTTCGTTTCCAGTACTCTGTCTTCTCGACAATCTATAATTAGAGCAAAAGAAGCTGTTGATATGGATAAGGAGAAGATAAGGATCAGCTATAAGCTTCTCGCAAGTAATCACATTACTGATCTGGAAGATGTTCCAGAGAATATTCTTACTTCCGACAATGTTTCTGATTTATCATTGTTGTCTCGCTCCATTAAGGTGCTTGAGGATGAGTTAAAATTTTTGAATAATCAGTAAACAGTCATTGAAAAGAGAAAGAAAGTAGTTACAAGATTGCTTGATGATCTTATCAGAAAAATGTCTGTTAATGAACTTGCTCATGATATTTCCAAGAAAAAGAAAGCTGCTAATATAAAGGAGTGTGTTAAGGAGACTGATGTTTCTCGAAGTGTCACTCAAAGTGTCTTAGACAATCAAACCCCTTGAGCAACCAATCTAGTTAGTTTATAGTTGGTGAAGAAGACTTTGTCAAAGAAAAAAATGCTTGTGAGTAGATGCTAACAACTCCAATCGAGGTTGGTTTCCTATGATGATGATTTTGCCTAATTTCTTATTGTTGTTGGATATTTTCTAGACCCTTTTGTCCTTTTGTGACAAAAATGGAGAGTATTTTGGTATTATGGTATTATTGTGTAATGTTTTTAAACTCTCGTTCTGGGCGAGCTTTGTCGAACTTATCTCCAACTTTAGGAGGAGTTTAAATTTTGCCAAAAAAAGCCAAAGTAGGAGATTGTAAAAGCAAATATTATTGGTATTGATTTTTTGGCAATTGACTGTTAAGAAAGTTTGCATTTTGATAGGTTGTTTCTTGAAAATCAAGAAATTATTTATCATATTTGATTATGTTCAGCAAACTCATATTTGGTAGGCTGTTTCTTAGAGATTAAGAAATTATTTATCATAATTATGGCGAGATACAAGATCACAGCAATTATAGGATTCGTTTCTAATTTATCGCTCTGACTTTCCATTTATGTCGCAACCAATGTCATAGATCCAGATTTAGTGGCATTCGGTTTCCTAATTCTGTGTGATTACTTTAAGATAAAATATCTAAGATAAAAACAGAAAGATTTGATGAGCAATATATTATGCATCCTTCCCCTCACAGTTTTGTGTGGCAGATTATTCATTCTTCTCATAATTACTTATGCTGCAAACCGTTATTTATTCCTCCCTCACACTTTTGTGTGGAGATGAGTTGTTATTCATTTAGTTTGTAAAAGGCTATATACACACTCTGTTCTTGGTTGGACTTCATTTGTTTCTGAGTGTGTTGGACGATTGCATCCGAAGACAAAATTTAGTGCTACTAACGGTATAGAAGATGCATTCATTGTGATCTTTATTAAAACTCAGTCTCAAGAGGAGGCTGCTTGGAACTCAGGAGGAGTTTTGATCGTGGGCAAGGGGATCTTGCAATACACGAACTCTGGGAGAAGTCATCATCGACAAGGGGATCTTGTCACGTTTAGATTCTAGAAGGGATCGATTTTAAGTCGAGGGGAGCTCGCAAAACAGATTTACTAGGAAAGTTAGGAAAAAGCTGCGCAAAGAAAAGAGGGAGTATTGCTTTGTATTAGATCGGGTGTTTCGTAACTTTATAAACCTTGTTAATTGTTTCTTTAATATGGGCGTGGCTCCGCACTTATAGGCAATTGCCGAATTGCGTTGTCAACCTCTAGTCTCTTTACTTTTTGTATTTTAATATTTTTTATTATTACTTTTATTATCAGTATCTTAAATAGTATTCCAACTCACTAGGACACTTGTATCTAATATTGATCTTTGAATTTTTATCTTTGACATGTATTTTTATGCTAATTGGTTTAGTTATTATATTATCTTTTATATTAGTTTGGCTATTGTCTAATTTTATTTATTGGTTCTTTAAGTTTTCAGCTTTGGATCAAAAAATTCTTTTTAGTGTGGGATGGTTTGATTCTATCGAGGGTCGAGGCATTTCTTGTTTATGCTGTGATTGTCTTTTAAGTAGTGACAAATAAATTATAATAATTTATGATTGTTTTATACTAGGAGGTATCATCTACCTACGATCATTGTATTATTAGTCTAAACGATACATTAAAATAGAACGTCCTACAAAGTAGCTGCCTACTCACTATAGGGAGGTACATTAAGTACAACTCCATCCCAAACCTATAATTTTGCACCAGCAAAATGGTCCCCTTGTTGACATTTAATTGGCGTGTCCCTAATAATTTAATTCTTGTCCTATATTCTACTTTTGGTTAAAAAATTTTAAATCTAAATATGCATTTTAAAGTGCTCATAATAAGTGTCGTTTGCTAGGCTTCTCTTCTGTGACACTTAAAGTTTCTAACATAATTTAAACTTCGCACAAGAATGATGAAAAGTCCAATAAAATTAGTAGAATAAATAATAATTAAAACAAAATATAAAAAATGAATATTACTAACTTAATATATTGTGTGTTTGTGTCAATTAGTCTTAAAGACACATGAATGCATCGAAAATTTACGTAGTAAATTATAATTAGAGTATCAAATAATTGTTGGGAGATAGATTAGGTTACAAAATAAATACAAATATACTATAAAGATTATTAAAAATAAAAATACTAAATTAATAAATTATTGATAATTCTGGTATTAAAAGTGAAATTAAAATTAAATGTCCAGACATTGTCTCCAAAATAAAGGCATGCAAAATCTAAGGATAGCACCAAGCAAATGTCATATTTATTTATTCATTCATGGTTATCTGCTATGGTGCATACAGCTGGACGTCCCTATCCATTTCTAAGCCGCTGGCCCTCCCAAAGTTTGCATGGATTAATTCTTTTTAGCATCTTGCGCTCAGAGCCATCCATGTAGTCAAGAGTCACTTTGAATGGCAACCACAAATGATGGAGATGGGATAACTCGAACAAGATTTGACATCAGAAATCAAAACCATCTTTAACATGTATTATTTAATATATTTTTCTCTGCTTTAATGCCTTCATCAATCATTTTTTCGGTCCTATTTATCACATTTATGTAAAATATTAATTGTTTTTGATAAAATATATATTGATAATTACTTAGATATAGAGAGTGATCAATATTTTTAATATAATATTGTCTACTTTGTATTGTACTGAATAAGCAGAATAACTTTTTTTATAAATTATACACTGTCTATCTTTTTAAACGATGAGATTGTAACCCATAATAGTATGAGTTGATCTTTCATAATTAATAAAAAATTTTGTCGTCTTATTTTTCATAGGATGAACTGTCACAATCTACCTTCATTAAGGACCTAAGTTCTCGCCTGCCACAATTTTTGTTGAACTTTGATTTTAATATTATTTGTAGAGTCAACAGTTTATTCAGTACAATATTATTCACTTTAAGACGAGAGTTGGAAAGTGTTGTTGTTTTAGTTAATCTAAAACATATTGTACTAGATAATGAATATAATTCTTTTTATTATGCATTCACTTTCCATACTCATAAACAATTTCATATTGCATATCTTAAATGGTATAAGTTCTGTCTTTGCAATCAAAGTTCGAGTTGTTCTTTCCTTCTCACAGTAGGTTTGTCTATGTAATGGCCGTCAACCTGAACATATATGGTAAGTATTTTTTTTATTAAAAATTTCGTTCCCCATGTTGAGGGGGCTGTTACACGAGAAAGGGGGAATCACTTCCCCTCCATCCTCTATTTACTCTAGAAGTTACCCTCTTTCAGAAATTGACTTCAATTGGAAAGAGTACTCAACTATTTTTTTCACCGTAAAATTTTAGCTACTGATCAGAGAGATGTGGATCTTGCTGTGATCAGAGGAGGTTCCAAGGAGTGCTTTCTTTCGCCTGAGTTTGAAGTTCTAGTGTGAATATCTCTTATAGGTCACACTCATCTTTTCGATTTGTTATATTGTTTCAGTCACTATAGTCGAGTCTAATGTGGTTCGATCTCTGCCTGGAATTAGGTCGGGGCACGGCTCAAAATTTGGAGCCGAATTGTACCGAACCATTGACTTTTCGATTCTTCTAACCGAGAATCAAAACCAAACAAACATTTGAGTGTGCCCGAACCGAACCGAATCAAATTGAGAATCTCGGTTCGGTTCGATCTAGGTTCGGTTTCCACGAAACACTCTGAAAGAGAGAACTGATCTTTGGCGAACTCCCCGAACAATAAGGGCTGTGCAAACAACATGAGCAACATTGTTGAAAAACAAACTCTCTCCCATAAACTCATTCTAGATTTGACTCAAAACCTAACATCACCACTTTCATCCAAGCTGACACCTCCAATTTCAAACAAATAATCCAAATGCTAATCCGTTCAACCAAGAAATTTCTCGATTCCGTAGGTCAATACCATGCCAAAGAAGAAGCAGAGGTTCAAGATCTATGAAAGGCGGAATAAATTGAAGAAAAGCTTGCAATTAACACCCTTCTACCCAATTTTGCTCAGAATTTTGGCATTTTTTCAAGCAATTCAAATGTAGTTCTTTCTACCAACTTGCTTAATCTTTGCCATCGATGGGTTACATCCAATCTTCGCATAGACCTGAGACTGAAGACTAAAAGTAGAAACAAGAATCAAGTCACGCAAATTCTTAATTCAACATTTAGGGTTTTTTTATGTTTTTGGTTTGGGTAAAGTATAATAATTTGGTCCCACATAACGATGAAAATGGCAATTTGCACCATAAACTCAGATAATGTTCAAAAACAACCTTAATGTATTAATAATGGGTAATTCACCCCTTACCGTGTCATTTTCCGTTAAAATAGCACATTTTCGTCACTTGCATTATTTTAGTACTCAATATGCCCTTAGTTTGAATAGCCCGCTGCACTCTCCCCTCGCCCTCGCTCTCTTTCTCTCCCCTTCCCTTGCTCTCTCCCTCGCTCTCTTCATAGAAACACCATAGAAAAACAGTACGAGTAAAGAACAATCTTATGTCTATTCCTACTTTGCCATGCTTTTCCAATCTTACATTCATTTCTCTTTTCTCTCTTTCTTGGGTATGTACGACTGCTCTGCTCACCTTCCTCTTTCAAGTCCAAACTCACTTCTTCTTTTTCCTCTAGAATCTGATGAAAAAATTAAGGAACAGGAATAGTTTTGTGGCAATCAATAAAAGCCCTTTTCACCTTCCTCTTTCTCATCCAAACTTGTTTCTTCTTTCTCCTTCTCTCAAATAATCTCGGAATTGAAATTCGTCTTAGAAATCTTCTGGTTTGGGATCTACTTTAAACCTTAAGATTCAGAAATCTCCTCCAGAATCTGATGAAAAATGAAGAAACAAGAAGCCCTTTGCTTGCTCAAGATCATGTTTTAGCTGAGAGAAAGAAGAGTGAGAAACTCACCCAAAGGTCATCACTCTTTCTGCTCTAAATCTTGTGTTTCCATATCTCAACCTTAATCTTTCAAACACCGTTTCAATCAAATTCATTTTATTTTCAAAGATCTATGGTGATATTATTTGAAATTAACAAAACAAAAAAGCTTCTATTCTCGGAGACCCCATTGAAAAAGAGAACATAAATAAAGGTAAGAGTGGAAAAGCATGGCAGAGAAGGAATAGACAGAAGATCGTTCTTTACTCGTACTGTTTTTCTATGGTTTTTTTGTAAAGAGAGTGAGGGAGAGAGCGAGGGAAGGAGAGAGAAAGAGAGCAAGGGAAGGGGAGAGTGAAGCGGGCCATTCAAACCAAGGGCATATTAGGTACTAAAGTAATGCACGTGACGAAAACGTGATATTTTAACAGAAAATGACACAGTATAGAGTGAATTGCCCATTATCAATATATTAAAGTTGTTTTTGAACATTATCTGAGTTTATGGTGCAAATTGCCATTTTCATCATTACGTGGGGGCCAAACTTGCAACAATTGAGGAACTATATGAATAGTATGAAGAAGAAAAAGAAACCACTGGAATTGTCGAGCCTAAACCCAGAGATGCTTCTTGTGCTCTTTCATCAACCGAAGTGGTAGCTGCAAGGAATGTTTAGTTTTTTGTCTTTTTTCTAATTGCTGTACTCATGTTATTTTTTGTTTTTTTGTTTCAAACTGTAGTTGGTTTGCTTATACTTGTCTGTTTGATTGTTTAGATGGTGGGTTTTACATTTTTTTTGCTTTGATAATGTGTTGAGAATGTGGCGAGATTATATTATTTGATAATGTCTACATGTCTTCGTCATGATATGGATGTTTCTTTGCTAAAAAATGGCTATGAAAGAGCCATAAAACAAAATAAACTCTATCCAAATCTTTGTAAAATTGTGTTTATATTTCACATTTTTCATAAAAATTATTGGTACTATTCAAAATGTACTATTCAAAAATATTCAACAATTTGAACACAAGTACTATCTTAAATAAGTTACTATATACATTGAAGACTTCTACGTAATAACTATATACTATGTCACAAGATATCTAAGTTAATCATTTATGCAATTTTAATATTGAAGTAAAAACACTTACTTACATTCCAACAACAATGCTAAAACTCATAAATGTGTTATACAAGGCTCTTCTGCGTAATGTGTTTCCAATGCTTGTACTAGCAGAATCCGTGCCTAAATTGGATCTTATGCCTTAACAGGTGTAGATATTGTGTCACACACCCCGACGTCTTCAACATGTCATTGTAACATTCTTCTTACTATCAAGCAGGTTTGCGACTCATCGACTTTTCTCACACTTTTTTTTAAACCTACCTGGTCGGCGCTTTCTTACTAACCTCATACTTTCATTCATATCTATTAAAGTCACATATGCTGGCCACTAACAAGTTGAATGAAGTGACAATACATTTTGACGTAAGTTTTCTAGTGATAGTACTGATAAACGTGATCTTTAGGTGAAAGTCTCATGAAATGTAGACAAGGAATCGCATGGAAACATGGAATCTCAGTAAGCTCGCACTTATAACAATTTCACACACATTTATCAAAATAAACAATGTATGATTTGTTACCATTATTGACATCAAATCGAGCAGCTCCTGCCAGAGTCAAACTACAATTTTGAGATGCAAGTTGTAACCGTAAGCTTTTTCGTGATTTGGAAACACAAGAATTACGTTGACTCAACCATTTCTTTATTTCACAATTCGAGACATTATGCTCTTTCTTATTATCTCAAATATGGTTAAAATTGGTTTGTCTCTGACATGTATAATGAGTGTATTGAAAGACTCACTCAAACTGTTCAACCCTAAGTCGCACTTTGGGATCGAAGTAAATGCATGTGACGCCCAAAATCTCGGATGAATGTCTCGGAGATATGTATCAGTAGCTTCATCAGTCAAGAATAAATTTTTTATTTTTCTCTCAAAGGAAGTAGTTGTGGTAACTTTAGAACCATTCCACGTTACATCTTTGTACAACTTCTACCAAAACTCTTTTTTGAAATTTGCATATGGATGTCTAAGACAGTATCTGTGTTCAGCCGATGATAATACATTTGCCACAACAAGAAACAACACCTAAAATTGGATCAAATGCATAATTAGGACAAACATTATACAAAATATCAAAATACAAAGCAACAAAAAATGCATCATACCTTTTGTCGATATGAAATAAATGTCTATCCACATCTTGACTTAGTGTCGATGTTTGTCCTTAATAGATGCAAAAACCACAACCATGAGTCTTTGCGTTTTGCTTCTACCACTGTGTAGCAATGAGATAAATTTCATCGTTACCATTGACGCTGATGACTATAAGTAATTGTTTTACACACGAGCCCTTCAGATGACAGTCTTCCAAACAGATAATAGATGTACTACATTGAAGCAACCTTCTTTTACATGCAACCAGACACATGTACATTCTTTCGAAAATGGGATTCGATGCAGATTAATTCTTATCTACAGTAATGACCAAGGTGCTGCCCAGATTTGATCTATGAATTTGTTATTCGTACGACCATATGTAACGTCCCGAAAACCCTATACGATTCTCGGTTCGCACACTTCTACTACTCACTCACTACACTTAGAAAAATTGAATAAATTTAAAACTTTTGTTCCTCGACTTAAAACGATATTTTTGAAAATATTTTGAACAACATCGCAGCAGAAAACTGGATTAAAATCAATTTAACTAAAACTTTCTTTTATAAAACATAAAACAGATAAACCAGTCGACACCTGTAAACATCGGTCAACACTTGGGTTATCTCGGGTTTTTCATCGGTCGACACTGGCAAACGCCGGTCGACACTACGTTTCTTTCGGGTCTTTTCGTCGGTCGACACTGAGAACACCGGTCGACACTTCTACGCTCATCTCAAAGAGTGGTCGACACCTGCTTTCACAGGTCGACACCTTGATCCTCTCTGTTCGCGCAGGTCGACTCTCGCGGTCGACACCAATGCCATTTTTACACTACTGGTCGACACCTACAACCATAGGTCGACACTTGCAGGGTCTGGTCGACCACTAAGCCTATCGGTCGACACTTCCTCCCCAGAACTCTGTTTAAAAACCTTAAAAATTTCACAAAATCGATCGGACTTCGACTCAACGCTAATAATAATACAACACATATGTTTTCATCAACTCAAATCATTATTTACATAAAGAAAACGATTACTCAAGTTTGAAATCTGTCTATACACTCATTCGACTAAAAACAACTTAAAACTCTCTCAATTACACTTCCAAAATTCATACCTATGCCTATTATAGTCAAAACGCCCTGACAGCCAGCCACATCATCCACGTGCGTACTGCTCCAACTACCTCCTAACCCTGGGCATGTTCTACGTACTCACCGACTATGTCGTCGTCATTTACATCACAGAACTCAACTATTAGCCTAATGCTAAGTAAGTAATGCATAAAACATAAACACTACAAACAAATACATCCTAACATATGTAGTTTCTACAGTTTCGTCTCTACTTTCGTTTTCGTCTCTTTCTTACATTTTCTTTATCTTCTTACTACTGGGTTCTTCTTTACGTGCTAGATCAAGGTGACACACCTCGCGGTTCACCTCTGGGGACAAACTCAACCTCAATCGAGTAAAGTGACACACCTCGCGGTACACCTCTGGGGACAATGCTACCACGTAAAGCAGAGGAAGATTGATACACCTCGCGGTCCACCTCTGGGGACAAGACCACTCAACCCCACTTTCTTATCTTCTTACGTACCTTCTCATTTCGTTCGTGTCATCACATCCTACTATTTCACTTCGTAAAAACATGAAAATTTATTTTCGTCTCGTTCTCCTAATTTAAAACAACGATTCACAACCATGAAAGCATAACATAAAGTAAACGTGCAATGCATCTTACTGAATTGTGATGTAGGCCCGAAGGCAAAACTTCTACTACATTACTTACCTGGCGTCCTAGAAATTCCTCACACTTCGTAACTTCGTACGCTAACTGGTAAAACCTATAAAATCACACATCTATTAGCTATACTTTCCATTAAATTCGTAAAACTCTAAAGGAAATAATAACTAAACCTCCACTCAACCTAAACCGGAATTCTAACTCAATTTTTCCTACTAACCTTCGAAAATTCATAACTTCTACAATACTCAACTGAATTGGAAGATCCAAAGTGCTACAGGCTCCACAGGACGTTTAGTTCCTAATAGTCTCTTCCATTTCTTAATTCAAGACTTATAGTTTGGCCGGACGTGGCCTAGCGAAAATCGTTCTAAAATTCGAGCACTCGGCTATCCAAACTCTTAATCTTCTCTATAAATCTCAAAATATATTCCTACTCCTAGATTAAACACCAATACACGAATACAAATCGACTTACACCTCCAAATTTCGTATCCCCCTCTTAGGGCTTACTAAAACTATCCATTACTCACTATACTTCACTTTTTACAGCTCAAAATCACTAGATGACTAATTATATACTAAGAACTAACTAAAACTTAACGTAGATTTGAAGATTGATGTAAGATGGGAGACGAACCGTGGTTGGAAGGAGGATCGCCGAGCTTTCTACTAGGGGGAGGGAAGAAGAACAGGGGAGGGAGGGTTGCGCTGGGGAAGAAAAATACCGTAAGGTGTTTTGATATGTTTTTTTTTTAAATAATAATAATAATCCTAATTACTATTTCACCCTTAATACTTAATCGTTTAATAAATCTGTTATACGGTTCGATTCCAGTTAAATTCTTAAATTTTCTCTCCTACATTAGTTTCAAAATAATCTTTTACTTGATGGTAGAAATTCTCCATTCCCAATTCCTACCAAAACTCCGCCGATTATAATTACGTACATCTGAAATTAGTTTAACAGAAAATTCTAGGTGTTACACCATAATTGTTTGTATTGTTCGTCACCACTACCTTTGGTATTTTTCGAGCTTTGTTCCTTGCCCTTCTTGCAAAACTGGGTTTAATGTTTACATTAAATTCCTTCTTAATTGTCTCAATAATGGACGAAACTTCTCATGTTGTCTATCTTTTAGACCTGTTCAAGTACTAGTTTGCCACCAATTTGATTGAAGCATGTTTGAATTTTCATCGTTCTTAAACATGTGTGCACGTCATTAAAACTCTTTATTTGAAATATAACTTCGCACTGGATTTTCAAAACGTGCATGTGCCACTTGAAGACTTCTTGACACACAACTGTCAAGCGCTGAGAATCACTTTTATCGAATTTCACGTTATACTCATGACTCAATGCATACTCCACTATTTCTTCTCTAATTACTTTTAATGAATCATATTTTTTTTCCTAACCAAAGACCCAGTGAACACACCTCGTGTACCGATCTACTTTAACACTCGTGCTCGTCCGAGTTACATAATGAACAAAGTTTCTTGTTTAGAGTTACCGAAGTCGAATGCACCTTAATTTCTTGATTAACACCTTTCACGATCGAATGCACAAAGCTCGCTATATAGAGGTCAAGAGTCATTTTCTCCGTGTGAAGATTGACATCTTCATGGATGGAATTATCATAAATAAAATTAGATAATATATGGGCAAAATCCCAAATGATATGAAATAGAAAGGTTTTTTTTGTTGCAAAAAGTACCTCTCATTGACCCAAAATCTATCAATGTTGTATGGAAAATGTTACGTTTCAAGGATTTGGCAAAAAAGTGAGAAATTAAATAGCAAAAAAAGTATAATCGAGCATGGAAATAGATAAGGGTGAAGAATAAAAGATTTGACAAAAAAATTATTGTTTTTTCCTTGAGAGAGAGAGGAAATTGCACGAAAGGGAGAGACGAATCCCTTGCTCTTATATACTATCTTTGGAGCAAGAGACAAAAAGAGCATATTCCACTATTGAATAGCAGATTCACTAAACACAATAATTTATAGAGTGGGATATTGCTCTTCAAGACTAGTCTTTTATACGAATAAATTATAACAGAAATATAGATGACAAATGTTATTTTATTAACATAGCATAATTTAAGAACGAATTTATTTGTTAATTGATGTAATTTATGAGCAATTTTGTTAATAACCTCTTTTTCTTTCTTTTAAATTACTTTTTTTAACTATGGAAGATAGAAATTATTTGTTTATTGTGGTCTGATCTAAATAATTAATTCTGCACAGTAATGCAAGTGTGGAAAAGGACCCAGCAAATGAAAAGCAAAATTGTAAAGAGGGAGAGGACACTGCCAGCCAACTGGATCATGTCTTTGTCCACTTGCTTTCCACAAATCATTCACCCAATGACATCATCGATGGCATCAGTCTCCCGACAAGCCCACGACTGCCCAGCTCATTTCAACTGTCTACGTGGCATCATCTCAACCGTCAAAACTCCAACCACATCACACTTCCTTTCCTTTCTCACCTCTTATATCAGTACCCCGTTGTGCAGTTGATCTTTTCTTCCTCCTGGCACCTACATTAGGTCGTTAAAGTGCGATTCTGCTCTATCATTAGAAAACAAGAAGAGAGATAGAGAGCGAGAGAGAAGGGTCTTAGAGGGAGTGAGAAAATGAGTGGGTTAGAGAGTGATTGTAGGTACAGACTGATTAATTTTGAGGAGACAGAACTGAGACTTGGGTTGCCAGGTGGTGGTGGGGGAGGAGGAGGAGATGGCGAAGCTTTGAAGAATAATGGGAAAAGAGGATTCATTGAAACCGTGGATTTGAAGCTTAATCTCTCTTCTAAAGTTTCTGCACAGAAAGATGATGATAATTCAGAGAAGAGCAATCTTCCAAAACCACCAGCCAAGTACGTTTTTACATTCTTCTTTTTCCTTTTTCTTATTTTATATTTTGATGTTGTAATAAAATTTTTGTTTCGGATGTTCTTTGTTCTTCTTGTCCAAGATTCAGGAAATATTTATTTTTTTAAATTTAGAAAAATCTTATTTTCTATTAGCACTGAACTTTGAAGTCTATTTTATGTTTTCTCCACCCTAGATCTAATAACGATAGCTGCGTTGCTGATATTCTCTGTGGGTAATATTTGAATTGTAATATATAATTATTGACCTTATTATTAGTGGTTTATTTAATTAATATGGCTTGAAAATTCTTTATTGCTATTAATATCTTATTGGAAGGGAAAAACATTCTTGGAACGTGGCCACGTGAAAACCATATATGCATTTCTGTGTTTGGAGGGTTGGTTTTGTTTGGTTGTCGGGAAAACCTAAGAAGAAAACAAACTACATGGAATCTTGTCCTTTCTCAACGTCCAGCCATCTCAAAAAATGGAACAAGAGGAGTAGAAAAGTCAAAAGAAATTAAAGGACTAAAATTTAGATTAAAGTGAGAAGATAATATAATGGATTATTTTATTTAACTTTTCAGAGCACAAGTGGTGGGTTGGCCACCTGTAAAATCAGCGAGGAAGAACATAATGGCTCCGAAAGCCACCGTAGAAGGAGGAGAGAAAGGCGGCGGTATTGGCGGAAGTGGAGCTTTCGTAAAAGTGAGCATGGATGGAGCTCCATATTTACGTAAAGTCGACTTAAAAGTCTACAAGACCTACCAAGAACTCTCTCTTGCCCTAACCAAAAAGTTCAGCTCTTTCACCTCTGGTAATTCCCATCTTCAACTCTGTTTGGTGCTCGAGTTTACTTCATCTAACTTCATTCCGTCATCCGTTGAAGAGTGACCTAAATTAGGTTAAATGTTCAGTCTTATGTGATATGCCACATTATTTTTACTCCTTTTAACTTTATGAAATATATATTATGATCAATGGAATAATTTGTGACTAACGATACATCATGGATTGATATATGAATCTCAAATTGGAATTTTAAATTAAAGTTCTTAATTTATTTCTATAAAAGGAAATTTGGAGTTAGAAGGAGTGAAGGATTTGACGAAGGAAACCAAAGTAGGAGATGGATTAAATGGATCAGAATACGTGTCTACTTATGAAGACAAAGACGGAGATTGGATGCTTGTTGGCGATGTACCTTGGGAGTAAGTTTTTCAACTTATTTGTTTCGTTTGAGAGAAAGTAACGTTAATGTTTATATTCTTACTTTACTTGTTTTAAATAGTTCATGATCGATCAAAAAATAATTGATGAAATTAATATATTTAATTAAATATTTATAATTTATTATATTAATTGTATCTTAATTTATTATCTATCTCCATTTTTCAGGATGTTTGTTGATTCATGTAAACGTTTGAGGATAATGAAGGGGTCTGAGGCCATTGGACTGGGTACAATAAATAGATTTTATTAAAATATTAGATAGTTTTTTAGGGTTTTTGAGAATACAGAAACTGAACTTTTCTATTTTTCGCTTTTCCAGCAGTAGAGAAGTGTAAAAGCAGAAGCTAATGGGTCAGCAAGTGGATCTTTCGAACAGATGCTGTAGATGTTTATATAAGATCTTGTTCTTGCTATGAACAAGCTTAAGCGATTGTAATCCTCCTTGGTTTATACTAATTAATTGTAAATGTTTTGGTTTAGGAAAATTTATAATCACTTGCATGCGAGATGGTTCTATAGTTCGGGCGACACGGGGATGGATCTCATCGAACCATTACCCATCATAATTATGGAACAACTTCGGTCATTAGTAACTATGGATAGAGTAATATTAAATTTATTGTCTTATTTTATTTTCAGATTAAATATATAACTATTAATATAATTAATATAATTAATATAATATTATAAACACTTACTTTATCATATAAATTGCATCTTGATATCAATTAATGATGAAAATATTATAATTATTACGATGGAAGAATTTATGGAAATGATCAAATTAACGTGGAGAGTACTTGGTACTTGATTGTATTATGTTAATTTTGAAGGATGTTTTGGTCTGAATACTTCATGAATATCTATCTAGGACAATTATTCCTTAAATACTATTAGTAAATTGTTAAATTAGTTTTGGTAATTATTTACCAATCAAAGTAGATTAAATTAGGGAAGAACCACACTTTAAAGAAAGGAGTGGCTGAGCGACAGACTCAGTTTGCATAGAAGAAAAGAGGGTTAGATGAGTTAATGTTTGTATTTGTTGTCTTTTCGTGTTGTTCTTCTTTTCTAGTTATGGTTTATTAATATCAATATTTAATAGTAATTATTCTCTTAATTATATATCTTTGTGGTAGCAGAATTTAAAGCAATATATAAGAGAATTGTTATGTTCACTCTATTTTTTAACTATCTTAAAAATATTGTTAACCGTCGAATAGTTATTAGTGTAATTAATGTAACAAATTATCTATTTACTATTTATTACAAGATGTGATCCAAGAAACGATCAAGTCCAATCCAAGAGCAAGGATTCTAATGACATTGTCCAAAGCTAAGAAAATGCGTAAAGTCTTGTAATGATTGATTTTTGACATCCAAGAGGGAGGGGAGTCGAGACAACTTGATCTAAAACTATTAAATGTGCCAAGTATTGAAAATAATCAAGTTGAAGTAAGAGGCTGAAAATACATGAAAATTTGGAGGGGATGCGGCACACATGCTCACGAATAACTAAAAAGATAGTGTGCGACGCACATGCACATGTAGTAATTAAAAAACACGTGTCATGCAAATGCACATGTAAGAATTAAAAAGGATATGCGCCAAGGACATGCTCACATTGTAGCGACCCGAAATCTGACTTGCTGATTTTCGGTCTGCTCCCTCTCTACTCTAATACTGCCTCTGTAGCGACCCAGAAACCCTCACGGTCCCCAGTACGCTCACCATAACCACTCACACAAATACGCTTGGAAAAATTCGAGTAAAAATTTAAAACTTTCGTTGCTCGACTTAAAACGACCATTTTGAAAACAATTAAAAATGTCGCACCGGAAGGCTTGGGTTAAAACCAGTTGAAATAAAATTCGAATTTTCTAAACATAAAAAAAAAAAAAAATCAACTTCGGTTGACCACGGCAAATACCAGTCGACACTTCCA
Organism: Begonia peltatifolia; assembly: GCA_022433055.1. NCBI lineage: Eukaryota > Viridiplantae > Streptophyta > Magnoliopsida > Cucurbitales > Begoniaceae > Begonia > Begonia peltatifolia. Next base: position 15,925,721 of record CM039521.1, read on the forward strand.
TCAAATTTTTCACTATCAGTCGACATTTGCGAGCACCGATCGACACTATGTTTCTCTCTGTCCGCGTCATTCGATCAATGAGGTCGACACTCCCACATATTCTACACTACAGGTCGATACTTGCATGCATCAGTCGACACTTGCATGCATCAGTCGATACTTCATTTCTCTCTGTCCGCGTCGGTCGATTCATGAGATTGACACTTCCGCTTAATTTACACTACCAGTCAACACTTGCATGCACCGGTCGACACTTCATTACTTTCTGGCCGCGTAGGTCGACTCAAGTAGTCGACACCTACAGAATTTGGTCGACCCCTTTACGTGCAAGTCGACACTCTGTACGCATTTTCTCATTAAGCGGTCGACGCCTTCTAAATACTGGTCGACACTTGCTACGCTTGGTCGACCACTCAGCCTATAGGTCGAAAATTCATTCACTAAATTTTTGCCTAAAAACCTTAATCTTTCAAAGAAACCACCGAAATTCGACTCAACGATAAAATGACAAATCGTACAATTTTCCATCAACTCAAAATCATTATTTACATAGAAAAACGACTACTAAAGGTTGAAATCCATTTATACATCCACACAACTACAATCGATTCAAAACATCTCAAAACAACTCAAAATGATTTCGACTAAACTCAAATTCACTAACTCCCTCACATACCCCTGCCCTGGTTAAAACGCCCCAACAACCGGCTGAACCGCCCATGAGCCCACTACTCCAACTGTCTCCTAGTTCTGGGCACGCTCTGAGTACTCACCAGCTATAGCGTCGTCACCTACATCACAGAACTAATCTATTAGTCTAATGCTAAGTAAATAATGCATAAAACATAACACTGTAAACAAACACATCCTAACATATGCAGTTTCTATAATTTCGTCTCTTTTTGTTCTTGTCTCTTTCTTACGTCTTCTTTATTTTCTTATTACTGGACTCTTCTTTACGTGCTAAATCAAGATGACACACCTCGCGGTGCACCTCACGGGATAAGGTCAACCTCGATCTAGTAAACTGACACATTTCGCGATCTATCTCTTGGGACAAGGCCACCACGTAAAGTAGGAGAAGAAGTGATACATCTCGCGGTCCACCTTTGGGGACAAGACCACTCAACCCCACCTTTATTATCTTCTTACGTATTTTCTCGTTTCGTTCATCACATCTCATCCTACTGTTTCATTCCGTAAAAACATGAAAATTCATTTTTGTTTTGTTCTCGTATTTTAAAGCATAACATAAAGTAAACGTGCATCCATCTTACCAAACTGTGATATAGGCTCGAAGGCAAAACACCTACTGCACTACTTACACAACTTACCTGGCGTCCTTAGCAACTCATACTTCGTAATTCGTAGTTCGCTCGCTAAACTGGGGAACCTATAAAATCACACATCCATTAATTCTACTTCGTCTAACTCATAAATCTCTAAAGGGAAATAACATTATAACAACTAATCTAACTAAACTCAAAATCTAGCTCTATTTCCGACTACCCTTCGAAAATTCGTAACTATCACAATATTCATCCGATTTGGACGATTTGAAATGCTACGGACCCCTGAGGACGTCTAATTCTTAACAATCTAATCCAATTCCTAATCCAATAGTTACAACTTGGCCGAATATGGCAGAATGGAAACCGTTCTCTAATCCGAGTATTCGATTATCCAAACGCTCAATTTTTTCCATATAAACTCATAATCTACTCCTACTTCTACCTTAAATACCAATACACGTATAAAAATCAAATATAAACCTCCAAATCTCGTATATCCCTCTTAGGTTTTTACCAAACAATCCAATACCCACACTAACTTCATTTTTAATACTCAAAATAACTAAAATACTAACTATCTATTAATAACTAACTAAAACTTACAGTTGATTTGAAAAAACGGAGGAGAACTGAAGAGAATCGTTGCTGGAGAAGAGTATCACCGAGGGAGAAGAGAAAAGAGGAAGTTTCTGCATGAGGGAGGAGGAAACGCAGAGGGGGTTCTGCCTTCTTCTCTTCTCTATTTTTTCATAAAAATATTATTAATATAATTAATTTTTAATTACTATTTCGCCATCAACCTTTAACCGTTTAATAAATTTGTTATTCGGTTCATCTCTGGTTGTATTCTTAGAATTTTCTCTTTTCCATTAGTCTCAAAATAATCTTTTACTTAATGATAGAAATTTTCCGCTCTCGATTCCGACTAAAACTCCGCCGATTACAATTACGTAATTCTGAAACTTAGTTTTAGCAGAAAAATTATGGGTGTTACACACACGAGTATTAAAAGTCACATGCACAAAAACAAGCAAAAACATGTAAATCTAGTAGAAAAGATCTTATCTAGCCAAATCTACTAAAATCAATTCAAATCATGTTAAAATGAAGTTTAAACATAATATGACATCCAATCATGCAAAGAATTCTTATCCCACGATTTTATTAATTATTTTATCTTTATTTTTGTTTTTTATTTTAGCATTTATTTAGTTTTAACATGTAGCTTATTTAATGGCAAAACACTTTCAATTTAATAGAAGAAGTTTAAATTAAAAATTGAGTTTTTTTTAAGAGAAGATTTTTCTTTGCCTCTTTGCAAGAAACAACAATCTTCTTCAAGTCACGCTTGAAGAATTTCGCTTAATAGTTTTAGTTCTTATCAACAAAATTGGTCTAGGTCAAACTCATGTTTTGATAACTACGGTTTCATTAAATTCTTCAATTGGAGTCTTAGTTCCTTACTTTATTCTTGAATAAAAAATACATTCTTTTAAACTATTCTACTTGTTAAAGAGTCTCAAATTTTCTAATATCCGGAGTTCGCATCAGTTAGTATCAGAGTTTTGACTTCTTGATTCAAGAAGCTATTTTATCGTTTTGTTGTCTTTATTCTTGATTTTTCATTCTTATAAAAAACAATGTCTTTTTCTTTTCTAGCCAACATTCAAGATTTGATTTTTTATCAATCTTTTCTACTCCTTTGATTTTGTTTTCATGAAAATTCGCAAGTACAAAAAAAAAAACAAAGAAATCATTCTTCTTTGCTTGAAAGTTGCAATAGTAAAAAAAAAACGGAAGAAAAAGTTTTCTTTTTGAAAATCTTCATCTTTTCTTAGCATTCAAAAATTGGTCATCATCGATTTAGATTAGTCAATTCATGTTTTTGATTTGTTGCATTGTTCAAAATTGATTCAAAATTTTACTTTTGATTTAGTCATTCTTAAAGGTTTGAACTTTGAACTTAAAAGTGTGATTTTTTTTATTTGGATTGTTGAATTTTAACCACCGATCAAGTTCTTATATAAATAACTAAAAAAGTAGATCGAGAGATAAAAAGCAAGAGTGAGAGATTATCTTATAAAAGTCATATTTAGAGCGAAACATGAGGGAAGTGATATCCATAGAGTGTAAACACGTGAGGGAAAGTATGAAGTCCGTATAGTTGATTTATTTGGTGATTACTAACACTTTTTTTTGTTTGATTCTTTTAGCAAAAAACAATGAGTGAGGGACACATCGACATTGATTTAAAATTGTTAATGGAAGTTAGGGAAGAATAATACACGGCTCTAACATGGAGAATGGATTGATTAAAAACTCCGACCCCTAACCATGCACGGCAAAACAGGGATTTTGATAGAGAATTCAAATAGTATAGTGGTTATTACCCAAAGGAAAGGAATGAGGGGATAAACCGAAATGATAATGATTTACAAAATATCAAGGTAAAATATTCCACCTTTCCAAGGGAAGAATGACCCCGAGGGATATTTGGATTGGTAATAGGGGTGAGCAAGAACCGACTGGAACCAAAAACCAGACCAAAATCGACCTAGTTGGTCCGGTTCTACAAAGGGCAGAACCAAAATAACTGGGTCGGTTCTCGGTTTACACTATAAAATTTCAAAAAATCGAATCGGCCCAATACCTAATATTCCACGCGATTTAGATTTCCAGAGAAGTTCCGATTCTCTGAAATCTTTTCCCCTCATCGAACGTCCCTTGACACTTGCCCTAGCCCTCACCCTCGCCCTCACCGTCGTCGTTGTCACTTACCCTCGCCCATGCCTGGCCGTCGGTCAAGTGGATGACTAGAAACTTCAAAAGTTCAGCTTCGTTAAATGTTTGTATCTTTCATCGTCACAAGTCCCACACTTTCACTTGCAGGTATGTATCTCTAAATTTCGATGTTCTTCATCTTTCTGTAATTAATCTTCAATCTCACCTCTGTTGTCAAAAATATAGACGCTTAACGTTTGGAAAATCTAGCTCTGCTGTTCAGAGAAGTCCACTCGCCCTCGCCATCGTCGGTGCTCGCCTCTGTCGCAATGTTGTATTCTTTATTGCTGCTTGTTCTTTGATTACAGGTTAGTCGGACACTTCTTGTTCTTCATACGTTTTTCATTTTTGAATTTTTTTTTTTTTTTTGATATTTAGAGGATGTTGACTGGATTTTGAATTTTGGGGTACTCTCTCGGCTTAACCGAAAGAGTACCGACCCTCTGTTTTGTGCCATAGTGATTGCTATGTTTTGTGTTTGTCATTTTTCTGAGTTAAATGTTATGCATTCTGTTTAGTAATATGTTGGACAGAGGAGGAATTTTTTAATGTTGTGCATTCTGTTTAGTAATATTTTGGACCGAAGAGGAATTCTGTTTACCAACCCTCTGTTTTGTGTTTGTCATATTTTAGACAGAGGAGGAATTTTTGATTTAGTAGCTGAGATCTGAACTGTAAGTTAGTAAATGTATTTTGATTTAGTAATATGTTGTATTTTTTGAATTAGCTATGTATTGATTTCCGTTTTGTAAGATTAGTAAATGATTTTTAGATTGGTAGATTTGGTTTCTTAGTTTGATAAATTGTTGTATTTTATAGGATGAAAATAGAAAGTACGAATGAAAATCAAAATGTACCGATTCCTTATATAACTAGTTCTAGTGTTAGTGTTTGAAAGAAAAGAGTAAAGACATCTGATGTTTAGAATTATTTTAATATTGTTAACGATGGCGATGAAAAAAAATCTTATAGCTAAATGTAATCACTGTAGAAAAACTTATGCATGTGATACATTAAAAAATAGGACATCAAGCTTGAAAAAGCATATTCGTATTTGTGCAAAATTATTGGCAAATGTAGATGTGAAACAAAAAACTTTGACCTTTCAGAATATGAATAATAAGGGACAACAACTTGCATGTTTTAGCGTTGCTACTTGTCGAGAACTACTTGCGAAGATGGTAATTAATGAGGAATTGTCTTTGAAGTTTGTTGCAAGAGAAAGTTTTAGAGCATATTGTTAATATCTGCAACTGAAGTTTTCTATACCTTCTATATTTACTGTTACTCGTGATATTTTAAGTCTTCATAAAAAAGAAAAGATGAAATTGAAAGAGTATTTTAGAAGAATATCACAACGAGTATGCTTGACTACAGATACATGGACTTCTATTCAGAATTTAAATTACATGGTTTTAACTTTACATTACATTGATAATGATTAGACCATGCATAAGAAGATTTTAACTTCTTGTTTGATTTCAAATCATAAAAGTAACACTTCGAGAAAAACCCCACGTTCCTGGTGTGCTACAGTACGTCAACATATACACACTATGATACACTAAAACTTGACACAACTTACTCAGTTTAATAGTACTTTCGTTTTCAAACCATCTTCAAAAGAACATTTGTGAGTATGAAAAATTTTCGACTCGATTCGAAAACAACTCGCGCCCCGAAGAGGGAACACGAAATCCTCAATATAAAAGTACGCAGCGAAAAAGAAAATAATTTAAAATAGTTTTAAAACAAAACGACAAGACTCGAAATCCTAGGAAGGAGTTCCACATACCCCTCGAACTACCCAAAATCGGTGCCGCACACTCACGTCCCCACTTCGATGCCCCGCGCGCACATCACCTCGTCGTGCGCACGCTCACAGCGCCGCGTGCCCCACGTACCCTGCCTCCGTACAGCACGTTCGCATGCACGTCTTCACCCGGCACCGCACAACTCGTGAGCACTCGCAGGGCCGCGTGCCCCGCGCACCTGCGATCACGCCGCACTCTCACGCTCATCTACACTTCTCTAGCACTCGATATACACATCCCGACCTATTCCATATCCTTTTGACTCCCTACCCCTCTCCCAAAATTTCGGCAGAGTAACGTCTAAAAACTGGCTATCCTAAAAATTTAAAACCCTGCATACAGTTCACCAAAAACTAACAGTATTTATCTATCAACCATCCAGAGAATCTCCATAACAAAATCAGAGTTTAAAGCCAACGAAAATCCATCAAATACAAATGAAGAAAGTCCACAGTATAGAGCAATATCATACTCTAACATATAAAAATACGTACGCGTCCCCAAAACACTACAACCACTCTATATAATCCTGTACAACCAACGTCTATACGAACTCCTATATCCGCATAAATACCCGACACAAAATAACAACTCAACAAATCTCACCACCACCACGGGTCGGGTCGCCCTAACAATGGCGGGCCGTCTGGTGCCTCGGTCGCACGCCACCAACCGTCTTATGCCTCAGGACTAGGCTCTTGAGGCTCACCAGCAATATCGTCAGCACCTACACCATAGAACACACATCATAAGCCTAACGCTCAGTAAGTAGTATAATATGAAAGTAAAAACCGTCAATCCAACCCTATCACAAGCAGTCTCTACACTCACACTCATGTTGTCGCATCTGTGATGCGTAGTGTAGCCACACCAGGGTAGGGAGGAACCTACCGCCACCCTACACCCTGACACGTCGCCACCATCCCGAACTCCCCAGCAACGAGGCCCACAAGCTTACACACACGCATCACCACACAGCAACCACATCAGGGTGAGGGTGTACCTCACGCCACACTACACCCTGACACGTCGTCCCCGTCGCAGCCTCCCCAGCACGAGGCCACAGTTGCCACACACACATTTCGCGACAGCCCAGCCGGCCCACTTCTCGAGCGAAATTCGCGACTGGTGTTGCATCGGCCCACACGCTAGTAGGATCCGTGGTACCACTGTCCATCACCCTCACCGTCAACACATTCACGCCGCGTGATGGCCCAGCCAGCCCACTCCTCGGGCGAGATCTGCGACTGGTGAAGCACCGGCCTGCACACTAGCAGGATCCGCGGTACCACCGCCACACGTCTAGTCACCTACTCACAATATGCTCAAAACCATTTTCGTTCCCGTTTTTAAAAAAAATGATGCATGTCAAACAATACGCACGCACACTACAATCAACAACATAAAATCCTAAAGTTCTACGGTGTAAGCCCAATTGGGCAAAACACATGCATGCACTACTTACCTGGCGTCCTAAGCTCACTCGACGCACAACTTCGCCAAAAATGCCTCAACCTAAAACACAAACAATCACTCATCAATCGCGCTTCAAAATTCATCAAATAGCTAAAAATAACATCTCTTAATTAAACCCATAAAATTTCAACCAAAACGGGTCATCAAGTCGGTTCTGCCGAAAATCGACCTAAAGTTCGGACGCTCATAACTTTTGCATCCTTTAATGGAATCGAACGATTCAAATGGCTAAACATCCCCTTAGGAACCTAGTTTAACATAGTAAGAATGATTTTAAAACGGTAAGCCGCAGCTAGGTGGAAAAACCCCAAAACCGAATCTGCCCCTTTTTATTCAATTTCACATTTTTGTTTCCTTCCACCAAAACTCACCCAAAATTGGCTTTACGGATTAAAAACAGCCATGCTACTATTACACGTCACAATTCTACGAAAAACGCTCACAAATTTGACTTGGACCAAAATTTGACATAAATTTTCGACGCGCATAACTTTTGCGTCGAATATCGGAATCGAACGATTCCAACAGCCACACGTCTCTCTAACAACCTAATTTAACCCATAAAAACAGAATTCAAAACAGTCAACCAAAGCTAGGCCGAAATGGCCAAAAACAGAACCTGTTCGTGCATAAAACAACATCCGTTTTTTATTTCACTTCAAATTCCAAAATTTCTATATATAGCCAACTACATTCACATCAATTTAGCATAATCTGAACCAAAAATCAGAAAATTCGAGTTTGTACCTGAATTTCGGCTCAACGTCTCCTCGGCCATTTTTCCTTCCCCACCGGACACTCACTGTCCATTCACTAGATACCCACATTTACAGCCTAAATCGACTCATATACCGAGCCAAACCCTCGAAAAAACTGGAAGGAAACGAGCTCTCACGCTCGGTCGACAGGAACCGAAACAAGGGAGAAACTCACCTGCGGTTTTCAGCCTGGGAAGAACCGCACCCGCGCCTCCCTTCGACTCGTCGAAGCACCTGCCACACTGGCGTCTCACCGTCGGTGATTGATGGCCCGAACTCCCTCCCGATCTCTCCCTCTCTCGCACGTTCCCTTCGGGCGTTCGCTCTCGGGCGTGATGGTGTAAAAGCCGAATGGCTTCTCCCGAGCCATTCGGTTGTTACACATATTATATATATTATTTTATTTTATATAAAAGATTACCAAATTGCCCTCATGTGTTTTCATCGTCCGTAACTTCGTTAAATTCTTGTCCTCCCGACTTTAAAATTTTGAAAACCATCACAAAATTGGACTCCGAGTTTTATAACTTAAATTACTGTTAAAATATTTTCCCGAAACCCCAACTGAGATTAAATTAAAAATATGAGAAATTAGACTTAAATTTGAAATTTTTCGGGTTATTACAATAAAGGTGAAACAATTGGTAAAGAATTAGAAACATGTTTGTTTGAATGGGGAATTGAAAATGTGTTAACTGTCACAGTGGACAATGCTTCTTCGAATGTTGTTGCTATTTCATATTTGATTAAAAGTGTTCGAAATTGGAATGATTTGATTTTTAACGGAGAATACATGCATATGCAATGTTTTGCACACATATTGAACTTGATTGTATGTGATGGATTGAAAGATAATCAAGAAGCTATTGCTAGAGTACGTAGAGCTGTTAAGTATGTTAGATTTTCACCTGCAAGGATAAAAATTTTAATAATTGTGCTGATAATGTTAAAATTGCATGCAAAAGTAGTGCTTCTCTTGATGTGTCTACAAGATGGAATTCTACATATTTGATGTTAGCAAGTGCTGAAAATTTGAAAAAGCTTTTGACAAGTTAATGGAAACCGATAGTAATTACCTCGGTGATCTGAGTGGTGAATCATCTCCCCCTACAACCGATTGGGCAAATATTAGAGAATTTGTTAAGTTTTTGAAAATTTTTTATGATACAACTGTGACTGTTTCAGCCTCTTAACATGTGACATCAAATATTTATTTTAGCGAAATATGCAATTTGAAATTGGTTATCAAGGAGTACGTTGAAAGTGACAATCCATCATTGAAGAAAATGGCTATTGGAATTCAAGAAAAATTTGACAAGTACTTGGGAAATTGTGAGAATATTAATTGCTTGATGTACGTTGCAGTTGTTTTATATCCGAGATGTAAGATAAAGTTTTTAGAACATTGTCTTACATTGTTGTTTGATAATAATAAAGCAACAGATTTGTTGAGTCACATACGAACAGTGATTACCAGAATATATCTTCAATACAAAGTGGATTTGGAGTTTGAAATATCACAGGATAATTATAGAATTAGTGTTGCGACATCTTCGTCCACAAGACAAAGTACTAGTTGTGCCCACAATAACCTTTTTCAGAAATTCTGTAACCGTCATAGTGAACGAGATGTTTCAAGCAAGAGAACGGAAGTTGATCAATATTTATCTAAAGAATTGAAAAATTTGTCAAACAATCAAGATATTTTGACATTGTGGAAATTGAATTCATTGAAATATCTAATATTAAGTAAAATTGCAAAAGATATATTGGTTATTCCTATTTCCACAACTCCTTCGGAATCAGCTTTCAGTAGTGGTGGATGTGTACTTGATTCTTTTTGTAGTTCTTTATCACCAAAGACTGGCGAGGCGCTTATTTGTAGGCAAAGTTGGATTCGTGAGGAAATACATGATTTAGAAAATGATGAGTTTGAGAAAGGTGTGTTTTAAAATTTTCTATGTTCTTTTTAGTAATTAATATTATATACTTACTTTGACACTTATATTTTGTAGATTTTACATCAGCAGTTAAGCATAGTGGACCAATTAAAATTAGTGAATAGTGAGAACATTTAATTTCTTTAGTGTATGATGGATTGTTTTCTATTTCAATTTTTATTTAATTACATTATGTCATGTACTATTTGTTTTTTTTTATCTTCTCTTGTGGCTTTGATTTTGATATTTCACATCTATCTTGTTATGTTTAAGTAGTAATTTGCAAACAAATTTAGAGAGAGAGAGAGAGGAAAAAAACGGGAGGACCAGAATCGAGACCAGAAATCTGGTCCGGTTTTGAAAAATTTTTTGGGTTTATTGGTGCAAAAAATTAAAAACAGAATTTTAGTAGTTCGGTCCTAATCTCTCCAAAAATCGGACCAGCCTGGACCACGATCACCCCTGATTGGTAATGAAAAGTAGGCTCGATATTTGAATTTTAAAGTTATTCGGAGGATAAGAAACTTAAGTTGATCACAATGGAGTTTACAAACTACTCTAGTATTTGGTGGGATCGATTAGTTAAGAACTTGAAGAGGAATGATGAAACACAAATCTGCACATGGGAAGACTTGAAGGCCAACATGAAAAAAAAAGGTATGTTTCATCATACTACTATAGAGACGTGTGTCGAAAGTTCCAAAATTTGACATAAGGTTTTAAAAGTGTGAAGGAATCTCATAAATAGATTGAGGTAGCCATGTCAAAGGACAATATGGAAGAAGTTAAGAAAGCTACCATGGCTTGATTTATTGGGGGATTATATTGAGATATTGCGAATGTGTTGGATTTACAACACTACATAGACATTGAGGAGTTTCTACACCAGTTAATCAAAATTAAGCAGCAACTAAATGCTAAAAGAAGTATTAGGGTTGGTATAACATCAACCGCAACTTGACAAACAAATTGGAAAAATGAAAAAACGAAAATCGAGAGAGAATTCTAAGGGAAAACCTGTGGCCAACAATCAAGTGTTATCACAAAAAACTAAGATCGAAACTTTAAATCTAATTAGAACCCAAGAGATTAAGTGCTTTCGGTACCAAGGGTTTGAAAACATATCTTTAAATTGTCTAATAAAAGAGCTATGTTTTTTAGGGACAATGGCAATGTAAAAAGTGTGAGTTAGAGTGAAGATGAGATGTCACCACTTGAGGATTGTAGTGACGTTGAGATAGAAGAACTGGTAAAAAGAGATCTTTTAGTCACAAGAGAAATATTGACTGTGCAACCTAAGGAGGATGGAGACAAAGTACAATGTGAGCATATATTCCACACAAGATATGATGTGCCACAGATCCATCACTCAAGAATAAGTCCATGGAAATTTTCTAACCGATTTTCAAGTGTTTATTTTATAGTAATTCATGGAGGAATATGCTTAAGGAAATCAATATCTTCAATTCAGCATCCACTTACAATATAACATTCTTCAAGCTTAGGCATAAATGAAAGATCAAACACACGTCCAAAGGTTATTAGACATTCCAACAAAACAACCATTAAATGGACCTTTGAGGTGTATTTGGCATTTTTGACAGTTTTGCCAACGTTATTTCAACAAGTATATTTCATAAAGAATATAAATGACATTTTAAGATTTTCATAATGAGTTGGATCGCGTAATTTGGATACCATTTTCTTGGTCAACAAGGTCAATTACAAGAGTGGCTTGTTCCAATAACATTATGGAAGGAGCAATTTGTCTTCCTTAAACAAATAATGTAACATTGTTTTGTTTTATTGTTTTATTTAAAAATAATTTTAATTATGTTAAAATAAAGAGTTGCATAGCTGAAGACAAGGGAGAAACACGTCGTTGCATGACTGCATGTGCGAGAGGGCAAAAACGACCCCTGCGCATGCCTTTTGCCGAAGGGGTTTCCAAAACCCTTATCTTCTCTATCCTATTATTTTACCTTAGTTTTATAAAGATATCACAATTATAATTTTAAAAAAAATTTCTAATTATAATTTTAGAAAGTTTTCTTAATTATAGGTTTAGAATGTTTTCCTAATTATAATTTTAGTAAGATTTTCTATTTATATTTCTATTAAAGTTTCCTAATTATAGTTTTAATAAGGTTTCTTAATTATTGTTTTAGTAAGAGATGTACTAGTTAGGTATTCTTATATACTGACATTCAGTAGTAGAATTTGAATTATTATTATTGAAGCTTATGCTCTCAAAACCTCGAACTCTTAATCGCTCGTGGCTATTTGTTTTTCAAAAATTGTTTTCCAACATTGTAAATGTGTAGAAAAACCCTTACTATATCTTCATTCTCTACTCTTTTAATTGATACTAGATATCCCCACAAGGTTGCAAAAACTCTCAACATAAAGATTTTTGGAGTGCTTCTTCGTTGGAAGTTACCACACCCGACAGGCGCCATCTTATTGTTTTCTCAGACAAACTTCGGTGTTTCATCCATAACTTCATCAATTCTGTATATTTTCTTTGAAATTTCAAGAAATTGTCTTCAACATATCAAGTAAGTCTTTGTTAAATTATCATGAATTTTTTAGTTACTTTTCACGTGAATATTCTGCTTGGAATCTGATAAACTTTCGGTGATTATCAATTGGATATTCGAGAAAAATCTAGTGTTTGTGCTAAAACACAAGTTGTCATACTTAAACCGTGTCAAGATGTCATATGCACAATAAAGTTTGTAGTTTGATCATTTATAGTAGGAATTGCACCAATGTAGCAAACACATTAGTAGTTCAAAAATTGAACTTGAAAACCGAGCAACATTCAAAACTATACAAGTTGCAATGGTTAAGGAATTATAGAGAAATCAAGGTAACTAAACTAGTAGAAGTTCCTTTATCAATTGGAAGGTACCAATATAAAATTTTATGTGATATAGTGCCGATACAAGCTACACACATACTTTTGGGGAGGGTTTGGCAATTCAAGCAAAACGTCAAACATAATGGTTACAAGAATCAGTAGTCGTTAGTTTATAATTAAAAAACCTTGATCCTTACATTATCAAAACCATATGAGGCAATTGTAGATCAAGAGAGGATCGCGAAGGAATTTCAAAATATTTGGGCCAAAAAAGAAAAAGAAAAAAGAAAGTGATAAAAAGAAATTAGTTGAAAATAATGTCAAAAAAGAGAAAAAAATGTGGTGAAAAAAGGCCGAAAAGAGTGCCATCATTTAGAAGAATTGAGCATCAAATTGATTTTATCTCGGGTGCGACAATTCCAAACCAACCAAGATATCGAGGGAATCTGATGAAAACAAAGAAAATCTAAAGGCAAGTAGATGAGTTAGTGGACAATGGTCTAGTGAAAGAAAACGTAAGCCCATACTCGGTACCCGTGATATTGCTGCCAAAGAAGGACGGATCATGAAAAATGTGTGTGGATTGCCAAGCAATCAATAAAATAATAGTAAAGTATCAATGTAACACCCCGAGAACCCACACGTTCCCGGTGCGCTACTACGTCTACACACTATAACATACAGAAACTTAACGCGAACTCACTTAATTTAATATCACTTTCATTTTCAAATCATATTCAAAACAACATTTGTAAGTATAAAAATTTTTCGACTCGATTCGAAAACAATTCGCGCCCCCAAGAGGGAACACGAAATCCTCAACGTAAAATACGCAGCAAAAAAGATGATTTAAAGGAGTTTTAATAATAAGACGACAATACTTGAAATTTTAGCAAGTAGTCCAACACACGCCTCACGCTACCCGACTTAATGCCACGCACCCGAGTAGCGGCGCAGCGCGCCCATGGTCCCTCACCACGCGCACTCGACTTGCCGCTGCACGTCGACTCGACACTGTCGCATCTCGCGCACGTCCTTAGCGCCGCATGCCCCACACACCCTGCCTCCGCGCAGCATGTCTACACGCACGCCTTCACCCGACGCCGCACGACCCACGCGCACTCGCAGGGCTGCTCGCCCCGCACGCCTGCGGTCACACCACGCTCCCGCGCACACGGCCACTCCCTTCACGCCTCACTGTGCACCCTCCGACCTATTCCGAACCCCCTCAACTTCCCAACCTTTCTCTCAAAATTTCGGCAGAGTAACACCTAAAAACTGGCTATCCCAAAAACTATAACTCTACACACAGTTCAGCAGAAAATTTCCAAAAGTATCCATCCAGAATTTTATCTAGAAAATCACCAAAGGACAACAGAATGGAAGAAAATAAATCTAACAACTATCAATGAATAAAATCTACAGTACAGAGCAACGAAATGCTCGTACATAAAAGATATACACGTGCCCTCAAAACTATCACAACAACGGATAGATTCACCTCTATACACTATACATCAAACAACAAAACAAAAAAAAAAAACACGTACACCTCACCCTAAAACTCACCACCTCCACGGGTCGGGTCGCCCTAACAGTCCGCCGTTTGGTGTCTCGGTCGCGCGCCGCCAACTATCCTACGCCTCAGTACTAGGCTCTCGGGCCTCACCAGCAACAATGTCTGCACCTACACCATAGAATACACAACATAAGCCTAAGTTCAATAAGTAATGCAATATGAAAGTAAAAACCGACAATGCAATCCTATCACATGCAGTCTCTACACTTACACTCATGTTGTCACATCTGTGACGTGTAGTGCAGCTGCACCAGGGTGATAATGAACCTAGCGCCACCCTACATCCTGACACGTCGCCACTGACTCGGACTCCCCAGCAACGAGGTCCATAAGCTACACACATGCATCACCACACAGCAACCAGATCAGGGTGAAGGTGAATCTTACGCCACACTACACTCTGACACGTCAGACCCAGCCTCCACAACAACGGGGCCACAGTTGCCGCACAAACACATTTTGCGACATCCCAACCAGCTCACTACTCGAGCAGAATCCGCGACAAGTGTTGTACCGGCCCACACACTAGCAGGATCCGCGGCACCACTGTCCATCATCCTCACCGCCAACACATACACGCCGCGTGACAGCCCATCCGGTCCACTAATCGAGCGAAATTCGCGGTTGGTTACGCACCGGCTCACACACTAGCAAGATCCGCGATACATCCACTTAAAACATGCTCAAAACTAATTTCGTTCCCTTTTTAAAACATGATGCATGTCAAACAATATGCACGTAGATCACGGTCAAACAACACAAACCCTAAAGTTCTACGGTGTAGGCCCCCTTGGGTAAAATACATGCATACAATACTTACCTGGCGTACTAAGCTTATTCGACGCACAGCTTGCCAAAACGCCTCAACCTAAAACATGAAAAATGACCCATCAATCTTCGCATCAAAATTCACGCTAAGAATCACAGCTCTCCACTAAATTCATGAAATTCCAACTAAAACGGGTCACTAATTCGGTTCGGCCGAAAACCCCCTTAAACTTCGAACGCGCATCACTTTTGCATCCGTTATCAGAATCAAGCGATTCAAGAGACTACATGTTTCCCTAGGAACCTAGATTAACATACCAAAACGGATTTTAAAATAGTAAGTCATAGCTGGGTGAAAAATACCAAAAACCAAATCTGTCATTCACCTAAATTTCACATCTCTGTTTCCCTCAACCCAAACTCACTCAAAAACTCGCGTTACGCACTAAAATCAACAACGCTAACCTCACGCGTCACAATTCTATTAAAAACGCTCAATAATTCGACTTGACAAAAATTCAACATAAAGTTGCGACGCGCATAACTTTTGCGTCGGATATCAGAATCGAACAATTTCAGCGTCCAAGCGTTCCTCTAACAAACTAATTTAACCCACAAAAACAGAATTTAAAACGAATAACCGAACCTAAGCCGTAACCCCCAAAAACAGAATCTGCTTATATACAAAACAAAATTCGAATTTCGACATCAATTCAATTCCACAAATTTCTATACACAATCAGACACATTTCACTCATTCAAGAATAATCAACTCAGAAATTGGAAATTCGAGCACCAACCCGAATTTTGGCTCAACCTTCTCCCTCGATTTTTCTCCCTCCCACTGAGCATTTACTATCCATAACACTCTCACACACACCGACCCTCACCGCCAACACAACACTCCGCAATTTCATCAATCGGAGAAAGAAAAAAATGAGCATCAAGCTCGGCCGAATTGCTCTGGAACAGAGAGCTTACATTCGGCTTTCAGCCCGAGAAAAGCTGGACCCACACCTCCACTCAGCTCGTCGGAGCTCCCCACATCACTCTTCATCGTCGTTCGTCGACCACCCGTTCTCCAGTTCCCTCTCTCTCTCTCGGTCTCCCTCTCACCCTCGGTCGCTCTCTCTCGACCTTGGCAAAAACAGGGTGGAATGGCTTCCACCCGAAGCCATTCCACAATAGTATTAAAAAAATTTAATTTTAATTTAATTACAATTTACCAAAACACCCTCACTTGTTTTAATCGTCTGTAACTTTGTTGAATTCGCGTCCTCCAGACCTAAAATTTTTGAAAACCGTCACTACATTTAGATTTCGAGTTTTATATGTTAATTTAGCCGTTAAAATATTTCTCAAAATTCCAACCGAGACTTAATTAAAAATTTTAGAAATTAAATCTAAAATCTAAACTTTTTCAGGTTATTACATCCCCCCACCTTATGAAAATTTTGTCCTCAAAATTTACATACCGAATAAGTTGAGATACTGGCGCTCCATGTATTCATGTCGCTCCCAAGTAGTTTCCTCCACACCATGATTGCGTCATAACACCTTGACCAAAGGGATCTCATTATTGCGTAACACCTTCATAGCCGACTCTAGGATACTCACAAGCCTCTATTCATAAGTTATCGTTGGCTGTATCTCAATATCCTGCTGTGGCACTACCTGAGAGGGATCGTGCATACACTTCCTTAGCATCGAGACATGGAAAATATCATGGGTGGCATCCATCGATGAAGGCAATTGGAGCTGGTATGCAGTTTTTCCAATCCTCTTGACAATCGGGAATGGCCTCACGAACCGAGGGTAGAGGTTTCCTCACTTTCTGAACCTAACCACTCCCTTGAAAGGCGAGATCTTCAGAAATATCTCGTCGCATTCACTAAACTCCAACTTCCGACGCCTCTGATCTACATAACTCTTCTATCGATTCTGAGCCGCTTCAATCCTCTTCCGTATCACGGCGATCTTGTCAACAGTTTGTTGTAAAATCTCAAGATCTATCAATCGGGCCCCCCAACCTCATCTCAATACAATGGCGACATGCACTTCCTCCCGTAGATAACCTCGTACAGTGCCATACCTATGATGGACTAGTAGCTATTATTATACGAGAACTCGACTAACGGTAAGAACTTACTCCAAGCCACCTGAAACTCTAACACACAGGCCCTGAGCATATCCTCCATTATCTGTATAGTTCGCTCTAACTGACCGTCGGTCTGAGGATGAAATTCCGTACTGAAATCTAACCTGGTGCCCATGGCCTTATGCAAACTCCTCCAAAACTTGGACGTAAATCTGGGGTATCGGTCTCAAACAATCGACAGCGAAATCCCATGAAGCCTCACTATCTCCTGAATATATAACTGGACAAACTGATCCATGGTATAAGTCATCCTCATAGGCAAAAAGTGAGATGACTTCATCAACCTGTCTACAAACACCCATATAGCATCGTGGCCCTTGTCAATACTCGACAGTCCGATCATAAAATCCATAGTAATCTGCTCCCACTTCGACTCCGGTATTGGCAATGGTTAGAGCATCCCAGATGGTCGCTGATGTTCCCCCTTCACCTACTGGCAGACTACGCAGATCTCAACATACTCGACCACTGCTCGCTTCATGTTAGGCCACCAATAGTGCTGCTTCAAATCTCTGTACATTTTAGTGATTCCGGGATGTACAGAGAAAGAAGATAAATGGGCCTCTGATAATATCTCCTTCCTCAGTCCCTCAACCTTCGGGATAGTCCATCTATCCCGAAATTTCAGAATCGCGTCCTCCAACTAGCTGAGTGCAAAATTAGGACTAGCCTCCATACTCGCCTTTAGCTCGCTACACTCTGAGTCAGCCGCCTGTGCCTGCCTAATTCTGTCCAGCATAGTCGGCCTCAACGACAAGGCCAAAATGGTAGCTGCTAAGTAAGAAACTACCTCCAGAGCCAAACTTTGCATCTCTGTCATCAACACAACAGGCACTGTCGAAGCCATGGCAGAAGTCGAAGCTGTCACTCGACTCAAGGCATCTACCACCACATTCGCCTTTCCCGGGTGGTACTTGATCTCCATATCGTAATCCTTGACCAACTTGAGTCATCTTCTCTATCTTAAGTTCAGCTCCTTCTGCGTAAAAATGTACCTCAAGCTCTGTTGATCTGAGAAAATCTCGCACTGCTGCCCATATAGATAATGTCTCCAAATATTGAGTGCGAAAACAACTGCTGCCAGCTCCAAATCGTGAGTGGGATAATTCTGCTCATAAATCTTCAACTACCTACAAGCATAGGCAATAACTCTCCCACTTTTCATCAAAACGCACCCCAACTCAATCTTGAAGGCATCGCAATAAATACAGAAACTCTCCCCTTCCACCGGCAACGTCAACACAGTAGCTGCTGTCAACTTCCGCTTCAGTGTTTGAAAACTGTCCTCACACTTGTCAGTCCATTTGTACTTTACACTCTTTCTAGTCAGCCGTGTCAAAGGAGCGGAAATCTTGGAAAACCCCTCAATGAAACTTCGATAATATCCAGCCAACCCCAAAAAACTGCGTATCTCACTAGCACTAGTCGGTCGCGGCCACTCCTTTACAGCTTGAACTTTCATCAGATCAACTGAAATGCCCTCAGAGGAAATAACATGTCCCAAGAAGTGGATCCTGTCCAGCCAAAACTCGCACTTAGAGAACTTAGCATACAACTGATGCTGGCTCAGAATAGTCAATACGCTCCTCAAGTGTTCTCTGTGCTCCTCCTCACTTCGCGAGTAAATCAGGATGTCGTCGATAAACACGGTCACAAACCTGTCCAAGTACTCACTGAACACTCAGTGCATGAGATCCATAAACGCTGCAAGGGTGTTGGTCAGCCCGAAGGACATAACTAGGAACTTAAAATGTCCGTACCTCGTTCTAAAAGCTGTCTTCAATACATCCTCTCCCTTTACCTTCAACTGATGGTAGCAGGATCTCAGGTCGATCTTAGAAAACACTCGGGCACCCTGTAGCTGATCAAACAAATCGTCAATTCTTGGCAATGGATACATGTTCTTCACCATCAACTTATTCAGCTCCTAATAGTCGATACACATACGTAGAGATCCGTCCTTCTTCTTGACGAATAGAATGGACACTCCCCAAGGAGAAAAACTAGGGCGTATAAAACCCTTATCCGTCAATTCCTCCAACTGAACTTTTAGCTCCTTGAGTTCGGTAGGTGCTAACCTGTTCGGGTTCTTGCACACTGGCTCGGCACCTGGGAAAACATTTATTTCGAACTCGATCTCTCAGTAAGGGGGCAGCCCTAGCAATTCATCACGAAACACCTCCAGGAACACTTGCACAACCCGGATATCCTGTAACCGAGTATCATCTCGTGGTCATGCATCCCCGACACTTGCCATAAATCCCTGACCACCCCCATAACAACTACCGCGGCGTCTGGCGAGAAAATATAGCGGAAACTCTAGCAAGACCCTTACCTACTCTGAATGTGTAGTTTTCCCCGACTGGGGCCAGAAATGAACCTCTCTGGTCCTACAGTCAATCGTGTCATGATGTCTGAACAGCCAGTGCATTCCCAAGATTACCTCATAACTGCTCATATGGAGTAATACTAGCTTAGCATACAACTGTTTTTTCCCCACTGTCACCACATGCCCCGCACCACCTGTTCTAAATACAGGTGTTCCCTTGACGGCAAGGTCACATCATAATGCTGCCTGACGGGACTAAACTCTAAATTTTCCTTAATAACAAAACTCGTCGACACAAACGAGTGCGTAGCACCCGTATCAATCAAGGTATAAGCTGTCACACTAGAAACAAAAATGTTACCTGCAATCACTGATGGCTGGACAGCATCATCTAGCTCAAAAAGGGCAAAAACCCTCGGTGTAACTTTTGTTGATGTATTGCTCGTAGCCGAGCATCTGTCGGCAAAGTGTCCCACCTCATTGCAGTTGAAGTAACGGTTCTGACACAGCTTCTGGCACTCTTTAGACATGTGGCCCACCTCACCACAGTTATAACACCGCACTAGGCCCGCTATGCACTCGTCAAGGTGACTCTTCTGACACTTCGGGCATACCGGATACTGTCTCGACCCCTGTGGCCTCTTATTGCTTCCTTGGCTGCTGAATCTGTTACTAGGCCTTTTCAAGCATTTCTGCAGGGACGCCCTCTCCCCACTTGACTGTAGCAGTGACTCTCTGAATGATCTCCGATGTTGCTCTCTAGTTACCTCTCTATAACTAGGAAGCTTCGCCCGAGCCACCTCAATATCTAGGGCCTTCGCTACCACCTCCTCATATGGCATGCCTCGAGTCCCCACAATCTGCATGTCCATATAAATATCTGGCTTCAGGCCCTGTACAAACTTGTGTACCTTATTTTTGTCGATGCTCACCAAATGCCCCGCAAACTAAGACAAGACCTCAAACAGTCGAACATACTCAGTCACAGTGTCTGTCTGCCTAAACTGTACAAACTCTACCATCTTCCGCGTCCTGATAGAGTACCTGAAATACTTACCGATAGCACTGTCTTGAACTCCTCCCAGGTCATGGTCCCCACATCCGTTGTGGCCACCACAGTATCCCACCAATGGCTAGCATCCTTAGCCAAATAGAATGCCGTACTAGACACATTGTCCTGCTCCTCCACCTTTGACATAACTCATCATACTCTACATGCTCCGTATCCACTGCTCAGCACTGAGAGCATCCAGAGACGACCCGTCAAAAGTCGGTGGTCTAAGTCTGTGCAGCCTATCACCCTCTCTGTCAGACGAACCCTGGGCACTAGACTGACCCTAATCGTCTCTGCTCATAAATCTCTCTAACTGCTGAGACTGACGATTGACTAACTCAGTAAGCTGCCAAATAGTGTCGCCCACAGCCCTATGCGTCTCTCGTCGTGGTCGACCCTTGCCTATAGCCTCTCCTGACATTTTCTACCTTTAAAATATACAAAAACTCACATTATCCTTAAAATAAATTAAATCTAAACACTTACAGTTGGTGGAACGCTCCTGTGCAGCGGCTGGCGGTGTTAGTTAATCCTCTGAACGACGTCGACCCCGTGACTCTAATACCATAACTGTAACGCCCCGAGAATCCACACATTCCTGGTTCGCTACTGCGTCTACACACTATGACATACAGACACTTGACGCGAACTCACTTAATTTAATATCACTTTTATTTTCAAATCATATTCAAAAGAACATTCGTAAGTATAAAAATTTTCTCGACTCGATTCGAAAACAACTCGCACCCCGAATAGGGAAAACGAAATCCTCAATATACAATACGCAGCGGAAAAGACAAGTTAAAGGAGTTTTAAAAATAAAACGACAAGACTTGAAATTTTAGGAAGGAGTCCAACACACGCGTCGCGCAACCCGACTCAGTGCCGCGCACGCGAATAGCGGCGCCGCGTGCCCACTCGGCCTGCGAGCTACGCGCCCCGTGCGCACACGTTTCCACTTCGGCATCCTGCGCGCACCCTCCTGGCGCCGCGCACCAACTCGATACCGCAGCGTCACGAGTACGCCCACAGCGCCGCGTGCCCCACGCACCCTGCCTCCGCGCAACACGCCCGTACGCATGCTGTCACCCGACGCCGCACGACCCGCACGCACTCGCAGGGCCGCGTATCCCGCGCGCCTGCGGTCACGCCACACTCCCGCTCATACCGCCACCCCTTTTGAGCATCACCGCGCACACCTAATCTATTCCGCCTCGACTCTCGACCTTTCTCTCAAAATTTCAGCAAAGTAACGCCTAAAAACTGGCTATCACAAAACTCTAACCCTGCACACAGTTCACCAGAAATTCCCATGAGTATCCATCTAGAATTTTATCCAGAAAATCACCAAAGGACTACCGAATGGAAAAAAATAAATATAACAACTATCGATGAAGAAAACTACAGTACAGAGCAACGAAATGCTCATACATAAAAGATATACACGTACCATCAAAACTATCCCAACAACGGATAGGTCTACCTCTATACCCTATACATCAACCAACAAATCAAAAGAACCCCGTACACCTCACCCCAATACTCACCATCTACACGGGTCAGGTCGCCCTAACAGTCTGCTGTCCGGTGCCTCGGTCGCGCACCGCCAACCATCTTACGCCTCATAACTAGGCTCTCGGGGCTCACCAGCAACAACGTCTGCACCTACACCATAGAACACAAATCATAAGACTAATGCTTAGTAAGTAATGTGATATGGAAGTAAAAATCGATAATGCAATCATATCACATGTAGTCTCTACACTCACACTCATGTTGTCACATCTACGACGTGTAGTGCAGCCGCACCAGGGTGAGAATGAACCTATCGCTACCCTATACCCTGACATGTCGCCACCGTCTCGGACTCTCCAGCAACGAGGCCCACGAGCTAAACACACGTATCACCACGCAGCAACCACGTCAGGATGAGGGTGAACCTCGCGCCACACTACACCCTGACGTGTCGCCCCCATCCTGACCTCCCCAACAACGGGGTCACAGTTGCCACACACACATTTCACGACAGCCCAGCCGGCCCACACTCAAGCGAAATCCGCGACTGGTGAGGCACCGGCCCATACACTAGCAGGTGCCTCACCAGTCGACACATACAAGGCGCATGACGGCCCATGCCTGCTAGTGTATGGGTAGGTACCACTACCCATCATCCTCACCGCCGACACATACAAGGCTCATGACGACCCAACCGGCCCACTACTCGAGCAGAATCTGCGGTTGATTATGCACCGACACACACACTAGTAGGATCCACAGTACCACCGCCACGCGTATCATCATCATCTACTGAAAACATGCTCAAAATCATTTTCGTTCTTTTTCTAAAACATGATGCATGTTAAAAAATATGCATGCAGATCACGGTCAAACAACACAAACCCTAAAGTTCTACGGTGTAGGCCCGCTCGGGCAAAACACATGTATACACACTACTTACCTAGCGTCCTAAGCTTACTCGACGCACAGCTTTGCCACAAACGCCTCAACCTAAAACATAAACAATCACTCGTAAATCTTCGCATCAAAATTCACTAATTACGCTAATAATCACATTCCTTAACTAAATCCATGAAATTTTAACTAAAATGGGTCACTAATTCGGTACGGCCGAAAACCCGATTAAACTTCGAACGCGCATAATTTTTGCATCTGTTATCGGAATCGAGCGATTCAAGAGGCTAAACGTACCAAAATGGATTTTAAAATAATAAGTCGCGGCTATGTGAAAAACAGCAAAAATTGAATCTGCCCTTCACCCAAATTTCACATCTTCGTTCTCCTCAACCAAAACCCACTCAAAACTCGCGTTACGCACCAAAAATCCGTCACGCTAACATCACGTGTCACAATTCTACTAAAACTCTCAATAATTTGACTTGGTCAAAAATTTGACATAAACTTCTGACGCGCATAACTTTTGCGTCGGTTATCGGAATCAAACGATTTCAGCGGCCAAACGTTCCTTTAACAGCTTAATTTAACTCACTAAAATAGACTTTAAAACGAATAACCAAGCTAAGCCGAAATGGCCAAAAACAGAACCTGCTTTTACACCCAAAAAAATCTGAATTTCAACATTTACCCGATTTTCACTAATTTCTCCGCCAATCTATCACATTTTAATCAATTACGCATAAACTAACAATAATTTGGAGTTTCCAATTTAGAAAACCTGAATTCACAGCACGAAATCCTCTCGGTCTTCTCCTAAAATAGCTCATTCTTCAACTAAGTGACTTAACCCCACGAATTGCACTTCAAAACATTCAAATCTGCCATAACATCTCAGAAACTTAAAGCAGAATCGAATCTATTTGATCGGGCATCCAAACCGAGAAGAGAGGAAAGGCCTACCGAGTGTGAAAGTTCGGTCTCGGCACAGGGATAGGGAAGATAGCGTTGAGGAGAAGTGCTGTCGTCGAAAAAGAACCGGAAATGGGGAAGAAAAATGCCGAGGAGGTAAAGGAATGCGTAGGCCGAAAGGTTCTGCCGCACAGGGAGGGGGCTTACCAGAGAAGGTGGTAAGCGACGAGGCTTGCTTCAGCGTGCAAGAAACGGCAGGGGACAAGGCAAACACCAGAGGAGGGCTCGTTGTCGGGGAGGAGCGTCGTCCATCGCTCAGCTTCGCCCTCTCGCACTCGGGTCTCACTCTCAGGTGCGCAGCCGATGCACAACCAGAATGGCTTTCTCGTGAAGGCATTCTGATTTTCATCTAAAAATTTAAATAAATATAATAATAAATAACAAATTACCAATATACCCCTACGTGCTTTAGTTTCTCCGAACATTCGTTAACTCGCAACCATTTCGACCTAAAAGTTTCCGAACTCAGCACCAAATCTAACTCCCGAGTTTTATAATTTAATTTACCCGTTAAAATAATCCTCAAAATTCCAACCGAGATTAAATTTAAAATTTCAGAAATTATTCTAAGATTCGAAATTTTCTGCGTTATTACACAATAACTCTCCCACTCTGCATCAAAACACACCTCAAACCAATCATGAAGGCATCGCAATAAATGCAGAACTTCTCCTCCTCCACCAGTAATGTCAACACAGGAGCTGCCGTCAACTTCTGCTTCAGTGTCTGAAAGCTGTCCTCACACTTATCAGTCCATTCATACTTTACATTCTTTCTGGTCAGCCGGGTCAAAAGAGCTGAAATCTTGGAAAACCCCTCAATGAACCTCCGATAATATCCAGCCAACCCCAAAAAACTGCGTATCTCACTAGCACTGGTCGATCGCGACCACTCCTTTACAGCCTAAACTTTCACCGAATCAACTGAAATGCCCTCAAAGGAAATAACGTGTTCCAAGAAGTAGATACTGTCCAGCCAAAACTCGCACTTAGAGAACTTAGCATATAACTGATGCGGGCTCAGAATAGTCAATACGCTACTCACGTACTCTCTGTGCTCCTCCTCACTTCGCGAGTAAATCATGATTTTGTCGATAAACACAATCACAAATTTGTCCAGGTACTCACTAAACATTCGGTGCATCAGATCCATAAACGCTGCCAAGGCGTTGGTCAGCCCGAAGGACATAACTATGAACACAAAATGTCCGTACCTTGTCCTGAAGGCCGTCTTGGTTACATCCTCTCCCTTTACCTCCAACTGATGATAGCCGGACCTCAGGTCAATCATAGAAAATACCCTAGCACCCTGTAGCCGATCAAACAAATCGTCAATCCTTGGCAATGGATACCTATTCTTCATCGTCAACTTATTTAGCTCCCAATAGTCGATACACATACATAGAGATCTGTCCTTATTCTTCACGAATAGAACGGGCGCGCCCCAAGGTGAAAAACTAGTGCATATGAAACATTTATCTGTCAATTCCTCCAACTGAGCTTTCAGCTCCTTGAGTTCGGTAAGTGCTAACTTGTACGGGTCTAAACTCCAAATTTGCCTTAACAACGAGACCCGTCGACACAAATGAGTGCGTAGCACCCGTATCAATCAAGGTAAAAGCTGTCACACCAAAAACAAAAATGTTACCTGCAATCACTGATGATTAGGCAGTATCATTTGGCTCAAAAAGGATAAAGACGCTCGGTGTAACTCTCATTGACGTCTTGCTCGCAGCCAGGC
Organism: Begonia peltatifolia; assembly: GCA_022433055.1. Lineage (NCBI taxonomy): Eukaryota > Viridiplantae > Streptophyta > Magnoliopsida > Cucurbitales > Begoniaceae > Begonia > Begonia peltatifolia. Next base: position 15,951,657 of record CM039521.1, read on the forward strand.
ATCTGTTTGCAAAGTGTCCCACCTCATTAAAGTTGAAGCAACAGTTCTGACTCGGCTTCTGGCATTCTCTAAACATGTGGCCCACCTCATCACAGTTATAACACTGCACTAAGCCCACTCTGCACTCGCCAAGGTGACTCCTCAGACACTTCGGGCACACCAGATACTGTCCCGACCCATGTGGCCTCTTGTTACTTCCTTGGCTGGTAGAATTGTCACTAGGCCTCTTCAGGCCTTTTTGTAGGGACGCCCCCTCCCCACTCGACTGTGGCATTGACTCCCTTAATGATCTATGATGCTGCTCTTTAGGTACCTCTCTATAACTAGTAAGCTTCTCCCGAGCCCCCTCAATATTCAGGGTCTTCGCTGCCACCTCCTTGTATGGCATGCCTCGAGTCCCTGCAATCTACATGCCTATATAGATATCTGGCTTCAGGCCCTGTACAAACTGGTGTACCTTATTTTCGTCGAGGCTTACCAAATGCCCCGCAAACCACGACAAGGCCTCGAACTGTCGAACATACTCAACCACAGTGCCTGTCTGAATCAGCTGTGCAAACTCGACCATCTTCCGCGTCCTGATAGAGTGGTTGAAATACTTACCGAATAACACTGTCTTGAACTCCTCCCAAGTCATTGTCCCCACGTCCCTCGTGGTCATCACAGTATCCCACCAATGGCTAGCATCCTTGGCCAGATAGAATGCCACACTATACACCTTGTCCTGCTCATCTACCTTGGCATAACTCATTATCCTTTCCATGCTCCGTATCCACTACTCAGCACTGAGAGAATCTGAAGACGACCCGTCAAAAGTCGGGGGTCTAAGTCTGTGTAGCCTATCACCCTCTCTGTCAGACAAACCCGGGGCACTAGATTGGTCCTGGTCGTCCCTCCTCATAAATCTCTCTAACTACTGAGACTGACGGTGGACTAACTCGATAAGCTGCCGAACAGTGTCGTCCATGTCGCCCACGTTTCCCGTCGTGGTCGACCCCTGCCTCTAGCCTTTCCTGACATTTTCTACCTTTAAAATATACAAAAACTCACATTACCCTTAATAATAAATTAAATCTAAACACTTATAATTGGTGGAGCGCCCCTGTGCAGCAACTGACGGTGTTATGTAATCCTCTGAACGACGTCAAGCCCGTAGCTCTGATACCACTACTGTAACACCTCGAGAACCCACACATTCTCGGTGCGCTACTACGTCTACACACTATTACATACAGAGACTTGACGCGAACTCACTTAATTTAATACCACTTTCATTTTCAAATCATAATCAAAAGAACATTTGTAAGTATAAAAATTTTTCGATTCGATTCGAAAACAACTCACGCCCCGAAGAGGGAACACGAAATCCTCAATGTAAAATATGCAGCGGAAAAGACGATTTAAAGGAGTTTTAAAAATAAGACAACAAGACTTGAAATTTTAGAAAGCAGTCCAACACACGCCTCGTGCTACCTGACTCAATGCCACGCACCCGAGTAGCAGCGCCGCGCGCCTATGGTTTCGCACTGCGCTTCGCGAGCACGCCCTCGACCTGGCGCTACACCCCCCGCGCGTGCCAACTCGACCTGCAAGCCGCGCGGCCCGCGCGCCTACATCTCCACTTCGGCGTCCCCCACGCACCCTTTCGGCGTCGGGTGCTAACTCAACACTGCCGCGTCACGCGGACGCCCACAGCGCCGCGTGCCCCACAGACCCTGCCTCCGCGCAGCATGTCCGCACGCACGCCTTCACCCGACACCGCATGAACCGCGCGCACTCGTAGGGCCACATGCCCCACGCGCCTGTGGTCACGCCATGCTCCCGTGCAAACCGCCATTTCCTTCGTGCCTCACCGCACATCCTCCGACTTATTTCGAACCCCCTCAACTCCCTGACCTGTCTCTCAAAATTTCGGCAGAGTAACGCCTAACAACTGGCTATCCCAAAAACGCTAACCTTGCACACAGTTCACCAGAAAATTCTCAAGAATATCCATCTAAAATTTTATCCAGAAAATCACCAAATGACAACATAATGGAAGAAAATAAATCTAACAACTATCGATGAAGAAAATATACAGTACAAAGCAACAAAATGCTCATACATTAAAGATATACACGTGCTCTCAAAACTATCCCAATAAAGGATAGGTCCACCTCTATACACTATACATCAAACAGCAAAACAAAAAAAAGCCCGTACACCTCACCCCAAACTCACCACCTGCACGGGTCGGGTCGCCCTAACAGTCCGCCATCCGGTGCCTCGGTCTTGCGCAGCCAACCATCCTACGCCTCACTAGCAACCACGTCTGCACCTACATCATAGAACACACAACATAAGAATAACGCTCAGTAAGTAATGTGATATGAAAGTAAAAACCGACAATGCAATCCAATCACATGCAGTCTCTACAGTCACACTTATGTTGTCACATCTATGACGCGTAATGCAGCCGCACCAGGGTGATAATAAACCTAGCCCCACCCTACACCCTCACACGTCGTCACCGTCTCATACTCCCCAGTAATGAGGCCCACAAGCTACATACATGCAACACCACACAGCAACCATATCCGGGTGAGGGTGTACCTCGCGCCACACTACACCCTTATACTTCGCCCCCATCCCAGTCTTCCCTGCAACGGGGCCACAGTTGCCACACACACATATTTCGCGACAACCTAACCAGCCCACTCCTCGAGCGAAATCCACGACTGATGTTGCACCGGCCCACACACTAGCAGGATACGCGATACCGATGTCCATCATCCTCACCGCCGACACATACATGCCGCGTGACGGCCTATCCGACCCACTTCTCGAGCTAAATCCGCGGTTGGTTACGTACCAGTCCACACACTAGCAGGATCCGCGGTACCACTACCACGCGTCTCATCACCATCTACTCAAAACATGATCAAAACTAGTTTTGTTCCCTTTTTAAAACATGATGCATGTCAAACAATACGCACGAACATCACAGTCAAGCAATATAAATCCTAAAGTTCCACGGTGTAGGCCCACCTGAGCAAAATACATGCATATACTACTTAGCTGTCGTCCTAAGTTTACTCAACGCACAGCTTGCAAAACGCCTCAACCTAAAACATGAAAAATGGCTCATTAATCTTCGCATCAAAATTCACTAAATACGCTAAGAATCACATCTCTCAACTAAATCCATGAAATTCCAACTAAAACAGGTCACTAATTCGATTTGGCCGAAATCCCGCTTAAACTTCGGACGCCCATAACTTTTGCATCCGTTATCAGAATCGAGCGATTCAAGAGGCTACACATTTTCCTAGTAACCTTGATTAACATACCAAAACGGATTTTAAAACGATAAGCCGCAGTTTGGTGAAAAATACTAAAAACCGAATCTATCATTCACCCAAATTTCGCATCTCCGTTTCCATCAACCAAAATTCACTCAAAACTCGCGTTACGCATTAAAATCAGCAACTCTAACCTCACGCGTCACAATTCTATTAAAAATGCTCAATAATTTGACTTGACCAAAAATTCGACATAAACTTCCAACGCACATAATTTTTGCGTCGGACATCAGAATCGAACGATTCCAGCGGCCAAACGTTCCTCTAATAACCTAATTTAACCCACAAAAACAGAATTTAAAAATGAACAACCGAAACTAGGCCGAAACCCCCAAAAACAGAATCTGCTTCTACACAAAACAAAATTTGAATTTCGACATTAATTCAATTTCACAAATTTCTATATACAATCAGCCACATTTCATTCAAGCATAATCAACTCAGAAATTGAAAATTTGAGCACCAACCTGAATTTTGGCTCAACCTTCCCCCTCGATTTTTCTCCCTCCCACCAGGCATTTACTGTCCACAACACTTTCACACACACCGACCCTCGCCGCCAACACAACACTCCACAATTTCATTAAAATCGGAGAGAGAAAAAAATGAGCATCAAGCTCGGCCGAATTGCTCTTGAACAGAGAGCTTACATTCGGCTTTCAGCCCGAGAAACGCTGTATCCACACCTCCATTCAGCTCGTCGGAGCTCCCGGCGTCACTCTACGCCGTCATTCGTTGGCCGCTTGTTCTCCGGTTCCCGCTCTCACTCTCGCTCTCTCTCTCGCCCTCGGTCGCTCTCCCTCGGCGTCGGCGAAAACAGGGTGGAATGGCTTCTAGCCGAAGCCATTCCACAATAGCATTTTTAAATTTTAATTTAATTACAATTTACCAAAACGCCATCACGTGTTTTAATCGTCCGTAACTTCGTTAAATTTGCGTCCTCCCTACTTAAAATTTTCAAAAACCGTCACTACATTTAGATTGCGAGTTTTATAAGTTAATTTACCCGTTAAAATATTTCTCTAAATTTCAACCGAGACTTAATTAAAAATTTCAGAAATTAGATCTCAAATCCTAAATTTTCTTGGTTATTACAATCAACATCCTATACCAAGGTTAAATGACATGATTGATGAGTTATATGGTACTTGTTTATTCTCGAAATTTGATTTAAAAGATGGATATTATCAAATTCGTATGGAAAAGGGAGACGAATGGAAAACTACTTTCAAAACAAATTTGGGTTTTATGAGTAGTTAGTCATGTTTTTAAATTATCTAATACACGACTGTTTATTGAAAAATTTGTTGTAGTTTATTTTGATAATACATTAGTTTATAGCAAAATATTATAACGACATGTTGAACATTTAAAATATGTTTTTAATGTTTTGCAAATAAACCAATTATATGTCAACCTCAAAAGTGCACTTTTTTGCGTCAAATCAATAGTGCTTCTTGTTTTTGTAGTGGGTTTGAGTAGAGTATCAGTGGACGAAGAAAAAATAAAGAAAATCAAGAAGTGGCTGAAACCTAAGAATGCATACAAGGTACGTAGTTTCTAGAGATCAGCACTGGAGATTCGTTACAGACTTTAATACTATTATGATATCATTAAATGATTTAGTTAAAAATAATGTGAATTTTAGATGTACCGGTGAATATGATGAATATTTTAATCTAAAAAAAAAAGTTAACTAATATACTTTTTATGATTGCAGTTCTTTTTTTTAATAATTTAGTTTCAATTCTCTAGCATAGTCAACATAGTTTTTGATTTGCACAATAATTAGGTTGAATATTAAGGATAATTTGTTATTGATATAACTTTTTTAATAATCATTGTTGTCGGCTGTGTTTTTCAAATAATCAGTTATATAAAAATGATATTTTTTTTGGTAAATTGACTTCTTAAATATGATATATCACACTCCAATTGTTTGACAAGCCATTATATTTAATTATTATTATATAAATATACATTAAAATTGACAGATATAAAATAAATATGAGAGAAAACTGATGATTCCATGTCATCATGTAAAAATTTTAAGAACTAAAATGAAAATAAACTTTTATAATTGCTTGTAGTTTATTGTCAAAGTAAATGGGAATTTTAAAAATTATATTTTTTCAACTTTGTCAAAATTGTTATATCAAACACATCATCATAGTGGCAGTGTACTTGTTATCATTTGCTTTTAGTATACATACAAATATTTTATGACAAACTCTATTACATGTGTGACAAAAAGTTGGACTAACCAAGAAATTTTTGTAGATTTTTTTCTTTTTAAAAAGTTCATATCCTATACCTGATTTATCTAAGTTTACCTTTTCTATCTCTATAACATATTCAAATTATTGCTACTATTAGCAAACTTATGCTAAGAAAATCATTATTTTTAATTTTCAATTCTTCTGTCTCATTTTCAAAAGATGTAATTATATTAGCATGTTTTTTAAATAGGTCAATATTCTCCTTCTTTAACACTTTATACTTAGACTTGAGTAAGTTAAATTATTTAAGTAAATCATTAAAGGCATCTACCAATTTATTTTCATAAACATCATTATCCAAGTCACTCAATGAATCATTTATCTCGTTTTCTTTAGCGAGCGATGAAACATATGTTGGCAACTTTTTTGTCTTTAAAAAATTTGTCTCGTCACTATGGTCTCATTTGACCTTCATTGCTTTCTTCTTAGAGTTTTTTTGGTTCTTTCTTAGCTTGTGAAAAATTGGCTTTGAAATGTCTTGGTTTCTTGCATTTAAAGCAAGTGACTTCCTTATTTATTTGAGGTTTATCTGCTCTAGTGATTTTCTTTCTTGTCATTTTTCTTGTGAAGAAACTTACCTAAATCTTCTTGTAATGAATGCAATTTTTTCATCATCTTCTTTTTTCTCAGATTGGTTACTCAATGAAGATTTGAGATCAATTTCTTTCTTTTTGAAGACTACTTTCTCTTTTTGCTCTTCCTTTTCTTTAGTCTTTATGGTTATTTTATGAGTCATGAGAGATCTGATTAGCACTTCAATTTTGAGCAATTGAGATCACTTCTTTAGATTGTTATGTTCATGGTGGACACCTGATAATTTTCCTAATCAACTTTTCATTGAAATAAATTCTACCAATTAGTTGTGTTAGTAAATTGAGTAACGTTTAAATAATAGTCTCATCTTTATACATGGTAAATAATTCATATTCATATACTGACATATTCAATTTACTTTCTTTAACTTGATTTGTACCCTCGTGTGTGATCTCAAAGGATCTCCAAATTTTAAATGCATTATCATAATTTTGCATCCTATTAAATGAATTTTTATTAAGTACACAGTATAACGTATTAATAGCTTTAACATTCATACTTAATTTTTATATATCATTGTCATCAAACTCTATAGGCAACTTCCGGCATACTTAAACCATTTTCTTGCTTATTGAGTATGTAACGACCATTTCAATAATACTTCATAAATCATAATCTACAGATTGAATAAATATTTTTATCATACCTTTTCAATAGACATAATTATTACCATAAAAAAAATTGAGGCATAGACGTAGATTTTCTCTCTACATGCGATGAATTCAAATTGAATGTCATAAATATTTCAAAACGAAGTTCAAAATTTCAATCACAATAACCTAAGGGGACTAAATTAGGCTATTAAACTTTGGATAATTAAAAACGATATTAGTTCGATTGTGCTTCTACTGACGGTTACATGTCGTAAACTATCTGTTAGACACATCAAAGAGAAGGTGGGTTTCCACCATTTTAAGTTGTGGGGTTCATTGCAGGACTCTACATGTTGGGACCAGGCCTCCACAAGCGCTTTAATATAAAATTTTTCTTCATGTTAGGCTCCCACGTCTAGAACACCCTCTAGTCTAAGGTCCCGCAAGTCTTCCATTTTCGAGTGCTTCTTAAATCGAGCCTCTGCTTTTTTACTTTGGGACTCTATGGCGGGTCAGCGACCTAAGCACCCTCTCGACACTAGGAGTCTGCAAAACTCTACAGTATTAACTCATAAGTCGGGACGGGGCTCCCAGGATAGTTTATTTTTTGATTGACTTCTCCTGTTCTTCGTATACTCAACAAATATTATAGTAAACCTCAAATACACATTTACAAGGGTATTCCCACTGCAAAACAAATATATAAGCATATCAAATAAATTTTCGTTAACTTGTAATTATTAAAACAATTTGTCAATCATTAAACAAACAAGCTTAATTCACACTAAGCTAGCACATTGCGCTCCTCTTCGTAAGGGATTCATCTCATATTTAATCTTCTTGAATTATTCAAAAGTTGATGAAATGTTCTTTAAAGCAATTTGAACTCCCTTTATTTACCACTTTAAACTTTAATGAGATAAAAAAAAATTCATTTAATTCTTTTGAATCATATGTCATAATGATTGTACAGTTTGACTTTTTTTATAGTTGAATTTTTTTTAATGTTGATATGCATCAAAACATAAAACATGCTAAAATTTTTTTACTTCCATTTGTTAAAATTAAAACTTTGTATATTGTTCGTGATATTATGGTATTACGTAACAAAAATATAATTTTATTTAAATAATAATTGAATTTCGAACAATATTTATATAAAATAAAATAATTTTCAAGAGTCATCGCATGGATATTACAGTGAAATATTATTGGTTGTGAATGATTAAATCAAAAAGAAGATATTGACCATTATTACTTTTAAAAGCGCAACAAGAAAATGAAATTTTGCTTACGTAGAAAATCAAGAAACTATTTTATTTTTTCTTGGTTTTCAAGAAATTGGACCATAACCTAACTTGGTAAAATAGCAGTGTGAAGCGACAAGTAGTAGGATACCCAGCCTATTAAGAGTCAACGTATCCCAACAAAGTAATAGAGCTAGACACAAAAAGAAATAGCCTTTGCCATTGCTACCTTTAAGATAGAGAAGAACTCGGTTAGTGGCATTAAGATAGGAGGAATGTGAAATTCTTCTATTAGAAAGAGATTATATTGAATACCAAATTGTGTTACAAATAAGATGTAAAGAAGGACGATATATTGGTGGATCAAAAAGGGGAGTAACATCTTTTGGTCGTCGATAAAGATGTTGCTGCATAGGAATATTTGATAGTTCGGAACCAATCATATACCATAATCAGATAATATGTCATATGTTGACATAAGAAAATACTATTTTTTTGGAACAAAATACTTCAATTCTTCAATAATATCGATGATTTTCAAGATTTTTAGTTGAAATAAGAACAAAAAATTTGGTTGATTCAAATATAGCAACGTCATTATTTCACAGAATAATGATGTCATGAAAAGAAACAAGAATAAAAATATAAGTTTGATAGTTAATATAAGTAAAAAGATCAAATATGAAATAGATTCACGAAAGCCTCGAATAAAAGTTGTTAAAAATTTTGAAAACCACGTATGAGAAACTTGGTTAAGGTTATCAATAAATTTTTTTAGTTTGCATACAGGAGGAGTCTTTGATTTGGCAAAAATCTAGGAGGGCGATTAAAAGTTCTTTGCAGAAAACATTACTAACATCAAGTTTATGTAAATGTTATATTTTAATTGTTGCGATAGATAAAAGGAAGCAAACGATAGTTAGTTTTGTCAAAATTGTGAAGGTAATGTGATAATCTACACTATCAACTTGAGATAACATTTGGGAACGAACAGTACTTTATATCTTGCAATAGAACCATTATAATTTGATTTTGTATGCCAATTTACAACCAATGAGTAATTATCTTTTGGAAAGTGAGAATAAAGACCAAATATTATTTGATTTGAAGGCTTGAGCTTTTTTGGCAATGACATCAAGCCATTCAAAAACTTTCATGGATCTATAATAAAATTTTGGTTCTTGATTTTCAATAATATTATAATCTTAAGCTTTATTTCTTAGATAGGTAATTAATATTAGTTTTCTGAGTTAGTTTAGTAGTTATTTAAATTATCATCAATGAAAATGTCGTTGTTCAAATAAAATTGATATGATAAAAGACAAGTAATTAGGAGTTTATCTTTAAGAATTTCTCATCCTCATGTGTACGATACTCTACCTTTACGTTATATTACTTGAGTCGATACATGCACTTACGTTGTATAATCGCTAAAATGCATTAGGTTCCTCTTTAGCTAGAAATGCAAGAACATTATTATATTGTTTGAGTATCAACTTGTCATCAAAAGCAACAAAATGTAGATGATGGTGGACCTGATTTTTTAAGCTGCTTATCTAGAAAGCCATAAATTTAGTAGCATGGAACAGGATTATGACCTTGCTTATTACAAAGTTCATAAAAAAGACGATGTCATTTGCCAGAATACTAAAATGGCGGTTTAGAATCAACTATATGAGTTGTTCGAATTTCTTGTCATTTTCTTCCTAACACACCAAATTGTATATATCGAGGAAACGACTCCATTTTTCTACAATATAGTCCTAATGTTAGTATAGTAGTTGTGGCAATTAATCTCAGTGCATGAAAATAAAAGATTTTGAAATTAGAAGTAATTGAGAAGTTTAAAAGTGATAAAAATGGAGGAATGAGATTGGATAGTAACAGAAAGCCCATTATATTGATGGCGAAGCTCGCTCGACCAGTCTACTTCCTCACCTCCCCCCCAAGCAGAACCCCAAATCCGAAGGTATTATTTTTCTCTCATTCCCCTCAATCTCCGTCAATCATTTCTTGTTTTCAACTGAATGTGGGGATTGGGTTTCTTTGTCAATCATATTTTTGTAATTTTCTTTTCGATTTGTGGGCTTTTCGTTTCTCCGGGAGGTATAGATTAGGTTCATTTTACTCATGGCGTCTGATGCTGCTTCGGCATTGTTGTTGTTTTTTTAATATTCTCCCTTTCTTTCAGTATATTTTATTGTCTGACGGTGAAAATGGCTGCCGACTTCATTAGTTTCAAAGTTTCGGTTAGCTTCTCTTGAATCGCGGAAGTGATTTTGTTTCCTGATTCGTGTTTCTAATGGGGCCGATATAGGGCTTTTCCAAGAGAAAAAAACCTTAATGAATTTGATTATTACTTTTGTGGTAGTACTTCATGAGTAATGGAAGTATGATTGCTGCTAATTCCCAACTTGCCATTGAACTGCTCATTGCATGACCTATCCAGTTTCTACTTGGTGAAGATGAATCGCGAGAGGCTTATGAAGCTGGCTGGTGCGGTTCGGACGGGTGGAAAGGGTAGTGTTAGAAGGTCAGTTTGTTTGAATTCTCTTTCTGAAATTTTTGGCTGCAGTTCTGAAATTTGCTGTTTATCTGGAATGCATAGACTAGTTATACGTAATTGTAGTTTAGCATATAATCTCAAAGCCCTGCGAATTCAGCAAGTAAGACATATTAATCTCTTGTTTTCCATCATTTTCATCAATGATACCGGAATTCAGTCACTTGCATCCTCTATCGGTTGAGAATTAAACTAAAAAAAACAACAGTTTTTTAGAATATTTTTCAAGGAAGATTTGAAGGATCAAATGGCTACCAAATTAAATATATGATTTATGGATTTTGATGGTCTGGATGTCTAGTTTCTGATGATTCAAATTTCAAGTCGTTTGGAGTTCTCTAGAAGATGTTATGACTATTTTAGTATTGAAGGGTTAAGAATAAATGTGATGTTTTATATTCCGAGTTTTAATTGTTTGAATGTCAACAGTCAAGCATGTTATTATAAATATTGGAACATGTTTCATTGTCAAACAAAAGAGAAGAAATAGAAATATATTTTAGAAGTTTTAGAGCAGTGTTCTTCTTCAAACAAACACTCCATTATTTTTATCAAATTGGTATCAAAGCATGGCGAATTATAGGAACACATCATTGGGACAAATGTTGTTGTCATGACTCACCAAGACGAACTACGACAATTGAAGTATTCAAATGTGTGCATTTCTCGGCGTACAAGACACATGAGAAGTTGTTGAAATCAACTTCACAGAGGCAGAAGACATTGACATCTTGACACCGAATCAACTAAAAGCGTTGAAAGAAACGCGAATGAAGGACAAGATCGTTTTCTATCTCTTGTTTCAAGCGGTAGATGAATCGGGTTTTGAAAAGATTGCTAGTACATCAACTTCGAAGGAAATATGAGATACTTTGCAAAAAGTATTCAAAGGTGCCAACCGAGTTAAACAAGTGCGGCTTCAAACTCTTCGAGGCGAATTGAAGGCCATGAAGATGAAGGAGTCGGAAAACATATCAACCTACATCATCCATGTGCAAATGGTGGTGAATCACGCAATGGAGAAACCCTCACGGATGCAAGGGTCGTGGAGAAAATTCTTCGGTCATTGACTGAGAATTTTGATAATATTGTATGCGTAAACGAGAAGTCGAAGAATTTAGAAGAGATGACCGTCAATGAACTTGCGGGTTCTCTTGAGGCACATGAACAGAAGAAGAAGAAGAAGAAGAAGACACAAGAAGTTTTGGAGGATGCCTTACAAATGAAAGCCATTATCAAGGAGGATAAGGCAATGTACGTGCAACACAATCGAGGAAGAGGATGCGGCCGTGGTGGTCATGCTTTTGGTCGCGGCAGAGACCGTTGTCGCGGAAATAATCATGAAGAGAAGGGCGAGACCTACCAACAAAATTGGCGTGGACGAGGACGCGGTCGTGGAAGAGGCGGCCAGTCGAATCGCTAAAATATCGAGCATTACAATTGCAACAAGTATGGACATTACGCAAAGGAGTGCTATTCGTAAAAAAAAGTGGACCAAAATTCTAATCTGGTCGCGGAAGATGAGATGAAGGACGACGATGTTCTTGTGATAACCCAAAAGGGTTCCACTTTGGACAGCGACACAGTATGGTATCTCGACATCAGTGCTAGCAATCATACGTGTGGACACAAACATCTCTTTGTTGATATTGAAGAGATAAAAGATGGACACGTGTCTTTTGGAGATGATTCGAAGGTCCAAGTCAAAGGAAGAGGAAAAATATAGTTTTCCAAAAAAGATGGAAATGAAGGAACAATAGAAGATGTCTATTATGTACCCGACTTGAAGAGTAGCATTCTTAGCATGGGTCAATTATTGGAGAAGAAACGTTCAGTTTTCATGAAAGACCGGATGTTGCATTTGAAAAACAAAGATGGTCGCTTACTCGCACACGTAGAGATGACAAAGAATCGAATGTTCAAACTCAAGTTGAAAAACGTGCGAGAAAGATGTTTGCAAGTAAACATGGTGGACAAATCATGGTGATGACATTTATGATTTGGGCACTTACATTATAGTGGTCTAAAAAGAATTAGCAAAGAAGGAAATGGTCCATGGGCATGGACTACATCAAGAAATTTTACGAGAGATGCGTACTCGGCAAACAAGCGAGAAGTACATTTCAAAAGAAGGCAGAATATCGTGTAAGGAGATCTCTCGAGTTGGTACACTCTGACATATGCGGCCCGAACACACCGAAGTCTCTTAGTGAGAAGATGTATTTCATCATTTTCATTGACGATTACACAAGGAAGAATTGAGTTTATTTTTTGAAGGAACAATCAGAAGCATTGAAGGTGTTCAAAAAATTCAAGGTATTAATGGAGAAGATGATCAGTCTTTACATCAAGAGTTTGCAGTCAGATAGAGCCAGAGAGTACATGTCGGCTGCTTTCACAAGCTATTGTGAGGAACAAGGGATCAAAAGGTTCTTAATCGCACCATACTCTCCTCAGCAAAACGGTGTAGCCGAAAGGAAAAACCGAACAATTCTCGATATGGTTCGGTTGAAGAGTAAAAACATGCTAAAGGAATTTTTGGCTGAAGCAGTATAATGCGCTGTATATGTGCAGAATCGATGTCCGCATACGAGATTGGCGAATCAAACACCACAAGAAGCCTGGAGCAGTTATAAACCAACCGTATCTCATTTTAAAGTTTTTAGTAGTGTAGCCTACGTGCACGTACCGGACAAAAAAAGAACCAAACTTGATGATAAAAGCAAGAAGTATGTGTTCATCGGGTATGATAAGAAGATGAAGGCTTTCGAGCTGTTTGACCAAATTGACAAAAATTTGGTGGTTAGCCGAGATGTACATGTGAATGAAGAAATGACATGAGATTAAAAGAACAAAAAAGAAGCAACACAAGATGAAGAAAAAGGAGAACCATCAATCGCTGCACCAATAATCATACCGACAATCTCTTAAGTATCCGACTACGAAGAAGAGTTGAGACAACCAAGGATGCAGAGTCTACAAGATTTATACGATTCAACAAGTGAAGTGTATTTGGTTTGTTTATTAGCAGACACGGAGAATATTGTTTTTGAGGAGGCCGTGAATGATAAGAGGTGGAAATCCTCGATGGATGAAGAAATAAAAATAATCGAAAAAAATGAAACATGAGACTTGGTGGAAATGCTGGAAGGATGTCGACCCATAGGAGTAAAATAGGTGTACAAGAAAATGATGAATGCCAAAGAAGAGGCTGAAAGATACAAAGCACGCTTAGTTACGAAAGACTATATACAAAAGGAGGGGATTGACTATCATGAAGTTTTTTCTCCAGTTGCAAGATTGGAGACGATTCGACTTCTTATATCTCAAGCGGTGCAATTTGAGTTGTCAGTCTGTCAAATAGACGTGAAATCTACATTTTTAAATGGAGTACTTGAATAAGAAGTCTATATTGATCAACTTCCCTGATTCATGAAAGTTGGAAAGAAAAACAAAGTCTTGAAGTCAAAGAAGGCGTTATATGAGCTAAAGCAAGCGCCTCGAGCATGAAACACATGGATTGACACTTATTTCAAGAAGAACGGATTCATACAATGTCCCTATGAACATGCGTTGTATGTTTGTTGCTCTATACATTGATGATCTTATCTTAATGTGGAACAACAAGAAGATGATAGAAGATTTCAAAGAAGTCATGATGCGAGAGTTCAAAATGATGGACTTGGGGTTGATGAAGTATTTTCTTGGTCTTGAGATTAGACAAAAAAATTCTAAAATTTTTGTGTCACAAGAAACATACATGAAGGATATCTTGAAGAAGAGCAAGATGGAAGATTGCAAGCCGGTAGCAACACCGACGGAGCTCGGTGCAAAACTCTCTTAATTTGAAAGAGAAAATCAAGTAAATGCAAGTGACTACCGTAGTTTGGTTGGGAGTCTACGGTATCTCACATGCACAAAGCCAGACATTGCATATAGTGTCAGTATAATGAGTCGATATATGGAGGATCCAAAACAGTCGCACCTAAAAACTATTAAGAGAATTCTTCGCTACATTTGAGAAACGGAGTCACTCGGATACACTATACGGAGACAGACGAATACAAGCTGATTGGTGCCTCCGATAATGATTGGTGCGGAAATGTAGATGATCGAAAAAGTACAGCAGGATTTGTGTTCTATATGAGAGACACGGCATTCACATAGCTTTCGAAAAAACAGCCGATCGTGACTTTGTCAACATGCGAGGCGAAGTATGTGGCAGCATCTTGGTGTGTGCGTCACGCAATTTGGATAAGAAATTTACTACATGAATTGAATCTTCAGCAACATGAGGTAACCGAAATATGAGTCGATAACAAATCAACAACTGAGTTGGCAAAGAATCTGGTTCACCATGAGAGGAGTAAGCATATAGATGTTCGTTTTGATTTTATTAGAGAACACATTAAGGAAAGAGAAGTGTGAATGAGTCACGTTGCTAGTCGTGACCAGTGGCAGACATTTTTACAAAGTCACTGCCAACGATGCTGTTTGAAAACTTCTGGAAGATGATCGGAATGAAGGATGGAAAATGTTTGAATTTAAGAGAGGAATTTGTTGAGAATTAAACTAAAAAAAACGAAAAAGAAAACGAACAGTTTTTTGAGATATTTTTCACGGAGAATTTCAAGGATCAAACGGCAACCAAATTAAACGTATGACTATGGATTTCGATACCCCAGATGTCCAGTTTCTAATGATTCAAGTTTCAAGTCGTTTGTAGTTCTCTAGATGAAGTTATGACCATTTTAATAATAAAGGGTTAAAAATAAATATGATATTTTATATTCTGAGTTTTAAGTATGTTTTAATTGTTTAAATGTAAAGAGTCAAACATGTTACTATAAATATTAAAATATGTTTCATTGTCAAATAAGAAAGAAAACATAAAAATATATTTAAGAAGATTTAGAGCAGCGTCATTCTTCTTCTTTTCTTCAAACAAACACTCAATTATTCTTATTAATATAACTGTTAAGCCTTGATGATATCTACTATGATCCTTTGATCTCCTTGTAATACACTTACCTTTTGTGATTGTTTCCTCGTGTTTTCTTTATTGTTTATTTATTTTTCTCACTATTTCAGAAATTGTTGTGTATATTTTCTTACTGACCAAATTTCTTTCTTTCCTGTCTGTGGTTTATTTTTCTTCAATGTGGTCATTAATTTAAGTATAAGTTTTCATATGCAGATTTTCTTTTGGTTTGTCCTTTCCATTTTTTACTGCTTTGTTATTGTTTTTTTGATGTCTTTGTAGCAAGCAGAATTGAGTTATTTTCATGATGAGGTTCTAGATATTCGTGCTTTCAAGAGTTGCGTTTTTTGCTATAAAAGAACTTATAAGCTTTTTTGGTCCATTTCTAAGAGGCGATGAGCTTCCTTTTATTTGGTAATTCTCTTATATAGTCTTTCCTAATAGTATAAATTTCTTTTCCGGAGAAAAGATACGTTATACTCAGATCCAAATTTTATGTCACGATCTATCCAACGGCTATTCATAAGTGGAGAAAGAAGAAGGCAGTTCACAAGATGATCACCACAGACGACAAAAGGCTTCAAAGCACCCTGAAGAGAATAGGGGTGAATGCTATTCCTGCAATTGAGGAAGTTAACATTTTCAAGGATGATGTAGTTATACAATTTATTAATCCAAAAGGTGTTCTAAATTTATGAATATTTTACTTAATGACAACTCTTTATCTTTGTTTCTTAGCCAGTTGCTTTTTTTTGTCCTTTTCAGTTCAAGCCTCTATCGCTGTCAACACTTGGGTCATCAGTGGAGCCCCTCAAAGCAAAAGTACGTATCTTCTCCATCGTTTTATTATGATGCTCTCTGAAATCTCTGATTATTATTTTACTTAAATTTTGAGATTATTTTTGCAACTCCATGCTTATCTGGTTTTGCATAAGTTATTAAGAGACGATCTTTTATATTACAGAACTGCAAGACATTCTCCCTGGTATCATAAACCAACTAGGTAGGACTTACCTCTGTAATTTTCTGACCTATTTTCGCTGTATCTGAGAAAACAAGTCTGACTTATGTTCACGTCCTGATAATTTGGACAGCTTGAGAAAGTTAGTTGAGCAGTTTAAAAAGCAGTCAGGAGTAACAGGTGCTGCTGGAACTAATGGTCAATAAGAAGATGATGATGATGAAGTTCCAGAGCTTGTTTATGGGGAGACCTTTGAAGCTGCTGCAGAGCAGACTCCTCCTTCCTAATGACATCGTTTCAAAAGATTTTTCTGTGTTATTTTACATTCTCGCGACTTTGATGATTGATATTTATGTAGGGTTTAAGTCTTATTCATTCATCGTCAGAATTATTATTATAGCATAATATAAATAATTATATGAAGTAATAAATAAAGTACGCGTAAGAGAGGGCTGACGTATAAGACTAGAGTGTGCGATTAGTGTAAACGTAACATTCCTCGGGAAAACCATCTTAGCACAACAGATGAATTCTGAGTCTAGACTAATCTTAACCTTCTCTTTTAGTGTCTTTATAAGAAAAGCTTAGGAAACGTATTTTTTTTTTAAATAATTAAAATGGAATTGTAGGCGATAATCATTTAAATGTATGTTAATTTCCGTCTGGAAATTATGTGACATAATAGTAGAATGGACTAAAGTAGTGTACCTCTCACTACACACGTCAATTGTAATGGCCTGCTAATTCGTTCGAGTATGCTATCTTTGAACAAACTAATGCACTTGTTGAATTAAGACTTTGAAATGGATAAAAACAGCCAATTTTTATGACCACAGACCAAGACAACCCTTTATTTTGACGCCTCACTAATAAAAAAGCTGAAAATTCCACTCAAAGACTCAAATATTTGCTTAATTCAAAAGTAAATTCTATAATTAATAATTAAATAATATTACATTTATTTTCTTATTTTATTTTATTTTTAAATACTCACTGACTTGTCAAATTATTATTGATACAATAATATAATATTTATAATTTATTACATTTTAATTGTAATAATCATTGTTTAACACGAATATTTTAAAATAGCTGTTAATAACAAATGTACAGTTGTTTGGTTCTAGAGTAAAAAAATAGTAATAAAATGTTTAAAAAATGAGGAAAAATAAGTTTATTTAATAAATCATTTGTGTTTGGAGCAATTTAACTTAACCACTTAATGCAACTCAATTATATTAATATTAGCACTTGAAGTTCTCAAATACTGAATAACACCAACGTAAAAGTTTAAAATCATGTTGTGTAAGTAGATTGGATGAACCTATCATCAAATATTGTCACCACCATTTTGTACTGTAAAATTTTGTACGTGACCTAGTCTTTGTTACTCACCAACAGTTGCTTTGAAACAAAAAAACAATAACTGACACCTGCTCACTATAAATCACTCTCAATTACGTATGTTATTTGCCGACATTAACCCATAAATTGCTCATTAGCAAAGGATTCATTGAACTTACATTCCCTGTGACAGGAGAAAGAATAATTTTCAATCTTTGACGATTTCAACCACACTTGACTCGGACTTTTTATGCGATTACAAGTCCAAGTTTTTGAGGTGGATAAACACAAAAGTTAGGCTACGGTGAGGACTTTTTTGAGGGTGAACTTTGAACTCTACGCGAAAAATTCATAACATATTGTTAAGAAAATATAAATGATTAAATTATTCTTAATATATAAATTTAAATTTTTAAAATTATTGGTAACTTTTCATAATATTAGAGCCATAGATCTCAAATTCGAATTTCGATAACATAAAAAATTAATGTTATTAAAAAAATTCAAAATAAATACTTTAAAAAAATATAAATAATTAAATTATTATCCACTCAGTTTTATTTTAAGGTTTTAAAATTGTCAGTAACTTGTGAGCACATGATTTGAAAAGCTGGGGCTGCATGTTATAAATGGTGGGAGAGAAGGGAATTGTGAAACTCAAAACAAAATGATGGACAAGAAAGAAACTATATTGGGAGTTTTGTGTTTGTGCCTATTGGCTATGGCCGATGCGCAGAGCGCGAGTAACGTGAGGGCAACCTACCATTTCTACAACCCCGAGCAGATAGGTTGGGATCTGCTGAGAGCGAGCGTTTTCTGCGCAACATGGGACGCCGACAAGTCCTTAGCTTGGCGCAGCAAGTACGGCTGGACAGCATTCTGCGGGCCTGTTGGCCCTAGTGGCCAAGCCTCTTGCGGCAGATGCTTGAGGGTAACACAAATAAACTCTTCCATTCCTAGTAAACCTGGTGATATAAGTTTATTTTCATCTGCCAGACAAGTATAAAAGTTTAAGATCATTTGGGATGATTGCAGGTGACAAATACAGAGACTGCGACTTCGGAGATAGTGAGAATTGTTGACCAGTGCAGCAATGGAGGTCTTGATCTGGATGTAGGCGTTTTCAGAAGGCTTGACACCAACGGAAATGGCAATTTCAGAGGGCACCTCACTGTCAACTACGATTTCGTCAACTGCAACGACTGAAAAGCTGCTTCTGGCGAACAAGGCTACGTTTTAACGTAATACAATAAATTTCCATCCCGACTAAAATAAATTATCTGAATACTTCTGTTTCAAGTTTCTTCAATCCTTGGAGGGGTGGGCAGATTTTCAACCGTTGACCACTTGAATGCATTAGATCTTATTATAATTAAAAGGCACTTTTAATCAAGTAAATATTGCCCAAACGTTCACAAGCATTAAACTCATATAATAATATTCAAACGAAATTCATTATGAAAATGATACATTAGAAAGAAAAGATGGCCGAAAAAAGAAAATAATAACGTGGGAAAACTAGAATTTACGTCAGAAAAATCCTTCTAAAAAAATTAGAAGAACAAATTTATTACAAAAATTAAAATATAATCGTAAATTTTGTGAATTTAATTTTTATATACTTGTAGAGAAAACATGAGATCTACGACATAGTCTAATCTATTAATTTCTGTGATATTCTTAAGATCTTCAAAACCTACGACGAACCAATTTTCAATTTTTACTCTTCCACACACTAAAATAAGATTTGCAACGAGGGTTCATCTCTCTGCGTAACTATCTGTCGATGTAATTAAAAAGAAAATTCTTTATTTTTGGAAATTTTTCCCCACCCTGATTTGTGGGATCGTTACAAAACCAAGATGAAAATTTTCTTTTCCATTAATCGTAGGACTCTCCCTCTCGGCCTCTCCTCTCTGTTGGCATTCGCACTGTTTTTCTCCTCCCTGTGTTTGTACCTCCTCACTGCGGGCGACTCATCTCTCTGTTGGCGATCAGATTCTTCTGCCCTTGGAGTGGAGGAAGAGCAGAATTGGGTAAGTTGAAATTCTTCCTCCTTGGCGGTGTTGTTTTCTTATTGGAAATTTGGAAAATTAAACAACTACATCTGCTGTTGAAGGATTTCTGGACATCTGAATTCGTGTTTCAAAAGAGGGATAACGCCGAAGTGGCATTGTTGTCGGAGTTCTGTCAGGTGTGCCTAAAAATCCGATTTTTCTTGCTTCAAGCCTCTGTTGACTAGTGTGTTAATCGTGTTTGGATTGGATTACCTTTCGAGCAGTTCTAGGAAGTGATCGACGGACCTCGGTGCTGCGGTCACTTCTCGGTGGGCGGAGGAAGCTTTCTGGCCGTAGGTAAAAATCCAAGGTTTTACCTCTTTGTTTGCGTTGAAATTTCCGATTGAAGGTTGAAATTTTTTAGTATGAATATATGACACCGATCCTGACCTTGGGTGTATAACGTTATAGTGGACACCCACCACTTTTCACCGGTTAGAGAGGCCCTCTGTAATACCTTAAGCAAAGATGTTCACAGGAGGTTGTTTTGAAGCTTTTAAGTCCTCCTATCAGTTTCAGTTCCAAAGTCTGTCTGTCCATAGTGATGAGCTGGTCCACACGAGATATTCATTCTCACGAACTTTCCCACCCTAACTTTCATCTACCGTACCTTGTGGTGAAGACCAGCGATGGCGAACTGAGATTTGCAAGCAGCGTCGTCAAGACGCTGCCTTACAGGATGTTCTTCGGCCAGCTGGGCCGTCGTCCAAACTTTGTTTGGGCAGCTGTCCAGGAATTAGTTAGACTGTGGTCCCAAATCTATTTGGGCAGCAGACCAGACCATTTTGGATCCGATTTCTAAGCCTAATTGACGGAGTACATGAGAATTTAATGTACCAATTTTGAACCAAGAATTTAATAAGCTTATTTTTGATCAGATGCAAAGTATTAAACAAACTTGAAGTTCTTTCGGCTTTACACTGAGTTAGCTCCAGAGATTTATTTTATATATTTTAATTAATTATTTTATTTTATAAAATAATTGTTAAAAATTTCTTAATAGTGCTTTGATTTAATGCATACATTTTTTATCCACGTTTATATTTCTCATCAAGAAAAACTTGTTTTAACTGGAGTTATCACACACTAATTGTGTCGTCTTCCTAGACACAAAATTCTAAATCTGATTAGAATATTTTATATAGTATTTGTGATTACTTGTTATTGTCGTTTTAATTTTATTTGCATAAGGCATAAAATGCACAGAAGTAATTCTTTTTTTTTTTTTTTTCCAGATTTTAACTTCTTGTTAATTTGTTAAATTGAACAAGAATTCTGAAAATAAGCTATTCCTTATTGAGTATAGTTGAATTACTTCAACGACACCTCCTTGATTATATTTGAACTTGTAAACTTTGGATTATTTAAATTTATGTCGACAACTTTACTTTGGACTATATTATTATTATTATATTTAGATGTCATTTGTTAAACCTATTCGCTCATCGTTTTGGGTCATGATTTTTATTTAATTATTAAGTCTTCTACTGCTATATTAGATGTTAAAAATTAAGGGGCTGATAATTCGGTCTAGTTTTTTGTTTGAGTCGTTCTTTGCTCTGTTTCAGGTCCCCATTGAGGCGTAACAGTTCATCTCAAAGAAATATAAGAATCACCAAACTATAAAAGTTTTCAAGAATAAATTCAACAACTGATGCTGAACAAGTTTAAGAAACACTAAAACTAAGGTGATCGCAACGCGTCATCTAAATTTATGTGCATGTCTTGCCTCTTAAAATGTTGTGCTTATTTTGTCCTTCAAAACTTTTTATAATTTCATTATTATTATCATCTGATAATGAAATTTCGAATCTCATCGTGAAAGTGCAAAATTTGCTTCAAATATCTCATCACCCAAAAAAAACATTATGCAACAAATATCTTATCCAAAATCACTTATTACAATAAACTATTCATCCAAAAGAAATTGAAAAAAAAAATTATAGTTATCACAAGATTCAAAAAAATATATCACAAATTCAAATATTTTTGTAATAATAAATCAGTTCCAAAATTAGATGAAATTTTAAAGTCAAATATTCGCAGATATCACAAAACTTCAAAACTTGATTTGAATTTCACTTGATAACATTTTCTAATATTAATATATATTCATCCGGATTCCAAATCTACTTCAAACCATCACATTTAATATTTGAAAAATTTTAAACAATTTTTATCTCTATAGAAAAAACTAACTTTGCAAAGAGTATTCTCACAAAATTGATGCACATACGTGGTGAGTAACAATGAATAGAAAACTTACTAACAACAAACCTATTGCTAGAAAGGATTGCGGTTCCGACAAACTCAAAATTGGGCGAACATTAGAACATTACATGTGGGACAATAGTTTCTTATGGCAGCTGAACATCAAAGAAGAGTGAGTATTCATGAAAAAAATAAATGCCAAGGGGGAACAATTTACTTTTTTTTTTTTTTTTTTCATTTTTTCTCAAAAACTTTAATTTTTGAAAATTACAAAAACTTTATTTGATGTAGAATGATAAGAAGGAATTGATGATTCAATAAATTTGAAAAACCTGGATCGTTAAATTTCTCCCCAAATAATCTCTCATACCACTCGTTAGAAATTAATAGATAATAAAAAAAATATACTAACGAAGGATACTAAGATTTATATAAAAAATTCTAACGGGAAAAGATCACGAGTAAAAAGATAAATATGCTGTGAAAATTAAAGTACAACCGTAAATTTTGCGATTGTTAATTACATAAATTTATAGAAAAAATAAAATCCTAAATGAGATTTATAGTGCGAGGTCATTAACTGGACTTAATAGAACTTGGGTCATACTAAAATCTAAGAATTTAAGTATAGTTGAAGGATTTGGAAGACCAGTAATATCTTCTTTGCAAGTACAAAAGTTTTGGAATAAAATCCGATAACAATATAGTACGGGCTTATGAGAAAAAAACTATATTACACTGTTTTGATGGAAATCAAGATAATATATATTTTGGAAAAAGCCGTGTAACACCCCGAAAACTCACACCTTCCCGGTGCGCTACAGTACGTCTACTTATACATACTATGACACACTAAAACTTGACATAATTCACCCAGTTTAATATCACTTTTGTTTTAAAATCATTTTCAAAAGAATATTTGTGAGTATGAAAGTTTTTCGACTCGATTCGGAAATAACCCGCGCCCCGAAGAGGGAACGCGAGATCCTCGATATAAAAATACGCAGCGAAAAAGAAACCAATTTAAAATAGTTTAAAATAAATCGACAAAACTCGAAATCCTAGGAAAGAGTCTAACGCACCCCTCGAACTACACAAATCCGGTGCCGCGCACCCACGTTCCCCATTTCGACGCTCTGCGCACACCCTCACGGTGCCGCACGCGCCAACTCAACATTACCGCGTCTCGCGCACGCGCACAGCGCCGCGTGCCCCCACGCACCCTACCTCTGTACAGCACGTTCGCGAGCACGCCCTCACCGGTCGGCGCACGACCCGTGAGCACCTGCAGGGTCGCGTGCCCCACGCACCTGCGATCACGCCGCACTCCCACGCTCATCTACACTTCTCTAGCACTCGCTGTACATATCCCGACCTATTCCATATCCTTTCGACTCCCAACCCCTCTCCCGAAATTTCGGCATAATAACGCCTAAAAACTGGCTATCTCAAAAATTTAAATCCTGCACATAGTTCACCAAAAACTAACAATATTTATCTATCAATCATCCAGAAAATCTCCATAACAAATAATCAGAGTTTAAAGACAACGAAAATCCATCAAATACAAATGAAAAAAGTCTACAGTATAGAGTAATATCATACTCTAACATATAAAAATACATACACGTTCCCAAAACATTACAACCAATCTATACAATCCTGTGCAACTGACGTCTGTACGAACTCCTCTATCCGCATAAATACCCGACACAAAATAACAACCCAAGAATCTCACCATCACCTACCACCACAACGGGTCGGGTCACTCTAACAAAATCCGCCGTCAACTGGCTCGGTCGCATGCCGCCAACCGTCCTATGCCTCAGGACTAGGCTCTCGGGGCTCACCAGCAATATCGTCAGCACCTACACCATAGAACGCACATCATAAGCCTAATGCTCAATAAGTAGTACAATATAAAAGTAAAAGCCGTCAATGCAATACTATCACATGCAGTCTCTACACTCACACTCATGTTGTCACATCTGTAACGCGTAGTGTAACCGCACCAGAGTAAGGAGGAGCCCAACACCACCTTACACCCTAACACGTCGCCAACTTCCCGGACTCCCCAGCAATGAGGCCCACAAGCTGCACATACGCATTACCACACAGCAACCACATCAGGGTGAAGGTGTACCTCGTGTCACACTACACCCTGACACGTCGCCCCCGTCCCAGCTTCCCCAGCACGGGGCCACAGTTGCCACACACACACGTTTCGTGACAGCCCAGCCGGCCCACTCCTCGAGCGAAATCCGCGACTGGTGTTGCACCAACCCACACGCTAGTAGGATCCATTATACCACTGTCCATCACCCTCACTGTCAACACATTCACGCCGCATAACGGCCCAACCGGCCCACTTCTCGAGCGAGATCTGCGGTTTGTTACGCACCGGCTCACACACTAGCAGGATCCGCGGTACCACCGCCACGCGTCTCACCACATACCCAAAACATGCTCAAAACCATTTTCGTTCCCGTTTTTAAAAATGATGTATGTCAAACAATACGCACGCACACCACAATCAATCACATAAACCCTAAGGTTCTACGGTGTAGGCCCACTTTGACAAAACACATGCAAGCACTACTTACCTGGCGTCCTAAGCTCGCTCGACGCATAACTTCCCCAAAATGCCTCAACCTAAAACGCAAACAATTCACTCATCAATCTTTACTTCTAAACTCTCCAAATAATTTAAAATGACATTCCTTAACTAGCCTCATGAAATTCCAACTAAAACGAGTCATTAGTTTGGTTCGGCCAAAAACCAACCTAAAGTTCGGACGCACATAACTTTTACGTCCTTTAACGGAATCGAGTGATTCAAGAGGCTAAACGTTCCCTTAGGAACCTAGTTTAACATACTAAGACAGATTTTAAAACGGTAAACCGCAGCTAGGTGGAAAAATCCCGAAACCGAATCTGCCCCTTTTTATTCAATTTCACATTTTTGTTTTTCTTCAACCAAAACTCACTCAAAATTGGCTTTACGCATCAAAAACAGTCATGCCACTATCACACGTCCCAATTCTACGAAAAATGCTCACTAATTTGACTTGTACCAAAATCTGACATAAACTTCCGACGCGCATAACTTTTGCGTCGGATATCAGAATCGAACGATTCCAGTGGCTATACGTTCCTCTAACAACCTAATTTAACCCACAAAAATAGAATTTAAAATGATCAACCGAAGCTAGGCCGAAATGGCCAAAAACAGAATCTGTTCTTACTCAAACAACAATCCGATTTTGATTTCAGTTCAAATTCCAAAATTTCTACATGCAATCGGCCACATTCCACTCACTCATGCATAATCCACTCAAAAATCGGAGATTTGAGCACTAGCCTGAATCTTGCTCAATTTCCCCCCGGTCACTCTTCCTATCACCGAGCATCCACTGGTTTTTCCCCATTAACACTAGCATTCACAACCTATAATCGCCCCTACACCGAGCCAATTCATCGGAGAGAAAGAAAAAAAAATCGAGCTCTCACGCTCGGCTGACAAGGGCCGAAACAGGGGAGGGGTTACTTGGGATTTTCAGCTCGAGACGAACCGCACCCGCACCTACTCTTCAGCTCGTCGGACACCTCGTGCACTGGAGTCTCACGTCGGTGATTGATGGCCAGAACTTTTCCACCGATCGCTCTCTCTCGCGCGTCCCCTTCTCGGTGTTTGCTCTCGGCCTTGGCAAAAACTGAACGCTGAACGACTTCGAGGAAGCCGTTCAGTTGTTTTATAAAATTTTAAATTTTATAAAAATAAATTAACTAATAAAATTACCAAAATGCCCATACGTGTTTTAACCGCTTAAATTTCCGTTACACTCTCGTCCTCCCGACTTTAAAATTTCTGAAAACCATCACAAAACTAGACTCCAAATTTTATAATTTTATTTTACCCGAAAAAAATATTTCTTGAAACTCCAACCGATATTAAATTAAAATTTCAGAAATTAGATTTAAAAATCCAAAATTTTTCGGGTTATTACATCCCCCCCCCCACCTTATAAGAATTTTGTCCCCAAAATTTACGTACCGAATAAGTTGGGATACTGCCGCTCCATATCATCACGCCGCTCGCAAGTAGTTTCCTTTACACTATGGTTGCACCACAACACCTTGACCAAAGGGATCTCCTTGTTGTGCAGCACCTTCACAGCTGATCCTAAGATTTTCACTGGCTTCTCCTCGTAGGACAACGTCGGCTGGATCTCTATATCCTGCTATGGTACTACCTGAGAGAGATCGTGCATACACTTCCTTAGCATCGAGACATGAAAAACATCATGGATGACATCCATCGACGTAGGCAACTGAAGGTGGTACGCAGTTCTCCCAACCCGCTTGACAATCGGGAATGGTCAACAAACCGAGGGTTGAGCTTCCCCCGCTTTCCGAACCTCACCACTCCCTTGAACGGCAAGATCTTCAAAAATACCTCGTCGTCCTCATGAAACTCCAACTCTCGACGCCTCTGATCAGCATAACTGTTCTGTCGACTCCGAGCCGCTTCAATCCTCTTCCGTATCACATAACTTTTGTCGCCTGTCTGCTGTATGATCTCAGGACCTATCAATTGGGCCTCCCCAATCTCATCCCAATACAATGTCGACTTGCACTTCCTTCCGTAGAAGGCCTCGTACGGCGCCATACCAATGGTGGACTGGTAGCTATTATTATACGAGAATTCCACTAACGGTAAGAATTTGCTCCAAGCCGTCTGAAACTCCAACACACAGGCCCTGAGCATATCCTCCAAAATCTGTATAGTTCGCTCTGACTGCCCGTCGGTCTGAGGATGAAAGGCCGTACTGAAATCTAACCTGGTGCCCATAGCCTTATGCAGACTCTTCCAAAACTTGGACGTGAATCTGGGATCTCGGTCTGAAACAATTGACACCGGAATCCCATGAAGTTTGACTATCTCCTGAATATACAACTGGGCAAACTGATTCATGGTATAAGTCATCCTCACAGGCAAAAAGTGAGACGACTTCGTCAACCTGTCTACAATTACCCAGATAGCATCATGACCCTTGGCAGTCTTCGGCAGTCCCACCAGAAAATCCATAGTGATCCGCTCCCACTTCCACTCCGGTATTGGCAATGGTTGGAGCATCCCAGACGGTCGCTGATGTTCCGCCTTCACCTGTTGGCAGACAACGCAGGTTTCAACATACTCAGCCACCTCTCGTTTCATGTTAGGCCACCAATAGTGCTGCTTCAAATCCCTGTACATCTTAGTGCTTCCAGAATGCACAGAGAAAGAAGATGAATGACACTCTGATAATATATCTCTCCTCAGTCCGAAGGATAATATATCCCTCCTCAGCTTCTCATCCTTCGGGACGTACCACCTATCCCGAAATTTCAGAATCCCGTCTTCTGAATAGCTGAACTCAGAATCAGGTCTGGCCTCCATACTCGCCTTCAGCTCGCTACACTCCGAGTCAGTCTCCTGAGTCTGCCTGATCCTGTCCAGAATAGTCAGCCTCAACGACAAGGCCGAAAGAGTGGCTGCCAGATCAGAAACTACCTCCAGGCCAAAACTCTGCATCTCTGTCACCAACGCAACAGGCACTATCGAAGTCATGGCAGAAGTCGAAACTGTCACCCTACTCAGGGCATCCGCTACCACGTTCGTCTTTCCCGGGTGGTACTTGATCTCCACATCGTAACCCTTAACTAACGCGAGCCATCTTCTCTGTCTCAAATTCAGCTCCTTCTGCGTGAAAATGTACCCCAAGCTCTGATAGTCTGAGTAAATCTCGCACTGCTGCCCATAAAGATAATGCCTCCAAATTTTGAGTGCAAATACAACAGCCGCCAGTTCCAAATCGTGAGTGGGATAATTTTGTTCGTAAGCATTCAACTGCCTAGAAGCATAGAAAATGACTCTCTCACCCTGCATCAAACACACCCCAAACCAATCCTGGAGGCATCACAATAAATACAAAACTTCTCTCCTTCCACGGGCAGTGTCAGTATAGGAGCTGTATTCAACTTCTGCTACAATGTCTGAAAGCTGTTCTCACACCTGTCGGTCCATTGATATTTCGCATTCTTTCTTGTCAGCCGAGTCAAATGGGCTGAGATCTTTGAGAACCCCTCAATGAACCTCCGATAATATCTAGCCAACTCCAAAAAACTGCGTATCTCGGTAGCACTGGTCGGCCGCGGCCACTCCCTTACAGTCTGAACTTTCACCGGATCAACTGAAATACCCTTAGAGGAGATAACATGCCCCAAGAAATGAATCATGTCTAACCAAAACACGCACTTCGAGAACTTAGCGTACAGCTGATGCTGACTTAGAATAGTCAATACAGTTCTCAAGTACTTCCTGTGCTCCTCCTCACTTTGCGAATAAATCACAATGTCGTCAATAAACACAATTACAAACTTGTCCAGGTACTCCCTGAACACTCGGTGCATCAAATCCATAAATGCTGTAAGGGCATTGGTCAACCCAAAGGACATAACCAGGAATTCAAAATACCCGTACCTCGTCCTGAAGGCCGTCTTCGGTACATCCTTTTCTTTCACCTTCAACTGATGATAGCTGGACCTCAGGTTGATCTTAGAAAACACTCGGGCACCCTGTAGCTGATCAAATAAATCGTCAATCCTCGGCAATAGATACCTGTTCTTCACCGTCAACTTATTCAGCTCCCAATAGTCAATACACATACGTAGAGATTCGTCCTTCTTCTTGACGAATAGAACTGGCGCACCCCAAGGTGAGAAACTAGGGCGTATAAAACCCTTATCCGTCAGTTCCTCCAACTGAGCTTCCAACTTCTTAAGTTCGGTAGGTGCTAACCTGTACGGGTTCTTGCATACCGGCTCGGCACCTGAGAAAACATCTATTTCAAATTCAATCTCCCTGTCAGGGGGCAACCCTGGCAAATCATCACGAAACACCTCCGGGAATTCCTGCGCAACAAGAATATCATGTAACCGAGTATCACTCTGTGACTGCGCATCCCCGACACTTGCCAAAAACCCCTGGAAACCCTTGTCCAACAACCGTGGAGCCTGACGAGAAAAGGTAGCAAAAATCCTGGCAAGACCTTACCTGCTTTAAATATGTAGGTTTCCCCGGCCGGGGGTCGGAAATGAACCTCTCTGGTCCTGCAGTCAATCTTTGCATGATGTCTGAACAATCAGTCCATTCTCAAGATCACCTCATAACCGCTCATATGGAGTATGACTAGCTCGGCATATAACTGCTTCTTCCCCACTGTCACCACATTGCCCCGCACCACCTGTTCTGAATACAAATGTTCCCTTGATGGCAGGGTTACATCATAATGTCGTTTGGCGAGACTGAACTCCAAGTTTGCCTTAACAACAAAACACGTCGACGCAAACGAGTGCGTAGGGCCCGTATCAATCAAGGTATAAGCTGTCACACCAGAAACAAAAATGTTACCTGCAATCACTGATGGCTGGGCAGTATCATATAGCTCAAAAAGGGCGAAGACCCTAGATGTAACTTTGGCTAACGTCTTGCTCGCAGCTGGGCATCTGTTGGCAAAGTGTCCCAACTCATTGCAGTTGAAGCAACAGTTCTGACGCGGCTTTTCTGACACTCCCTAGCCATGTGGCCCACCTCACCACAGTTATAACACCGCACCGGGCCCACTCTGCACTCGCCCGGGTGGCTTCTCTGATCTTTCGGGCACACCGGAACTGTCCCGACCCCTTCGGTCTCTTAGTGCTCCCCTGGCTACTGGAACTGTCACTAGGACTCTTCAGGCCTTTCTGCATGGATGCCTCCCCGCTCGACTGTGGCAGCGACTCTCTAAATGATCTCCGAGCCTGCTCCTTGGGTACCTCCCAATAACTAGGAAGCTTCGCCCGAGCCTCCTCAATGTCCAGGGCCTTCGCTACCACCTCATCGTATGACATGTCTCGGGTCCCCGCAATCCGCATGCCCATAAAGATATCCGGCTTCAGGC
The DNA here is from genome assembly GCA_022433055.1 of Begonia peltatifolia. Lineage (NCBI taxonomy): Eukaryota > Viridiplantae > Streptophyta > Magnoliopsida > Cucurbitales > Begoniaceae > Begonia > Begonia peltatifolia. The sequence goes on from CM039521.1 coordinate 15,981,810, forward strand.
CCTGCACAAACTGATGTACCTTATCGAGGCTCACCAAATGCCCTGCAAACCGCGACAAGGCCTCAAATTGTCGTACATACTCGGCCACAGTGCCGGTCTGCCTCAACTGTGCAAACTCCACCATCTTCTGTGTTCTGACAGAATAGCTAAAATACTTCCCGAAAAACACCGACCTGAACTCCTCCCATGTCACGGTCTCCACATCTCTCGTGGCCACTACAGTATCCCACCAATGGCTCGCATCCTTGGCCAAATAGAATGCCACACTAAAAACTTTGTCCTGCTCCTCTACCTTTGTAAAACTCATCATCCTCTCCATGCTCCGTATCCACTCCTTAGCACTGAGAGGATCCGGAGATGACCCGTCAAAAGTCGGTGGTCTAAGTCTATGCAGCCTATCACCTCATTTGTCAGACGAACCCTGGGCGCTAGACTGATCCTGTTCGTCCCTGCTCATAAATCTATCCAGCTGTTGAGACTGACGGTGCACTAACTCGGTAAGCTGCCAGACGGTATCATCCATGTCGCCCACAGCTCTAGGAGGAGCCTCTTGTCGTGGTCACCCTCTACCTTTACCTCTCGCCTCTCCTGACATTTTCTACATTTAAGATATACAAAGCTCACATTAGTACTACAATAAATTCAAATATAAACACTTACAGTTGGTGGAGTTCTCCCATGTAGCGGCTGGCGGTGTTAAGTAATCCTCTGAACGACGTCGACCCCGTAGTCCTGATACCATAGTTGTAACACCCCGAAAACCCACACGTTTCCGGTGCGCTACAGTACGTCTACTTATGCACAATATGACACACTAAAACTTGACACAACTCACCCACTTTAATATCATTTTCGTTTTCAAATCATTTTCAATAGAACATTTGTGAGTATGAAAGTTTTTTGACTCGATTCGGAAATAACCCGCGCCCCGAAGAGGGAACGTGAGATCCTAAATATAAAAATACGCAGCGAAAAAGAAACTAATTTAAAATAGTTTAAAATAAATCGACAAAACTCAAAATCCTAGGAAAGAGTCCAACACACCCATCGAACTACACAAATCCGGTGTCGCGAACCCACGTTCCCCATTTCGACGCTTTGCGCACACCCTCACGGTGCCGCACACGTCAAGTCAACATCACCGCGTCTCGCGCACGCACACAGCGCTGTGTGCCTCCACGCACCCTGCCTCTGTACAGCACGTTCGCATGCACGCCCTCACCCGTCGCCGCAGCGTGCCCCGCGCACCTGCGATCACGCCGCACTCCTAAGCTCATCTACACTTCTCTAGCACTCGCTGTACACATCCCGACCTATTCCATATCCTTTCGACTCCCAACCCCTCTCCCGAAATTTTGGCAGAGTAACGCCTAAAAACTGCCTATCTCAAAAATTTAAATCCTGCACATAGTTCACCAAAAACTAACAATATTTATCTATCAACCATCCAGAAAATCTCCATAACAAATAATCAGAGTTTAAAGACAACGAAAATCCATCAAATACAAATGAAGAAAGTCTACAGTATAGACTATATCATACTCTAACATATAAAAATACGTACGCGTTCCCAAAACAATACAACCACTCTATACAATCCTGTACAACCGACGTCTATACGAACTCATCTATCCGCATAAATACCCGACACAAAATAACAATCCAAGAATCTCACCATCACCTACCACCACAACGGGTCGGGTCGCCCTAACAAAATCTGCCGTCCGGTGCTTCGGTCGCATGCCGCCAACCGTCCTATGCCTGAAGAATAAGCTCTCGGAGCTCACCAGCAATATCGTCAGCACCTACACCATAGAACACACATCATAAGCCTAACGCTCAGTAAGTAGTACAATATAAAAGTCGTCAATGCAATACTATCACATGCAGTCTCTACATTCACACCCATGTTGTCACATCTGTGACGTGTAGTGTAACCGCACCAGGGTAAAGAGGAGCCCAACGCCACCTTACACCCCTGACACGTCGCCAACTTCCCGGACTCCCCAGCAATGAGGCCCACAAGCTGCACATACGCATTACCACACAGCAACCACATCAGGGTGAAGGTGTACCTCCTTCCACACTACACCCTGACACGTCGCCCCCGTCCCATCTTCCCCAACACGAGGCCACAGTTGCCACACACACACGTTTCGCGACAGCCCAGTCGGCCCACTCCTCGAGCGGAATCCGCGATTGGTGTTGCACCGACCCACACGATAGTAGGATCCATTATACCACTGCCCATCACCCTCACCGTCAACACATTCACGCCGCGTGACGGCTCAACCGGCCCACTCCTCGAGCGGGATCCGAGGTTGGTTATGCACCGACCTACACACTAGCAGGATCTGCGGTACCACTGGCACGCGTCTCACCACATACCCAAAATATGCTCAAAACCATTTTCGTTCCCGTTTTTAAAAATGATGCATGTCAAACAATACGCACGCACATCACAATCAATCACATAAACCCTAAGGTTCTACGATGTAGGCCCACTTGGGCAAAACGCATGCATGCACTACTTATCTGGCGTCTTAAGCTCGCTCGATGCACAGCTTTGCCACAATGCCTCAACCTAAAACGCAAACAATTCACTAATCAATCTTTACTTCAAAACTCACCAAATAATTTAAAATGACATTCCTTAACTACCCTCATGAAATTCCAACTAAAACGAGTCACTGGTTTGGTTCGACCGAAAACCAGCGTAAAGTTCAGACGCACATAACGTTTGCGTCCTTTAACGGAATCGAGTGATTCAAAAAGCTAAATGTTCCCTAAGGAACCTAGTTTAACATACTAAGACAGATTTTAAAACGGTAAGCTGCAGCTAGGCGGAAAAATCCTGAAACCGAATCTGCCCATTTTTATTCAATTTCACATTTTTGTTTTTCTTCAACCAAAACTCACTCAAAATTGGCTTTGCATATCAAAAACAATCATGCCACTATCACACGACTTGTACCAAAATCTGACATAAACTTCCGACACGCATAACGTTTGCGTCGTATATCGGAATCGAACGATTCCAGTGGCCATACGTTTCTCTAACAACCTAATTTAACCCACAAAAACAGAATTTAAAACGATCAACCAAAGCTAGGCCGAAACTGCCAAAAACAGAATCTGCTCTTACTCGAACAACAATCCGATTTTGATTTCAGTTCAAATTCTAAAATTTCTACACGTAATCGGCCACATTCCACTCACTCATGCATAATCCACTCAAATCAGGGATTTGAGCACCAGCACGAATCTTGCTCAATTTCCCCCCCTCACCGAGGATCCACTGCTTTCCCTCCACTAACACTAGCATTCACAACCTATAATCGCCCCACGCCCCTACACTGAGCCAATTCATCGGAGAGGAAGAAAAAAAAATTGAGCTCTCACGCTCGGCCAACAAGGGTCGAAACAGGGGAGGGGTTACCTGGGATTTTCAGCTCGAGACGAACCGCACCTGCACCTACACTTCAGCTCGTCGGACACCCTATGCACTGACATCTCACGTCGGTGATTGATGGCCGGAACTCCCCCGCCAATCGCTCTCTCTCGCGCGTCCCCTTCACGGCGTTTGCTCTCGGTCTTGGCGAAAACCGAACGCTGAACTGCTTCCTCGCGAAGCCGTTCTGTTGTTTTATAAAATTTTAAATTTTATAAAAATAAATTAACTAATAAAATTATCAAAATGCCCATACGTGTTTTAACCGCTTAAATTTTCGTTAAACTCGTGTCCTCCCAACTTTAAAATTTTCGAAAACCATCACAAAACTAGACTCCAAATTTTATAATTTTAATTTACCCGAAAAAAATATTTCTTGAAACTCCAACCGATATTAAATTAAAATTTCAAAAATTAGATTTAAGAATCCAAAATTTTCCGAATTATTACAAGTCGTAGAATATTTAAAAAATTTGAAGAAACAACGGAATGAGCTTTATAAAGTTCAATAAGAATCATAATATGACGATTCATCAAACAAAACTGAAAATCATATATAATAATATATTAATTACTCTATGTGATTAGTCTTTACAACCATCCTTCTATTTATCAACTTTGATAAACTCTCGTGATCAGAAATCTCGTCTTTTATGTTTTATAATTAAAACTCTAAAAATTTCTTATTAATGTTCAACTATATGTCACATCTTTTTATGTCAGAAGTATATTGTGTATTTATATGAATGCTTAGTCAGATGATTTAGATAATCATAGTCTAATTAAAATTTTTTCTTATTTTCTTGTGCAATTAATCTTTATATTCAACTTAACTCCATCGGCAATATTTATTTTGCACCTTATTTCCAATTCACTATAATTCATGTATTATTGAATCTAAATACTTATTTTCTCATGTGCAACTTCTTTGTATGCACTTTATCCTCAACTATAATTAACACTGTGAATTTTATAAATATTTTCTATATTTCGCACTTTTATTCAATGATTTTTATTTCAATAATACTATTAAGGCATTTTATTTATTGTCCAATCTCATCATTCACCCTCAACCCTACTTACATTTTACAGAAATATCTAGACCTATTTTATTTGTCTAAACTCATTTAGATGTTTACTAGATATTTTTAATTAATATCTAACCTTATAGTCTTACAATAAAATTTCCTAGACATTATGATTAATGTCTAAACTTCATTATTCTTCACATAACTCACTATACATATATTAGTAGTTTCTAACTTTATTTTGACATTTTATCACCCATGTGTGAGAATTGATGTATATGTTAATATATCTAGAAAGATGGCAATTTAAATCATTGTCTAGATACTTAGACTCATCAATTTTTCATTTTTATACTCAACTATATATAATGACTATGAAATGCAACTCTCATACACCACATTTGTCATGCATTATTTAATTGATTTTGCATATTGACATTCACATAGCATGCAAAATCAATTTGCAACCTAAGGAGGACTCACAGTCACTCTCTTTCTATTTTACGACTTTACATACGTTACACAATACATAGCCGATGAGATATATATTAGGTATGAAATATCTCCTGTCATACTGTTTGTACATATAAATATAATACATGATTTAAATATTCTCACGATGCATACATTGAATGCATAATACATACTAATAATGCATAAAATATGAACATGCAAATATTTTTTAAATGACAAATAATGTAATATATGAATAATGATTATGCACTTATCCCAAAACTTGTAAGAATCTGACATTTAAATCACATTAATAATATTCTAAATAGACATTCTATGTCATTATAAACCACCATTAAGCCTTTATATATTGATGCTCCTAAGTATGTAATATTTTTAGTGTAATCTAACTTTTATAAATTAAAAATTCCATTAACCACATTTCATCATTATTATGTTCCCTTATCATCAAGCTTCAATTCTAACCTAATATATTCCAAGACAATATTAAGTAGAGTTGTCTAATTATGTTATTCATGCTTTCTCATATTAAGCATTTGATAATTTTAATTACTTTAATAATCCAAGAGTTATGCTTTCAATTGCATTATCTTTAAATCCATCCATACAATCAACTTTTATGGTTGATCTATTATTCACAATTTATACCTATTCTCAGCCAAACCACATTCATATATCTTTCAATCATTTTAATCTCATTTAAACTATCATCATAAAAGCATATTAACATGCCATCCATGAATCCCTCAATTATAATTTTCCAAAATCACTATTTTCTTCACCTAACTATGTAATTTTCAACATAGTAAGATTAGAGAATCTTACTTGTTGAAGTTCTTATTTCTTTAATTTCTCATTTTGATTCTTAGTTCAAGTGGATTCTCTTAATGAGATAAACAACTTTTCTCAAGAGATTGAAGATCAATTCCAATTTCTCCCCCACCAATTTTCACATTTTTCTTTTTTTTCTTTTCATTCTCTCCTCCCTCTATCTCTCTGTTTTTCTTGCACTTGAAACACGAAAAGATGGCTGGTCTTCAGCCCTTAAACAAGTTTCTAGAGAGATATTAAGGTAAAATTATCCTTTTATCCATTTTGTCCATGTAAAGTTACCATTTTATCTTTTATTCCACTGATTTTTACAAAAATACCATGTTAATTATCTTTTAATAATATATAACTGAAACTAATTAATTTAGATTAATTCTAAGCTAATCACTAATATTAACTTAATTGATCATGATTAATTAACTTTAATTGCTATTTAATTACATATTAATCATATAATTAGTTACTAATTCAATTGTGATACGTGATAGCATATTAGTGGTTGTCCAATGTATTACATGATCATGTATGTTAAGATGTTAGTAACATTTTTTATTTAACAACCTATTTCTAAATTCCCACTTCAAAATCCAATTTAGAGTGATTTACAAAAACAATGCCGACTGCATTGTGCAGTTTTTTAATAAAACCGACTCAATCAATTTCAAATATGCATACTTTAATCGCAATGTCTAATTGCTTCCATTTGAAATCCATCTTTTTCTCTATGTGTCTAGTTTATCACTGCAAATTTTCAAAACCCTATAAAATTGTTATTATAATTTACAGTCACATTTGCTCCATCACTTTAATATTTAAAGTGTCTAATATCATTTCTAATCACATTTAATTATTTTAAATGTGATTATTATAATTAATCTTAATTATGGTCATCACAATTTATATTAATGAGGTCGCTTTAAAAAATGCAGTCATCCACACCTAGAACGCAGGCGACTCGCATCGGGCACGGTTCAGTTCAAGTCGGTTTTGGAGCCGACCTGAACCGAACCAATCGATTTTGGATTCTAAGTTCAAAACCGAAAACCAACCTACAGTAGTGCCTCAACAGATTTGAATCGAACAGAGAATCTCAATTCGGTTTGGGTTTTATATGAAATTTTTTAATTTTTTGTTTTTAAAAAACACCTTTAATATATTAATTTACCCAACAAAACATATACCCTTCAAAATATGAATTTACCCAACAAAAATACATATTTTAATATCAAACCAAAGTCCAACAAAAATTATACAATAGTTCTAATATTCTATATCAAACCTAACTAAAGTCCAATTAAAGATAGAATTAAAGTCAAAATAACAAATATAAAACAATTCTATAAAAAAACCCAACTAACATCAATTAAACCGATCAAAGATAAAGTTAAACACCATATAATGATATAAACTATATCCAACTAAAGTTCATATAAAACATATCCGAATAAAGTTCAGGCTAATATAAATTATATTCAACTAAAGTCCAAGAATTGTATATCCAAATAAACCAAATCATCTTTTAAGAATCACAAAAGTAAGCCCAATGAATGAGTTTTCAAATTCTACCAACAAGTCAACCACCATACCACACTCCACAATAGATCTGAAAAAAAAACATCCAAATTCCAATTAAATCTTTATAAAGAGAATCCTTTTTCTATGAAGATACAAAGGATTAACAAAAAAGAGAGCATCTTTACAATTCAATAATAGTTGGTAAATCTTCATCTCATTTTTCATTCCTATGATTATTAGCAACAATTTCTGGACGAAACAAAATAAAATAGTGAAGAGTTAAGAAGATATAGAATATAAATTATTATGTAACGTACTTTAGTCAATAGTTTCATATTCATCCATTGGCTCAACCATACTTGAAGTTTTGCAACATATTCAACTTGGAGTATAAATAATAACTTCAACTATCGTTGGTAATAGGGAGGTATAAGATAAGTCAACAATACGATCACCACAAATAAACATTGACTTTGAAGCGACAATAGAAATAGAAATGATTAACACATCTTTTACTATTTGACTCAAATTAGATACTTATGCCAGTTTACTTTTCACCATGCTAAAATGTTTAAGTTGTCTGAATATTTTACAACTTTATCACTCAAATACTCATAAACTTCAAATATATTACTTGAAGTATCAACTCAAGCAAATTGTCAAAGACGTAGAGAAGACAAGAGTGATAGCCTTCGGTGCATTTGCAAAAATGCTTGAACTCGGAAACTCATCACCTTCGAAAACTCATCATCTTCGTACTCCAAATATAATCCTTACATTAAAGTCTCTATTTGTTTCATAAAATCTCCAAGCCATTCATTACCAAGCAAAATGCTATTAGAATGTTTTAAGAATTTTGATTTGCATATTGGATCAAATAGAACGGCTACCAAGACAAGAAAATTGATCTTCTCAAAACTTCCTCAATACTTATCAAACTTGTTTAACATTCCAAGAGTCATTCTTCTCAATAACACATTATCAACTTCAACATGTTTTTGGATGATCATCTTAACCTCACATACTTCACTAACATACAAATTTGAGGTAATATGCAATCAAGTGGTTTAATATCTAGTAAATTTGTGTTTTGTTATTAGGGTTTGTTAGAGGGAAATTCTTGAAGCATTTGGACTTTCAGCGAATTTAGAGATTTTGTGTAGAGTTTGGAAAGTTTCCTCATATTGGTTTAAACCTTGCTATGATTTCACCTCACAAAGAATGAGAATGAGAATGATGTAATAATAGGAAAGTTTGACCACACTTATAAAGATCAAATCGACTTGATACAAACAAATCGATTTGCAAACAAGTTGTGAAGAGTGTGGGTTACAAAGAAAGAACTCCAAAGCAAAATTCAATTTCTTTAACAAAGTTGGCTACCGAGAAACAAGTTCTAAGAAGAGCTTTTATATGGTCCAAAATCAAGGTTACAAAATTATAGACCAACTAAATTAAAGTAAAAGAAAATAAATAGATTCATCTATAACAAGCTAGTCAAGTGAAACGCAGCCTCACTCAACATAGTCCAATCCAAGCATCAATAATTTTCAACAAAAATATAATTTAAATAACATTAAAGATAGCAATGATAACTCTTAGAAAAACTTTTCAAACGTAATATTCAACTTGGGAGAAACTAGCTTCCAACAAGGTTGATCTTTAGGCATCCAATTTGCTTCATGGCTCAACTTCCAAACTAGGCTTCCAAAGGACAAAATATTTTGGTTTCTATTTATCCATAGGGTTTGATGCTTCCATCAATCTATGTTGAAACCTATTCTCTCTAAAATGTAGGGATAAAAAGGTTAGTGAGCCACTTAGATTGAGGCCTAAGGATATGTCATCGTGGCTCACCATTCCCCTCGGGTTAATTTTGGATTTGACCTCAAATCTAAGGATGTTTCAATTTCTTCAGCTCCAATATCTCCTTAAGGCTCAATCTTGTAGGTAACAACATTAATCTTCTCAAGTACCTTACTAAGATCTTCGGCTCTTGGTATGACTGTGGACTTTCTTTATTTGAAAAACCACATGAACAAATGCAAAATGAGTAAGTACAATTGTTCATTACCTGTGAAACTCTTAGTGTAATCTTCACATGCTCATCTCCCCTTATATGTATTTAGTATAATATTTCTACTGAGTTAATTACTCACCTCAACGACGCACTTCCAATCCAAGTAAAGAGAACAGTAATTAGCTTCGATCGAGATTTGATAGAGATTGCTAGTCATTTACTTTCAGTTAGAACTTTATTTGTTTCCATTAATAAGAATTTAGTTGTTTAACTAAGATTTGTAAACCTAATTGGTGAATTGGATTTCTTTATTTTCTAGCACTGTTGAATATTGTTAAGTATTTATTGTATTGCACTATTTGTTTGAGATTGTACTATGTTGGTATTGGCTTACTCACGTGTGAGCTTTCGCTTTGTAATTACTTTAAAGTCTTCTACTATAAAACTACCCTTAGGCTGGGTAATCAGGTTCTCTTCTTGAGAATAAGATCCCCAACTTGGCATTTCTGCTGTGCCCCATCCCTGGATTGTGACACAAATTTTTAGTTTTATAGCAAGGTTTCACAATATACTGGAAGTGATTTCCCTTAAAGTTTGATAGTGTAATATTTTGGACAAATGTTTACGTGTGTGGAAATTTCTAAGCCTTGATGTTGGTTTCCTTTTAGAAAAGAATGTTTTTGCAAAGAAATCCTCATAACAACAACTAAGATAACACTGTTTATGCTATCGCAGCCATGATTGAGGGACTGAAAAACCTTTCGAATGCTAGCATGACTTAGAATCTCGATATGACTTGGATGAGCTACTTTTGAGAGTTTACTATGTTGAATTTGCCTCTGTTTAAAGGTGATGCAAACTCAATGGAGGCAGAGAATTGACTCTAAGAGATGGAGGGGAATTTTGAGACCATGCAAGTTCTGGAGGAATATCAATTTGGGATTGTTGCCCACTATTTGAATAAGTTAGCACTGGGATGGTGGAATACAGTGCGAGCAAATTTTAACATTCAGGCCATAGAGTGGAAAGATTTTCTTAAGATTTTTAGGAATTAGTATAGTACTCAAAGCCATTAGAACGTTATGATGAGGGCCACAATAACTTAACCAATAGAGGTATAAAGGTGATAGAGTACTATGAGATGTCTGAACGGGTACAAGTTGTGAAGTTTCAACAGAGTGTGGCTCTTCTTTAGTTTGGCTCTCTCCTCGAGGTGATTGAGACTACTCAGAGGATGGAGAGAGTTTTGGTACAAACTATGAGACTTATCAAGAGAAGATTGCGAAGAAAGAGAAAAGGAAGATGACGAGAGAGAATCAAGGAAATTTCAGTGACAAGGATTCAGTGTGTCACGACCCAAAAGTGGGCCTAATATAATGCTGGGTTGGACTACCTGATCCTCATAGAGGACCCGATCGTCCAGCCCAAGACTTGTGACACAATTCTAAATGGGGGTTTGGAAGAGTATGAACAAAAATAGAGAAGTAATGAAGTAATGTTGTAAGAAAGATGGATGATGCCAAATAGATGACTTAAACTTCTTCTTGAGATAATTTGATAGTTTGGTTCACCTTTGCTTGGGAATTCATTATTTAGAAGGTAGTGAGAAAGAGACACTAGTAGGATAACTAGCTCAAATTGAAAACAGCTAACTAAACTTGAACTCTTTCACTCGTTTGAATACGACTCACCAAGTTAATGGAAACTTCAAGTTCGTAAAGAAATCACTTCAATAAAAGAAAATAGTTTAGTCAATGATCAAATATGCTTGCGACAATATCTTTGAGGGTTATTCAAACCCCAAAGTTTGAAAATATAAAGTACTAAGTTATCCCTAAAGGAATTAATATGTTGAACAGTGATACCTCTTCAATGACACCCTTTTGCAAAGGCAGTCCTTCAATTGATACCCCTAGGTTTCCCAAGGTTACTCTTCATCTTTCAAGGCCACTAGTTTCACATTAGTCTCCTGGATCGGCCAAGTGAGAGCTACATTATTACAACCCTTAAGTACATTAACAAAGACACACAAAAATTAAAATAATATAAGACATAAAATAAATAAAAATGATAGATAATTGGATGATCTTTAAAGATCCCAAAGATGCAATGGGTCGGCCCACCATGAGCTAGGTGGCCATGAGCTTCAAGGTTAGGTTCAACCTTGACTTCTTCATCTATTGAGTCTCTTTGAAAGAAATAAAGTCTTTTGTAATGAACCTGGTTGACATAGTAAATAATATCTATTTTTTACGAGTGACCCAATTTCAAAAACCTTGAGAAGTCAGCTACAAACTTTATGAAGAAGACTTTTTGTTTTATAATGAGAAGCCTTACAAAATGGCCAAATAGTGTTCGTAGGTCAGATTTAGGCAGATTTTAACAATCTTTTTGACTTGTTGAACTCTTGATTAAATATGTTTGCTACTTCACTGAAATTAAGACATTTATTTTTCTTTTCCATTTGATCACCTACAAAACCAATACTAGAAATATCATTAGAAATTCTTGATACTCGAATGTTTATAGACGAGTCTCGTATTACATCAGCTATTGACTATTTTTGTCCTTGTCTGGAAAGGGAATGAGTCATTTTGGTAAGTGACTAACCCAGTAAAAATTTTATACTAAATGCTTCTGTAAAACTTCTTTTACCTTTTAGTTCAGAATATGATGAAATAATAAAATAATTTTCAAAATATCGATAAATAAAAACTCATTTTCATCATTTTTAAGGAAACAAGCTCCACGAGCAGTCGATCATGCAATAAGTTAAATATTTTCATAAACATAGATGACTATAAGAAAATACGTCATCATGGTTCTTATCATATAAAATTCACTTCAGTGAAAAAGGAAAGTCGCACAAGGATCCTTTCAGCACACTAGCATAGAAAGACGGTAATTCAAGGATCTATCAACACTTCATGAGCCAAAAAGAAAAATGAAAGTAATTGCAATCCAAAGATTTCATTATGCGACCTCAAGAAACAGGCGATCAAGCTACTCGTTTTTTTAATCGTGCAAACAAGATAACCCTCAAGCAATAGAAGATGTACTGAGATATCCTCCTAATAATTTGATACTAAAAGTGTACAAAGTATCACGAGCGTCAATCCTCCCAATCATATATATCACACCAATATAAAATGATGCATCAATACAAATGTATAAATCATATATACATACATGTAAAAATACTAACGTGCTAGCGATTAGGGCCCGTCAAGTTTTCTATAGATGAAAACTCACCAAATTTGGGTTTTAGGAAATATAATGACGCAATGCAAATAGTACAAAATCTATACCTCGACGATTTTTGCTCTTCCAGCGCATTGGAGAGACGACCTCAGCAACCAGCTCGAAGTTCACAAACTCATTTGAGCCTAAAACAAAACCAACATCATGATTATCCTATCAATACTAAGGAAAAACACCATAATGGGTCCTATATTAGGACAAGGAACTCAATCTGGAACACTATAAACAATTGCAAATTTTTCTAAAAAATAAAGTCGTAGGTCGATATTTCAGGGGGCACCGGTCGACTTAGGGGTTGACCCACTGGTCGACACTTAGAACACTTGGGTTGAGCTAGCGGTAAACACTTCATATTAGCAGTCGACACTTCATACTTCTTAGGTTTCAGCCTCAAACACACTCGACTGCCTTTCTCTGACGTCAACACTTTTCCAAAATTAAAAATTGTCCGGTCGTCACTTACCTCAAGTGATCGGCACATCAGGTGTCAAGCAACCCAAGGTCAACACCTTCAACTCTCTGTTTCAAGTCGCAAGGATTGAAATGTTAATCAACATCCATAGTAGTCAACACGGGTGATAATAATTCGCACAAATCGCCTTCCCGTTATGTCTCTCACCTTTAATCTACAAACAAACTTAATAAACTTCAACTACATTCAAATAACCTAGAAACGAACCATGGATTTGAGTTCCTAAGCACGAATTTGATTTACAACTAAAAACCCTAGACTTTGAACTTAAAAACATGAAGGAAAACTTACTGATTCGCAAAAGTCCTTCATAAAGTCTCGTTGACATGTCAACCTTAAAAATTGACGAAATGCACAAACGGAAATCACCTCTCTTCTCTCCCTCTCTCTTGTGCAGCACCTCTGTTGCCCAAAGGCTCTCTCAACCTTTACAGTTTCTTCTGCACCTCTTACCTTTACTCAAGCTACTAAATCACCTCATTGGGTGTCCATTATGAAAGAAGAGCTTAGAGCTCTTCATTTTAATAATACATGGGATCTAGTTTTCTTACTTGATGGAGCCACAACAATGGTCTATAAGTGGGTGTTCAAACTCAAATTTAATGCAAATGGTTCCTTAAACAGGTATAAGTCACGCCTAGGAGTGCGAGGTTACCATCAAATCAAAGAATTGGGTTATAAAAACCTTCAGTTCAGTAGTAAAGCATAAAACTATATGGTTACTATTATCTTTAGCCTTCTCTTTAATTTGCCTGCTGAAGCAATTAGATGTCAACAATGTTATCCTCCATGGTGATCTTCACGAAACAATTTTCATGGACTAGCCTTTTGGCTTCATAGACAATGATTATCTTTCTTTTTTGTGTCCGTTTAAGAAGCCATTGTATGGGATTAAGCAATCTCCACGTGCTTGGTATACAGAACTATCCACTACTCAAATTAAGTTTGGTTTTGCAGTTTCACGTGGTCACTTTTCTCTTTTCTTGTACAAACGTGACTCTACTCACTTGGCTATGTTAGTATATGTTGATGGTATTTTACTCCTAGACAATAATACTATACTCAATCAAACAGTTATCTCTTTAAACGCTAGCTTTGCTATAAAGGACCCCAGCTTCCCACACTACAAGAAAACAAGAAGGTTCAAGAGGTTCTCTTTCCAAGATTCGATAATGTTGAGACCAAAAGAAGGTTTTTCTTTCCAACAACTAGGGGTCAGCTCATTAAGGAGTAAAGAAGCTTTCAACGCAAAGGATAACCTAGGATCAAGAATAATTGCTAACCAGTAGTTAATCTCAACCCTCGGTTAAACAAATTAACCTCCAAGTTAAACATTATATCCGCAAAATCAATGAGTCGAATCAAACAAAATATTTTTAATTCACCAATCATGTATGGTTATCTCATTATAATAATATTAATGGATTCTTACCTAAGCTTCGGCTAAACAGAAATAATTCCATAGAGCGAGTGCTGCTCTTACGGCTTCTCCCGGAATGAAAACGATCTTGACCAAGTTCTTTCACAGTTGTCGGACTTTTCGCAGATAACATGAGTTCTTGCTTTGATCCATTTCACCGCAAGAGAAAAGTGTTGGAAATGATGTTGAATAATCTGTCTGGGCGTGATGAAAACCGTAGCTTGAAAGTGTCCTTATGGTTGTGTAAGCAGCAACGCTAACAAAGAACTAGATAGGTAACATCATGGGGATACTGACCAATCTCATCATCAATTCACCCACAGTTTTCATGGAGTTTAGCAGCGGAGCGCTTAAATTAAAGTCTAAATACTAAGCCAGCTTAGTCTATGGTTTAAATTGTTGAAGAATAAAGTTTAAAATATTATACATTGGCATTTAAATTGCTAATTACTCTATTTTATATTTTTTAAGAGATATAATAACTGACGTGATTATTAATTTTAAACCAATTAGTAATTCAGTGATGGATGAGATCCAGTCATAAAATTCATTTAGTATATAAAAACGAAGGCATTAAATTGCATTAATATTTTGAAGAATAAATTATCTAAAATCTATCCCGAACATTCTTATTTGCTCTGTTAAACAATATTTAAAAAATAAAGGGGGATACTTGGCAACTAAGTGAATGTCTGCCCGACAAATTGGCAATAAACAAAGCAGTTGTATATGTTGTATTTCTTCCCCACGCTCCGCGATTGTTTGTGTAGTTTTAATGAATCAGATTTCAGACGAGGCAGTTGACGTTGCAGACTGCAACTTGCCACGGAACATACGCGGATGGTTCAGACGTGTGACACGTTCCATGCCACCTTCTTCCCTTCCGCACCTACACCTTGTTCCTCCTTCGCTCCTACGTTTTCTCCTCCTTTTAATGCTCTAGACTGATATTTGCCTGAATCGTATTTCTGTACCAACTAACGTCGGCCATGGCTGCTCCAAACCCCTCTCAAAACCCTTCCCATCTTTACCCTGAAGTCATTCTCTCAAACCCAGAAGCCGTTTCTGCTTCTACGCCTTCGTCATCTTCCGGATTATACCCTTCGGTCGACCTGAAAGATGTAGCCGAGAATCTCTTCCCCGAGGATGAGGCTGTTTCTCAGGATTCGAATCCCCAGTCATTCGAAGATGTTTTGATTGCGATTCCTGGCGCAATAATTCATCTCATTGAAAGTGAAAACAGCGTCGAACTGGCGAGCGGCGTTTTCTCAATTGTTGGTCTCCGACAAGGGGATAACGTTGTAGCAGTTCTTGCTCGTATTGGAGAGGACATTCAATGGCCTTTAGCGAAAGATGAGGCGGCTGTCAGACTTGACGACTCCCACTATTTCTTCAGTCTTCGTGTTCCCGGAAACGTGTCTCTGGAAAACGAAGATAAAGATGTTTGTATTGTCGATAAAGAAACTGAAATGTTGAACTACGGTTTGACGATTGCGTCGAAAGGACAGGAGGATTTGTTGAAACAACTTGATCAAATTTTGGAGAACTACAGCTGTTTTTCGGTGCAGAAGGTGGAAAAGGATGAAAATTGGCTGGTACTTGATGGGTCGGTCCCGGGGGAGCTTTCTCCGGCAGACTTGGCGTCTGAGGAGAAGAAGGAATTGATGGAAGAAATCTCGGCGGCGTACTGGACGACTCTGGCTCCAAATGTGGATGATTACAGCGGACGCGTTGCTAAGCTTATTGCATCTGGCTCTGGTCAACTTGTAAGAGGAATTTTATGGTGTGGTGATGTTACTGTGGATCAAATGAAGCTGGGGAATGAGCTTTTGAAGACAAGGATGGGGCCATGTTCTAATTCAGAAATTAGTCCTGCAATCATGAAGAGGATGAGCAGGTATCGTCTTCTTCCTAACTCTTCTGCTTCCATTTAAGAAATCACGCAGGCGTAAGTGATTAATTTTTCCCATGTCTAGATTTGGTCGTTTTACTTCATTACACTAGAGAATGTAATGAAATCTTTTGCTGTTTGTGATCGTCTATTTTAGTTTTTAGAACAAGAGGGAGCACGTAATACTATGATGACATTTTTTCAGGGTTAAGCAGTTGACAAAGATGACGGAGAACGTTGCTGCCGGAATTCTCTCTGGGGTTGTCAAAGTGTCTGGTTTTTTCATCAGTCCTATTGTGAATTCTAAAGTGGGCAAGAAATTTTTCAGTCTCATGCCAGGAGAAATTGTTCTTGCCTCCATGGACGGATTCAGTGCGTTTTCTTTCTTTCAATTTGAAGTTTGAATCTTGCGTTAATTCGAGGAACAAAATATTAATAATCTGAACGGAATTGTGCAGACAAAATCTGTGATGCAGTTGAAGTTGCCGGAAAGAATGTTTACTCAAACACGTCCGTTGTTACCACGGGGCTGGTTTCACAAAGGTAGTCTGGGAAGTTTGTTTCTAAACTAGATGGTGTGATTTCTTCGGATAGAACTGCATGATTTTTAAGCTATATTTTGGGTTCCAGGTTTGGAGTGCAAGCAGGAAATGTAACGAATGAAGGATTTGGGGCAGCTGGGCATGCGATTGGAGCGGCATGGGCCGTGTTCAAGATAAGAAAAGCTATCAACCCAAAGAGTGTGATCAAGCCAACCAATCTGGGAAGAGCTGCTGCGCGAGAACATTCCAAGGCTAAAAACCAAAAATAAAGTCTTGTACTATTTTCCAGTTCTGGGTTTGGGCAGAGATGTAATATGAAAGCCTGTGTCTTGGTTCTTGTTAGTTTGTGAAAAAACTAGGCCTGTACTTTCTATGGCAGACAAATGAACAGTGTATCTTCCAGACCGGAACTAATTGAGTTGTAAGAGAAGAAATCCATGGATATGTAAATGTTGTCTGCTAGAAAACAGAGCTATTTCGAAAATAGTATTTTCAACGTGAACTTATCATTTGGATCAATGTAATTAGGTTTCTCTTGAGCGTCTCAACTCCTGTAAAGATGGCCCAAATACAGCCAGACCATTATCTCAATCTGTAACAGTTTGGCGGCAATGGAAGAACTCGTTTCCCAGAAGACCACCTAATTTATCTCTTTTCATGTCTAGGCATGTGTTTGTCACTACATCACAAGTAGTATGATACCTTTATCTATCTTTGTGTAATCAAATAAACATAGTAAGCGATAATAGATCATTTAAAAAATAACGAGATTTGCAACACCAATATTAACGTGGAAAACCTTCAAAATAAAGATCATAGGACCCATAAATCACTTAATTAACCTCCTACTAGATCCAATAATTTCCTTAAAAATTGAACAATAATTTTGGAAGACAACAAAAAGTACAAGATGATATATATAATACAAAATTGCATTCCTGCTTTTATCTTACTCGACAGTCTTAGAAAACAAAAAATACTACATGCACTATTTAGATGTACCTCTGCATGTCGTAAACCCACTATCAAAATTTCAAGACGATCCAACAGTTAAATCTCGAAAAAACAAAATTCCTTTTCAGCTGCTCCTTAAAAATCCAAGAATCTGTTTTGCTTCTTCTTCTCTCATTTTTCTTTTTGCTATCACTCTCTAGGCTTTGACTTTTATAATCTCTGCCCAAAATATGGGTCGAGGCAAACAACTCCCTCCCCGGCTCATATATCGAGCTTTAGCACAATTGCTTTCTGCCTAAAAGTCTCAAACTTCTCAACATCTTCGATTCAAATACTTCATGAATCCAATGATATCTCACATCAATATGATTCGTACGCGAGTGAAAAATGAATTTCTTACTACGATAAAGTGCATTATGGCTTTCACAGTATAAAACCAATTTATCTTGTTCATGACCCAGGTTCTTGTAGAAATTTTTTCATTCATAAGAATTTTTTACAACCTCCTGTAATTACAATATACTCAATCTTTGTAGTTGACAAAGCAACATAATCTTGGAGTTTAGATTGACATGAAATAGCTCCCTTTGCAAAAACAATCATATACCTTGATGTAGACTTCGTTGAGTCTAAGTCACCAGTCATATCTGCATATGTGAAGCCATCCAAAAGCTTAGTATTTCCAAAGCATAAACACACCTTGGAAGTACCTCTACGATACATGAGAATCCATTTTAGTGTTGTTTAATGCTCTTTTCCATAACTAAAAAGAAAACAACTGACAACACTAACTGCATGAGCAATATTTGATCTTGTACACATCATAGCATACATTCAGCTACTCACTACGAATACATAAGGCGCGTTCTTCATCTCTTGTTTCTCATTCTCACTTATAGGACATTGCTTAGCACACAACTTAAAATGACCTGCAAGTGAAGACATTACAGACTTCACATTGCTCATGTTAAATTTCTCAAGAACTTTCTCTATATACCACTCTTGAGATAACCACAATTTGTTCTTTTTCCTATCATGAATAATCTTTATGCCAAAAATCTATTTAGTCAGACCTAAATCTTTAATGGCAAATGATTTACTAAGCTCTTTCTTCAGCTTCTATATATTAACAACAACAAGTCTAACAATTAACATGTCATCGACGTATAATAAGAGAATCACAAAATTATTGCTAGAGAATTTCTTTATAAAAACACAATGGTTAGAAGTAGTCTTATTATACCCATTCACTTCCATGAAAGTGTTGAACTTTTTATACCGCTATCTTGACACTTGTTTAAACTCGTATAAACTCTTTTTCAATATGTAGACAATATCTTCTTTCCCTTTGGTTATAAAGCCTTCAAGTTGCTCTATATAGATTTCGTTCTCCAAATCTCTATGAAAGAAAACTGTTTTCACATCAATTTGTCTACCTCCAACTCAAAACTAGCGGTAAGTCTAAAAAAAACTTGAATTGAACTCATATTCACTACATGCAAGAAAATCTCATCAAAGTCAATACATTTTGTTTGACTGAATCCTTTCACAACTAGTCTTGCTTTATATCTTGGGTTGCTTGTGCTCACTTCTTGTCATCATGGTAGAGGGAAATGACAACTAAGAAAAAGGGTAAATATTAGAGCAAGACTATGATACCAAATGACGTGCTATAAAAAAATGGAATGGAAGTTGGTTCTTAATATGCTCTTGGCTTGGAAGACCATCTTGGGCGAATAACGGTGAACTTCCAAAGTGCATAACATTTTATAAATTTGACTCTAATGAGGATAAACTTTGGACAATCTCTTACTCGAGATGTTGTGGACATATCCTCGAAAAATCAATGGGTAGATCAATGAGGAAGAGAAGTTATTCACGAAGGATCCAAGCTGGTTTGAGGAAATGCTACGGCTACACTTCATAGGTAATTTGGCTCTCTTTAATGAAACGCCCTCCAACTTGCTTCACAAGAGTTTCTTATATCCTTGCTAAAGATTCCACCTCGAGAGAAGAGTATGGAGAAGGTATGATGACCCGAAAGATCATGAGTGCGATGGAGGGGCAAACCTCAGATTGCAGGACAAACCTCGGAGAAACTCGAGTATAGAAAAATTTTGAATTTGAGTATAGATAAATCCTGGATCGTTACGAAGAGGGGGGTTGGGCGTAATCTCACATTACTTGGGGGGAAGATGAAAATGAAACATAAGTAAAAAATGTTTCCCTTAGAAAGTAAGACACATTTTGGGAGCACGATGACATCGAATCTCATAAGAACACCGAAGTTAAGAGTGCTCTGGCAAGAGCAGTATCAAGTTGGTTGACCACTTGGGAAGTCCTCGTTGAAAGCAAATCTGTTAGCGCGTGAGGTTGTCTAAAGCGGACAATATCTTACTGGAGATGAAGGGATTCATTACAAATGGTATCAGATTCTCTATCCAACTTGAGATGTAGCCAACGAGAATGTTGGGCCCTATTGAGGAGGGGGAGTGATTATGACGACCTGAAAAATTATAAGTGCGATTGCAGGATGAACCTCGAATTGCGGGGCAAACATCGAAAAAACCTGAGTATAGGCAAATCTCTGATTCACCTATAAAAACTTCGAAGTTAAGAGTGTTCCGACGAGAGCAGTAGTATCAAGTTGGGTGACCACTTGGGAAGTTCTTGTTGAAAAATAAATCTGTGAGTGCATGAAGTTGTCCAAAGTGGACAATATCTTACTAGGAGGAAGAGGTTCGTTACAAATGGTATCAGAGCCTCTACCCAACCTAAAATGTGGCCAACAAGGACGTTGGACCCCATGAAACAGGGTGATTATAACGACCCGAAAGATCATGAGTGCGATTGCAGGGCAAACCTCGGATTGAGGGGCAAACCTCGAAGAAACCTGAGTATAAGAAAATCCTGGATTTGAGTATAGGCAAATTCCGAATTGTTACGAAAAAGGGGTCGTGTGCAATCTCACATTGCTTGAGGAGAAGATGGAAATGAAACATATATAAAGGATGTTTCCCCTATAAAGTAAAATACGTTTTGGGAGCACGATAACATCAGATCTTATAAGAACTTTGAAGTTAAGAGTGTTATAACAAGAGCAATATTAAGTTGGGCGACCATTTGAAAAGTCTTCATTGAAAGTAAATCTGTGAAGGCGTGAGGTTGCCCAAAGCGGACAATATATTACTGAGAATGAAAGGGTTCGTTCTAGAAAGGATTAATAATTTTGGAGTCCACTTGCAATCACAAAAAAGTGGATCCAATATCACTCACTCACATTTGGATGTCACTCATCAAGAGGAGGCATGATAGTTGAAGAGAGATAGCTCTCAAGTTTGAATTTCAATTGAAAAAAGGTTCACTGCCCTTGTCCTAAATCTTAAGAATTTCTTAAATACAACTTTCAAGAAGAATTAGGGTTACATTTACAAAAGAGGAGTATCACATGTGAAACTAACAAAAAGGAAGTAAGTACTCGGCTAATTGATAAATTTAAGTACCTAAACATGCCTATTTTGGTAATGTTCGCTTCCCAATCCCAAAATGTGTCCACCTGCTAACTTTTACATCAAGACCATACATAACATATTATATAGATTGCAAAAAAAGTGCATGGTTCTCCAATTGTGCATCATGTCTCAGTTAGGGCTTCAACTTCTCCAAGCACGGCAGAATTAATACTTTGGGGCGATGACTTGGTTGCAGAGTTACTAAGCTAACTAATGGCATGCATTATCTTATATTTATCTTTTGCATTATGGGTCTCCTCCAAGCTACTAAAAAATGATTTTCATGCAAAACAAATAAATAGGTTAGTGAGCCTCTTGGCTCGAGATCTTGTGAAAAGTCCCCTTAGCATATCATTTTTTTAATCACATGAAAAAGTTGTTAAACTTAATTCAAGACCTTCCTTCTCCCCCTCTTATGTTCAATCAACATGTAGAAAAATGTATATCAACTCTATCACTCATAGTACTTTGTTTATAAAAGGTGCAAATTTCATTTAGCTAGTAATAAAGAACTTAAAGTTTTACTAACCTTAAATTTATCATGCTCGTAAAACATATTTAACCAACTCTCAATGACCTTTTTTACAAATGATCAATCACAACACCTGACAAAGAATTAAATGTAAATCATCATTAGTAAAATATTTATAGAATTTTTGTTTCATAGTTTAAACAACTTCACAAATTACCTTATAACTATAAAACAAATAAATAATAATAATAAATTGAATAAGAACATGACAAACATTAGGACAATATATCATGCAAAAAAAAAAAATCATAGACAAATCAAAAGCCTTAAGAAAATTTCTTACAATTTCTGCTTGCAACCTATCACACTCATTAGATATAATAATGTTATGTTGTGTGAAATATTTTTTAAATTCATGCAAGATAAATGTACAACTTCTTTATGTTTGACGGTTAAGGGCAACATTTTATATGTTGAATTCTATCATGTGGCAAATCGAATCTATTTTTTTTTCTTTATTTATTTTTATTCCAACAATATTTCATAAATAATTGGTGTTTAGCTTGCGAAAAATTAATAATATGAATTATATTTCTAATTTTTTAAATAGAAATAGACTAAAATAGTCCTCGTTGAATGGTTAGTGATATCTTTTGGCCTTTCAAATTCCCCTAGTATTCATGAGGCTTACGCACTTTGTTATTAAAGATTTCTTGAGAAAATTCGTAATAGTATATTTTGATGTTATTTTAGTGTATAGCTTGGATCATTCTTTACATTTGAAGTATCTTAGAATCCTATTTGATACCCTATGAGAAACAAAGTTATATGGTAATCTAGGAAAGTGGTCATTTGTTCAAGAGATGGTTCACTTTCTTAGTTTCATCTCACTAAGCATGACATGAAAGCAGTTGAATCCAAGAACGAATATCTCAAGAATAAGAATCTAAGAACAAGAATTGAGTAGGTCGAATATCTTAATAGTGAGAATTCAAAGAAAATAGAGAAAGTTCCATTTTTTGTTTTGGGATAACCAAATACATCACATGGAGGAAGCTTAGTGTGGCGAGTTAAATGTAGCATTGATCTATTTCTTTTCTCAGATTTTGTAAAACCTATGATTGGCTGAAGTTTAGTTGTAAAAGAAATAAAAAAAAATGCAGCTTTTTTTTAAGGAGAAAGCATCTTTGCCAAAAATAGCCAAGAACTAGGTGCTTGGTTTTTTGCTAATATGGATACCTTTCTACTATTTTGTTCAGTTGTTGTCTAGGGTTTTTTGAACCCTAATTTTCCTCTTAAGGTATGATATTTAAATCATCCTTATGTCTCCTTTAAAGACAATGAACATAAACAACATTTCTTAATTTCAACCTGGAGAATTTCTCTCTAGTGGTCGCCTCCTTCTAAGTGTGCGTGAAAGTGATTCCCCCCTTTCGTGACTGTAGGGGTTTTTTGTTCAATACTACAACCTTCTTTCGCTTCTATTATGGAGTGAAAATCTTTAGCAATGACGTAGAAGCTCTCAAGTCCACTCTTGAAGTTGTCTCATCCGCAAGTTGGTGCAAAGGTTGTTGCAAAAACTTCCTTGTTTCAAGCCGAGCAGTGTGTCTTCCTTGAAAGGCCATTTATTCATCTCATCAAATCTTTACTCAAATTTTGGAGTATAATGTCCACACTCCTAGTGGGTGAATTTTTCCAAACATGAGTCTCTAATTCATCTTAATGCTCAAGTTATACCTATTATAAGTTACTCTTTTGCCCGGTCAAAATATTTCTTCTAGTCGATCCATTTGCAAGTTTGTGGTTTCATCTATTTAGAAGTACATCATCAAATTAAAATTTAAATGGGATCCATAACATTCATTCTCATTAGGAATTAATAAGATAATAGTAGCTAGTAATTAATATCCAATCACTAAAAACATGATTAGAGTTTCGGTTCAAAGTACAAAAGAATTTCGTCTAATAATTTCATTCATATCTCTCATCAAAATAACAAATCCCCTTTAAGGATTAACATATGATGTTTCTTTCCAACCATGAGTTTTGCATCAAGGAAGGTAATCAATAAAAGTTTTTGGCATGATCCCTTTTGGTTTCATGATTTTCTCAACTTGGTTTCCATAGTCGTAAGTCAAGTATCACACTCCACTTGCGTACTATGCGACCGGTGGAGCATCAACATGGAAGATTAATAGATGATCAAATATCCAAAGAAAGTCAAAAGTTCCGAAAGACTTTCTCACCCGATCAGAACTCCACTTGCTTCTTTTTATAAAATTACCCAATCTTTGAAAAACCAGCTTTGCTTCTTCAATCTGAGTTCATGCATTCAAAGCACCTGCCCTGCCTCTCCCAAATCCCTCCTAAAATTTGACTTTAAACCCACGTGATTAGTTGGAAACATAGCGATTGTCAATTAAGTAGCATGCTACACAATAATCAAATCAATTAATGTACGTTAGTATGGCAATAACTGTAATCTTTTGATTTAATGTACTTTGACTTTTATGTTCTATCCATCTCTTCAAACAAATCTCTGAATGTGCATCACTTTAGATTACGGTGATTATTTTTAATCATTAGCGATCAATGAAAGCCCCCCCGTCTATTTTAAGAGACGGACTCCCTAATCAATTAAAAAATAAATTTAATTGCTCCTCAAAGAGAGAGAGAGAGAGAGAGAGAGAGAGAGAGAGAGAGAGAGAGAGTTCAATTGGATTGGTTTGAAAGAAATAAGAGAAAATTACGTATCAAGCGGATAAGGAAATAAGGTCGCCTTTATGGTCCAAAAAAGGTTCGTGGTCCCACACGAGGGCTTGCTATTTAGTGGGACCCACGTTAAGGGGAGGGAAGTGGGTCCCGAAGTGAAACCGCGCACATGAGGGTAAGGTCGGGCGGCTGCCAAATACCGTCCCAAATGTATGGAGTTGGTACCGTGTCGGAAGCTCAGCTTCTATTTCTTAATAACTCCTATTTGCACCTCGAATTACGAATCTGCCACCGTCATCTTTTTGTATATAAAAACATTTTGTCATTACTTAAATATTTTATTAAGTGGTATTTAGTTGTTTAAAGTTCAAAATAAACCTTAAACGTTGGTAGTAGTCCAACATAAACCTTTAAGGTTGTTTGTTTTACAAGATGATTTACGAATCGAACAAATATTTATATATTATTTTAATTTTAATTTCAAAAAATCAAATCAACCATCACGAGAAACTCATTAATTATTTTTGTTGCATCGCGTTACGTTGTTGTCTTATTTTAAAAAAATTAACTAAATAAATAAATTATTTGTAATTTGATTATTAATTATAAATTTTATTGCAAGAGAACTCACTTGGACCATTTTTATGTGATGTCTTACCAAACTTAATTCAATTATAAGAAATACAAAAGCTGTACCATAACGTTTGGCGCAACACTTTGTCACCTACGGTCTCGTATCAGGATGGATATTTGTTGTTTCTTTTTTGTTTTGGTAAAAAAGAAAACATTCAATTAAGACAAACTTAGTTGGTTATCAATAGATTAGATTAGATTAACGTGTCAATTATGAATCATCCATCCTCATTATTATTGAAATTTTCGTTAAATTCTTAAACTAGTTTTACCGAGTAAAGTAGTTTAACGGCCATCTTAGTAATTTAGGATGCCTTTTTTAAAATATTAATTATATTATATGATAATGATTAATCAATCCAATTATTGAGAGTTACGCGTGGCCAGATTCATCTCAAAGGTCGTACAAGTAGTGATGCCGATTTGCCGGAGGGAGTAAAGCATATAAACTCATTTAAAGGTGGTGACAAAACAATAGTTAATTGATTAGGAAAGAAGCAATATATTCTATGTAAATAATTACGTGTATAAAATGGAAACTTCTAATGACTAAACCTAACACAAAATAAATAAATAAATAAATAAAAAGGGAACGGTTGAAAAAGCTACAATGTAATAACACCATGCACCACCAATTTATGTGCTTTTATTATTATCTAGATTTCTTATTTGGGTAGTGGTCAATGGTTTAAATTAGAGTCAACGTTATTACTTTATCAATAAATAAATGGTCATTTATCCTAGATTCTATAATTGCTAGTGAACATTTTGCACTTGAACAAGAACAAAAGATGTGTTTGGGGCTCTCTTTTGATTGTATTTCTATTTTATACGAACAAAGTTGGATGGAAAAGAGGAGTTATTGAGAAGAAGGAAGGCCAAAAAGACTGGTAGAATGGCCAATCATATCAGAACTCTATGAATAAATGCAAACAGTGCAAGTGAGATAAGATTTGGATGGTGGGTATGACCCATTTTCCTCTATTTTGGGTCAACTTTATGAATAGACCTCAGTCATCACAACATCTCCACCGTGCTTCTTCTGCCTTTTTCTGTATTTTCATCTTTTGGCAAACCACAGCCGTAATCAGCAACGTCAAGTCTCGTCGTTTTGGGCTCATATTCTTTTATTCAAAGTTATTAGATGGGAGATTTTCTCTAACTTTTGCCTTCTAAATTATTGATGACAACACTTATTTAAAAAGTAAGGATAAATTAAATGGCTATTTTACTTCTAATACCGTAATGTTTGGTGGACATGTGCACGTGCAAAGTGTGTACATTTGTTATTCCTAAAATACCCCCCAATACCTCTCTCTCTCTCTCTCTCTTCCTCTCTACAACTGGTTCGTTCTCTTCTTTCACTGGTGGTGACCTCGATGGCAGCAGGGTCACTTCTTCCGATCCTTTCTTTTTCGCCGGCCCATTTCCTCAATGGAACACATTGGCTTTTCCCTTCCTTTTTGGTGGTTGTGCCTTCTTGGTTAGATTGTTCGCCGACCATTGCCATCTGTGATTTATTTGCCGCCATGAGCAACGCCGTGCACTAATCTATCAACGTCTACTCTGTTACTTTCTCCAGTTGGTAGTTGGATTAATTTGCATGTTTTGGATGACTGCAACTTCATCCTTGAGAATTTAATTTTATTGTTCCGTATCATTAGGGGTTTGCTTTCTGTTGCTCATCTTCCAGATGTAGCAAATCCAAGCTTCTTCACTGCGGAATGGAAATACGTTGGGGATCGGGGGCATTGAAGAGAGGAACAAAAGCACTTTCGGAGGATGAGACGATTGAGGACCAGAGGTCCAAGCCATCAGATTTTTCCTTCTTCTTGAGCAAACGGAAATATGGGTACAGTTGAGATGGACTAAAATTGGAAGAGAAAGTAGAGAGAGAGGGAGAGAGAGAGGACCTTTTTTGGAAAATAAATTATGCATGTGCTTTGTCCAGTAAGTTTTAACGAAAAAAGCAACAGCAAGATGCAAGTCGCTCACAGTATATAACCTGAAACAATAGAGGTAAGATTGCACAGCGCTCAAAATAAAACCAGTAGTGAGGATAAAAGTTGCAGGTTCCCATTTATACTACTAAGGAAGGTATAGTAAATGCCGATAAAAATGCGAAATTGATGCCCACGCTCACAACTTCTTGTTCAACTTCAGCAAATCGCACTGGATGCTCACAAGTTAAGGGTCAGGCCTAGTTTTTCTTGACTAGGATGTTAATTTATGCATAATTCAACGAAACATTCATACGAATAATTAAATGGAACAATATTTGATTGATCAAAGAGGCAACATTGAAGGCTAAATCCCTGGATTAAGCTTTTTATACACATATCCTCCTCCACTCCCATCAATTTCCATGGAAGGAGATAGCCCACCCACCACTCCATCTTCTCCCATTCTCCTCCTCCTCTCACTGTTCATCCATTGCAGACTTTTCTTTCTTTTGTTTTACATTTAACATGGTCATATTCGTAAGATTAAATAAATAAAAATAAAAGATTAATCAGTCTCGAGAAATTATAGAAAGTCAGTTGTTTGATTTCCGTAGCAGCCATTTCTTCTACCGCCCTCTCGCTGTCACTGACATGGGTTTGTAAACTACCTCAAATAAAGTAAGATTTCTGCTTCACCCTTTGGATCTGATTTCCATATTTTCTGCCGAGAGAAACAAACGTTGAAAAAGAGGGCTTTTTCTGCTGATACACAAGACATGATAACCAACACTAACTTTAATTCATCGACTGTACTGATACTATCCCCGTATTCACTTACAATCACAAGAACAAGAGATGGAGAACATAAACTAGTGATTTTAGATCTCCCCCATTATTCTGCGTAATTGGAAGCTGCAGTTTTCTGAATGTTATTTCATTTCCAAGCTTCTGTAATCCAAAACATTGCTTTTCAACCCCAAGAAATCATAAGCGGCGTTGCCTTTGCCATGGCCGCCACTGCAGCGGCAATCTTTACTGCTCTGTAATCCCAAGCTACAAGAAAAGCAGAGGCTTTTCCCTCCAGTCTTCAGTGACTCTGGCTGGGGTTGATATGGGGGGCTGATTCTTAGCTCCAGGTTCAAATCTGGACCCTGCTCTTCGATGGGCGATTTGATTTCTTTGCAGGCTGACTCGGCGGTGATTTTCTCTTCAGATTTAACGGCGGAAGCAGAAAATGATATCCTCGCGGAGGACAACTCCTGAGCTGGCTCCTTGACAACTCTATGAGTTGCAGGGTCGATTCCTCGGTTCAAAAGCTTTCTTCTTATATGGGTGTTCCAGTAGTTCTTTATCTCGTTATCTGTTCTTCCTGGCAATCTTCCGGCAATCAGAGACCATCTGCAGAAAATATTAAAAAAAAACAGAGAAAATACCATCAAAATCAACGAACTCAAGATCCTCTCATTATTAACCAACGATAACGTTGAAAGAGAAAAAGAAAACTGAGCTAATTGAACATACTTGTTTCCGAGAAGACTATGGAGTTTGATTATGAGCTCGTCTTCTTCATCTGTGAAATTGCCTCGTTTAAGGTCGGGCCGGAGATAGTTAATCCAGCGAAGCCGGCAACTTTTTCCGCAGCGAAGAAGGCCGGCGGCTTTGGGGAGCGAGCGCCAGCTGCCCTCGCCGTGCGCACGGATGTAAGCAATAAGTCGTTCGTCTTCTTCCTTGGTCCATGCGCCTTTGTTAGTATGAGCTTTCTCGCAGCAAGGAGACCTCCCCATTGATTAGACCCAGAAGAGAAACACCAAACCAGTCGCTTATACCAGCTCGAGGAAATCAAAATCGTTTGTTTTCTGCAGTTTTTCGAAGCAATTGGATCCGAGGCTTCCCTTTTTGCGTCGCTCCAACAATTTTAACACCCCCTTCCAAAAATTGGGAAATGTGCCTTTATAAGCTTTTGACTCTTCTTAGCTCTAGAGAGAGAGAGATGGAGAGAGAGAAAAAGCAAATGCTTCTAGATGCGAGTTGGTGAGACAGGTTAGAGGGAGTGGAAGGTGGGTTCTCTCTCATAATAATATATCCCAGTGGATGATTGATTATGTAACAAGGTGAAGATACATTTACAAAGGGTGACAGACTATCAACTTCCTAAAAACAACTTCATTAAACATAGAAAAAAAATCAAATTTCAGAGTAAGCTTATGCTTTGTCTTAATTTTTATTTTCGGTCACGACAATAATAAAATACCATAGACCACAAAAATAGAGATCCTTTTACTTTCTCGCCATTTGTGACTAACCAAACAAACACTTAACAGATCAATAAACCAATAATTTTATGCTGCCAATAAAATATTTTCCTCGCCTTTACTTTGCAGCTCACAGTTCTACCAAAATGGGTCTTGTTTTATTAGAAATTGAACTAGAATTGACTGATAATATATGGGAATTGGATTTGCAGTTGATGTGCAAGTGCAAAAAAGATGATATTTTTATGGGTTGTTAGTTGTGGTGGGTATGTAAAGTTATCAGTCATTTTTTGGGTGTGTATAAATGGTGGTTGTGATTCTTTATTCTTCATGTACACACTCTAGAGAGAAAGGAGTGATGGGTTCTAGAAGGTTTAGGGGTTTGGTACTAAACATGATGATGATGAAAGAAAGAAAGAGAGCTTTCTCTTTTTCTCTGAAAATAAGGGAAAGTAATGAATGAGGTTGTGGTTGGATTGGGCTTTGGTTCACCTTCCACCTGAACCTTTTGTTGCAAGTCTAGACAAAACTAAGGTAGGGTTAGGGAGGAGAGAGAAAGTCTGAGTTCACCCTTTTTGTTGCTATCTCCTTGTCTAATTCATGACATTGTTTCATTTTGCTACCCACCATATGAAATTGAAAGACATCCCTCTCTTGCATTAACACCAAGGAATCATGGGTAGGAGCTGTTTTCTTGAGAGAGAGACAGAAAGAGAGAGAAAGATCACTTTGATTATGAAAATGTGGAAGTTTTACTAACCTTTTCACACCCTTTTCTGGTTGTCTTTTCAATCCATTTCAACCGTGTTATAAATTCACTAATCAAGCCATGCCAAGAATTATGGGCCATATGTTGCTTAAAGTTCCTCTCTTTCATGCAAAAATTAAAACAACAATTCAATTGAGGCATAAATGAAGCCATTAAGTGTGAGGTATTAGGTGTAATTAATGCTGTTTACAAGAAGACCCAAAGGGAGATTAAATGGAAAAATAGAGCTGACCAAACTGCCTTCCATCTTCGATTGGACTGCCCTAATTCAGTTGTCTTAATCAGTTAGGTCTCTTGATATTAGCCATTAGGATATGGTCTCTATCCCGGCCAGACTTCCACATAAAAATGTCCTTAAAACACATGGGTATGGGCATGAGACGGCAGGAGGAACAACCCTAAAAAGCAGACATCAAAAAGGTATAAAAACGGTGGGGGAGAGAGAGAGAGAGAGAGAGAGAGAGAGAGAGAGGATTCAAAATTCCAAAGGCGTGTTTGGTTAGCAACTCAAAGGGTAATGTATGGTAGGAGAGGAGATTAATGGATGACAGCCAGGCCATTTGCACGTGGAATTCATGTGCTTACTGAGAAAGACCCTTCGGAAGGGCTATTCTAAAAGCACTCACCTACCTCTTTGGCTGTCTCTTTCCCTGTGGGGGCTCCCTACTAACTAAGCTCGCACTTGAACCAATTTCAAATTGACCCACTTACCACTCACATAAAGCTTCCAACTTTTCCCTCCTCTCTCTCTCTCTCTCTCACCATCATTTTTTTCCACAATGTTTGGTAAAACTTACTGATGCGCACAACACAACTATTTACGTACATCTCTCTCTCTCTCCACATTTGCCAATACGATCATTCTGTACGTTCTTTAATCTGATTATCGATCGAGACTACATAAATAATTAACTGTTTGACATAAAAACTATAATTCTGAACTAAATACTTGAAATCTAATAATTTTATATCGTATTTAATCATTTGAAAGAACTTGATTTTGTGACTGTCAAAATAAAATAATTGAAATTTTTTGTATATCATGTTAAAATTCTATCAAAAGGCTCTCTTTGAGCTTCATCTAGCTGAGTCTGACTCTTACAACATCTGTATCTGGCAGCCAAGAAAGAGCAATCATCAGAAAGTTAGATCTCTGGTATGCTCTTCAAAGATATTGGCAGAGAAGCAGTGTCTATAATATTGAAGTAGTACGATCATGTCTTCTCCACATTCTAACTTTTCCAACTACAATTATTCATCACAAACTGTTCAAGATTTTGCTGCGTCCAATCACTGTTCCTACTTTTGAGAGGCCCATAAAATAAGTCAAAGTTGACAACTTGAGCAATCTACTGACTTGAATGACTATAATTTTCTCTCAGTAGAAGCAAAAACAAAGAAAACAAGAGCTTTTGTTTGTTTGGAGTTAAAATCTGAAAAGCTTAACCAATTCAAGGCAAAGATTCAGGGGGAACTCCTCCATTGCAGCTCAACTCAAATTCATCCGTTCTTTGAATCTATGAAATGATATTTTCTGTTGATTCTTTTATTGGTAACCATGTCTGAAAGTGGGATCTCAACACAACCCAATTATTCTAATTCAACACAACCACATCTTAAGAAGAAAACTCAGTTTAAGCTTCCTTTTCCAGACTAAAAGAAATAAGAAAACTCACTTTTAGACTTGAATTTACAACCTTACACTGCATATATCCTCAGATTTACTGAAATATGAAAGAAACGACGGGTATAATTGTGCCTTGGAGAGAAGTAGACCCATTCTTGAAGAGATAGTAATGACTTCTACATGTAATTTATCATTAATGGGAGGCTCATGACTTATTAATCGAACAATATAAGACAATTTAAACAGCTATAATTGTGATTTCTTTCATTTACAATACATATGTGTGGAATCCCCGGTACTCTCAATATAATATTATCCGCTTTGAGCAGAGACCGCATGACTTTGTTCTTGAACTATACTCAAAACGTGTTGTACTAAATAAGGAGTAGAACTCGACTTATAAGGCATCACAAATTTATTAAGTTTCCTATATTTTTAAAGATATTTGGAGATATTTACCATTATATTTAGAGTTTATTTGATCATATTTAAACACTCATTTTGTACAAATTTATTCATGTTAAACCTAGTCTTTATTTCGTCAGAAACTCGTAAATTGTCTTCTCGCTTCTGCAAAATCTCCAAAGTAATCGTAAACTTAATATTCTTTGACCTTCAAACAAGTAAACACATAAGTTTACATGCTTGAGGGAGATAGTTAGGATTTTTAATATTCTTAGTTTTTTCATAGAAATCCTTCAATTATGATTTTTTCTTCATTTTCTTTCACTAATATGCAACAAATCTATAACTAGGTTAATTCAGAGGTAAATGATATTTGTCATGATCAAGAGTTTACATACCAATGATAGAGGTAAGTAATGTTTTATGCGTTGACTCATCAGTTTGCATTACAAAGTGCTAGGTTAAATAGTTTTATTATGATAAGACTATGAGGACTTGATTATTATTACGTTATGACATTAATGATTTGAAAATTTGTTTAATCATTATAATAGGATGATGTTTACGATTGATATTAGGTTTTATGATTATATTGATGATGATAACGCAAGAAGATGTGTTATAGTGTAGACTTTAGATTATGCCGTATTATTAGATGATACAATTATACTGATGATGATGTCGCTCTGTAACACCCTGAGAGAACCCGCGTTCTCGGTGCACTACAGTGCATCTACACAGTACACACACTAACACTTAACATAACTCACTCAATTTAATACACTTTTCGTTTTCAAATCATTTTCAAAAGAACATTTGTGAGTATAAAAAATTTTCGACTCGATTTGAAAACAATTCGCGTCCCGAAGAAGGAACACGAAATCCTCAACATAAAAAAAAATTACGCAGCGGAAAGGAAAACCATTTAAAATAGTTTAAAATAAAACGGTAAGACTCGAAATCCTAGGAAAGAATCCAACGCACCCCTCGAACCACACAATCCGTTGCCGCGCACTCACGTCCCCACTTCGACACCCCGCGCGCACCCTCGTGGTGCCACACGTGCCAACTCAACGTCACTGTGTCTCGCGCACGCTCACAGCGCCGCGTGCCCCACGCACCCTGCCACTGTACAGCACGTCCGCGCGTACGCCCTCACCCGGCGTCGCACGACCCGTGAGTACCCGCAGGGCCGCGTGCTCCGCGCACCTGCGATCACGCCGCACTCTCACGCTCATCTACACTTCTCTAGCATTCACTGTACACACCTCAACCTATTCCATATCCTTTCGACTCCCAACCCCTCTCTCGACATTTTGGCAGAGTAACGCCTAAAAACTGGCTATCTCAAAAATTTAAAACCCTACACACAGTTCACCAAAAACCAACTGTATTTATCTATCCATCATCCAGAGAAATCACCATAACAAAATCAGAGTATGAAGACAACGAAATCCATCAAATGCAAATGAAGAAAATTCACAGTATAGAGCAATACTATACTCTATCATATAGAAATACATACGCGTCCCCAAAACACTACAACCACCCTATACAATTCTGTACAACCGACGTCTATACAAACTTCTCTATCTGCATAAATACCCGACAAAAATAACAACCCAATGCATCTCACCGTCACCTTCCACCACCACGGGTCGGGTCGCCCTAACAAAATCTGTCATCCGGTGCCTCGGTCGCACGCCGCCAACCATCCTATGCTTCAGGACTAGGCTCTCGAGGCTCACCAACAAGGTCGTCAGCACCTACACCACAAAACACACAACATAAGCCTAACGCTCAGTAAGTAATGCGATATGAAAGTAAAAGCCGACAATGCAATCCTATCACATGCAGTCTCTACACTCACACTCATGTTGTCACATCTGTGACGCGTTGTGTAGCCGCACCTGGGTAAGGAGGAACCTAACGCCACCCTACACCCTGACACGTAGCCACCGTCCCAGACTCCCCAGCAACGAGGCTCACAAGCTACACACACGCATCACCACACGGCAACCACATCAGGGTAAGGGTGTACCTCGCGCCACACTACATCCTGACACGTCGCCCCCGTCCCAGCCTCCCCAACACGGGGCCACACACACGTTTCGCGACAGCCCAGTCGGCCCACTCCTCAAGCGGAATCCGCGACTGGTATTGCACTGGCCCACATACTAGTAGGATCCGCGGTATCACTGTCCATCACCCTCACCGTCAACATATTCACGCCGCATGATGGCCCAGCCGGCCCACTCCTCGAGCGGAATCCGCGACTGGTGAAGCACCGGCCCGCACACTAGCGGGATCTGCCGTACCACCGCCACACGTCTCACCACATATTCAAAACCATTTTCGTTCACGTTTTTAAAATATGATGCATGTCAAACAATACGCACGCACACCACAATCAAGCACATAAACCCTAAAGTTCTACGGTGTAGGCCTATTTGGGCAAAACGCATGCATGCACTACTTACCTGGCGTCCTAAGCTCGCTCGACGCACAACTTTGCCAAAAAGTGTCTCAACCTAAAACACAAATAGTCACCTATCAATTTTCGTCTCAAAATTCACCAAAATAAATTAAAATAACCTTCCTTAACTACACTCATGAAATTCCAACTAAAACGGTTCACTGGTTTGGTTCGGCTAAAAACCAGCCTAAAGTTCGGACGCGCAAATCTTTTGCGTACTTTAACGAAATCGAGTGATTCAAGTGGCTAAACGTCCCTTTATGAACCTAGTTTAACATACCAGGACGGATTTTAAAACGGTAAGCCGCAACTAGGTGGAAAAATCCCAAAACCGAATATGCCATTTTATCCAATTTTCACATTTTTGTTTCCTTCCATCAAAACTAGTTTTACGCATCAAAGATGACTACGCTACTATCACACGTTGAAATTCTATGAAAAATGCTCGCTAATTCGACTCGGACCAAAATCCGCCATAAACTTCCGACGCGCATAACGTTTGCGTCGGATTTCAGAATCGAACGAAGGACTCCAGTAAGGCGCCCAAATCGTCGGTGGCATAATTGGTCGGAAACCCGTCCTTCGCGGTCGTCGGCAGAAACACTCGGCTCTCACTTCGAGAACTCGAGCTGCTGAAACCGAGCGGGTTCGGTTCGTCGAAATAGCAGCACTTGCTCGCAACTCACCTCTCACACTCGCGTTCGTCGGCCGTTGATCGCAGCTCCAACTTCGACACACGATCGCCTTCGCTCCCCGGTCGTCTTCTCTCAGCACTCGGGTGCACTGCGGTAACAGCTGAATGACTTCTTCCCAAAGCCATTCGGGTGTTATATATATATATTTTTAATTCAAACAAATAACAATTTACCTAAACTCCCTCACGTGTTTTTATCGTCCGTAATTTCGTTGAATTCTCGACCTCCCGACTTTAAATTCTGAAAACCATCACAAAAGTAGGCTCCGAGTCTTATAATTTAATTTTTTCGTTGAAATATTTCTCAAAACTCCGACCGAGATTAAATTAAAAGTTTCGAAAATTTAAAATTAAAAATCCAAAATTTCTGGGTCATCACATCCCCCCCACCTTATAAGAATTTTGTCCCCAAAATTTACGTACCGAATAAGTTGGGATACTGCCGCTCCATATCATCACGTCGCTCCCAAGTAGTTTTCTCCACACCATGGTTGCGCCACATCAACCTGACCAGCGGAATCTCCTTGTTGCGTAGCACCTTCACAGCTGATCCTAAGATCCTCACTGGCTTCTCCTCGTAGGACAGCGTCGGCTGGATCTCTATATCCTGTTGTGGCACTACTTGAAAGGGATCGCACATACACTTCCTCAGCATCGAGACATGGAAAACATCATGGATGACATCCATCGACGCAGGCAACTGAAGCTGGTACGCAGTTCTGCTAATCCGCTTGACAATCGAGAATGGTCCCACAAACCGAGGGTTGAGCTTCCGCCGCTTTCCGAACCTCACCACTCCCTTGAACGGCGAGACCTTCCCTCATTAAACTCCAACTCCCGACGCCTCTGATCAGCATAACTCTTCTGTCGACTCTGAGTCGTTTCAATCCTCTTCTGTATCACAGAAATCTTGTCGACAGTCTGCTGTAAAATCTCGGGACCTATCAATCGGGCCTCCCCAACCTCATCCTAATATAATGGCGACCTGCACTTCCTTCCATAGAGGGCTTCGTATGGCGCCATACCAATGGTTGACTAATAGCTGTTATTATACGAGAATTCCACTAGCAGTAAGAACTTGCTCCAAGTCACCTGAAACTCCAACACACAGGCCCTGAGCATATCCTCTAGAATCTGTATAGTCCGCTCTGACTGCCCGTCGGTCTGAGGATGAAAGGCCGTACTGAAATCTAACCTGGTGCCCATAGCCTTATGCAAACTCCTCCAAAACTTAGACGTGAACCTGGGGTCTCGGTCTGAAACGATCGACACCGGAATCCCATGAAGTCTGACTATCTCCTGAATATACAACTGGGCAAACTGATCCATCGTATAAGTCATCCTCTCAGGCAAAAAGTGAGACAACTTCGTCAACCTGTCCACAATCACCCAGATTGCGTTATGTCCCTTGGCAGTCCTTGGCAGTCCCACCACAAAATCCATGGTGATTCGCTCCCACTTCCACTCCGGTATAGGCAATGGTTGGAGCATCCCAGACGGTCGCTGATGCTCCGCCTTCACCTGTTGACAGACTATGCAGGTCTCAACATACTCAGCCACTGCTCGTTTCATGTTAGGCCATCAATAGTGCTGCTTCAAATCCCTGTACATCTTAGTGCTTCCCGAATGCACAGAGAAAGCAGATGAATGAGCCTATGATAATATATCCCTCCTCAGCTCCTCATCCTTCGGGACGTACCACCTATCTCAAAATTGCAGAATCCCGTCCTCTGAATAGCTAAACTCAGAATCAGATCTGTCCTCCATACTCGCCTTCAGCTCGCTACACTCTGAGTCAGTCTCCTGACTCTGCCTGATCCTGTCCAGAATAGTCGGCCTCAACGACAAGACCGAAAGAGTGGCTGCCAGATCAGAAACTACCTCTAGACCAAAACTCTACATCTCTGTCACCAACTCAACAGGCACTATCGTAGTCATGACAGAAGTCGAAGCCGTCACCCTACTCAAGGCATTCGCTACCACGTTCGCCTTCCCCGGGTGGTACCTGATCTCCACATCGTAGTCCTTGACCAGCTCGAGCCATCTTCTCTGTCTCAAATTCAGCTCATTCCGCATGAAAATGTACCTCAAACTCTGATGGTTTGAGTAAATCTCGCACTGCTGCCCATACAAATAATGCCTCCAAATCTTGAGTGCAAATACAACCGCCGCCAGTTCCAAATCGTGAGTGGGATAATTATGCTCGTAAGCCTTCAACTGGCTAGAGGCATAGGCAATAACTACCTCTAGACCAAAACTCTGCATCTCTGTCACCAACTCAACAGGCACTATCGTAGTCATGGCAGAAGTCGAAGC
>CM039521.1:16027485-16121386 GCA_022433055.1 Begonia peltatifolia
GAGAGAGAGAGAGAGAGAGAGAGAGAGAGAGAGAGAGAGAGAGAGAGAGAGAGAGAGGTGAGTATGCAATTCATCGATTTCTGAGGGTGAGATCGTGTTCTTGGAGCTTGGAGCTTGGAGCATTAACCTTTGTGAAGGAACATCGAGGGTAAGTCGATTTCTTCTCTTTATTTTTGGATCCGTAGTTAGGGTTTTGGTTTGAGGACGGATTCGGGCAATGGAGCTCAAATCCATTCAATCATTCTGGATTGTTGGCATTTTTAGAATGTATGCAGGTTAAATCACCATTTGGAGGAGCAGAGCGATGGAGGAGAGCGAGTTTCACAAACTCCCTTTTGCTGAAATAGATCGGTCGTACATTCCAGTGATGACCTGATATCATGGAGTGTCGATACTTTAGAAGAAGTGTCAACCAGGGAATATTTTATTTTTAAATAGTGTCGACACCTCAGAGGGAAGTATCGACCGCTTGTGTATTTTAAGGTTAGAAACCGAGACCTCAAAAATGTCAACCAAGTGAAGGAAGTGTGGATAGCTAGGCCATTTGTGAGAGCTCAGAAGAGTTGACCGATGGGTGGAAATGTTGACCGTAGGGCAAATATTTTGAGTAAGTGTCGACCGCTTTGGTTAAGTGTCAACCGCACAGCCTTGGCTTTGGATGAACACACCTTAGCAAAGTTTGCGCTATTTATAAAGTTGCTAGATTGGGTTTCCAATCTCGGTATAGGACTCATTCATGTCTTCTCTTAGTGTTGATCGGAATAATTATAACCTTTTTTTATTTAGGTTCAGAAGAGTTTGTGAATTTAGAACTAGTTGCTAAGGTTGTCACTCCAATGCGCAAGAAGAATAGCAATCGTCGAGGTAGAGACTTTATATTATTTACATTGCATCATTCTTTTTCGGAAAAGCCCTATTTTGATGAGTTGCCACGGGTATTTAATTTAAATGTGAGTGATTAAGTCTTTCTTGTTCTTACTACGTTTATTGGTTGCGTTGTTAAATATTATTTATCTATGCATGATTATGAAGTGATGAAGAGAACTAGGAAGAAAGATTTTGTTACTAAAATTGTTGATACCGACTTTAGGGAAACAATGAATCTTAACTCACTTGTTTGTTGGACAAACTATATCTTTTCTTTTGAGTTTAGGATAAAGATCAAATCATATGCTAAGCTTGGTAAAATGTTTATTTTTGATAAATCTAAATTGGAGGATACCAAGTGTTGGCAAAATGGAAAGGATAGTTTTCATGTTGAGCTTATTGTTAAATGGTTTGATTTAACATGAGATTTGGATATCTTAGACTATATTCCTGGTTTAGACTTTATGATTTGAATTTTGAAAATGATATGCCCTTCTATGATTCTGTTATTATGGTCATGAACTCTTGCTTACAAATTAATAGCAATGAACTAAACCGGTTTTTAAGAGTGACTCAAGATCACTATTGGTGGTTAAAGGGTTTTCAATTATCTATCTTGATGGATGACTATATTTTAACCCTACTAACCTAGAGAGTATGACATACTTACGACCCGATCCGACAAGCATGAACCAAAGTACGCGTTTTAATTATTATATATCTATTAATTGGTTTGTGAGTTTTGTAGGAAAAAGTTTTCTTAAAGGTTGGAATTTTCAAAAAGAGAATTTGTTTTCCCATTTACAAGTTGTGTAACTCAGCTATTATTTAATTTTTAGTTTATTTTTGATGAACAATGACCTTTACGTAATTTTGGCAAAACAATTAGCTTCTATATTTAATCATGCATAATTAGGCATTAGTGTTAAATTGTGTGGTTATGATTAGTGGTGGCTTAAAGGTTTAAGGGCAAATTGGACATAAACATTTTACCCCAACACTTAATCCATATAGCTGTTTCAATTGAGCCTTACTTAAGGCCTTGAGACTCAGTGACTCTGCAACCCACGCAGAACGTTTCAACTAGATTTAAGGGCTCAACAACGATCCTCAGGAACATTCGGCGAACGCTACACGAATCGCTTACCTGGACGGACGCTGACCAGCAAATTGTGGTTCTCCCTATAAGGTCCTTGAACTAGCAGCGACAGCATGGAACGCTCCCCTCTAGGTAGCCTCAAGCTCCATTCGGTTATCTCATTGCCATAGCCATCCAAACAACTAGTAAGTTTGCATTTCCATTTCTTCAGCAAGCCTTAGCCGCCTTAAGATATAAATGCATCGCTTTTAGAGTTTGTAGTCATTTCTCCTTTTGATTAACAGAAATAAAGACTTTTAACTCTCTAAAAATCTAGAAGAATTTTTGGTTACCATCAAGGTAAGTTATGGTTCAGAGCCGTGAGGAGTGTGCCTATTGATCACAAGCTCAAGGTTGCTTGTGATCTCTTACTGCCTCCCTTTCCTCTCTATTTCAAAGTCTAAAAGGCTGAGGATGTAAAACTAGTCTCCAACAACTATTGTTTTTTCAAGAGAAGACATGCATAAAAAATCATAACATAAGATAACCTCTCGGTTAGCCTAGGGTTTTCACATCTTCTTCAATTCCATTACATTCTCTCATCATCCATTTCATGTTCTGTTCTTGACTTTTAATTCCATTCTCCGCTACAATTTTTTTATCCATCATTTAAGATTCTGATCTTCACACATCTAGCTTCATTTCTTCCCATTTGATTTCCATTCTATCTCCATTTTATCATTGCAGCTTTATTGTTTCTTTGGTTTCACTCATACCCAAACACTAAGCATTTTAGTGGATATTAACACGGATCTTTTCAGCCCATGTTTGTGTCACATAGTGTCGCCATTTCTGAATAGCTATAACTATTGTCACTAGTTCATATTCACAAATTTAATAAGTTTAACATATTAAGATAAGGATTGACTTAAACAAACAATTGGACATGATGTTAACTTAAAAAATATTTTAAAGTTAATATATTTTTTTATGATAAATCTCTCTATTCAAGCTTTAGTTGATTAATGATTATGTCGATAATCAGTAAATGATATATTCATCTATTGCTTCTTATTGAAAATACCCTTTAAGAGTGATATTTAATCTTTCTAACGTGTGTGTTCAAGATTTTTCAGTTTTCAACAAACCTTTAAAAATTGAAGTTAAATATTTGCAAAAATGTCTTCAAAGTGTCAACTAAAGTGACAACGTATCGATCGATAGTCATATTTAAGAAAGTCTAGAAATCATCAACTATCGATCGCAGACTAATGCAGAAATTTCATAGAATTTTAAGTGTCGACCGGACAGTAATAGTGTCAACCGCAGAAACTAATGCAAAAATGCCT
The DNA here is from genome assembly GCA_022433055.1 of Begonia peltatifolia. Taxonomy (NCBI): domain Eukaryota; kingdom Viridiplantae; phylum Streptophyta; class Magnoliopsida; order Cucurbitales; family Begoniaceae; genus Begonia; species Begonia peltatifolia. The sequence goes on from CM039521.1 coordinate 16,030,780, forward strand.
GAGAGTTTCAAGTGTTGACTAGACAATGATAGTGCGTAGAAACTAATGCAGAAATTCTAGAGAATTTCAACTGTATATCAAAATGTGATAGTGTTGACCACATGCTCAAATCCAAAAATTTCAGAAGCCATAAAGTGTCTACCAAGAAGTCAAAGTGTCGACTGAGTTATTGAACGACTTTTAAAATAACACACAATGTCAACAAAGTGTCAACTGAACAAGAGGAAGTTCAACCACACTAACCTTTTTCTGAAGACTCTTATAAATAGAACAATGAAAACTCATGAAGAAAACTGAATCTGAAAAATGACAACGAAGTGTTGTAGTATCAAAACTTGAAAATCTTTTCCTTCAATTGATCCATTACCTCTCCTAGTTTATCAACTGGTGATTGTATGCATTGAGAGTGTGTGAGATTTGCAATCGTCAGTATTTCGATCTTATTATTATTTGTGAACGTGTAAAGAGCGAAACCTAAAGAAAAGTCTTGTAAGGCATTTATTGATGCCCGGAAGATCAATCGAGTGAACTTAAGAAATTGAGATTGAGAGGAATCTTCAACGAGGAGCTTTAAAACACGTACGTAGGCAAGATTGGCAGAATTGCGTTAACAATTCAGTTGCATATCTTCTCTCTAAAACTCTTTAGAATTTGCTCACTATAAATTATAACTCTGAAAAATTAATCTTATTGTTTGAAAATATTACTAAATTTAAACTCGTATTAATTAGTAAGTTAAACACAAATTTTTTTTAATAATCTAATTAATCTCCCCTCTTAAGTTATTTTCAATCTTACGATTGATTATGTAAAAGTATTACTCATAATACACTACCAGAAGTATATGTTTCTATTACAAAAGTCTTGGAAGTTTGGAAGTGCTAATACTCACATTGTAGTCATAGAATGTTTTAAGCGTTAAAAGCTTCATCGACCTCTAAGCAAAACCATCATTCTTAACTTGTTGAGTAAGAGACATCGTTTCGTTGATTAAATTTGCCTTCCATCCTCACAGTAGTCATTGCACAATTGATTAAATTTTTCTTGCATTCATTGTTACTTGGGAGGCTAAACTGTTTGTTCCAAATATTCAATATGAGATTAAGCAAACTGACATTTTCTTATATTAGTTTACAATTTTTAACTTATCAAAATAGAGAATATTGTGTCTAGATGCTCAATATGCAACCCCAAATTAGGACTATATTTTGTTAGAAATCGAACGATATTCGAATAAAGAAAATACAATGTGGAACAATAGATTTACGTAGAAAACTTCTTTCGGGGAAAAAAATCACGGACAGAGGATCACATCACTATGAAAATCAAAATACAACTGCAAGTTTTACGTCTCTAGCTTCATGAATTTATAGAAAAAATAAAATATAATTAGATTTTTAACATGGGCATAACTGGCTTGTGAAGATAGAATTTAGGACAATAAAACCTAACACCATCTTAACATAAATTCTATGAAAGAGATGCATAGCACATACTCCTTAGCTTGACCCAAAAACAAATTTGAAATCTTGAATTTTAAGTATCTCCATCTCAAAAAACATTATGTTGCAAGAAACCAATTTTCAAATCTTCCTCTTCCATACCCTTAAAGAATATCTGCAACACGGGCTTACCTGTCGATAGTAAACTAATATACAGATTACTAAATTATCAAAGTATTAAATGGTAAATTCAGCCACCAATGCTGACATAATTTAAAAACACTTAAAGCGCAATGATGACATCATCAAATCTCACAAGCATCCTTCAAGTTTGTGCGACCATATCTCCCTCTTGACTTGCCATATCAAATTTGCTCTTTAAACCCTTTGTAATTTCACTATCGTTATCCTACCATAAGAAAATATCGAATTTCAATTCAAAAGTACAAGATCTAAATCAAAGATCTCATCACCTCAAAAAAACACATTTTTCCACAAAATATCTTATCCAAAATCATTGGCTTCAATAAAAAATTCATTTCAGGGGTATCACAAAATTTCAAAAAATATCGTCAAAATTCAAATATTTTTATGATAACAAAACAATTCCCAAATTAAATCAATTCTAATGGCCAAAATAATTACAAATATCACAAATCAAACGTGATTTAAATTTCAACAGAAAATAATCTCCAATACTGAGATATTATTGCAATTCCAATTTTTTCCCAAATCTTTCCCAAATCATCATCTCCAAAAATCCTTCCAAAAATTCAAAGGAGTTTCAACTGCTTTTTATCTTTGGCAAAAACTTAACTTTGCAAAGAACACTCTCTTTGCAGCCTTAATTGAAACGACTTGACAATGAGAATGGAGAACAATGATGAGATCTACGATGGTTGGCGATGAATTCAAAACCCTCTGATGACAAACCAGTTGCTCGAGGAACAGCGATTCCAACAAACTCAAAACAAGGACAAATCAAAGCTTTCATGATGGATAGGGCACAGTTTTTGATGGTGGATAGACAACAGAGAAATTTCTTTTCATGAACAAGACGAACGACAAGCGGAAAACTTTTCCTTGTTTTTTCTCTTTTTTTTTTTCCTAAAAGCTGTAATTTTCTAAAATATTACAAAATCCTTGTTTGATGTGGAATGATCGTAGAGAATTGATATTTCGATAAATTTCAAAACCCAGATTCTATAATCTCTTTTCCAACCAGGCTCTAATACCACTTGCTAGAAATTGAACGATAACCGAAGAAAGAAAATACAATGTAGAACAACAAATTTATGTGGAAAAACCTACATGAAGAAGATAATATCACTATAAAGATCAAAATATAACTACGAGTTTTGCGACTTTATATTACATAAATTTATAGAAGGAACAAAACTCTAATAAGATTTTCAACTGGGCCTAATTGGCATAATCCAGATCGAATTTGGGTCATATTGAAATTTAACAATTTTAATATGTCACTAAAGAATACTTACACAAACCTTCATAGATATGGAAGAAAAATTTTATTCATGAGCGATTGGAAAGTGGTGGGAGTGTTGGTAAGTACAAAAGACATAACCAAAAATTCGTAATGCCCTTCATGTATATAGAATGCGGTGTTGGGAACATTATCTTTTCTCACATGGATGCGATGATAACCCAATTTTAAATCAAGTTTTGAGAAAATAACAACACTACAAAATTTATAGAACAATTCATCTATCACTGGAATAGAAAAATAATTAGGCACAACCTTGAATCCGAACCAATAATAAACCATAAACTTTGAACGCTAAAACAAAGGTCAAAAGTTAATTTACCCTGAAAGTTCTTTCTCAAAGGTTGATGTTCGATGTCCTGCAAACACTATTACAGTCTCAACACTCAGCGAATTGCACTTCTAAAATTTCACTATTTCTCCCTCTCTCACTTGGCCCTCGTGAAGAAATGGGAAAAAGGAAGGATTTTTCTTTTTGAATTAAAATAATCATTTTTAATAATTCCATTTTTGTTCTACTTTCTTTGGGCAAAACATATATTAAATTCTCATTCTTTAAAACTCTAAATGTTACCTAAATTTTTACCTGAGATAAAATACAATTTATCTACTATTAATTTCCTCCAATTTTAATCACACGATAACTATCCAAGTTACAAATTTTTACCAATTTACTTTAAAAAAAAACATGGCCACAACACGATAAAACGATTCAACACGTGACACGTTGATGATCAACAACATAACAAATTTATTTGAAAATCAATACTAACATATAAATAGTGGTTTTTACAATACACTTTTCCTTCTTTGTTTTAGCTTCCCGAGTTCCAGCACTAATAGCCTTGAACAACTTTGAACTTGAAGGAAATTAATTTTAACTGAGCACTTGCTTTTTCTCCCACTTTGCTTTCTTCACTGCAAGGATTGATTCTCTAAAATTTTCAAATTAATTTATACTCTACATAAGTGTTTTCGAGGAAAGAAGATGAGAGTTACTTCCATGACATACTTCTTCCTTGCGGGTTTTGGGTTTTTAATAAAATGACAACATATTCTCTCTCCTCTTTCTCACGTTTCTTATCTATAAATCGAGCCAAATGAGAGTCATTTCCTTTTGTGAATGTGAAGACAAGTTAAAGCCAGCCAAATTGTGAGGATTATGTGTGATCACCTCTCCAAATGGGGGAGAGGGAATTGGCATCATAACATTAATGGAACACTTGTATAGTTAATTATAAGCTTATCTCCAAATTTGCCAAGTATTGACAGCACTTCGGTTATATTTTGATGTATATTTTTATACCAATCATGTGAGCAAAATTAATGTACATTGTAACCTTATGTTGTAATAATAATTTGGTAATTCTTTTATTCTCATTTTCATACCCTTTTCCCCAAAAACCTAAGCATATCTCTTAATCCACATTTCCCCATTGCTTATGCATTCTAACATTTATTTATAATCCTTCTTAAATGGGAAACATTCCCCATTAAGATTTAGTGAAACTGGTGCATTATGGAGAGGTCGATGCCGAAGAAAAAGAAAGAAGAAGAAATGGTGGCGAAGAGAAAGGAAGAGAGAAACAAAGAAGATGTCATACAAAATGATTTCATTCTGTGTATTCTTTTCTAACACCAAAGGGTGTTTTGTACAAGTAAACGATAGCAAAGATAGTTGATAAGAAAGGTAACTAAAAGTGTACAAATTGAACTAAACTTGGAAACAGTAGATATATTAACATCCCCTCTTAAGATCATGGTCGTAGGCCAAAGATCTTGTTTGCGAAGATCTCAAACTTCGATGATGGAAAAGGTTTTGTTAAGGTATTGCCTAGTTGGTTTTCTGATGTGTAAATCTGACTAGTAATAACTTCTTGAATGTCTTCTCTCGAACAAAATGAAAATCAATCTCAACATGTTTTGATTTTGAGTGTAGTATCGGATTAGAAGCGAGGTACGTGACACTAAAGTTGCCATAAAGAATAAGAAGTACCTCTGTGGAGATAACACTCAATTCTCCTAATAATGATTAAATCCATAGCACTTCAGCTGCAACATTTGCTATACTACGATACTATGATTCTGTGTTAGAGCGTAAAACTACTTTTTGCTTAGCCATAGACCAGGAGATGAGGTTGGTGCGTAGAAATATACAAAAACCACATGTGCTCTTTCTATCATATGCAGTTCGCATCGGCGTAACATGTCAAATTGCAGCTTTGAGAGGGCGAAAACGAAATACCTAGAGATGATGTACCTTTGAGATATCGTAGAATCCGCTTGACGACTTGTTAGTGAATATTTTAGGGTGCATGCATAAATTAAGAAACTTTGTTGACAGCAAAGACAATATCCAGTCTGGTCAAACAACAATACTGTAGGCCACCAACAATGCTTCGATAAAGATAGCCATCACGTAACGGGGTGCCAAATTTTTGGGATAAGATAGGTCCCCCCATTTGAGTGGGAGCTGGATTGCAAGCTTCCATATTTGATCATTGAAGTAATTCTGATATATATATAGGGATTGTGAAGGAGTCATACCTGTCAGGTCTTGGGTGACTGAGATTCCAAAAAAGAATGATAAGGGTCCAAGATCCTGAAGTTTAAAATGTGAGTGCAGATAAGCTACTAGTATGTCCATATGACGAGTAGAGTTGCTTGTCAAGATAAAGTTATCAACATAAACAAACATAATCAAAGTGAAAGACTTCATACGCCATACAAATAGGGAGGAATCAGATTTTGAGGCCAAGAAACTTCAGTCTATGAGAGCATTGTGTAGCTTAGTATACCAGACGCGAGAAGATTGCTTGATATCATAAAGAGATTTATGGAGCAGGCAGACAGATGAGGGATGCGACAGACTAATAAAACTAAGAGGTTGCTGTATAAAAATTGTCTCAGTTAAATCCCCATGTAAATAAGTATTGCTTATGTCTAGATATCTAATATTCCAGCCAAAGAAGATTGTTAAGTACAAAGTCGTACGGACCAAGGTGGGTTTTACAATGAGCTGAAGGTCTCGTCGTAACCAATTCCTTTAGTTTGATCGTATCATTTTGCCACTAGGCGAGCCTTATATTTGTTGATGGTACCATCTGAATTTAGCTTAATCTTAAAATTCCATTTATATTTGATGATTTTTGCTCCGGAGGAAAAAGAACCAAGGTCGCGGTGTTTGTCGCCTTTAGTGCTGAGCTTTCCTCTTGCATGGTATTGAGCCAATGAGGATATTTTGAAGATTGGAGAAAGGTTTTTGGTTTGGGTTTTGTGTCGACAGAGAAAGCCTTTGGTTTGAAGATGTCATTCTTAGCTCGAGTTCTTATAGAGTGTGCATTTATGGGTATTGGAATAGGAGGGGAGAATTGGGAGGGAGAGTTGGCAGGTATTTGGAGAGAGGGGAATGGTTGATATGGTGGTAAGGCTGAGAAGGATAAGTTAGGTGTGATGGTGGAAGGTAGAGATGGTGGTGTTACTAATGGGGAAGAAGAAGTCTGAAATGTTAGAAGAGGTTGAAAGGGAAGGCAGGAAATGGTTATAGAGAAGGGGAAGATGAGAAAGTGAATTTCGGGAGAGCGAAGAAAGGAAAAATAGACTCCATGAAAGTGACATGACGGGAAATGTAGATCTTGTTGGAGTGGGGATCAAGACATATAAAACCTTTCTGTTGAGAGCTAGAATGGAGATAAACACAAGGGAGTAGAGTTATAACTTATGAGAGTTGAAGGGTCGAAGAAAGGAAAAATACAGACAACCAAAAACGCGCAAGGATGAATAGTCCGGAATAGAGTTAAATAGGCATTCAAAAGGTGATTTGTTTTGTAAGAGAACAGTAGGAAGGAGATTTATCGAGTTAGTTGCTGTGGCAAATGAATAGGGCAAGAAATGTTGAAGGACAGATGAGTGAAACATTAATGCAAGTCCAGTTTTGTCAACATAACGATTTTTTCGCTCATTCTGTCCATTTCGATTTGGTGTGTAAGGGCAAGATATACGATGATATTTGCCAAGAGCCTTCAAGGAAGGAGAAAGGGATTGTAATTCTCCACCCCCGTCAAATTGTACGTGTAACACCAAGAATTTCCCGTTAAATAACTTTTGGGTTTACGTATTGGTAGACGACGGAGTTCTAATCGGAATTAAGGGCGAAAAATTTAGGCGATTAAATAAAAGATTATGTTGAGACTAATGAGAAAGAGAAAATCACATGGTTCCGACCGAAAACGAACCGAATAACAGTTTGATTAAACGATTAAAGCTTGAAGGCGAAAAAGTAATTAGCATTAATTATATTTTTTTAATATAAAAAAAAAAGAGGGAGAAGGATTGTAGAAACCCCTCTCCCCCTTCAGTTCTTCTCCCCTCTACCGCGCGAAGCCCCCCTCTGTGTTCTTCCTTCTAGCGACAACGATCAGTCGCTTCTTCTTCGATTCTCCATCAACCTTCAAATCTATAGTAAGTTTTAGTTAGTTTTTGAATAGATAGTTAGTCTTTTAGTTATTTTGAGTGGTAAAAGTGAAATTAGAGAGAGTATCGGGTACTTTTGGTGAACCCCGGAAAGGAGATACGAAATTTTGAGGTTTGTAGTCGATGTTACTCGTTCATTGGTATTTAAGCATGAGGTAAGTTTAGATTATAAGTTTTTATGGAAATGATTGGGTGTTTGGATAGCCGAAAAACTCAGGTTATGGAACAGTTTTAGTTCGGTCGCATACCAGCAAGCTGTAAGTGTTGGATTGTAAAATGGATGAGACTATTAGAAACTAGACGTCCTAAAAAAACCATAGCATTTTGAATCATCAAAATCAGATAAGAATTGAGATAGTTATGAATTTTTGAAGACTGATCGGAAATAGAGCTGGAATTCGGGTTTAGTTAGATTAAGTGTTATATTGTCAATTCTCTTTAGAATTTTATGAATCGGAAGGAAAGTAGAATTGATAAATGTGTGGTTTTATAGGTTCTCCAGTTTCCCAGTTAGCGTACGAATTACGAACGAGTTGCTAAGAACGTCAGGTAAGTAGTGTACGTAGGTGTTTTGCCTTCGGGTCTACAACACAGTTTGTTAGGTTGCATGCACGTTTATTTTATATTATGCTTTAGCGATTATGTATCATGGTTTTAAAATACGAGAACAAAACGAAAATGAATTTCCGTGTTTTTAGGAAATAAAATAGTAGAATGTAATGTGATGAACGAAATGAAAAGATACGTTAGAAAATAATGAAAGTGGAGTTAAGTGGTCTTGTACCGTGAGATGGACTGCGAGGTGTATCACTTCTTCCCCCACTTTACGGGGTGACCTTGTCCCGTGAGGTGTATCGCGAGGTGTGTCACTTTACTAGATTGAGGTTGGCCTTGTCCCATGAGGTGGATCGCGAGGTGTGTCACCTTGATCTAGCACGTAAAGAAGAACCCAGTAGTAAGATAAAGAAGATGTAAGAAAGAGACGGAAACGAAAATATAGACGAAACTATAGAAACTGCATGTGATAAGATATATTTTGTTTTTAGTGTTTATGTTTTTTTATGCATTACTTACTTAGCATTAAGCTAATAGGTGAGTTCTGTGATGTAGGAGATGAGATGATAGCTGGTGAGTACTCAGAACGTGCCCAACACTAAGAGGTAGTTCGAGTAGTGCACTTGTGGACGATCCAGCTGGCTGTTAAGGAGTTTTGACCATAGTGGGCGTAGGTACGGGTTTTGGGGTAGTCGGAGTCGTTTTGAGTCGCTTTGAAGTGTAAATGAATTTTAAATTTTTGTAGTCGTTTTGAAGTATATAATGGATTTGAATCGATTGGAAAGTGCACATTATTGTTATTTTTAGCGTTGAGTCGACGTTCAGTTGTTTTTGGAAAGTCTAAAGCTTTTATGCAAATTCTGGGAAGAAAGTGACAACCGATAGACTTAGTGGTCGACCAAACCTAGCAAGTGTCAACCTATGTACATAAGGTGTCGACCGAATTTGGCGAATGCTGACTGTGAGAGTCGACTTGCGAAGGGAGAGCCGAACAAAGGGTCGACCTGCGTCTGTAGGTGTCGACCGGTAGTGTAAAAATGGTGAAAGTGTCGACCACGGGGTTCGACTGGTGCGGGCAGAGAGAATTAAGGTGTCGACCTACGAAGGCAGGTGTCGACCGCGAGGACCAAGGTGTCGATCGCTGCAAGCAAGTGTTGACCGGTGCAAATAGAGGCAAATGAAGTGCCGATCGGAGAGTATAAGTATCGACCCCTTGGGTGCAGCATGGGTCAAGTGTCGACCGCAGCCTGTAGGGGTCGACCGCAAATTTCTTTTAATGTTTTAAAAACTTGAAATTTTATTTAAACTGATTTTGATTAAAGTCTTCCACTGCGACGTCTTTAAACATTTTCAAAAATGTCGTTTTAAGTCGAGTAACAAAGGTTTAAATTTTACACGAATTTTATTCGATTTGATGAGTAAGAGTATGGTTAGCGACCAGGGTCCGGGTGTAACACCCGAGATTTCTGTAATTTAACTTTCAGAAATTCGTGTCGGTAAAAGGTAGAGTTTCGGTCGTAAACGAGAGCGGAGAATTTGTACTATTAAATAAAAGATTATTTCGAGTTATACGCGTTGAAAGTTAAGTTGATTTTGGCCAAAATTCGGGTTAGCGAGCCATCTTAGTTGGGCTTTGGTGGAGTGAGTTAGTAGACATAATTTTAGTACGTATAACGAGTTGTGAGATGAGTTTTTAATGTGAATTGTTATGTGATAGGTTGAGCCCGAGGAGGTGATAGAAACGAGCACCAAGGAAAGCTACTACGCCTGCTCGGGGAATGGGCCAGTGCTTAACCAACCGCGAATTCCGCTCGAGGAGTGGGCCAATTGGGCTTACACGTGGCGTGTATGTGTTGATGGTGAGAATGATGGACAGTCGCACCATGGATCCTGCTCGGGGAGTGGGCCGGCTGGGCTGTCTCAAAATGATGGACGGTGGCTTCGCGGATCTTGCTTGGGGAGTGAGCCGGTGCATCACCAGTCGCGAATTCTGTTAAGGGAGTGGGCCAGTTAGGCCGTCGCGGGGCACGGTTGTGTGCCTTGTGGGCCTCGTTGCTGGGGAGTCCGGGATAAAGGCGATGTGTCAGGGTGTAGCGTGACGCAAAGTTCACCTTCATACTGGCCCGGTTGCACAACGCATCTCGAAATAGTGACAACATGAGCTTGAGCGTAGATACTGCATGTGATAGGATTGCATTGTCGATTTTACGTTTCATATTGTACTACTTACTGAGCGTTAGACTTATGTTATGTGTTCCGTGGTGTAGGTGCAGAGATTTCTGTGGGTGAGTTACGGAAGGCCAGGCAGGACGAGTAGACGGTTGGCGGCATGCTACCATGTGCCGGCAGGTGTAGTTTGTCAAGGCGACCCAACTTGTGGAACGAGGCTAGATGATGGTGCTTTTGGTTTGTATTTTGAGAGGTATAAGTCAAGTGTATAGATTTTGAAGATATAGATTTGTTTGGCACAATTATAGTCGAGATTGGTGTAAGGTTGTGTTTTTGAAACTATTTGAGTAAATTATTTCTTAAAAATACAGGTATTTATTTCATGGTTTTAATCGTGTAAGTTTTCGTCGTCCGTTTTCTTTCGAACTGGTGTTATTTTTATACTGCTGGTGCAAAGTATCGTCGATTGGTCAGTGTAAAATAGAATGTGAGTGTCGATCGCGGAGTTCAACCTGTGCGGACAGAGAGTAATGAAGTGTTGACCGGCAACTGTGGGTGTCGACTGGTTGGTGTAAAATCAGTGAGAGTGTCAACTGCAGGATTCGACCTATGCGGGCAGAAAGAAATGAAGTGTCGACCGGTTAGCGTAAAATCAGTGAGAGTGTCGACCGCGGGATTCGACCTGTGCAGGTATAGAGAAATGAAGTGTCGACCGGTTGGTGTAAAATCAATGGGAGTGTCGACCGCGAAGATCGACCGGAGAAGACAGAGAGAATTAAGGTGTCGACCGGTACCTCTTTTTTTTAATATTTTAAAAGTGAAGTGTCATTTAACCCGATTTTTTATTGAGTCTTCCGCTGCGACAAGTCTAAATGTTTTCAAAGAGTGCTGATTTAAGTCGAGAAACAAAAATTTTAAATTTTATATGAATTTTGTCAATTATAAGAGTAAGTGTACGGTTGACGACCTGGGTCCAAGGACAACTCAGGGGCGCAGCAGAGGTGGTGATAGCGAAGTTCGAGCCAGAGACCGTGTGGATTTTCGTGTTGTTACACTGGGTACGACTCGGGGGCGCTGCAGAGTTGGTATCAGAGTAAGGCGAACCAGAAATTGCGTGGGTTTTCAGGCGCTATAGTACGATTTTAATATTGACGCCAAATTGAGTAACAACGAATTTGTGAAAATGCACAAATATAGTATGAACATCACTATTTAATTTTAAAGGAAACAACCACGTAAACTGAGTATAATCATCCACAAGAAGGAGAAAGTAACGAGCACCATTTGTAGCATTAATGGGTGAAGGACCCTAAACATACATGTGTACAATATCAAAAGGCAAAACAAGGTGCGAAACAAATTTTTTAAAAGCTAAATGATGAGATTTACTCATCGAACAAGAAGTACATAAATGTGACAAAGATTGTTTTGTACATCTGATATTGCAAGACTAGAGTACATGCTGCAAAACAGGGGACAATGGGTGCCCTAATCGATAGTGCCAAAAGAGTAAGTCACTGAACTTTGGCCGCAGAGCAACATGAAGAGCATGAGCTGGTTGGATCGGTGGAAGTTGGTATAGCCCTCAATGGGGGAACTATGAATCAAAACCTGATGGAATCTCTGATCCTTGACACAGAGAAAAGTTGGATCAAATTCAATGTAGGCAGAATTTTCATTTCATAGTTGCTGAACACTAATGAGACTATAAGAGAGAAGAGGGGTGTGACAAATCGTATGTAATTTTAAAGGCGAGAGGGTGTGGGAATTAAAACAGAACCTAGTGAGAGACTAGAAGGAGATACCTTCGACAATGGCAACTTGATAGGAACCCCTGGTTGAGGATGATGAAGAGCTGAGACGGGTGGAGTAAAGTGGTGCATTGCACCTAAGTCCAACTCAAAAACGCTTGAGCTGCCAGTGTATTTCATAAATTTGTGATTTTTTGGATAAACGCTTGAGCTGAGAAACCGTCTTTTGTAACTGAATGAAGTTGACTTTGCAGTTTGATGATTTTCGCCAACAAGGAAAAGACAAAGTTAGGAGCTAGAGCGTCCCAGGCTGTGCTTGCTGTTGCCAGGGATACGATCTGGGGAAGCAGATCTTAACAAATAAATGAGAAAATCCAACTCGAAAACGACTGCATTGTACCTCTCTTAAGTACTGAAATCTAGATTTATCCGAGACGATGATGAGTCGAGGAACTGTGGAGGTGGGGGAAAGGAGTGTTCCGAAATTTGTTAATGCCATTTGCAATAGCAACGTGGAGAAACTGAGTTTTCCAAGTGAGGTAGTTGGTGTTGTTCAGTTTTATGGTTAAAGATTGATTTACAGAGAAAAAACAGAGGTAAGGAGGGGAAGAGGGGAATAGTGGAGAGTAAATACATTAACATTTCCAATCTGTTAATGCATATTTAGCAAAAATAGTCCCTTTTTCCATTAAATTAGATTTACTTCTTTCAGGATACTTTAAATTCATATATCGAAGCATTCCATTGTTTAATTTTACAATCTTGTATTTATTAAAATAGCAAGAAAAGCTAATTTATTTATATCCAAGATTTTGTACTGGTTCTTTATGTGTGAGTGACGCATTAAATTATAATATTAACGTGTAAAATTCGAGTCCACGTGTAACATTATCCTAAGGAAAAGCAGTAGAGTACATTGAGATGTACAAGGGAAATTGTAAGCAAATCCAGAACGTTGGTGGAAAACTTGCATCTCCAAATCGAAAATGCCACTTGTTATAATTAAAAATCATATATTTATGAGTGGATAATGCCAAAAAAATGAATACAGCCAATGAACACGAATGCTTGTCCATGCATATAGAAAGCATAAAAATTCGAGCTTCAGGACCCCCAACTCCAATCATCCATTGAACCCACAAACTAAAGCTCTAGTATTCCTCACCGAACTGCCTTTATGTCACTCTGTAGTCTCTCCTCGTCCCTTTCTAGTGAGCACACTTCACTTGAACAGCTAATGTCTTCGTGATGTTGGGGCAGTCATCCTTGGCCTGTCTGAAAGCTTCAATTGGAATTTTACAGCTCTCTTTCCCCAAACATTGCTGCTCAAAGAACAAAACAAAAACCAGACATTAGTGTATCTTTCATTGATCCGAAGATTATGTTACAAAAATGTGTGGTTTCTTTCGCTACCTGTTCGACAATCGACTTGGAAGAAGGAGAATTGCATTTTCCTAGAATGTAGTTTCCGCAAGCTCCAGAAGGATCACCGAAGCTGGCGAATTCAACTCCGACGATGCGTTTGAAGTTGGCGCATCTCAGTTGGGCTGCTGGCTGGACATCGTTGACCACCGTCCTGAATTGCTTGTTCTTTCTTTCCCATGACTTAACATGGGGGGGATGGTACTCTGTTATTAAACTGCAAACTGTATCTCTGTTGACTACTAGGATCTCGATATTATCTGGTGTTGCTTTCTCTTCCTCCAACACCACGAGGAGATTGTCGGATGGCTTGATGAATGATCTTGGGATGTGGTACCTGATGAAAATGGCGAAGTGGGAAGCTCACTGGGTTGCTTTTCATGGAGGTTTCACTACGGTCTGGGAAGAGAAAAGAATGAAACATTGCTTACTCAGATTGAGAGGGTTGACCGAGAGGAGAGAGATAAGACATCCAATGGCGGCCAATGCTTTTTCCGTTCACCCAAATCTGTCCCTTTCCCATTCCAGTCATTCTGATAGCCACTGGGTCTCTTCCTTCCGGCGCATTAAAGTACGTCTGCATGGATTACACATTATGGCCAGTTAACAATATTTAAAATGCGAACGTCTTGGTTTGAGATTTACGAAGAAAAATCTTTCGAATCATCTACCTTGTACCATGTGAGCGCTGATGCTGGTTTCTTGACGTCCGACCATTGTACACGGTGTGATCCTGACTGGGTGTAGGCGCGGACTTTTTCTCCGTTCAAGGCAACCTTCGCCGGAAAAGTAACAATCAATCTCAGTCAGTCACCTAACCTTAATATGTCTCTAGAGATCATCTCAGGGAAAACTACATACCTGATGACCCCAACCATTTTGGGTCAGATCAAGGGTTCCGGTGTTAAGACCCAGAACGGTCACTGCTCGAGGTCCGGCATACCTATGTTCCATGTATGCTCCGCTATCCTTCATTGGGAAAGAGAAAACTACGTAAATTCCCGTTTGAAAAACCATAAAATGTAGCCATAAGAAGGTTATATTTTCCTTACTGGAAGCCCGACGGTCATTCCCAGCAAGGCTATGTGATTAACGCCAATCTTGAAGTTTACTGCTTGTTGGAAGACAAAGTTCTTCTCTTCGTGGCTTCCGTGAGCCGTTCCTGGAAATTGCAATCAGCTAAGACGATGGCGCTGAGAGACAGATTTAGAAATTCAACCCATCGGCCATGTGCTTACCGACATATTCACCGTTGACGAAAGCAAGCAATGCATGACCAAGACTTGCAACACGTAGAACTGGAAGAATATCTTTGCGCATTGGGAAGTCACTTGGGTCCAGTCGGATGCTATAATTTAACTCAAACAGATCAATTTGCCTATATTCTAACAATGCTGTCTAGAAATCAAGTTCTTTTTTTTGTTAAGACTTACCTCGTGGTGTACCATGCATAGTCTGTCGCATCTTTGAGCAACTTATAGAGCTCCAATGGTATTTTTGAATCGACTGGCACTTCCTGGACTGTTGGAATGGGTTCAGCTGACATGCTCCATTTGAGATTATTTGCATCCTTGGATTTTACGTAGTTTCTCGCATTGTGTTGTGAAACAATCTATTTTTTTCCATCAAAGAAGAATAATCAGATCTACATATCTCTTTCTCTCTCCTCATTTTCTCTCGCATTGTGTCGGAGATGAAACTACCGTTTGGGTATTGTACACAACAGTCTTGCAGTCGGGAAGGATGCTAATGGAATGTGGTGGCAGGTGATATTCCCTTCCCTTGAAGTTAACAGTCTGTGGAACCTTGGTGCGGTTGTTGGTCAAGAAAGCTGCGCAGAATTTTCGTCCGCTCTTATAGATTCTAGCCTGCACCAAATTGCAGTTCACAGAATGTTAATTTACGAGGAATCAACAAGGAGTTCACCCTCTTTCTCTTTATTCGGGTCGAAAAGTTTACCTCTACACCATTTCCGAGCATTTGGGTGCTAGGCTTTCCCCATAGTAGAGGCTTCTTGCATAGATTTAGAGCCCGGTGCAAGTCCCTGAGGTGGCTCCATTTGGGTTCCCTCTGCAAGCCTACACCGACCTATCGTATTAGTGGTCGGAGGAGAAACCTAAATTTACTCGAATCATTAGATATCTTCAACGTCTACCATATTCATCAAGAGGAGCTTCGTCGTAGTAACGGGTGGTTGTGAAAACGGAGCTCGTTCTACCCAAGTTGGTTCCTCCGTGGTACTGAAAAAGGATTAAATATCAGAACAAGGATTAATCGGAAAATGAAAAAAGTTGTTAGCTTCCGACCATGTAGTAGTTGACCAAAGTTCCGTTCTTGGAGAAGAAGCGGGCGACGGAGTATGAAATATCTTCTGCCGATCTCTGAGAAGGTGGATCCCCGAAGACTCTGTACCTGTACTTACAATAATAGCAGCACAAGGAATTAACATTAATCAACTTCTCTTTTATCAGTTTTTTTTTTTAATTTAATTCTAATAAATCTGATAAACTCACTGAGCAGTCCAGTTCTCAGTCCAAAGAGAAGGCTTGTAAGGCTTGTTAGGGCCTACAAATGTGTCTCCGCAGTTCCTTCCGTTGCATGCATTTATCTAAAAGTTGAAGCAAACGTCATAACTTATAATTTCTACATGATTTTGCATGTAAATCTTTAGCGTTATAACTCTAGGCTTACCACCGGATCAGGAGCATCTGTTTGTTTGCACATGATCCATGGAACTCCGGCATTCATCCCGACAGCCATGTTTGCTGCCCATTGAACATATCTGTCTCCTAATTCTCTGTATGCAAGTTGGATATGGTTGTACTCGTTTTCGATCTGAATCAAAGAAAGTTAGACTGCTAGATGAGACGAAATAGATGAATTTATCGTAAAACGTTTGGAGTCTGAGGAACACCTGCGCTAAGATGATGGGTCCTCCTTGAGGAGCAAATAGTTTCTCTTTCTTCATCATGTCGATGATCATCGTAACGTATCTTTGCATGTATAACTGCAAAACGGAGTGGTTTTGGTCACTGCAACTCCGAGCTCAAGTCGGGGGATAATGGATTACCTTGAATGGTGCATTATCAGACCGGAAGACAATGTCAGGAACCTCTCTGAGCCAATATGGTAGACCTCTGAAATTTTACACAGAAAAATGAGAGAGAGAGAGAGAGAGAGAGAGAGAGAGAGAGAGAGAGAGAGAGAGAGAGAGTCCTCTTCAGTGAAAGAAGAGAAACTTACCCATGATTCCATTCGGCTTGGATGAAGGGACCAACCCTGAGGGTTACGTACATTCCTTTTTCTGCAATCAGCCTGATAAACTTCACCAAATCTCTATTTCCTTCAAAGTTGAACTACAAAATCCAAAGAGAAAGAAACAGAGAAACCCCTTATAAGTGCCGCATTACCAATGATTCTATTACCTTAAAACACCAAACCTGAAGATCGGAAATCTGTTACCTGACCTTCCACTGGCTCATGGACATTCCAGAAAACGTAAGTCTGGATTACATTCAACCCGCCTCGCTTAGCCTTATCAATAAGATCTGGCCACATCTGCAAGTAGCATCCATGGAAGAAGGTAAGAAAAAAGCAGAAGCTTAAATTGAGGTGCTATTCAGTAACTTCATCACGAACATACATCAGGTGTGCTCCTAGGGTAGTGAATAGAACCAGAGAAAAGAAGCTCTCTTTTGCCATTGACAATAAGCGATCTTCCATCATAAGTCACGCCAGCATTGGCGACGGACGCCAAACCCAGCGAGAAAAGAAGAGCCAATGTAAAAACCTGACTCGCCATTGTCGTTGAGATCCCTGAAGTGGGATCGGGAAAAAAACGGGTTGTTGTATTGGGATCGAATGAAAAAGGAATTCGCAATTGAGCTGAACTATGGAATGCCTCCTTCTTGGAAGGAGGGGGCGCCCAGAAGCTGAATAAGAATTCGTTTCGAAGACAGTGATATAGGGGAAATACATGGTACATATAAGAACTAGGAGGAAAGATCGGATCGAGAACTCTAAATTTTAGCTTGGATCTGTTGGTTCTCGTTGTTTTGCTTTGGTGTTGCCCCCTCTCTCTTTCTTCAAAAATGTTTTTCTTTATTTGAAGCTATAATTGGAAGAAGGATTTCTATGATTTATTTTGCTGCAGGAACGAGCGCTATAGAGCCGGCTACGATTACTCCGACCGTAACAACTTTCGAAATTGGCGCGTAAATATAAGGGGATGTCGGGAAGTAGGTCGACGACTCGACAGTGGCAAGCCCGCATTTAACGTCATGACTCATGAGAATGGCGAGCCCAGACAAAGTCAGGTCCTTCGGCCTGCTTAACAGTCTGACCTAGCCGAACAGGGCCATGTTGTTTTTTAGCCCAGGAAGCAACTGGTATGGTTCGAATTCTGCCGTTCTCGCATTCCCTCCCAAACAATCCAACCTCCCTCCAGATTCCGGACTGAAATTTCTTTGCAAAATCCGCTGCTGCTGCTGCCCTCTGACTCGATTAGCAAGATTTCTCACTTGCAGAGCTACATAAGACTGGTTACCATGTCTATCGACCATGAAGATGACCTCGATCTCCTCCTCTCTCTTCAAGATAGAGTTCTTGAAACTCCTCCTGCTTCTCCTTCCCATCCAACGCCAGGTAAGCATCCAATTTTTTTTTTCACTTGTCTTCCTATCTCTTTCTACTTTGTAAATGGCGGCTCCTTTTCAATTTTCTGGTATTCTTCGAGAATCGTGGTAGTATCTCTTCCTTTCTCGGAATGTGAAGAGTTTTTTTTTTTCCTAGTTCCTAAGTGCGAGATCTTCTACTCATCAATGGACATTCTCAATACTGTCTCCGCATCTTTTTTGGTGGTTATGTTGCAGATTTTCTCCCAGATGATGGATCGCCCAGGAAAAGAGAGCCTACCAACATGTCTGTGTTTAGAAATGCAGTTAAGGACTGCCTTGATTATCACCCCGAACGAGCTGAACATACTGGGAAGACTAATCGACCAAAGGGATCGAATGATGTCGAGGTTGAGAAGTATTCTGGTTTACGAATGAGGTATGTTGATTCCATCACAATCCTTGGTGACACGTCTTTTTGATGGCTTTAGAATCCCTTTGTTTGCGGAAGGATGAAACATGTATTTCTGATTTTAGACAATGGAAAAAAAAAAGTTTCTTTCCATAGTCAGATATGGTTGGGAAGTACTAAATTTCTTACTGTATTGTCTTTTTATAGTGTCACTGATGTGTAGAAAACTTAATTTTGTTCCTTCTACTTGTGTTTCAAATTGACTTTTGTTTCTTTCCAGGAATCAAGTGGTAACCAATGCAGAGCTCCGTGATCATTTTTCTGATGTTCGCTTTGTTCGATTGTCCACCATAAAGTAATGTGCTTCCCTTTGGCATCCCTCACCATACGTTTCTGTGTTATTGTTTCTACGAGCTAGTGGAGTATCTTAGGAGTGTTGACTAAATGACAAAATTTTCATTCGTAATTTTGAACCTAATATTTAGGAATCTTTTGGTTGGGGACACTATCTCGGGATGTTGGGCGACTGTTGGAGTCTTAACTGAAAAGGGAATTCCGAGGACCAGTTCAACAGGGAAGAGCTATTGTATTTGGAAATTTGGGTGTTTGGACGAAAATACTGTTTCTGTTTTCATGTTTGGGGATGCTTATAAAATGAACTCCAAAGAGCAGGTTGGAACTGTTTTTGCATTGTTTAAATGTTCTATACGCAATGATGCGAAGGTATGAACTTCTCATGCTATGTTAAATGTCTTTTTATATGGAATTAGCACGAGCTATAGCATATGATTTGTTTCTGCAGGGGGAGGGATTTTCTTTGAGCGTGTACACACCTTCCCAAATCTTGAAGATGGGAACTTCAACTGATTATGGAGTTTGCAAGGGAAAGAGGAAGGATGGGATGACTTGTTCACTAGTCATAAATAAGTAAGTTATGGCGTCTAAGTATCTCATGGATATCCTTGTCCTATGCTGTGATCATTAGCTTATTTTTCTCGTTTTATTAGCAACGATTCATTTGGATTTACTTGATAGAGTTCTTGGTAACAGAGTTTACCTCAATGTGCACACTCTGTTGAATCGGTTTGGATTATTGAAGGCCTTTTTACGTTTATAGTCATAAGCTCCTTTGATTTACTTTCATCTCTATCTATACGTGGCTTTGTAAACTGTAAATGAGATCAAGTTAGAAGTGTATTATATCACTGATTAATTGAATCAAGCTTCAGTTACTTGGAGTTCACATTTAATCAGTCATAAATATAAGTGGAAGAACTGTTTATTGGTGATAAATGCATGCCTAAAGGCTGATTTCTCACTCATTGTTAAGCTCCCTTCTCCCTCAGTTGTCTTCTAAAACAACAGAGAAGTCCATATTAAATTGTGCTGCACATTCTGTCAACGGCAGTTTGATCATTTATCTTTGGTAATTAATGACTCTATTCTTTCTTTTTGTATTCTTTACTCTTGAATGATTGTTGGATTAAAATTGTGTGACTTGTAGCTCTTTTATTATTTCAGACGCCACGGTATCTATTGTAAGTACCATGGATTGGTAAGTATGGAACATCTCAGTTTGTTGGGCTGACTGTCTTGAGAGCAAACTAACTGAGTATGACACACATAATTTCTGTTGTCTTTCCACAGAAAACATCAGAGAAATATTCTACAATGAGAACTGAGCTCAAGGGAGGGTAAGTCATGATAGTTTCAGAAGCTATTGATCTGTTATTATTATCCACATTTCTTCCGAGTAAAATGGGTTTTATTGTGTTATAAGGAATCTGAAAACAGCATTTAGAGCTGCTCTGCAGCCAGAAGGAGTATATTTGGTTGATCCTTTATCCAATAAAACAAACATGAAAAGATCCAGGGGGCCCGTGAAACTACTGTGTGTGGAAGATCTCAAAAAGGCATTGAGGTTCGTATTGCCCTGCTTTATTATTATTTTTAAATCAAATATAGCTATATTGTGGTTAATATGCATTACTTTAGGAGGGAGTAGTACTATTTTTATTGCACTTTACTCTAATGAGTCTCAATAAACAGTAAAGCAGGTAAAGTCACGACCAATACACACTCTCAAGGGATTAGATTCCTGGAAGAAGTCACAGGTTCAGATCATCATCCTTCTCTTGTCATTGTGATTGTAACCTTGTTCATCATCATTCATCACTTCGAAAATACAGGAAAAGTGGATCTAAAAAGTGGAAATAAAATATCAACAGCCCAAAATCAAATTCACGTCTTAGAGAAGAGGTAAAACTGTTTAAAAATTGATCAGTTGAGTAATTTTACGATTATTTTCTTATAAATTTTTTGACGCGTCAAATAATAATTGATGTAAGTAATGTAATAAATTATAAATAAGTAGTTTATTTTATTAATTGTATTAATTATTATTTGATATATTAATAAGTTTTTTAAGGAAGTAAACGTAGTATTATTTGTGCCTGAATAATTGTAATTTGTTTTTTCTTCAGGAAATTGCCCACTTGGAAAACCAATCCATCTAGAGTTATGAGGCACAGAGCAGGGGAAGATAATAGGAAGCAGGAGGCGGAGAAGATGATTGAATTAGAGTATGTAAGTTCAGAGGAAGAGTTGCTGAGGTAATGCAAGAGATGAGATGTGATGATAGAGCAATAAATAAGAGTGGGATTGATGAGTTGGTTAATAGAGTCAATGAATTGGAAGTAAAGTTATGGTTAGGTTATGGTAGTTAGACATGGGAGAGAGCAACCCCACAATAATAATGGTGGGCTCATCCACCATTAACTCCTACTTTCATATCTTTGCTTCAGGAAAAAGCAAATTGGATTTCTAACTCCATATTTGGAACCATCCATTCTGATTCAGTGTCTTATTGCACATCTTGGCCTTTATAATTGCTCTTAAATTGCCTATTTTGGCTAACTTGTGGCTCGAACGTGCGATGCCCCACCAATATTTCTATAGAAAGGTGTCGAAAGTAGAGTGATTTTTGCTTGGAGGTTGATGGTTGAAGATACATACAAATTTTGAGAGTGAGTTAAGACAGTGGTTGTTAAACCAATGCTTGCTTTCTCATTGTGTTAGTTGTTCTTTCTTTGTCATTCATCATCATCCTCTACTTCTCCTAATCCAATCCTACTTGTGTTTAATCTCTACCAACTACACATAAGCTCTGTTTGGGATTGTTTTTAGATGTCTATAATTGCTTGTTTCACAATTTTAATCATCATCATCACGGGTTAGGAAACAAAAAACAAAACATTTTTTTTTCAAGTTGTGATTTTGAAAAGTCTAAAAAATTTAGATTTTAAAATTTGCTATTATGATAGTTTAAATACAAATTATATTTTGAAATTTTAGAGTTCGTTCAATTTAAACTTTAAATTTTAACGAAGATTATATTTTGCGATTAGTTCAATTTAAATCTTCAATTTTTTTTAACATAATAAATTTTGAATTATGCACTGTAGACACAACGATTTTCAAGATTTATTATATTAAACAAATTGAATTTTTAGAGTTTTGCTTCATTTGATTTAGAATTTATCTTTTTTTTTTTGTTTGAACTTAGATTTTCATCGATTTTTAGTTAGTTTAGGCTTGGATAGAGCCAACTTTAGTCGGTTTAATTTGTTTTTTAATTAAAATTAAAAAATATATAAATATTATAATATCATATCGATTTAATTCTAATAGAAGTAAAACTGTACAAGATCTAATAGGCTGATTTCATATTTTCATTTTGGTAAAAAAATTTAAGTTTTTAATTGAACGAATTTTAAAGTTCAATATTAATTTTAAAAAATAAAAAATTGAGATGATAAATTTGAGTAACTACTAGGAATCTGAGTACTCAAATGATAAATTTACGATATGTTTGCGTTTGGGGAGTAGAAATATTTAAATCGTTACTTTAAATTATTGGGTAATTGACTACAATTTTCTTGCAAAGTACTAAAATACTTATATGGTTTTTTTAATATTTACTGGACATCCTTAGAGTTATTTCCGGCAGCTCTTCGAGATTAGTAAGTACTTTGATTCGAATGAGTTGAATTTAGCCCTCAAAAGCAAAAGGATTAGAGAATCAGAGTCATCGATGCGGTCATTGATATTCATCGTCGTTTGATAGTGAGTACGTCACCAAAAAAGGAGGAAGAGTTTGAGTGGACTCTGGTATGATTTGATAAAAAGGAATCTAAATGGGATTGCGAGGAAAATGGAAATTATGGAGAAGTGGGTAAGATGAAGGGAAAGTGACAGAGTGACAAACTTTAGTGGGTATATGTTAGGAGAGGGGGATATTAGGATTTTGGCCTCATATTCAGCTATTGTTGTAGCTGGCAACGTCTGGCTCTCTCTTTCTTCCTGGCCCAGTTCCATTTTCTCTGCCCATTTCAGGTACAACTCTCTCTCTCTCTCTCTCTCTCTCTCTCTCTCTCTCTCTCTCATGAGTCTATGTGCCTGCGATTTGTGTTTTGATATCTGTGTCCCACAACTTTATCTGAATTAAAGGTTGCTGCCTGGAGAAGAACAAGAAGAAGAGTAAGGGGGAGAAGGAGAAGGAGAAGGAAAATGAGTGCTTCGAGGTTCATAAAGTGTGTCACAGTCGGTGACGGTGCTGTCGGAAAAACTTGCATGCTCATCTCTTACACAAGCAATACTTTCCCGACGGTGAGTTAGAAAATGATTTTCATTTCTTCATTTTTCTTTTACCAGTTGAAAGTGTAGGGGAGAGGAAGAAATTTCATTTGGGTTCTGTGAAAGTGGAAAACTCTGGGGTTGTCTGGTGGATATCGGTTCGGTGTGTTGATGCGAAAGGGGGTTTCAATTCTTGTTCTAAAATGCTCGTTGTTTTATGGGTTTGCGTGGCTTTTTCTTCATGTATTAGTCTTCAGTCTGACTTTTGAATTTCCAATCAGTGGATTTTAGGAACAACCAGCAGCCATTTCATTTGAGATCCTTATCTGGGTTTTCTCTTTCTTGCTGAATTTAATTGTGGATAAAACCAAAACATTTCCATTGTTTGGTTCTGGCTGGTCGTTTACAGGGAAAAGTAATTCGAGAAATCCAATCCATTTATTTAATAAACAATTGTTTTTTTGTCGTCGTTGTTGTTGGCTTTATGATCTGCCTGTCTTCTCACTCCCAATTCACATTTTTGCAAATGGTTTTACTGGTCTTTTGTATATCTTCTCGTACATGTTAGAGTGTCAGGATTTTCTTCTTGTTGCCTTCTTTTACTCTCCAAGATTTTGAAATGTCATTACATCCAATTATTTTTTACTATTTAAACATTAACTCTGTTTTTCTTAAATTTGCACATCATTATTATAGTTATGGCTGTGAAGGTCATAGTTTTAAGTCTCCAGTTATTGCTGATGGGTTGACAGGACTACGTGCCTACGGTGTTCGATAATTTTAGTGCAAACGTGGTCGTGGATGGCAGCACAGTTAACTTAGGACTATGGGATACTGCTGGTAATTTGTCTTGAAACAACATTAATTATTCAGTCACATGTTTTAAGGTCTAAAGTTTAATTGATGAAACAGGACAGGAAGATTACAATAGATTAAGACCTTTGAGCTACCGTGGAGCCGATGTCTTTTTGTTAGCGTTCTCTCTTATTAGCAAAGCTAGCTATGAAAATATTGCTAAGAAAGTGAGTAGTCTTATCATTTTGGATTTGTTGTTTCCTTCCCTTCACTTTATTAATGTCTGCTTATGCCATTTCTTCACTGTTGATTTCAGTGGATTCCTGAATTGAGGCACTACGCACCTGGCGTGCCGATTATTCTTGTTGGAACGAAACTTGGTAACATTTTTTGACTTTTGTTGATGCAAATTACTTTGCTCTTTCGCTGAACGCTTTCTGACTGAATTGTTGGTCAACTTATGAGCCTATTTGTTACTGTTTTTCTTTTTTTCATATGCCGAACTCCTCAAATGGCATGTTATCGAGAATTCTAATCTTTATCGAACTTCTTTGAGATTAAGACGATTGCAATATTTGCTGATCAAAGGGTCAAAAGTATTACCTACTTCCCTTCAATGATAGTTCATTACCAAAAAAAATGGTTTTGTGGAGGCTTATTAGGTCGAGCCGTGGGCTAACTTTTCTTCCTTTTAGATCTTCGTGATGACAAGCAGTACTTGGCGGACCACCTGGGTGCAGTGCCCATCAGTACAGCCCAGGTTTAATCTATTTAACCCAGTTTGACTAGAGCTAGTTTCTTCCACTTCTGGCATTTTGTATTAGTTAAACTTGATGTATAACCTTTTTTGTCAGGGGGAGGAACTGAGAAAGCTGATTGGCGCTCCAGTTTACATTGAGTGTAGTTCGAAAACTCAACAGGTTTGAATCAACTACGCATTGCATATTTTTATACTATTGTCGCTCACCCCTTTGTATTGGTAATGTTCTTACCAATCGTAGAACGTGAAAGCGGTTTTTGATGCGTCGATTAAAGTGGTTCTCCAGCCTCCTAAGCAGCGGAAGAGGAGGAAGAGGAAGGCCGAGAGGTCGTGTGCCATATTGTGATGAGAGGGAGAGTTGTTTGAGCGAAAACTCAGACGCCCCTTTTAACTCGTTATCCAAGTTAGGCTCCCCATAGTCAACGAATGTGTTAAAAGTTATCACCTTGACCAAGCAGCAACAATGGCGGCTGCCATTCTCTACTAACAAAAATTAGGAGCAATCTTTAAGAATCTTTTTTGTCTGTGTTTGTTTGTTTGTTTGTTTGATTTCTGGGGCAGTGGTTTGATTTGTACTTTAGCTGTACAACGTATAAGCACATCCTATTTCTTCAAGTTTATATAATGTGTCCATTCTTGAAATTTTATCCCAAGGGGGGCCTGTTCGACCTTAGATTTTCTCAAGATTGCAACACTAGAAAAACCGAACGTAGTAGCAATGAAGGTACTTGGTTAGGTTCAAAGTTTCAATTTTGAACAAACCTGTCAAAACCAAATCAAACCAACGTGAAAAAGTTGTTTTTTGTTTAATATAATTGAACCGAACCGCTGAAAACCAAGTCAGAAACTAAATTAAAGAAAAAACCGGACATTAGAACCTATACCAAACCTAGTCAAACTAAAAAACCAGGTCAATTTCGGTTCCTAAATTTGAAACCCAACCTGGTCTATTAGTTCACTTTGAGTGGAATAGAACCAAATTTCCTCAATAATTTAATTAATATTATAGTTTTCAAAACCAGATATAACCACAAGCTCAGCCTGCGTGAATAATGTTGTGACTACAATACTTGTGATGTAAATTCCATTTTCTTATTTCTGCAACTTTATGGAGAATCTATCCAGTTCCCATTTTCTTTAGTCCCAAAGGACTCACGGGTCTCTAGATTAAATTGCCTATTTTATAAAATTCAGAATAAACTTTTTGCATAAATAAAATGTTTATGGTTAACTTTAATTTTCATAATAAAAATGATTTATAGGTCAATGGTCAAAAGCGTTAAAGTAAAGAAATTACAATAGTGATTAAAATTACTGTAGTCTTTCAATCAGTCATTTAGTCTTTTTTTTAATTAAAATATTTTTATGATGCATAATATAATCACACTATACGAAACATAAAACTTAATATCAATCAATTATGATACAACCATCAGGTTGTTCTATTATCAATAAGACAACTAATACAAAGCAAAAGATTATAACACATCTTCAAATCGTCATTATATCCAGTAACATGTCACAATTAAAAGCCTATAGTGAAACATATCCTCTAACATTATCATAATCAACATATCAATAAGCATACGAGTTAATATGTCACATAACATATTCTCGAATAACCTATCATCAATCGTTAAGTCCTCAAATAGAAATAAAATGAAAAGAATTACCCTAGCTCCTTGTAGTTTAGGCGAAAGGCCGAACACATGAAAACATCATTTACCTCGAAGTCTTAGCATGATAATGGTAATAAAACAGAAAGAGTTACCCTAACACCTTGTGATGTAGACGAAAGGCCAGACACATAAATATCACTTACCTTGAAGTCTTAGCACGATAATGGTTGCTTATGACGATTAACATTTGCTTTAGATCAATCTAGTCATAAAGATTCTCACGTATTAGTATATTCTAGAAAAAAAAAAATCAAATGTTTAACTAATAGAGAGTTGGACATAAAAGTTTCTACTAGTAAACCCTAAAAGCGAATTTGAAACTCTAAACAATCCCCACGCATTCCTTTATTCCAACACATAATCAATTGAAGATCGTTGCCTACAAAAACTTGGAATGAATTAGGCTTACTTAGCCAGAACTTAAGAGAAGGTGAGAAGCGGCTGGCAGTTCTAGAATGAAATAATACGTTAGAGTTAAGAGTTTTCATTTAAATATCTAATTTTCATAGAACACCAATCGACCTCTTCTCGTGTTCCCGTCGAGCGCTAATTGACACGCGATTTGTCAAAAATCGTCACTGGTTGACCACACTATGGTTTACATGAAAAATATACACCATTTTACTTATCCAATTTACAACATATCACTTATGTAACTCTTATGACAATAATATAAAATATAAATATGTCAATTTATATAAGGTTATAACTTACCCAAGTTTCTCAACTGCTACATTGAAAGGCTCTTTTTAAAATTATAATGGCACCGTGAGGTTATTTTGATTTAGAGTTACTTTGAATGGATGTGAGATGACATTTTTCAATAGTGACATTGATGAGATCATCTATATGGTACAACTAAACTTCTTTACTAAATCTCTCATCAGTGTATTACAAGTTTCATCAAGTTTTCGGTTTTGAGGTGAATTTAACTGATAATTGTATATATCATAAGTTCAATAGGAGAAATTTTATTTTTCTAGTTTTATACGTTGATGACATGCTCTCGCCAATCAAAAACATTTTATCAAAGAAATTTGAGAAAAGATTTTGGAGACACGGGAACTCACATATACCAAGATCATTTTGGAGATATATTTCGATTATCACAAAAAGAAATATCATAAGGTTCTTCAGAAAACTTAGCATGTATAAGGTGAAACAGAAAAATACAATCCTCAATGAAAGAAACAAATTCAGCTTAAGTAAAAGGCTCTTATAGTTAACATAAAGTTAAAAAAAATACAAACCATTTCTTACGCATCAACGATGGAAAGCCCAATGTATGCTTAACTATGTGTACATGCAAACATTGTGTATGTTGTTCATATTTGAGGCAGATGCTTCAGAAATGGTAGACTTAAAAATTGGATTACACTTAAAAGGCTTACGGGGTATTTATAGAGAGCAAAATCACAAATGCCCTAAATCAAATCATCTTAAGATCACTAAATGTGATGTGCCACGGATCCACTACTCCTTAAATAATAGAGTAATTTTTTCTAACATATTTTCAAGTTTTTATTTTGTAGGAGGATCATATGATGAAACTATTAAAAATAAGAAATTATGTGAACAATACTTGGTGGACATGATCTTTGTGAAACATAAGTTGAAGATGAACCTTAAATGAACAATCAAACATATATCCAAGGATTATTGGACTTTCTAACAAAACTGCCATCAAACAGACCTCCAAGGAGAAATTGGCATATTCGACCGCCTTGCCAACTTTATTACAAAAAGTATGCCTCATAAAAAATGTAGTTGACATCTTAAGGTTTCTAGAATAAGTTGGATTGAAGAATTTAAACATTGTTTGTTTGGTCAACCGGATCAATTACCGAAAGCTCTATTTTTTCAAAAAATTCAAAAATCAAGAAAGCTCATTTAAATACAACCTTATGTTATTTTATTTTTATGTTTATTATTACTTAGACTTGCTGAATGTATGATGGATGAAGAGGGCTTTGGGATTTGAACACGTTTAAAAAAATGTGGAGGAAAACTGTTGGAGTGCGGTGCCTTATTAGGCTGAACAGGTAGCCGACCGCATGCGCGATGATGGGCTTCTTAAGGTCTTTTTATTCCTTTAGTCTTACTAAGCCCTAATTGTATTTTGAGAAAGGTATTTAACCTTCTCTTGGCTGCTTCGGCAACCAACTTTTAATTGAATGAAAAGCTAAACCCTTGTTCTTGCAAATCGAGCCTTTTCGAAGCTCAGACTCCATTGTTGTCGGTGAGTCATATCTGATCGTTTTTAGTGAAAATTGTTTCCAAGTTTGTGAGTATTTTTGGAACCTCTTAATATTTCTCTTGACTCCGCCTTCTTGTAGGATGGAATTCTCAACAAAAGAATATAAATTCTCATCCAAAATTTGTTGGAGTGCTCTTCTTCAAAGAAGAACCCAAATCCCGAAAGGTGTCATCTATCACCTGCTTGGAGCTTCAGTAGTACTTCTACCATATCTTTTCCATCCATTCGATTCATCCTCTTATTTTTACCTACAACCATCTACACATCCGTAGCTTTAATCTGCCACAAAATCGTATCGTTTCATTTTCAGATGAGAAAGTTATGTCTCTTCGTAGTTGGTGTTCTGTTCTCGGCCAGAGTAGTAAATTTAGCTCCAGCAACCTACATCATTTCTTACATATCTTTCGATTCCCCACGAGTTAACCTTTGAAATTTTGAGGATATTTTATCCATATCCTCAATAAGTTTCCTTTAAATTTTCAGCTTATTTGGAATCTCCTACAAGGAGCAGTAAATTTTGGAAGTTGATATATTTTATAGTCAAAAACTGTTTCATCCGAGAAATGTTATTTTGGAGTTGTTTAGGTTTATTTGTGCTGCATTTTTAGAGTAACCCAAGGCATATCAAAGTGTTATGATTTTTATTTTGTTAGATGTCAAGGCAATCTGAGATTGATAAGAGGGCTTATCTATTAATAGTTAGTTAAGCTATTTTCGAAAAAAAAGTGTTGAGTATGTACTTATAACTTCATCCACTAGGGCAATAACTCATATTATATTACAAGATATCTAATGATGGAATAAAGATGGACAATTTTGTTATTGGACTTTGTAATTTGGAAAGTATTGAAAGCCCATTGAAGTAACGTTTTGACAATAAGTCAATAGTATATATTTTGAAAACAACAGGAGCTTAACAAGAAGCATCAAGCACATAGACATCAAATTTCTAATTATTAAAAAAAATTTAGAGTGGTTAATTATTTATAAAGTATTTTGACACGGACTCCTTCATTGTGGATCTACTTATTAATGTAACTACTCAAGTCTTTTATGAGTATACTGCTCATATGGGTATTGACTTATAAAGGGTAAGTAAACACTTACCAAAAATCTCGGTTTCGCCTCGAGTTTTTTATACGAGTGTGTTCTTTTCAATGCGAAGAATATTTCTCGATTGTAACTTTTTGCAAATGGTTGCTCTTTCTTTCCTCTTTCTCTTCTCTCTCATCTTTTTCAATCTTTCAATTCAAATGAGATTTAATTTTCATCAAAATCTATTTTTATATATTTTCTTATTTTGAAATTATATTTTTATCTAATTTTTATAATTGTATTGGCTATGATTGACAATATTTATCATAATTAGATAAAAGTATTTTGATTAGAAATGAAATAAGTTGTAAAGTAACAAAAACTCTAGACCATTGAATTGGATGTCATTTCGTAAAATGACTATAGACGCGTAATTGACTAATTAAATATGATTATAATTACAAACCAATTTAAATGCCAAAATAGAAACACTAAAGAACGAATTGACGTAAACTTAAGCCAAATTGAATTGAAATGAAAAAGTTATGCAAATTAGATTTTAACATCTAAACTTAGAATAGTTAAGGGTTAACTTTTAACTTTGAAATGTCGAAAGAGGGTGTTGTCCTCACCATTGAGGAGCATCATGTCATAATGTCTCGAGTTGACGTGTTTTTGCTATTATTACAACGAAAATTATCAACCAATGAGACGTCAACATGTGACTTCATTTAATTAAACCAATTAAGTAAGTTTGCTAACTTTTTTTTATTGAAAAAACGAGTAACTGAAGGGCAAAATGTTCTTTTAAAGATAATAAAATAAACTTAGATGTAAATTCACACTCAAGTTAATATATAAAGATAAGATCATCCATTTAGAGGTTGATTATCGTGAGAAAAGAAAAGAGAGAAGAGGTGAGGGAAAACGAGGGACACCAGAAGAAAAGAGCAGAAAACAAGAGACTTGTCTAGTCTTAATGAAAATGCTCATCACAAAAAACACTCTTGGCATTAAGGGAACATGTTGGTACGAGAATCTCAAAGAGAAACTCAAATTTGGGAGTTTCTGTGTATTTTCTATATATATATGAAAAACGTATTGAAATTGCTATAATTTTTCAAATAAATTCTATAGAAACATATCTTACTGCTATAATGACAAGTTAGGATGCTTAAAATTGTTTAAAATTATAGGAAAATCCAATTTGAAAGCATAGAGTTCCTTAAGTTTTCGCTAAGCGCTACAACGCTCAATAGATAACATAGAATCTTAATTTTTCAGATTATGCCATGCAATTATACTACTCATGGAACATTGTTCCCTCAAAATTTAGCTTTGAAAATATAGTTAAAAATGTTTAAAATTATATAAAACAAATAAGGAAAAGTCTTGACATTCAAAAGGCAACCTCTATGGTATTGCATGGGGATAGAAAGCTCAACATCTAGAGTTGTGATATGCCCCATAGGTCCATTATACGTTCCTAAGCTCAAACCCACAATTTACTCTCATATTCGTATTCTCACACACTTACTTCTTTTGCAGGAAACAATATGTGTAAAGATTTAGACTACGCACTTGGAGACTTAAAGTGGGAGATCGAGGCCAAAGACATGGAGCAAACAAAGCACCTCATCACGTGGGAAGCATAAACCGGAGATCACGGAGCTCACATGGGAATTTTTCTTCCCGAACAATAAAATTATGTAACTTTTATTTTCGAACTTATTTGGCAAATATTGACCTTCCTATAACAATTATTATATGCATGTATGTTAGGCTTTTAGGATTAGATATATGCTAGGATTAGATGTTGCTTGCTTTCAGATTAAAGACCAAAGGAGAAGGCATTGGTCTTAATGCACTAACTTTTGGGCCGAGCTCTACACACTTTTAGGCCGAGTATTAACCCTAACCCTAAAATCAGCCACCTAGGCTTATATAAGCATTGTATTGGTGTTTGTATCGTTTGGTTGATGAATGTAACAAGTAGCCATGTTTCTCTCAAGAAAGCACGAAACGTTCTTCACACAAGGTAAGAGGCCGAGGATAAATCCTTTCTAGGCCGAGGAGTGCAACTCTTCTAACTCTTCAACCCAAGGTTGTTGCTGAGCTTTAGTACTACTTTTCTCTCCCCCTTTCAAGAGTTGGAAACAAGTAGAAAGTGGCCAACTGTTTCCTCTCAGCCGAGATTCTTTTCTTGGAAAAGAATGAAATTGCCGAAAACTATAATATTTGCTTATTGGTCAACTTGAGAGTTATTTACATCTTCATCTTTTTTTTTTATTATTTGAACCACGTCTTCTAATTAGCACACATCACACAAATTTTCATTATTTTAAAGTACATTTACTCATCTGATTTCTTCATCTTTGAGTACCCTTGGCTTGGCCGAGCACTTAGGAGCAAATGATCTGTTTTCTTGTGGTTTCTAGAAATCCTCCTAAGGCTAGGCCACAACAAGTTGTGACGCCTCAGCATTAAGTTATATTTATGCCTTAAAGTTTGAAATATAACGCCTCAACATTATATTATGTGCTAGAAGGTCCTCTCACTAAGTTATAACTATGAAGGCTAAGAATCTATTACAAGTATTTTTATTTTTCAAGGATAAGGAGGAAAATAGAGAACAAAGAACACTTGGAAGAGCTCCCTCAACCCAGAAACAAAAAGTTACAAAAATAAATGCTCATTGGGAGGTAGATCACTACCTTCTGGTTCTAAGTCAACCAACGTTCAAATATGAATTCTTGATGAGGTTTTGAATGATCCGTTCACAAGATTTTGGATTTAATCATTATTATTTTCTTTGTTTATTTTGAGGATTGGACTTTATTCTAGAAGTTATATTGTCACTCGGCTAAGTTTTGTTTTAACCGAGTAGTTGTGGACTATATTAGAGTCATTATAGTATTTTCTTTTAAGGGTTCTTGCCCTATTTTGTAGGGTTTAAATATTCCATTAATCTATTGTTGCCGCCACTTTTGGAAGATTGAAAATCATTATCTCTTTGCATTGGATTCGAAATCCTTACAAACCACAATCTACTCGATATATTTCCAAACTGATTATTGTGTGTTCAAGTTGGATTTGATCCTTGTGAGTGTGATTAAACTTTTCAATTAGTATAACTTTCCCATTCTCATTCTAGTGATATGAAATTAAAACAAGATTGTATAAACTCTCAAATCAATAAGTTGGAGTTCTCTCTATTGCAAAGTAGCCCTTGGAGTTTAAGGTTACGACTAGGTGACTTTTTAGACCAACTTACATCTCTCTATCCATAATTGTCTGAGGAATTTTGGCTATAAAATTTGAAGAGTGGCTTCCTGACCATGGTGCTATCCAAAACTCATGTCAAGGGGATTTATTTTGCATGTTTTATCTTTCCAAAATTGGGTCCAATTCTCAGCCAAGTGGTGCAATCTCATTCTCTGACAACCCTCACCATTTTTGTCATATCTTCTGTTTTGCATAGCTATTAGACATACTATTTGGAGGTTATTTTTATACATCTATAGGTTGATGCTATAAAAATTTCACGTGAAGAAGTTTTCAATTGACAGAGTTATTGCTTCCTCAAGTCAGCCACTGAAATCGGCCTAGAATCGAAGTTTACTGCGAAGTTGCTATTATTTCATTTTGGTGGCAGAACATTTGGTATCAGAGCTCTTTCGACCTTTTACCATGTTTCCTTTTGTTTTTAAGTTCTTAAAATGATGGCATGAAGTGGCCCTATAGTATTTCAAAATTGTTACAACATTGTTCCTCAACCGAGCCATATTTTTTGTTGAAGAAACCGAGTCGAGTTATCAAGGAAAATTTGGTGAACTCCAGACATCTATTCTTCACAATTCTCAACAATTTCAAGGATATAGTTGTGATGCTATGGATTCTACTAAGAAAGAAGAAAATTTAAAGATTTTATTCTATCTTTCAGATGAGCCAATTGGGAAGATGAATATATAGAATGAGAACAAGAGGTTGAGAAAATTTTTGAAAGTCGAACAAAATCAAAGTGAAACTTGCCTCATCAGACTTATGGAATAAGCATCTTTGTGATAGAGAAGCCTTGATATTGAAAGAAATAGAGATGGAGAAGCCATAAACTCATAAGAGATAATGAAAAGGTTCTTGAGAAAAAAGTATGTTAAAAATATTTCAAGTAAAAATATTTCAAGTCATTTATATCTTTTCATCAATCTACTTATAGTGAAAATGCTAAATCTATCAAATGATCAAATATTTATAATGTAAAGAATGAAGAAGGTAGTTTTGAAAAATTGTTTAGCATGAGTTGTTCTAGCAAAGTTTGTGATAATTTAAAAGAAATAGAATGTTCTCTCCTTGTTAATGAGTTGTCCAATCAAGGGCAAGATGAGAAGAAAGATGTTTTACGAGAGGAAAAAGTCATTTATCTCAACGAAGTCAAATACTCATATTGAAGTCTCAAGTAGACGAGAAAGATTGGTCGAAAGAAGAAATCTTCCACAATGATCACATAGAGGTTGAAAATGACTTCATTGAATCAACTAATGAAGATGAAGGATTAAAATAAGCTTATTTGCTTGCAAAATTTGCAAGCTAACAACCACTTAGTTTAAAGTTTTATATATATATGACATTTTTTAATTCATTTAGAGCGATAAATCTTGTGATACTTTGAGACAAAAAATTCTATTTGATCATGACAACTATGCTGGTAAGTCAACTCTTCATTCCAGGTATTTAGCTTCTAATATCTATAAGTCATATTTGGATTTTGTTTTATCTTTTATGCTATTGTTGCTCAAGGACTAGAAAAAAAAACTAAGTTTGGAGGTGCGATAACTCAATGAAATTTAGAGTTATCCTCATCATTCTAAGTTTGATGCTTATCCGTGAGTTTTTAGAAATTTTAATCTATTTTAGGTTATTATACAAGTAAACAATCAAATAAAGTCAACAAAAATGAAAATGATGAATTTTGAAACTTAGCTGCGGTCTAAAGATGTAACGCCTCGAAAACCTACTAGTTTCTAGTACGTTCACTACTCTCATACCACATCTTTAATACCCCGAGTTGTCCCTGGACCCGGGTCGCCAACCATTCGCTCGCTTCTCATTTCAACAATTTTGTACAAAATTTAAAACTTTTGGTTCTTCGACTCAAAACGACGTTTTCGAAAATTATTTACGAAAAGCCGCAGCAGAAAAACTCGTTTAAAATCGGTTTAAATAGACTTCACCATTTTAAAACATAGAAATACAGAGACCGGTCGACACTTGTAAACGCCGGTCGACACCTGGGTCATCTTGGGTTCCCATCGGTCGACATTGGCGAACGCCGGTTGACACTGCGTTCCCCTCGGGTCTTCACGTCGGTCGACACTAGGAATCACCAGTCGACACTTCTACGTTCAGCTCAGAGAGTGGTCGACACTTGCTTTTGCAAGTCGACACGAAAACTTCTCCGAATTAAAACAACCGATTGCAAATCTGAATCATTCATTCAATCATTTCCAACAATTCCAAAAGGCACCTATACATCAATTCCGATTACGGACTCCCCAAACCCAACTATGCCTCAAAACCTATATATTCGACACAGACCTCACCAAAACACTACCCCTAGAAATCTACCTCCCAGCATTACTCCACGGGTCGGGCCACCGCGACATGCTCCACCTGCCGGCACACGGTAGTACGCCGCAAACTGCCTACTCGTCCTGTCTAAGCTCCGGCAACTCACCTTCAGGGATTTATGCATCTACACCACGGAACACACAATATAAGTCTAACGCTCAGTAAGCAGTGCAATATGAATCGTAAAACGACAATGCAATCATATCACATGTAATTTTTACATTCTCGCTCATGTTGTCACAACCCGTGTTGCGTGGTACGGCCGCACCATGGTGAGGCTGGACTCTCTCGCCACCTCACACCCTGTCACGTCGCCATCGTCCTGGTTTCTCCAGCAAAAAGGCCATCAATCCGTACCCACACGTCACTCTACGCACCGCAACCATTCCAGGGTGAGGCTGGACGCACTCGCCACACCACCCCCTGGTACGTTGCCTTCGTCCCGGTTCTTCCAGCAACGACACCATAGTTGCATGCCACTACACACACCACGGCAGCCATCTTAGGGTGAGGCTGGACGCACTCGCCACACCACATCCTAATACGTCGCCACCGTCCCGGTTTCTCCGGTAACGGGGCCTAGCTACCCACACACCCATCGTTCTCACCACACCTCGCATTTCACACTCGCACATAAATTCATGCACAAATTCATTTTCGTTCCCGTTTCAAAAACATGATGCATGTCAAACAATACACACGCACATCACAATCAACCCACACAACCTAACATTCCTTGGTGTAGGCCCACTTGGGCAAAACGCATGCATACACTACTTACCTGACGTCCTAGTTTTCTGTGGTGGTCGTTTCACCAAAAAACTGCTCAACCTACAACAAAAACCATATTCCCGTCAAAACTCATCTCACTACTCTACTTACGCACAAAAATCACCATAATAGCACAACACTCCACGAACTCGCCAAAATCGCTCACCAACCTATCTCGGCTCCAAATTCAACTTAACTTCCGATGCACATAACTTTTGCGTCGGTTATCGGAATCACACGATTCCAGCGGCTAAACGCTCAAATCGTAACCTAGATTAACCTACCATAACAGAATCTAAAATCGTTAACCGCAGCTAAGGCGGAAACCCAAAAACGGAGGAGGCCCTAGGGTTAAAATTCCCCCTCCACGGCTATTCCGTAAAAACTCAGCACATTCATCAGCAATCTATCACATTATTCGTACACACTTCTACAATGATCAATAACAACTCCAACGAACCTTCCAACCCTAAAGCCCTAATTGCCATCCATCGAATCTCTCTCAACTCCGACACTAAATCAACATTGAACCGTAAACTTCTTAAGATTATCTTGAACCGTTGAAATGGAGGAGAAACCACAACAACTGCCGGCTGAATGACACGGGGAAGAGAGAAATCGAAGGGAAAAATCGCGGTGGGGGAGGGGAATAGCAGAAAGGGGAGAGGTTTTCCCTGCAAATCCCTCTCCTCTCTAATAAGGTTTTTAAAATAATAATAATAATAACTAATTACTAATCACCCTCACACTTTAATCTTTTAATCAAACGGCTATTCAATCCATTTTCGGACGGATTCCTAAAATTTTCTACCCACCATTAGTCTCGAAATAATTCCCCACCTAGCTTTACAAATTTTCCACACTCCAATCCGACCCGAATCCTGTCGTTTATCGTCCCGACAATCGAAAAATTAGTACGCGAAAATACAGGGTGTTACAAAAGAGACCTGAGCTGCGATTTAAAGAAGAGAAAACAATAAGCGTCAAAACAACTTTTAAGTTATGGCCCCAGCACAAAAAAAGGGGTATGAGCCTCGGCCCTAAAATCTCGAGCCACAGCCTTGACCCATATCAACTTACCAAAAGTGAAAAATTTTGTGTGTTTTAAAAGCTTTTTAAATGCAACAATATTTGTCGAAAAAGAGGACCCTAATTGAATCTTTAAATATAAACACTATTTGACAAAATACAGGACCCTTGAGCAACCTCGAAACAAATTTTTTATAGAGATCGAAGATAATTTTCAACCTTCGACAGGAAGACCAACATACTCGTCCTACCAAAATTGACATCCAAAAACATATTTTTTCTTCTACCTATTTATTGTCTTTAATTTTATTATGTTCAATACTTTATTCAATTATGTTGAACTAACTCTCTCCTTCTGGAGGATAGATAGATCGCTTGTTTAAAATATTATTTTGATAACTGATTATTTTGTTAGTTGAATTTGTTGTTTATTTGTGATATTTTGTTTTTAATGTTTTCAATTGTCTATTGAATTATTTATATTTAGAGTTTGACACTCAAAAAAGATAATTCTAAATACGACCTGAATATTACAACATGAAATTTTAATAGATCAAGAGATGTATAAAGTTTTGAAAATCAAATAGAAAATCACTATATGTTATTAAATAATTAAAAGAATGATTTTTATAGCGATATTGGAATTGCAATTTTAGAAATTAATATTAGTTTGACACTCGAGAGAGGCAGTTTACAAATTAGGGTTTTCAGTTTATAAATAATTGTTCAACTAAAGAATATTAGTCTAATAAATAATATGATAATATTCGTGAAATCAATCCTATGGATATTTTCTGAACTAAAAGCATTTCGTTGAAGATTTGATTTGTTATTGTTTATTTCATTTTAGCAATCAAAATCATATTTTTAATTGTCCAGATAAAGTTAAAATATATTAAATCAGTACTTGGTGAAAATTGATAAATTACATATTTCATGTGGATTTGACAACTATGACTATCATTATACCATAAAACTTGTCACTATACAGTTGCAGTAATTTTCTTGTACAAATTTTTGCTAATATTGTTGAAAATTGATTTTGATTTTAATTTGAATTTTCTTTGTTTTATTTCTTTTTATTATTATTTTTTTAGTTTTTTTTCACTTTTATTTTATTTTGTGGCAGTTTATGTATAGTCAAAAAAAGTTAGAATTAGTTTCATTTGATCCAGAAATCGAAAAGACACTGCGTGAGTTAAAGAAACAAAAAATTGAAGATGGTGAAACATTGGCAGGACAAGAAGGAAATAAAGATATTCCTAGGCGAGCGATCAAACACTACTTTAAACCAGTGGTAACTATTAAATTATTTGGTATTACTTATTCTGTTATCCATGCGAATAATTTTGAGCTAAAACTTGTTTCGATTAAATATGATACAACAAAATCAATTTGAGGGATCTTCAAGTGAAAATTCAAATATTTATTAAGCCATGTTTAAGACAATAAGTGACACAAGATTAGAATGAATGAGACAAGTTGTAACACCCCGAGAACCCACACGTTCTCAGTGCGCTACAGTACGTCTACACACTATGACATACAGAAACTTGACACAAACTCACTGTAACACTCCGAGAAAACCCCACGTTCCCGGTACGCTACAGTTGTAATAACCTGAGAATTTCGAATTTTATCTTTAATTTTTAGAATTTTTAGTTTAATCCTGGTCAGAGTTTTGAGAAATATTTCAACGGGAAAGATTTAAATTATAAGATTCGGAGCCTACTTTTGCGAAGTTTTTCGGAATTTAAAGTCGGGAAGTCGAGAAAGTTACGAAATTTCGGACGATTGAAGCACGTGAGGGCAATTCGGTAATTTGTATTTTATTATTTAAAAATAAAAAAGAAAATAAAAAAATAAAAGAAAATTTTTTTTAAACACCCGAATGGCTTCGGGAAGAAGCCATTCGGATGTCTTCACCACGCACCTGAGAGGGAGCCGAGAAGGAGACGCGGGAGAGGGGGAGAGATTCGAGCTCCGACGACGGCCGACGACCTGAGGAGAAGGATTTCGGCAGTCGACATGGATAAAGGGCTCCGACAAACCGGGAACGACTTGTAACCCAGCCATTCCCGTGCCGAAGACCCAAGGTAAACTGCCCTTCCTTTTTCATTTTTCCGCCAGCAAGTGGGAAGTTCGGTTACTTCCGAACTCTCGCCTGGTTTGAGCTCGGTTCCTGGTGTGAGGGGGGCTGGGATGGGCGCGCTAGGGGCTCAGCATTTTCGCCCCAAACCCGGCCGAGGAGAGGTGGGAATGTCCTCTGTTCCTCCTCTAATCGTGGTGGCCGAAGATGTAGGCTACATGTGTTCCTACCTCGGCTTGTTGTGCCATGGTATGGAGGAATTGCAGCAAGGATAAAGGGTGGGGGAGGGGAGACCTGGTAGTGCCCTGGGTTCGAGAGGAAAACCAGGGAAATTTTGCTGCCATTCGAGCTTTCTGATCGAGAAGCTTCGAAATTGTTATGAGTTATGCATAATGGACTGGAATGCGGCTGCTTGGTGAAGTAATTTGCGAAATTGGATCGAATTTAAATTTTCGGCTATTTTTAGGTTAGAAGCAGATTCTGTTTTTGGCCATTTTGGCCTAGTTTTGGTTAATCGTTTTAAATTCTGTTTTGCGAGTTAAAAATAGGTTGTTAGAGGAACGTGTGGCCGCTGGAATCGTTCGATTCCGATATCCGACGCAAAAGTTATGCGCGTTGGAAGTTTATGGGAGATTTTGGTTTAAGTCAAATTAGTGACCGTCTTTCGTGGAAAATTCGACGTGTGAGAGTAGCATAGCCATTTTGATGCATATAACTAGTTGGGAGTGAGTTTTGGTTGAAAGGAAGTGAAAATGTGAAATTTTAATAAAATGGCAGATTCGGTTATTGGCGTTTTTCGCCTATCTGCGGCCTACCGATTTAAAATCCGTCTTGGGATGTTAAACGAAGTTCCTAAGGGAACGGTTAGCCACTTGAATCGTTTGATTCCGTTGACAGACGCAAAAGTTATGAGCATCCGAACGTTGAGCTGGTATTCGGCCAAACCAAACCAATAGACCGTTTTAGTTGGAATTTAATGAGTGTAGTTAGATAAGGTTATTTTTAGCTAATTGGTGAATGCTGAGATAAATACTGATGAGAAATTTGTTGTATTTTAGGTTGAGGCTTTCTTTTGGCGAAGCTGTGCGTCGAGCGAGCTTAGGACGCCAGGTAAGTAGTGCATGCATGTGTTTTGCCCAAGTGGGCCTACACTGTAGAACTTTAGTGTTTATGTGATTGATTGTGGTGTGCGTGCGTATTGTTTGACATGCATCATATTTTTTTAAAAAACGGGAACGAAAAGGATTTTTTAGCATGTTTTGATGTATGAGGTGAGACGTGTGGCGGTGGTACCACGGATCCCGCTAGTGTGCGGGCCGGTGCTTCACCAGTCGCGGATCCTACTCGAGGGGTGGGCCGGCTGGGCCGTCATGCGGCGTAAATGTGTTGACGGTGAGGATATGGGCAGTGGTACCGCGGATCCTATTAGTGTGTGGGTCGGTGCAACACCAGTCGCGGATCCTACTCGAGGGGTGGGCCGGCTAGGCTGTCGCGAAACGTGTGTGTGTGGCAACTGTGGCCCCGTGCTGGGGAGGCTGGGACGGGGGCGACGTGTCAGGGTGTAGAGTGGCGCGAGGTACACCCTTACCCTGATGTGGTTGCCGTGTGGTGATGCGTGGGTGTAGCTTGTGGGCCTCGTTGCTGGGGAGTCCGGGACGGTGGCGACGTGTCAGGGTATAGGGTGGCGTGAGGTTCCTCCTTACCCTGGTGCGGCTGCACTACGCGTCACAGATGTGACAACATGAGTGTGAGTGTAGAGACTGCATGTGATAGGATTGCATTGTCGGCTTTTACTTTCATATCGCATTACTTACTGAGCGTTAGGCTTATGTTGTGTGTTCTGTGGTGTAGGTGCTGACGATACTGCTGGTGAGCCTCGAGAACGTAGTCCAGAGGCGTAGGATGGTTGGCGGCGTGCACCCGAGGCACCGGATGACGGATTTTTGTTAGGGCGACCCGACCCGTGGTGGTGGTAGGTGATAGTGGATTTATCATTTCATGTTGGGTATTTGTGTAGATAGCGGGGTTGTATAGACATTGATCTTTTGAGATTGTATAGAGGGGTTGTAGTGTTTTGGAGGACTTTCTTCATTTGTGATGGGTTCTTATTGTCTTCTTACTCTGATTTGGTTATGGTGATTTCTCTGGATGATGGATAGATAAACATTGTTGGATTATGGTGAATTGTGTGCAGGGTTTAAATTTTAGGATAGTCAGTTTTTAGCCGTTACTCTGCCGAAATTTTGGGAGAGAGTTTGGGAGTCGAGGAGATACGAAATAGGTTGAGGTGTGAACAGTAAATGCTAGAAAAAGGTAGATGAGCGTGGAAGTGCGGCGTGATCGCAGGTGTGCGGGGCACGCGGCCCTGTGGGTGCACACGGGTCATGCGGCGCCGGGTGAGGGCGTGCGCGCGGACGTGCTGTACAGAGGCAGGGTGCGTGGGGCACGCGGCGCTGTGAGCGTGCGCGAGATACAGTGACGTTGGGTTGGCACCTGTGGCACCGCGATGGTGTACGCGGGGTGTCGAAGTGGGGATGTGAGTGCTTGAGACCGGACTGGGTAGTTCGTGGGGTGCGTGGGATTCTTTCCTAGAATTTCAAGTCTTACCGTTTTATCTCAAATTGTTTTAAATGGTTTTCTTTTCCGCTGCGTAGTTTTATGTTGAGGACTTCGTGTTTCTTCTTCGGGACGCGAGTTGTTTTTCGAATCGAGTCGAAAAAATTTTCATACTCACAAATGTGCTTTTGAAAATGATTTGAAAACGAAAGGGGTATTGAATTGAGTTAGTTGTGTCAAGTGTTAGTGTGTGTGTGTAGTGTGTAGATGCACTGTAGCACACCGAGAACGCGGGGTTTCTCGGGGTGTTACAACAGTACATCTACATATACACATTATGACACACTAAAACTTGACACAACTCACTCAGTTTAATAGTACTTTTGTTTTCAAATCATCTTCAAAAGAACATTTGTGAGTATGAAAAATTTTCGACTCAATTCGAAAACAACTCGCGCCCCGAACAGGGAACACGAAATCCTCAATATAAAAATATGTAGCGGAAAAGAAAATAATTTAAAATAGTTTTAAAATAACCGACAAGACTCGAAATCCTAGGAAAGAGTCCAACATACCCCTCGAACTACCCAAAATCGGTGCCGCACATTCACGCCCCGCACATTCACGCCCCACACTTCGATGCCCTGCGCGCACCCTTGCGGTGCCACGCGTGCCAACTTAACATCACCGCGTCACGCGCATGCTCACAGCGCCGCGTGCCCCAGGCACCCTGCCTCCGTACAGCACGTTTGCACGCACGCCCTCACCTGGCGCCGCACGACCCGTGAGCACCCGCAGGGCCGCGTGCCTCGCGCACCTGCGATCACACCGCACTCCCACGCTCATCTACACTTCTCTAGCACTCACTGTACTCATCCCGACCTATTCCATATCCTTTCGACTCCTTACCTCTCTCCTGAAATTTCAGCAGAGTAACACCTAAAAATTGGCTATCCCAAAATTTTAAACTCTGCACACAGTTCACCAAAAACTAACAGTATTTATTTATCAACCATCCAAAGAATCTCTATAACAAAATCAGAGTTTAAAGACAACAAAATTCCATCAAATACAAATGAAGAAAATCCACAGTATAGATCAATATCATACTCTAACATATAACAGTACGTACGCGTTCCCAAAACACTACAACCACTCTATATCATCCTGTACAACCAACGTCTATATGAACTCCTCCATCCACATAAATACCCGACATAAAATAACAACCCACGAATCTCACCATCACCTACCACCACCATGGGTCGGGTCGCCCTAACAAAATCTGCCGTCCGGTGCCTCGATCGCACGCCGCCAACCGTCCTAGATCTCAGGACTAGGTTCTCGAGGCTCACCAACAATGTCGTTAGCACCTACACCATAGAACACACAACATAAGTTTAACGCTCAGTAAGTAGTACAATATGAAAGTAAAAGCCGACAATGCAATCCTATCACAAACAGTCTCTACACTCACACTCATGTTGTCACATCTGTGACGCGTAATGTAACCGCACCACGGTAAGGAAGAACCGAACGCCACCCTACACCTTGACACGTCGCCACCGTCCCAGACTCCCCAGCAACGAGGCCCACAAGCTACACACACGCATCACCATACAGTAACCACATCAGGGTGAGGGTGTACCTCGCGCCACACTATACCCTGACACGTCGCCCCCGTCCCAGCCTCCCCAGCACGGGGACACAGTTGCCACACACACGTTTCGCGACAGCCCAGCCAACCCACTCCTCGAGCGGAATCCGCGACTGGTGTTGCACCGGCCCACACGCTAGTAGGATCCGCGATACTACTGCCCATCACCTTCACCGTTAACACACATTCACGCCGTGTGATGGCCCAGCCGGCCCACTACGCGAGCGAAATCCGCGACTGGTGAAGCACCGGCCCGCACACTACCAGGATCCGCGGTACCACCGCCACGCGCTTCATCACCTACTCAAAATATGCTCCGTTCTCGTTTTAAAAAAATAATACATGTCAAACAATACGCACGCACACCACAATCAATCACATAAACCCTAAAGTTCTACAGTGTAGACCCACTTGGGTAAAACTCATGCATGCACTACTTACCTGGCGTCCTTAGCTATTCGATCCAACCCAATCGATTCCGTTTTCCTGAAATTCTAAAGCATAAATTTATAAGTTATC
Organism: Begonia peltatifolia; assembly: GCA_022433055.1. Classification (NCBI taxonomy): domain Eukaryota; kingdom Viridiplantae; phylum Streptophyta; class Magnoliopsida; order Cucurbitales; family Begoniaceae; genus Begonia; species Begonia peltatifolia. The sequence continues at coordinate 16,074,531 of CM039521.1, forward strand.
ATTCACGATTTACAATTCTAATTCACAACCACCATATATAACCAAATCCATAAATTTCTATTTTTAAACACTAAATAAACAACCACAAAATCATCAAGGGTAACTCTATGCACCTAACTTCCAAATCAACAACTAAGCTTACCTATACTCTTAACATCCATTAACCAGCATGAACATCATCTACTATCCAATATCCAAAAATAATAAAACTCAAAACATGTGCATATAACCTCTATCTCCAAACACCCATCATTCTATAATGCACAATCTAAAAATTAAAATCCAATTCAAGTAATTATCCCAAGGGTAGGTCATCATCCACATAATCTCAATCAACCACCCTAATAATTCAACACTTCAATCAATTTCAACCAAATAATTCAATATCAAGGAATTGAAAATTGAAACTATCACAACTCAACTTTCAAAATTTGTCATAAATCTTGTCCAACTTCAAAAATTCACAACAAATTGAATAAAAGTCTGAATTCAATGATTTAAAATGCTAAGGGCTCCTAAACGAGTTTATTTCAACATGGTGAAATCCATTTGTAAAAAATCAAACTCAATTAATAGCTGAAAATCAAAAACCGAATCTGCCCGGAAATTGTTTCACAACTTTTCATTCAACTTTGAAAATTCATATCAAATCGTATATTTAGCCGAATTCGATGATTCGACATGTTTTGGAAACCTTATAAGGTCTAGTTTATGCTGATGAAATCCATTTTCCAAAATCAAAGCATGATCAATGGCAGAAAAATCAAAACCGAACTGCCCGCTGAAATTTTCCAGTTTTTGCACAATAACTTCTAAAATTCATAACTCATTCAATTCTTACCCAATTTCAACGATTCAAGGTGCTACGTAACCCTAATTATGTACACTCTGACGTGGTTTCATCCATTTGCCAAAAACCAGACTCGATAAATAGCAGAAATTCGAAAACCGAGCTGCCCGAAACCTCTTCACAGATGTTTTTCAAATTTTGGAAATTCGTAACAAATCGTATGTTTATCCAAATTTGATGATTCAAAGTGCTATATAACCCTAAGGATGTCTACTGTGACCTGGCTAAATTCACCTATAAAAAGGCAAGCTCATTAGATAGCAGAAAACTCAAAAACAGAATCTGTCTGAACTCACTTAACAGATTTTTTCATCAAGTTTTGAAAATTCATAACTTTCTTTACAATTATCGAAACGACTCGATTCCAAAGCCAAACGTTTCCTTAAAGTATCTATTCAACCTATTTTAACGGTTTTTAAAATGAACAACCGGAGCTTAGATGAAAAATGCCAAAACCGAGCTGCCCTGTAAAAAAAATCCCTCCTTTTTTTCCAAACTTCAGCAAACTCACTTTATTTTTACCAATCTATTACATTCTAACTTATTTGAGGACAATCTAACATAATTTGAGTATTGCCCAATCCGAAACCCTTGATTTTTTTGGCCAAAACCAGAAAAGGAAGAGAACACTTACCAAAATCGAAGAGAGGGCCGTGTTCCACACGGGACAGAGAAGAAAGACGAAGAGGAGAGGGAGCTGCATTATTCGGTGGAGGAAAAATGGATGATCGAGTTCCTTTTTCGTATAAAACTGAGAGGAAAATGAAAGAAGAAAGGGGGAGGAAAAACAAAAAACAAAGAACTCACGCGGGGAGAGAAGAAACAAAAAAGAGAGAGATGATGCATGGAAGAGTTTTTTTTAAATTTATTTTATAATATAAATAATAATAATAATAATAATAATAATAACTTAATTATTAAATCGTCCTTAACCTCTAATTTTTTTGTTAAACGGTCAATCAGTTCGCTTCCGGTTGGAATTTTATAATTTTATCTTTTCCATTAGCTTCAAAATAATCTTTTACTTAACAGTATAAATTTTCCTCTCTTGATTCCGACTAAAATTCTGCCGTCTACCAATACGTAAATCCAAAAATCATTTTAACGAAAAATTTCAGGCTGTTACACTCATTTAATGTAATAGCACTTTCGTTTTCAAATCATATTCAAAATAACATTTTTGAATATAAAAAAAAAATTTCAACTCGATTCGAAAACAACTCGCGTCCCGAAAAGAGAAGACGAAATCCTCAATATAAAATACGCAACGGAAAAGATAATTCAAAGTAGTTTTTAGAAGAAGACAACAAACTTGAAATCCTAGGAAGGAGTCCAACACACCCCTCGACTACACAATTTTGGTGCCGCGCACCCACGTCCCCGCTTCGGCGCCCCGCGCGCACTCTTGCGGTGCTCCGCGCATCAACTTAATATCACCGCGTCACGCGCACGCTCACAGCGCCGCGTGCCCCATGCACCCTGCTTCCGTACAGCACGTCCGCACGCACGTACTCACCCGACGCCGCACGACTCGTGCGCACCGGCAGGGCCATGTGCCCCGAGCACCTGCGACCACACTGCACTCTCGCGCCCATCCACACTTCTCTAGTACCTCACTGTACACACCCCGACCTATTCCGTATCCTCTCGACTCCCAACCTTTCTCCCGGAATTTTGGCAGAGTAATGCCTAAAAACTGGCTATCCCAAAAAAATAAAACATGAACACAGTTCACCAGAAAACTAAAAATATCTATCCATCAACCATCCACAGAAAACTCCATAATCAAATCAAAGTTTAAAGATAACAAATCCATCAACTACAAATAAAGAAAATCCACAGTATAGAGCATTACCAAGCTCCTACATGTAAAGAATACACGTGCATCACCAGAATCACACGCACTCCATAAATCCCTATACAACTGATGCCTATACAACTCGTCAAATCATCTGTACATCGACACAGCAAAAGAAAATACCCGCAAAAGAATCAAGCCACCACCTACCATCCCCACGGGTCGGGTCGCCCTAACAAGATCCGCCGTCTGGTGCCTCTGTCGCACACCGCCAACCGTCTGTGCCTCAGGACTAGACTCTCGAAACTCACCAGTAATATCGTCAGCACCTATACCATAGAACATACATCATAAGCATAATGCTTAGTAAGTAATGCGATATGAAAGTAAAAGCCGACAATGCAATTCTATCACATGCAGTCTCTACAATCACACTCATGTTGTCACATCTATGACGCGTAGTGTAATCGCACCAGGGTAAGGAAGAACTTAGCGCCACCCTACACCCTGACACGTCGCCACCGTCCCAGACTCCCCAGCAACGAAGCATACAAGCTACACACACGCATCACCACACAGCAACCACATCAGGGTGAGGGTGTACCTCGCGCTACACTACACCCTGACACGTCACCGCTGTCCCAGCCTCCCCAGCAACGGGGCCACAGTTGCCACACACATGTTTCGAGACAGCCCAGCCGGCCCATTCCTCGAGCGAAATTTGCGACTGGTGTTGCACCGACCCACACACTAGTAGGATCTGCAGTACCACTGCCCATCATCCTTACCGTCAACACATACACGCCGCGTGACGGCCCAGCCGGCCCACTCCTTGAGCGAAATCCGCGGTTGGTTACGTACCAGCCCACACACTAGCAGTATCCGCGGTACTACCGCCACGCGTCTCACCACTTACTCAAAATATGGTCAAAACTATTTTCGTTCCCTTTTAAAAAAAATGATGCATGTCAAACAATACGCACACACACCACAATCAATCACATAAATCCTAAAGTTCTACGGTGTAGGCCCATTTGGGCAAAACACATGTATGCACTACTTACCTGGCGTCCTAAGCTCAATCGACGCATAGCTTCACCAACAAATGCCTCAACCTAAAACGCAAACAATTCACTCATCAATCTTTACTTCAAAATTCACCAAATAAGTTAAAAATGACATTTCTTAACTAAACCCATGAAATCCCAACTAAAATGAGTCACCAATTTGGTTCGGCCGAAAACCAGCCTAAAGTTCGGACACACATAACTTTTGCGTCCGTTAACAGAATCGAGTTATTCAAGAGGCTAAACGTTCCCTTAGGAACCTAGTTTAACATACTAAGACGGATTTTAAAACGATAAGCCGCAGCTAGGTAGAAAAATTGCGAAACCGAATCTGCTTTTTTTATCCAATTTCACATTTTCGTTTTCTTCAACCAAAACTCACTCGAAATTAGTTTTACGCATCAAAAACAGCCATGCTACTATCACACGTCACAATTCTACGAAAAATGCTCACTAATTTGACTCAGACCCAAATCCGACCTAAACTTCCTACGCGCATAACTTTTGCGTCGGATATCGGAATCGAATGATTCCAGCGGGATTACGTTCCTCTAACCACCTTTTTTAACCCACTAAAACAGAATTTAAAACAATTAACCGTAGCCCCGTCAAAATCCCCAAAAACAGAACTGTTTTTATACAAAAAAAAATTCAAAATCTCAACTTCGATCCAATTTCGTCAATTTCTTCACCGGACACCCACATTTTAGCTCACCTATGCATACATTAATAAATTTGGTGGTTCCTAATTAGAAAACAGCAATGGCAGCACAAAATCCTCACGGTTTTCTTCCCAAAACTATGCATTTCTCAACCGTCTCATTTAACCATGAATTTCACCTCTAATTCTTCTAAATTCTAGCACAAAATCTTTGAAATTTAGAAACAAAAAACAACTCCACACTCGGCCATCAAAACTGGACAAGACCGAAAGGGAAAACTCCCTGTTTCTCATTCAGGTTGTGTCGCGGGAAAGGCCGAGTCACACCCACACTAGCTCTAGAACACACTAGGTTCTAAAACACCCCAAAAAATCGAGCTCTAACCGCTGGGAATTTAAGAACAACTGAGCTTCCACGCTCAGTCGACAGAAACCAAAACATGGGAGAACTCACCTGGGGTTTTCAGCTCGAGAAGAACCGCACCCGCGCCTCCACTTCAACTCGTCAGAATACTCCGTGCACCGGCGTCTCACCCTTAGTGATCGATGGTCGGAACTCCCTCCCGATCACTCACTCTCTCTCTCTCTCTCTCTCTCTCTCTCTCTCTCTCTCTCTCTCTCGCGTCTCTCTCGCGTCTCCCTCTACTCTCGGGCGTGAAGGTGTAACAGCTGAATGGCTTCTCCCGAAGCCATTCGGTTGTTACATTTATTTTATTTATAATAAATACAAAATTACCAAATTGCCCTCACGTGTTTTTATCGTCCGTAACTTCGTTAAATTTTCGTTCTCCTGACTTTAAAATTTCGAAAACCATCACAAAGTAGACTCTGAGTTTTGTAACTTAAATTACCCGTTAAAATATTTCCTGAAATCTCAACTGATATTAAATTAAAAATTTCAGAAATTATATTTAAAATCTGAAATTTTCCAGGTTATTACAAAAGTCACTAGATTAAGACTATCCTTTTTTTTTTCCCTTAAGAGATAAAGATAGAGCTTGGTTGCAAATTTTGCAACCAGGAAGTATCAGAACGTAAGATGAAATGGTAGAAAAGTTTCTTGATAAAGTTTTCCCACATGCAAAGACTGACTAATTAAGAAATGAAATTCGACAGTTTAAATAACTAGATTTTGAACTCTTATACAAATATTGGGAAATATTTAAAGATTTACTTTGGAGATGTCTATAACACGATTTTTTAGACCCACTAAATGGACAAACAAGAACTATTATCGACGTCACAAACGGAGGATCACTCATGGCTAGAACTATTGAAGATGCATACGCTTTCTTGGAGGAGATGGCCTCAAACACTTTTCAATGGTCTAATGAAAGATCGAACACGAAAAAAGTAGCAGGATGTTTGGAGGTTGATCCATTAGTGCTGTCATTGCACAAATTTCAACATTAACACATCACATTGCAAATCTGACATCAAAAGGAGGAATAGTGAGTAGAAAATTTTTATCAAATTTCATTAGATCATCCATGATAACTGAAGAGAATATAAAAGAGGTTCAATACGTGAATAATAAAAGCTATAACAACTCTAGAAATAATAACACATCTTATCAATATCATCTAGAAACTAAAAAATCATGTGAATTTCAGTCATGCAAATAATAAAAATACCCTAAATTCTCAACATTATGCCCCTGACTTTCATAATCAAAGGAATAAAAAGAAACTCTCCTTGAAGATCTTATGAGCACCTTTGTGGTGGAAACTAGGTAAAATTCACAAAGAATGAAGAGCAAGTAGATAATTTCAAGACTCATTTAGTTAACATGAATGCATCTATCAAGTCATTATATATTCAAATGGGACAATTAGCTAATATTATAGGCAATCCAAAAAAGGAGTCTTTCCAAGCAATACAGAGAAAAATCCAAGAGATTAATGTCATGCAATAATACTAAGAAGCAAGAATGAAGTGTTATCACCTAAGAAGGCTGCAAAGTCCAAATCAATTTATTTTCCAGACAACTCACAAATTCTACAACCTACACTCACATTCTCTCGACATTTTTAAAAGAATAAAATTGATGATCAAATTTTGCAAATTTCTCGAAATTAATAAAAAGATTCACATCAATATTCTCTTTGCAAAAATCTTAAAACAAATGTCGAATTATGCTAAATTTTTTAAAGAGGTGATATCTAAAAAGAAGAAGATTGACGAGTTGGACACAGTGAAATTGAAAAAGCAATGTAGTGTCATTTTGCAAAGAAAACTTCCTTAGAAGTTAAAGAAACTCCAGAAATTTTAAGTTATTGTGCATCATTTGGAATTCATCATTTGATAAAGCTTAGTGCGATTTACGAGCGTCGATCAATTTAATGTCGCAGGCCAACATACAAACAGGGTGGACATATTTTTTTTTAAAAAAAATAATTGGGAAAGCATCGCACAAATATCAACCTGTAAGACTAATTACAAATTCTTTCTCATAGAAATTTTGGCAATGCGACTTGGGAATCAGGCATTGTAGCGCCAAATCTTCATGCATCATTATCTCGACTCGTGGGTAAGTCCAAAGGTTTAAAGCCCAAACTTCATAATCTTATATGACCCACACTTGTTTAACCATTACGCAATTGGCCAAATATAAAATAGATTTGGGCTTGATTTTCTCTTTACCAGGCTGCCGCCCAGCATAGTACAATGATAAAGCTAAAATTACAACTATCCTGAAGTAGTCTTTCTATCAGACGCTACTTTCCTAAAATCAGAAAAGCCAAGTCCTTTTGATGATCATCACCTTTTCTGGGACTTTTCCGAGTCAACCACTGAATTTGTTGTAGCGTTCTTATGCGACGTAATAGCTCGCAAGTAAATATAGAAACTTTATTATATTTAAATTTGGTCAAAAAAGGTTCCTTGGTGAAAGTTCATAGTTTTGATCAATTTCTCAAGGGCTGCGCGCTGACCAAGATTTATCTTATTATTGAATCTTTCTTTGTCACAAACAATTCTTACATTAATAGTTGAAAAATCTGAAAATTATGTATCCAAAACTCAATTCCAAACACATTTTTGCCAGGAACCAGGCAATGATAAGTTGAAGATTTTGTAAAATATCTTCCAAAATCTGTCAAAAAAACAAAACAGCAAAAATATTCAAGAAAAAGTTGGAAATTGATGGAAGACAAATCTCATGTGATAGTTATGACTCAAGCCTCGACCAATGTCGGACCAGGCTGTCCCGACATGGTCCAATGATAAACCTAAAATCTTGATCATCCGAGTAACTTATTAAGTAGTCTTTTTATCCAACACTATGTTCCTAAGATCAAAAAAGTAAATTTTATTTTTGATCTAGTCAACTGCTAAATTTGGTGTAACGATAATATGTGACATATTTACTTGTAAGCATATTTGGAGACTATAATTTTATGGTCAAAAAAGGTTGCTGAGTACAACAAGTTCATAGTTTTGATGAGTTTCTCAAGGATTGCGCCCCCCGACGAAGATTTTACGTTATTATCAGGTCTTTCTAATGATTGACTTTTCAATTTTCAAAAAACAATTTACATTAAACTAAAAATGATATTATAATATCTCAATTTTCTCTTAATATTATAAAATTATCAATTTTAGATTTAAGCTCATAAACTTTTATTCAAATGTTTACCAAAAAAGTTTTTTTTTTTTTTTTTTTTAGTTAGAAAAGAGTCATGAACATTTTCCGCCAATGAATCACGACACTTAAATTTCATACCCTCACAAGATTATCTGCGACAATCCCTTCTCGTCAAGATGGTACAAAACCTAATATACACTTTTAATTTGAAGATTCAATTTGTATAATGTGAGAATGATTGTTCAACTAGGGATCTGCATTATCGCAAATGTTCCAGCCGAAGAACACCATTTTTCGGGGTAACTGCCTCTACTTAAAAGAAAAATCTAAATTCCATTCGAGATTTCTCGAGATAACTGCCTCTACTTAAAAGAAAAATCTAAATTCCATTTGAGGACAATAACATTTTGGTACTAAGTTTTGAAGACATAATTTATTATCGTATAAAATTAACCAATATATTAATAAGCTGAACCAAATACTCAAAATTAAAAAAAAAAAAAAAAAATTTAAGAACAACATTGACGTGCTTTGAAATTTATCATAATTGTCGGCGAACACAAATTCAAACTTCAAGGCATACTGAATAAAATATATGGTCACGTAACTTTTTAAATTATAATAATGCTACTTGACATTTAGATATAGTGTCAAATAATTTAAGAATATAACTTTTTTTTTTTTGGTTTCATTTAAGAATAAAATGTAGCATATGGGCCACGTCATGGGGTGGGACACATTATGGCAATGGCTATATATAATAATCTTCTCAAATCTTTATTAGGTGAACCAACATTTATCAATAATCTAACAAAATTATTAAAAGTATAAGCAATTATTTAATTGATCAATTAATGTGATTGCTTTTAGAATTAGTTTAAACTCATCTTTTTTTTTTTTTTTTTTTTTTTAATTTTAAAACTTTTGGAATTATTCGTTAGATCCAAACTTTGGTTTTAAGGATTCACTCAATCAATAAAATATTTTAGCAAGATTTTAGGTATATATTTTCATGTTTGATTCCAATATTATACAAAATTAAAATCAAATCAAGACAATTTGATTCTCCTTATTTTTAAAAACCAATATCATTTAAAAAATAATTTAAATTTTGATTAAAAGATTAGATGACCATCTTATCATTGCTCAAAATAATTCCTTTTTTTTTTTTAAATATGATTTTAGTCTTTGTTTTTTTGATATTATCCTCATAGTTTTAATTTTTTTTAATATAAAAAAATTATAAGAGTATCTAAAAAATATAAATGAAACTATAATAACCTTGACTTCTAATTTACAAGCATAGTTAAAACTATTTTATTCGTAGTTTTAAAAAAGAATTATTATAATTTTTTATGAAATATTAAATAATAGCTGTCTAAGACTCTAGGTTTGGTAGGGTGTTCTTTTATTTGTTAACCCGCAATAGCCGAGGACAAATCGTCATGCGCTTTTGGAGAACCAAGAAAAAATGACCGATTATCGTGGGTTTCCCGCGAAAACTTCCGGTTTTTAATTAACTTCAAATCACTCTCTGTGTTTCCGGAAGATTGCTCCCTCGCCGACACTATGTACAATAATCTCCCGTCGAATCGCCTTTTTCCTTTTTCAAACTTCATTTCTTCGATCGTTTTTCGATACCCCTTTTCTTTCGCCACAAGATACAAGACAGTTGGCTTTTCAATCGATGATTTATGCATTTTTTTTTTTCAATTTCAAATCCTGTTTTTTTTTTTTAATAATTTCTCCACTTTTCAAATTTATTGGGAACAGTTTCTACTTATGTTTTCTGCAGCAATTTCGTATTTTAAACATGTTGAGTTTGGACGATGAATCTTCGGCAAGTTTAAGTATGCGTAATTTGTCTGTTCTCTTTTCTTTTATCGATTTTTTAATCTAATTTTCGTTGAAGATCTATGGAGCCTTTTTTTTCGTTTATTCAAGTTTTGAATGTATAAATATTTATGCAGTTTTGGTGAAAGCAGAATGACTAGAAAAGAGAAAGAACGAAAAGAAAAAATGGCAACAGGAGAGAAATTGATAGATAAGAAACTAGAAGTGATAACTAGCAATACAAACCGAACGGTAACGGAACCATAGCAATGGATACCTTAACATCCTCTCTAGGTCAAAGATTTGGACAAAAACAAGCCAAATTTCACTAATGGAAGAGACGTTGTTAAAACATTAGTTAGTTGGTCATCGGATGGAGTAAATTTGATAAGTAATAACTTGTTAAGCACTTTTTTCTGGACAAAATGGAAATCAATTTTCAACGTGTTTTGATTTCGAGCGAAGAATGGAATTGGAAGTCAAATATGTTGCACTCAAGTTGTCACACAAAATTAGAGGTGTCGATGTGGAGAGCACATGTAATTCGGTTAGCAAAGATCGTAACCATAGGACTTCCGCAGCACCATTTGTGACACTTCGATACTCTGATTCGATGTTAGATCTGGAAACAACTTTTTGTTTTGCCGAGGACCATGAGATTAAGTTGTTGCTTAGAAAGATACAATATCCACCTGTGCTTTTACGAACATCGGGACAAGAGGTTCAGTCGGCATCTGTATAGAAGGTCAAATTGAAATTTGAAGAGAGTGAAAAAGAGATGCCAAAGAGATGAAGTGTCTTTTAGATAGCGCAAAATACATTTTACCGTCTGCTAATGGACATCTGAGGGTGCATGCACAAATTGAGAGACTTTGTTGACGGCAAAGACAATATTTGATCATGTCATACAACAGTACTGTAGACCACTAACAACACTACGATAGAGATAGCCGTCAGGAAGTGGTATTCTTGAATTTTGGGACAAAATCGGTCCAGCTACCATAAGAGTAGGAATTGGTTTACACGATTCCATATTTGCTCTGTGACGTAATTCATTTATATATCGTGATTGTGAGAAACTCATAACTGTTGAGGTACAAGTAACTGCAATCCCAAAAAAAAATGATAGTGGTCCAAATCATGAATTTTAAATTGAGAATGCAGATAAGCTAACAGCCAATCCACGTTACTATGAGAGTTGCTTGTTAATATAATGTCATCCACATACATGAGCATAATCAGTAAATAGGAGCTTGTACGACAGACAAATAATGATGAATCGGATTTGGTGCTAGAGCATGATAGAGCTTAGTGTACCAAGTACCAGAAGACTGCTTAAGACTGTACAATGCCTTATGGAGCAAGCAAAGGGCAGAAGGATGAGGTGAACCAGTAAAGTCAGTAGATTGTTGCATAAAAATCTTCTCTATTAAATCGCCATGTAGGAAGGCATTTGAAATATCGAGCTGTCAAATACTCTATCCAAGAGAGACCGCCAGGGAAATAGTCGTACGTACTGATGCTGGTTTCACAATTGGACTGAAATTATCATCATAGTCTATGTCTTTAGTTTGGTCATACCCTTTTGCAACAAAGCAAGTTTTATATCGACTAACAATGTGATCTGAATTATTTTTGGTCTTGAAAACCCATTTTCACCCAAAAAGTTTGGCTCATGGAGGAAGAGAGACCAAAGTCCAAGTGTTTGTTTCTTTGAGGGCTGTTATTTCCTCGTGCATAGCCGTTAACCAATGGGGACTTTTTGAAGTTTGAAGAAATGTTTTTGGTTCTAGAAATGTGTCAACAGAAAGGACTTTAGGTTTGAAAATTCCATTTTTGGCTCATATTCTCATGGGGTGGGCATTTGTGGAGTTGATATAGGAGGGCGGGTAATTTGATTAGTTTGGTTACCTTCGATAGTAGGGTGAAGATGGAAGTGGAAGGGGAGAGGAGAAAATGGACGACTGGGTACTTCAGTGGTTAGGTGAGAGCGTGAAGGATAGCACAGAGCAAATTGATTTTTCGGAGCAAGTATAGGGAAGTGGCAAGAAATAGGTATGGTGAAAGAAAGAGGTCGGGATGGGGGTTGTTTTAGTGAAGCAAAAGGAAAGCTAGACTCAACAAAGATAACGTGATGGGAAATATAGATTTTGTTTGATGTAGGATCTAAGCATAGGGAACCTTTGTGGTGATTGTTGGGATCTAGGAACATGCACGAAAGTGATTGAGGTTGTAATTTGTGTGTGTTGAAAGGTCAGAGAAGAGGATAATATAGACATCTAAAAATACGTAATGAAGAATAATCTGGGATAGAATGTAACAGATATTCAGATGAGGATTTGTTTTGGAGTACAAAGGTAGGTAATAAGTTTATCAAGAAAATAACTGTTGCAAAAGCATATGGCCAGAAACGTGAGGGAACTGAGGAATGATAGAGAAGAGCAAGTCTAGTTTTAACAACGTGTCAATTTTTTCGTTCAATACGACCATTCTGATTTGGAGTATATGGATATGAAATACAATGATCTATACCAAGTGATTTAAACAATGGAGTTAGAGCTTGAAATTCTCCACCCAAGTTCGATTGCACAGTTTTAATAGAAACTTCAAATTGAATGTGAACGAATTTGTAGTCGTCCACAAATAACAAGAAATAACATGCACTAGTAACAGAGTTCACAGGTGACGGGCTTCAAACATCTGTATGAATTAAATCAAAAGGACATTTTAACATGTGAATTTGAGTTTACAAAAGAAAGACAATGAGTTTTACTCATCGAGCAAGATACACATGATTGAGAGGAGTCTGACTTTGAAAAGGAAATATTATATAATTGCAACACTTTATGCAAAACGGACGACGATGGATGTTCAAGCCAATTATGCCTAAAAAATAGAGGGCTTGGAGGTGGAAGTCGACAGCCGAGCAATGAGTGCTCTAAGCGAAAGAACTATCCAAACCGGTAAAAGCCATCAGTAACCGATCCTTGAAGGAGGAGCCGGTGAGAGTTTTGATCCTTGACGCAGAAATTTATGTTTATGAAATTCGACATAAACAGAGTTATCCTGACTCAGTTTTTTAATACTAATGAGATTCTGTGACATTTGAGGAGTATGACAAACTGTATGTAATTGTAAAGAACGGGTTGTTGCAGGAACAAAAACAATTGATGTTGGAGCAGATTGTGGGTGTATTGGGCTGGGGTGAGTGGCCTATAGGCAGGGTTCAACAGATGGTAGCAAACCGGGGCAGAGTGACTCAGTTTGCTACAAATCTGGCACCGAGCCTTAAAACGGCCATTGGGCTGGGCAAGTTCTAGTTTGAAAAACCCGGTCCATTCTGTGGAGCTCTAGCTGGATTTTGTGGTATAAACAGAGAAGAGGTAGGTGGACTAGGATGCCAAAAATTTGTAGTTTTCGCCTGAAGAAGAGTGGACACCAGAAGAGAGATTGTTGCGTTTTGTTTTTCCAAGCAAAAGTCGAAGCTTTGGAGAAGGCTCTGAACCTCTTCCAGAGGGGGTTCATCAACCTGATTAGTGATGGAGACAACGAAGGCGTTGTACTCATTTCCAAGTCCAGCGAGGAAGTAGATCATGTGATCCCTATAAGAGACTGGTTCCCTGATTTTTACTATTGTGTTACACTAAGTTGTAAGTTTTTTAATGTAGTGTAAAATCGAGAGTTCATTTTTGGATAGGGAATGAAGCTGGCTTCGAAGGTCGATGATCCTTGCCAGTGACAATTAGGCAAAAATACGAGTCAGGGCATCCTATATTTCGTTGGCAGTTTTAAAAGACATGATTTGGGGCAACAAATCCTCTGATAGGAATGAGAACATCCAAGACATGATGAGGCGATTGTATCTCATTCAGAGAGTGAAGTTTGGATTTAGTTATGAGGAGAGCGAATCTAGAAATTTTGGTGGAGTGGGAAGAGAGCTGTACAGGAGATGATCAATGTTATTTGTAATGACAATATTAAGAGTTGTGCCTTCCAAATGAGGTAATTGTTATTGTTTTGGGTGAAGGAGAAACTAGTATTTAGGTGGAGAGAACTATAGAGTTAAAAGATGCCATTTTTAATTGGCTCTGATACTACGTAAGTATTTATGCAGTTCTGGTGAGAATAGAATAATAAAAAAAGAAAAAAAAAAAGAAGGAAAATAACGGCAGGAGAGAGATTGATAGATAGAAAATGATTTCTATAGATTGTTTGAACAGTTTGAATACATTGAGAAACTAATAATGAAAAATAGAAACTAAAAACTAGAAATGATATCAAGCAATACAAACCAAACGGTAACGAAATATAACAGCGGATACGTTAACAGAATGCTCATTTTTTTTTTAAATTGGGAACATGCTGCTCTATTTCTATAAAATAGCGATAACTTTCGGTACATTCATAAAGGAGATCTTTCCATATTGATCATGGAGGTGGCTTTTTGTTGCAGATATTGAAGTGGTCATCTCAGGAACTGGGAAATTTCATTACCAGAAGAAAGTTCTAGGGTCTCTTAGGTAGAGAACTTGGAGATTTTTTCGGACTGTGAAAGAGCACAATTTTTAAAAATAGACCGGCAGAATGACAGCTGAAGAGGAATCTAAGGTTACTGAGGCGAAGAAGAAGGTGAAAGTACTGGTCGGGATTCGAATAGATACCAACAGCAGAGATTTGCTTAACTGGGCTTTAGTTAAAGTCGCTAAACCTGGAGATTGTGTTGTAGCAATTTATGTTTGTGATGATTCTGGTAAATAATCATGGTGTTAACGTTCGCAACTTTATTGAGTTCATAGTTTCATGCTTTTCAATTTTCTTTTTGAAGGGAAGGCTGCAAAAGAGAAGCCCCAGTTGGATCATTTTTTAGAAGATTATAAAGACATGTGTAATAACAACGAGGTTTTTGACTTGTAATTCATACTCATATTAGTTGGAAGCTTTCTCTATGGATTGTAAAGTGTTCTGATTGCCTTTTTTTAGGTTAGTCTCATGGGACAGATCTTAACTGGAGGTTCGGTTAGAAAAGTTCTGGTGAAGGAGGCAAAGAGCCAAGGTGTTTCAGCTCTGGTTGTAGGGACGAGCAAACCGTGTAGTATTTGGTATAAAGAGAATATAGCGCTCCCTTGGTTTGGTTAGTGATTGTGCCATTCTTTTCTGATTTCAGAATGGGTGCCATTTTCAGGGGGTTTTCTTCAACAGCTCGATATTGCGTTAAGCGATTGCCTCTAACCACTGATGTTTTGACCGTCTACAATGGCAAAACTATCTTTGGAAGGTCTACCAAAATTCAATCATCAGGTTTGCTATCTCTATCCCATTCACTTGTTAGACCTTCAGGAATATGAAATGAAATCACTCTTCTGACATTTCAGACTTCATTGAAGTCCCCAAATTGATTGCAAATCAAGGTGAAGATTCAAGCCAGCTGGTATCCTCTGATTATGAGGCGGAGATAGAAAAAACAGTGAGAGATTTTGAAGTTGAACTGACAGAACACGTCTGTGAGAATAAGAAATTTCATAGCGGAGTTGAGTCCCTTATGAAGATAGACTCTGGTGAGAAGAGCCTCGGTTGGCCCTTACTTCTCAGGCCTAACTCACAAACCCCAAAGGGAAGAGATATGTCTGTTGTACAATGGGCATTGAGCTTGCCCAATCGTACACCACAACTTAGTCCTCAGAGCTCAACTGTAAAAGAGGAAACCATTGGCTTTCTGGATGAAAGCCTTGGAAGGACTGGTCTATCTTCTTTGAGTGAGCCGCCAGAAAACTTGGATTTTTTCCTGAAAGCAAATTCATCTGTTTGCACATGGTTTTGCCCTGATCTTCTCAAAACTTCGACATCTCAATTTTCTTCAGGTTTCTTCTCTGATTAATTACATCATTTCCCCTCCTTAGACTTTATAGTGGTCTCTTATACATATATTGAGATATGGGTTCTGCTTGCAGGAAGCTTGATTGGAAAAGGAGGTTGCAACAGTGTGTACAAGGGAATCCTTCAGGATGGGAAACAAGTAGCAGTAAAAGTTATGAACTCATCGAAAGAGGCCTGGAAGGAATATGCCCATGAAGTAGACATCATTTCTGCACTGGATCACAAACATGTCGCAATTCTGCTAGGCGTCAGCATTGAAGGCAATGCTTTGATCTCAGTATATGACTATTTTCCAAAAGGAAGCTTAGAAGAAAATCTACATGGTATGTCTGTTTGTTTGATTCGTGTTAATCTTGTTTAAACTTCCATAATTCTTGTTGATATGAAGTCAAATGCCATATAGGTCAGAACAGTGGAAAATGTGCTCTGTCATGGGAAGTGAGATTCAAGATAGCCATAGGAATTGCTGAAGCTCTAAACTATTTGCACAATCAATGTTCAAAGCCAGTTATTCATCGAGATGTCAAATCGTCAAACGTACTTCTCAACAACCAATTCGAACCACAGGTTTCCCTCTATGCCCACCAATTTAGATATCAAAATGAACATTGACTGCAACGAAGTAGTTTTTGTTCGGCATGACAGTTATCCGACTTTGGACTTGCAACATGGGGACCCACAACATCATCCTTTCACATAGAAGATGATGTATTAGGAACATTTGGCTATCTGGCTCCGGAATATTTCATGTTTGGAAAATTGAGCGACAAGATTGATGTCTATGCTTTTGGTGTTGTTCTATTGGAAATATTATCAGGGTTAAAACCAATCTGCTCTGATAGCCCCAAAAAGCAGGAGAGCCTAGTCATGTGGGTAAGTAATATCACCTTTCGTGAAATTGACTATTATGATAGATGCTTTTGATGTAATATCATTAACTTTTAACTCAATGAGTTTAGGCAAGACCAATAATAGAGAGTGAGGACTTAATGACCCTAGTCGATCCAAATTTGAATGGAAATTATGACAAGGTGCAACTGAAAAGAGCTGTTCTTGCGGCAAAACTATGCATCGTGAGGTCAGCACGACTACGTCCAAATATCAGCGAGGTAAGATAGCAATGCTAAATCTTTGACATGTCCTTTCAGTGTTTTTGAAACTACCTGTTTTCAGAAATATCAATTCTCTCTAGTTCAGATACTGAAGCTCTTAAAAGAAGAGGACGATGTTGAAAAATGGATGAACTATAGTGTCGACTCGGAAGAGGTAGAAAACAGTGATGATGAAGTACATCCAAATGTAAGCGCAGATTTACATTTGAGTATTGCAATGCTTGATGTTGTCGATGACACAATCTCGTCAGGTAGTATTGATCAGAGAACTAGCCTCTCTCTTGAAGATTACTTCAAAAAACCATACAGCAGATCATCAAGCTTTGATTAGAGTTTAGGATTTATTCAAATTATGTGCGGTAGATGTGCTCGCCAAATAGAGAGCTGTACAGTTGGGAAAATAAACGATAATTATGCTGCACCCATTGTTGGAGGTGATTCCAATGAATACAAAAAATTGCATTTATTAATTTATTGCAGCCTCTTCTTTATTTGTAGACTTTAGAAAATATCTCAGATCTTCTGCAAATAAAATATAGGAAAGAAAGAAGATGATGATGCAGCTTCAACTACAATCCAGCTATATACTCTTTTCCAGAGAAATGAAAAACAGAAGCAGAACAAGACCATCCTCATCGCCTAATTTTGAATTTCTTACATGCAGAGGTGTGGTTGAAAGTTGAAATGGTGTTGGACATGGCATCACATCGATGAGTTAATGCTTTTTTATTTCGATGTAGTGGTTTCTGTTTGAGCTAACTTGATATGCTTACCTCCAAAATAAAATGACTGTAGTTTATGACACCGTTATGATTTACTTTGCTATCATGTTGTCACCATCTCCCTAGCAAAAAGTGACCTGCATTCATAGGTGCACATCACAAAATGCCTCATCTCAAACTTACCAAGGATTATGATGCTTTGTAGTCTCTCACCATCTTTGTGGTAACTACATTCACACAAACACATCCACCCATAATAAGGGAGTACACTTTCTCTCCAACAAAACACCTATGAAAATGTTCTCTCTTTGGTGTTCTTTCGTCAAGGATCTCCGAATCACCATAAGGAAAGATTCTCATGTGAATGATTAATCTCCTTAGAATACTCGTACTCAACAATATGAGATTGTATTCCTAAAATCTCGCAGAGTCAAAGTGATGCGCTTAACGTTGGTTTTAAAAGCGTTCAGCAAATGCAACACAAAAGTAACAAACAATGCTCTTCAAATTTACACCATAAATGACCGAAAGAGACTCCACTTCCAGAATTTATATCTTAATCAAATGAAATCCATAGTGTATGTAATTGTAAAGAATTTATATCTTGAACAGTCATCCACGTTATTTATCCATGCTAATCATCCCCTTGATTCTTCTCCAATCAATGACAGTAAAAATTCCATAGTGTTTTGGCCGTGTTCTCATTTTAGTGAGTGCTTCAGGTTTTCCATATCTTTTGGTGTTTAAACTTCATTTAAACTCCTTTGCAACTCATCTCCTGTAAAAATAAAGAGAAATTTAATAATTAGTTAGCCTCCGCTTGTGACCTAGTGATAGGTTCATGTGGTACATCACTATATATATAGACACACACACTAAGTTAAAAAAAATAGGATGACTTTTCCTACTTTAAGAAGTATTTATATGCATATGAGCAAAAATGATTTACTCCCCATCAATATATGCTCACCATTTTAAATTTTTTTCAAATATATTTTGTCTCTCTTTGATAACTATATCCCTTTTCACGCATTTAAAAAAAAATGACAGAATTTCTTTTGTTTTATTTATCATCCTTAGTCATTATCAAAAAGAGTTCTAACACAACATATAAGTTTCAAACATACACTAACCAAATAGAATGAATCTTAGAATCAAAGTAGATGAACTAAACTTTAGAGATCTTCAATCATCGAAACATTAGGGAAAGCATTCATAGGAAGTTCAATATACAAAAAAGATACGAGTACATCAAAGGAAAAACTAAGCCAAATATTTAAGAAGGTGATGAGGGACCAACGTTAGCTGATGAAAGAGCATGGGGAGCACCTGTGAACCTATGCTTAACTACAAATGCAATGCCATTGTGTTCATTCTTCAAGTATTCCTAAATTTTATCAAATCGAGCAATGAGCAATGCTTTAGTGGAACTAATATCATGCAATCTGTAAGTTATCTCTGTATTCAAATCCTCCATTTTGCGAGCCATGCCTTTCATCATGGAGGTGAAAATAACTAAGCAAGTAGACATGATGTTTAATCGTTCCTCAATCATAGAACTAGAGTGAAAGATAAGTAGCGAGTTAGAAGGAATCATCATCCGAAGGAGCAAGAGCATCCAAATAAGGGCTAATTAGGGGTTGCAAACATGGATACTAGATGTGCGTTCTTGAACACCAATTCATCTTTGACTTTAACAATACCCGTATGACTCAACATAAGATGATTATACATATCCATTCTTTTTTCTTTTCTAACAAGCTTGCCAGAGAGTATACATATTCCAAAGTGCTTAATAATTTTATAGATCAACATATTATATGGAGTAGTTAGAGAGAATATAAGACATGTGGTTTATGATGACATGCCTTAGATTAAATCTCTTCTCATTGTAGATTTCTGTCATCAAATAGAGATTGATATAGATTACATGATCTTGATGTCCATCACGAGAAGGATTAGTTTACGATAACGACTGATGTATTGTGGAGTTCCCATACTTCTTAGTACAAAATTATTCGTTTTACAGTAAAAACTGAATGGTTTTATTTGTAATAATCTGGAAAATTTTAGATTTTTAAATCTAATTTCTGAAAATTTTAATTTAATCTCGGTTGGAGTTTTAAAAAATATTTTAACGGGTAAATTAAGTCATAGAGCTTAGAATCTAATTCTAGTGATGGTTTTTGAAATTTTAAAGTCGGGAAGACGAGAATTAACGAATTTACGGACGATAAAAACACGTGAGGGCATTTTTGTAATTTAATCAATTAAAACAGAAAAAAAATAAATAAATAAATTATATGTTAAGTGGAATGGCTTCACAAAGAAGTCATTCCACTTCGGTGTTCTGCGAGTAGAATGCCCGAGAGAAGGGACCGAGGCGAGAGAGAGGCTGAGCGGGAGATCGAGAAACGGAGAACGAGTGGCCAATGAACGACGGCGGAGTGCGACGCCGGGGGCCCCGACGAGCTGAGTGAAGGTGCTGGAGTAGCCTTTCTCGAGCTGAAAGCCAACGGTGAGCTCTCTGTTCAAGAGCAATTCGGCCGAGCCTTAATGCTCGTTTTGTTTTTTTTTTTCTTTTTCTCCGATGTTGATGAAATTGCTGAATGCTGTGTCGAAGGGAGGGTCTGCGTGTGTGAGAGTGTGATTGGCAGGGGATGCTTGGTGGGAGGGAGAAAGACCGAGGAAAGGAGATAGGGCCGAGGTGGGGTTGAGTCGGAATTCGTGTTCAAGCCCGAATTTTTCTGATTCTAGTTCAGATTATGCTAAATTGATGTGAATGTGGTTGTCTGTACATAGAAATTTCTGGAACTTGAATGGAAATAAAAAACGGATGTTTTTTTTAGAGAGAACAGGTTCTGTTTTTGGCCTTTTCGGCCTAGCTACAGTTAATTGTTCTAAATTCTGTTTTAGTGGGTTAAAATAGGTGGTTAGAGGAACGTATGGCCGCTGGAATCGTTCGATTCCAATATCCGACGTAAAAGTTACGCGCGTCGAAAGTTTATGTCGGATTTTGGTCAAAGTCAAATTAGTGAGCGTTTTTCGTAGAATTGCGACGTATGATAGTAGCATAGCCGTTTTTGATGCGTAAAACTAGTTTTGAGTGAGTTTTGGTTGAAGAAAACAAAAATGTGAAAATTGGATAAAAATGGCAGATTCAGTTTTGGGATTTTTCCACCTAGCTGCGGCTTACCGTTTTAAAATCCATCTTAGTATGTTAAACTAGGTTCCTAAGGAAACGTTTAGCTTCTTGAATCACTCGATTCCGTTAACGGACGCAAACGTTATGCACGTCCGAACTTTACGCTGGTTTTCGGCCGAACCAAATTGATGACCCGTTTTAGTTGGAATTTTATGGGTTTAGTTAAGAGATGTTATTTTTAGCTATTTGGTAAATTTTGAAATAAATATTGATGAGTGATTGGTTGTGTTTTAGGTTGAGACACTTTTTGGCGAAACTGTGCGTCGAGTGAGCTTAGGACGCCAAGTAAGTAGTGCATGCATGCGTTTTGCCTAAGTGGGCCTACACTGTAAAACTTTAGGGTTTATGTGATTGATTGTGGTGTGCGTGCGTATTGTTTGACATGCATCATTTTTTTTTAAAAAGGGAACGAAAATGGTTTTGAGCATATTTTGAGTAGGTGACGAGACGCGTGGCGGTGGTACCGCGGATCCTGTTAGCGTGCGGGCCGGTGCTTCAGTAGTCGCGGATTTCGCTCGAGGAGTGGGTCGGCTGGGCCGTCACGCGGCGTGAATGTGTTGACGGTGAGGGTGATGCGCAGTGGTACCGTGGATCTTACTAGCGTGTGGGCCGGTGCAACACCAGTCGCGGATTTTGCTCGAGGAGTGAGCCGGCTGGGCTGTTACGAAACGTGTGTTTGGCAACTGTGGCCCCGTGCTGGGGAGGCTGGGATAGGGGCGACGTGTCAGGGTGTAGTGTGGCGTGAAGTACACCCTCATCCTGATGTGGTTGTTGTGTGGTGATGCGTGTGTGTAGCTTGTGGGCCTCGTTGCTGGGGAGTCTGGGACGGTGGCGACGTGACAAGGTGTAGGGTGGCGTTAGGTTCCTCCTTACCCTGGTGCGGTTACACTACGCGTCACAGATGTGACAACATGAGTGTGAGTGTAGAGACTGCATGTGATAGGATTGCATTGACGGCTTTTACTTTCATATTGTACTACTTACTGAGCGTTACGCTTATGATGTGTGTTCTATGGTGTAGGTGCTGATGATATTACTGGTGAACCTGGAGAGCCTAGTCCTGAGGCATAGGACGGTTGGCGGCGTACGACCGAGGCACCGGACAACGGATTTTGTTAAGGCAACCCGACCCGTGGTGGTGGTAGGTGATGGTGAGATTTGTGGGTTGTTATTTTATGTCGGGTATTTATGTGGATAGAGGAGTTCGTACAGACTTTGGTTGTACAAGATGGTATAGAGTGCTTGTGTTTTTTTGAGGAGGCGTACGTATTTTTATATGTTAGAGTATGATATTGCTCTATACTGTGGACTTTCTTCATTTGTATTTGATGGATTTTCGTTGTCTTTAAACTTTGATTTTGTGATGGAGATTCTCTGAATGGTTGATAGATAAATACTGTTAGTTTTTGGTGAACTGTGTGCAGGGTTTAAATTTTTGAGATAGCCAGTTTTTAGGCGTTACTCTGCTGAAATTTTGGGAGAGAGGTAGGGAGTTGAAAAGATATGGAATAGGTCGGGATGGGTACAGTGAGTGTCAGAGAAGTGTAGATGAGCGTGGGAGTGCTGCGTCGGGTGGGGGCGTGCGTGCGGACGTACGATACGGAGGCAGGGCGCGTGGGACACGCGGCGCTATGAGCGTGTGCGTGACGCGGTGATGTTGAGTTGGCGCGCGTGCGGCACTGCGAGGGTGCGCGCGGGGTGTCGAAGTGGGGACGTGAGTGCGCGGCACCGGAATTGTGTAGTTCGAGGGGTGTGTTGGACTCTTTCCTAGGATTTCGAGTCTTGTCGGTTTATTTTGAAACTTATTTTAAATTGTTTTCTTTTCCGCTGTGTAGTTTTTATATTGAGGATTTCGTGTCCCTTCTTCGGGACACGAGTTGTTTTCGAATCGAGTCGAGTCGAAAATCTTTCATACTCACAAATGTTTCCTTGAAGATATTTTGAAAATGAAAGTGGTATTAAATTGAGTGAGTAGTGTCAAGTTTCAGTGGTGTCATGGTGTGTACCGTGTGGATGTATTGTAGGACATCGGGAACGTGTGGGTTCTCGGGGTATTACATTATTCTTCAGGTTAACCCAAAACACGTTTTATTAGGTAATGAGGAGAATTCTATTTATAAACCACTCATTTTTCATTATCTAAAACAATGTAGGATTGTAGACTTCACTGATATGAGTTAGACAATCACAATCAATAGAATGTTGGGTCATCCTTGGTTTCACAAGATGAGTCGTCACATGTATAATTGGAGCTTTGACATTTGAATCTTTCGCCTTAAGTTTTTGAAAGACATCGATATTGAAATTGCGTTGGATCTTCCTAAGAAATTCAAGTCCTTCCCCTTAGTTAAGAAACTTGTGGTCTTGAAAGACATGATAATTACTCATCACAAGGTTCATCCATTAGAAAACCAATCAATTTTTTTTTATAATTCTTGCACTTAACTTTATTTCCCACCAGGGATATATGACTTGACACGAAGTGGCTGTGTTGTGTCAATCAAATTCGCATAAAATAACTAAATAATCTACTCATGAAAATGACCTCCAATATCACACAAACTGGATAATCCAATATTCATAAACATGTCTTGAATTCCTAAAGATCTAAATTTTGAAAATGATACCATTATAGAACAAATTATAGATTGGTATTTAATTTCAATTTCGTATCTAAGTCAATTAAGTTCCTCTCTAAACTCAAGAAAAAAATTTGACAGGAAGTCAACAGGCTCGTGGTGAACCCCCTTAGAATGGAGCAGCCTTCCGTTTAAAAGTAATTAGCTAGTAAGGTCATTAAAGCTAAGTTTGACCAACAATTAGATGAAAAATTGAAAAGAGAAACCACAAATTTCGCGTGGACTTAGCCAAAATTGGGCTCGATTTTTACAGATTTGGTACTGGAACAACAAGAAATCAAGGAGAAATGATTTCTAAGGATGAAGGCTAATGTTTTTACTTGGTTAAAGATGGGAGAATGACTAGAAATCGTCTAAGCTTTGCGGTAGGAGAAATTTTGCCGTGCATAAGTGATGGAGAGCGTTCTAACTCTTATAAACACAATTATGTGGCCACCTGGTGTTTAGTCCCAGCATGAAGAGTGTGCCCCCGAACAAAACAAAAATAACTTGTTTTTTTGAAACAAATATAAAAAATTTTCAAAATCAAGCCTAATGAGACCTAATTGAATCTTAATTTTGTTGAAGATTTTCTCATCTGAGGGTTTTGCAAAATATTTAGTTTATTGATTTTTGAAATTCACAAATTCTAGAGATATGTCTCCTTTTTTTATCATGGTCTTGAATAAAAATAATATTAAATCTCAATGTGTTTCGTCTAAGAATGTTGGATGAGATTTTTTACAATATTGATGGCACTTTTGTTATAGCATCTAATTTTGATTTTTGTCATAGAATTGGTGATGATTTTCTAAAGTTTGCTTCATCTAAAGAATTTGATGACAACAACTACCGGCGTCAACATATTCACTTTCGGTCGTTGAGTGAGCCACAAAGTTTACTTCGTCCAAGAATGTTGGTGTGATATCTCTAAGAAATTGATAAGCCCCACTTGTGATCTTTCTATCAACGTGACTACCAACATAATTAGAATTGGAATATCACACCAATTCAAGCGAATGCCATGAGAGCTTGAAGGATCTATCAACATCTATTAATGAAGAAGGAAAAGTGCATGAATCCTTGAGGTAGGCCTAAGTTGGTGACAACTCAGCACTCCCCTCCTTGTTAGATTGGAACCTAAAGCTAATTGAAGAAATGTCAAGAAGAAAACCCTCATTGCAATGCTATGTCAAAGGGATAAAAGAGCATTAAAGCAATTGTATTTTGTAGACATAGTATCTTTGCAATCAAATCATCATCACATTTCATTCAATCACTCACTTATGGAGGAGATTAGCCTTCACCGAGGAATTGAAGCACTATGGGACACTATACAAATTTTGAATCCCTAAAAACAATATTTAAATTATGGTTTGATGTAATAGATGCAAGAGAGGACACATTCTAGGGTTAGAAAGTCAATGACATGAGGATGCCAAAAAAGTACTTGGCTTTTGTCATCAAGCTCAGTACCCTTTTTGCATACTTTTGAATTACCTTTTTTTGTAAAAGTTTCTTTTGAAGTTGTAACCATAATTTCTTAAGGTGGTATTTACACCAACCTTAAGGTTTGCCCTTTGCAACTTGTTTGAAATGAAAATCATGAGAAGTCTTCTTCTTTTCAGACTTGAAGTTCCCTTTAAGTTACCACCTCTCTTTCATGAGTAATATTCAAAAGTTGAGTGCGTGTTGTTTTAATTCCTTCATGTGTGAATGTTGTTGGAATCTATCATTGCTATGTCTTTCTCCTCACTCATTTCTTGAGTAGGAAATCCTAGCAAGGTATAAGAAACTCTAAAGTATCAACTGTTGAAGCTTCCTTTGACAAGAAGCTGATATACCTAAAAGTGTGCTAGCATTCAGTTTCTTCCGAGTAGCTTATTGTCTAGTAAGCATAACTTTTCATCCCCATTGAATTAGCCCTTGATTTTTTAAGGTATTTCCACCACACCTTGGTTGAAAGGTTGTTCAAATTTCAATCTCATTGGAATTAAATGGATAGAGTTATGTGTATTGGAAGATCACCTATTTCACAGCCAAAAGTGTTTTTCAAACCGACAGTATTTTTTAGCAACTTCCTTCCCCCGTGTTGTGCCACATCACCCCGCGAACACAATTTCAAACAGTTGGATTTTTATCCTCTCTGAATAATCATAGTACTCGAAGACTTTGTCAACCTTCTCCATCTTATCTAAATAGTCATCTCAGCTCCAAGAGCCCTTGAAAGGAGGGGTTGTAAGCTTTAAATTCCTCAATTCATCTACAGGAGCATTTCATCTTCTCAAACTGTGAAGGAAGTCAAATTCGGTGGCATCTTCTCCTTCATCTTCCACGATGATGTCTTCTCGATGATTTGAATTAAGGTGCAACCAAATTGTAATGGTTCGAACATTTATTACTATATCGGTTCAAATTTTTAATTATCTATTTTTTGATCAATGATGTAAGAGTGAATATTTATATATGTGAACAATATGTAATTGTGGTTGTACATATATAAATGTTATGTGATGATTGAGTTGGAAAAATGTGTATTGAAGAAAGAATATTTTAAAAAGATAAAATTTAATTGTGATTAAATAAAAATCAATTATGGTTAAAAGTTAATTAAAATTGGTTATTTCTTAATTTTTGAAAAACAAAGGGCAAAACAATCTTTATCAATGGATAAACATGGTTAATATGTAATTAACCATGTTTTACTATTTTAAAAAAGGTCACGTGGCAAACCCTTCAGCTATTGCGTGAGGAAGAAGAAGAATAGAGAGAGAGAGAGAGAGAGAGAGAGAGGAGAGAAAATTACAGAGAAGAAAAGAACGTGAAAAAAGAGAAGAAAATAGGAAAAAGGAAGAGGATAAATAGAGATTCGTCGATCTGTTCTTTAGGAAAAGTTTTTCAACTTGGTGAGAGGAATGTTTTGGTGGAGAATTCGATAGATTCGGAGGAGATTTTTGATTAGAGTGGAGAAACCGACATACGTTAAATATCTCTAACGATTATAATAATTAGATCGGAGTTTATTGCTTTGATAGGTGGACATAGATTTCAAGTTCATTTGGATTCTATTAGATTTGGATTTTGGGTGAATTGACTGGAAGCGGATAGGTTGAGATTAGATCTTGAAGCGAGAATCTGATATCATTTTTATATAAAAAATAAATAATGAATTGTGCAAAATTGATTTATTTCTAATTTTTATAGAATGTATTGAAACGATATTTTAAGCTAAATTAACATAGTGGTTTTCAAAACTGATTGTTTATATTGAATTGAAATGTCATTTAAATTTGATTTATATATTGAATTGTTAAATGTAACATTTGAAAACCTATGTTTTATATTGGATTAAACTCATTGATTTTTAATACAAAATTCATAGGTGAGTGCATTGTTTTTTTTACATGCATAGTATGACTTTATAACTATTTTGAAGGCATGCACTTAAGAAGAAATGAGTAATAATGTCGTGGTAACATAAGAACCCATTGCACTGAACTCACCTTATCATGCATTTAGGAATAAGAGAGTAGAAATGTCATGGTAACATAAGAACCCATTGGGCTGAACTCGCTTTTTCATACATTTAGAAAGGAGGGAGTAGGAATGCCGTGGTAACCTAAGAACCCATTGAGCTGGACTCGCTTCTTTCTGTATGAATTGCATTTTTAAATTTCATATTAAATGTGAAAAACTACTTTTGAGAAATGTGATGGAAAGAAAAATGGTTTTGAATCCTGCATTATTATTTTAATTGTATCAAATTTATTTAATTGATGAGAATGAGTTTTAAAACGTGGTGGGATGGATTTTAAACGGTTCGAATTACGAATATACATGCATTTTTATATAAATTACATGGATCTTAAATCAAAATAATATTGATTTAAGTTAATTTCAAAATAATCAATGATAGGTGTTGATAGCGTATGGGCCTAAATAGTGTGAATAGATTCTGGACTAGGTATTCTAGTTATTAGATTTATTTGCTGGGCCAATGACTCATTATTGTGGATATTTATATTTTCAGATATCGATGACATTCATAGGACAAAGAAATCAAAACAAGGTAAAGTGTGCAATGAGGCATAAGTGAAAGATCACGGTTGATGGTTTTTGGGTTTGGAAAGTCACATGTCATGACTCAGATGTATATTTATATTTTTATTCACTTTCACTATAATACTCTTTGACAATGATGTAAACATTTCAATATATAGAATGTATTTTATATTATGTATTTGATTGGATGAATCCTAATTCAGGATGCTACGTATGAGGAGTATTGTATGTTTGCGATGCATGTCGTTTAGAAATTCCCACTTAGGGAATGTATGTTTCGGATGTACATTGTCGTTCGATAAGCTTCTCACCTCGGGAATTCGTTCCACCCGTCGGGGCCCCCGGGTCGGGTCATGATCGTTTGGTATCAGAGCTATAAATCATAGTTGTAACTAGTTAGTAAGGCTAGTAACTATGTTTAGACTACCTCTTATATTGCTTTGGTGGTGAACGTTTATCTGATTAATATATGATTTATTGTAGATGGACGGAGAGAGATTTACAAGTGGAAACAATAATCGTGATGATAGGACTGTGGAGATGCGAAGAGCTATAACAACTCTAGCATATATCGTGAGTAGGAATATTGCTCAACAGAGTACGGAGTCATTGGAGATGAAATCGTTAGGGATGTTTCAGAAGGAAAAACCTCCAATGTTTATGGGAGAGAGTGATCCAACCATCTCTGAAGAGTGGTTGAGGAAGATTAAGATAAAATTCGAAATAGTGGGAGTTCTGAATGAGTTCAAAGTCAAGTTTGCGGTAAGTCAACTAGATGATAAGGCGGATGAGTGGTGGGATAAGACTAAGGTATCTATAAGTGGTCAATGTCATTGGGAGCGATTCGAGGATGTTTTCTTGGAGAGATTCTTTGCCAAATATGTTAGACAAGCCAAAGCCAAAGAAGCCAAAGACAAAGAGTTCTTAGAGTTGACCCAAAAAGACATTAGTGTTTTGGAGTATCAAACCAAATTCGGGGAATTGTTAAAGTATGCAGGGCAGTTCATTCTTAATGAAGCTGCTAAAACTCAAAGATTTGAGCAAGGTCTTAGATGAGGTATTTCTAGCAGAGTCGTAACTTTAAAACTTGAATCGTACTCGATTATGGTTGAGAGAGCTCTGCTTACTGAGCAAAAAAATTAAATAAATACCTTGGGGCGAGTGAAGATGAATGAGAATTTGAAAATGAGATTTGAGAAAAATATTCTAAAATTTTATTTGTAGAGCTAAGTTAAAAAGAAATTTTGGGACAAAATTTTCTTAAGGGGGGAAAATGTAATGGTTCAAACCTTTATTACTATATAGGTTCAAATTTTTAATTATTTATTTTTCGGTTAATGATGTAATAGTGAATATTTATATATGTGAACAATATGTAATTGTCGAATTACATATATAAATGTTATGTGATAATTGAGTTGGAAAAAGACATATTAAAGAAAAAATATGTTAAAAAGATAAAATTTAATTAAATTAATTTAATTGTTATTAAATAAAAATTAATTATTGTTAAAGGTTAATTAAAAATTTGTTATTTGGTAAATTTTTCAAAAAATAAGGCCAAACCAGCCTTTGTCAATGGATAAACATAGTTAACATGTGATTAATCATGTTTTACTATTTCTAAAAGTTAACATAAGTTAACATGTGATTAATCATGTTTTAGTATTTCAAAAAGGGTTACGTGGCAACCCTTCAGTTATTGAAGAAGAAGAATAATAATAATAATAATAATAGAGATTCGTTAATCCATCCTTTCGGAAAAGTTGTTCAGTTCGATGAGAGTAATGTTTTGGTGGAGAAATTTATAGACTTACAGGAGATTTTTGGTTGAAGTGGAGGAACCGATATGAGATAAATATCTCTAACGATTATTTGTCGATCCATCCTTTAGGAAAAGTTGTTCAGTTCGATGAAAATAACGTTTTGGTGAAGAAATTTATAGACTGAGAGGAGATTTTCGGTTAAAGTAGAGGAACCGACATAAGATAAATATCTCTAACGATTATAATAGTTAGATCAAACTTTATTGCTTTGATAGTTGGAAATAGATTTCAATTTCCTTTGGATTATTTTAGATTTAAATTTTTGGTGAATTGACTGTAACTAGATAGGTTTAGATTAGATCTTAAAGTAAATATCTGACATAAAAAAAAAACGAATCATGTATTGTGAAAAATTGGTTTATTTTCGATTTTTATGAGATGTTTTGAAACGATATTTTAATCTAAATTGACATGTTGATTTTCAAAATTAATGGTTTATATTGAATTGAAATGTCGTTTAAATTTGATTTATATATTGAATTGTTAAACGTAGTATTTGAAAACATACGTTTCATATTTTATTAATTTTTAATACAAAATTCATGGGTGAGTGTGTTGTTTTTTTTTCTTTTACATGCATAACATAACTTTATAATTGTTTTTAAAACATGCATTTAGAAAGGAGGGAGTAGTAATGCCATGGTAACATAAGAACCCATTGAGTTGTACTCGCCTCTTTTTGTATGAATTTAATTTTTACATTTCATATTAAATGTGAAAAACTATTTTTGAGAAATGTGATAGAAAGAAAAATAGTTTTGAGTCCTACATTATAATTTTAATTGCATCAGACTTATTTAATTGATGAAAATGAGTTTTAAAATGTGGTGGGATGAATTTTAAAACGATTCGAATTACGAACATGCATGTATTTTTATATAAATGTGTAGCGTCTCGAGAACCCACACGTTCCCGGTGCGCTCACTACGTCTACACATCATAACATATAGAAACTTGACGCGAACTCACTTAATTTAATACCAATTTCATTTTCAAAATCATATTCAAAATAACATTTTTAAATATAAAAATTTGTGACTTGATTCGAAACAACTCGCGCCCTGAAGAGGTAACACGTAATTTCTCAAAATAAAATACGCAGCGGAAAAGATAATTTAAAATAGTTTTAAAAATAAGATAACAAAACTTGAAATCCCAATAAGTAGTCCAACAAGCATCTAGAACTACACAAATTCGGTGCCGCGCGCCCACGTTCTCACTTCGGCGCCCCGCGCGCACCCTCTCAGTGCCGCGCACGCCAACTCAATATCACCACGTCACGCGCATGCTTACAGCGCCGCGTGGCCCACGCACCCTGCCTCCGTACAGCACGTCTGCACGCACGCCCTCACCCGACGCCGCACGACCCGTGCGCAACCGCAAGGCCGCGTGCCTGCGCACCTGCGACCATGCTGCACTCCCGCGCCCATTCACACTTCTCTAGTACTTCACTGTACACACCCCGACCTATTCCATACCCTCTCGACTCCCAACCTTTCTTCTGAAATTTTGGCAGAGTAATGTCTCAAAACTGGCTAACCCAAATATTTAAACCCTGCACGCATTTCACTAGAAAACTAAAAATATCTATCCATCAACCATTTAGAGAATCTGCATAACAAAATTGAAGTTTAAATACAATAAAATCCATCAACTACAAATGAAGAAAATTCACAGTATAGAGCATTACCAAACTCCTACATGTAAAGAGTACGCGTACGTCACCAAAACCACAAGCACTCCATAAACCCCTATACCCTGACGCTTATACAACTCGTCTAATCAACTATATATCGACACAATAAAAGAAAATACCCCAACAGTCCATCCATCACCTACCATCTCCACGGGTCGGGTCGTCCTAACAATCTGCAGCCCGGTGCCTCGGTCGCACGCCGCCAACCATCCTACACTTTAAGACTATGCTCTCGGAGCTCACCAGCAATATCGTCAGCACTTACACCATAGAACACGTATCATAAGCTTAACACTCACTGTACACACCTCGACCTATTCCATACCCTCTCGACTCCCAACCTTTCTTCCGAAATTTTGGCAGAGTAATGCCTAAAAACTGGCTAACCAAATATTTAAACCATGCACACATTTCACTAGAAAACTAAAAATATCTATCCATCAATCATTTAGAGAATCTGCATAACGAAATTGAAGTTTAAATACAACAAAATCCATCAACTACAAATGAAGAAAATTCACAGTATAGAGCATTACCAAACTCCTACGTGTAAAGAGTACGCGTACGTCACTAAAACCACAAGCACTCCCTAAACCCCTATACCCTGACGTCTATACAACTTGTCTAATCAACTATATATCAACACAACAAAAGAAAATACCTCAACAGTCCAGCCATCACATACCATCTCCACGGGTCGGGTCATCCTAACAATCCACAGCTCGGTGCCTCGGTCGCACGCCGCCAACCATCCTACACCTCAGGACTATGCTCTCGGGGCTCATCAGCAACATCGTCAGCACCTACACCGTAGAACACGAGCTTAACACTCAGTAAGTAGCACAATATGAAAGTAAAAGCTGCAATGCAATCCTATCACATGCAATCTCTACACTCACACTCATGTTGTCACATATGTGACGCGTAGTGCAGCCACACTAGAGTGAGAATGAACCTAGCGCCACCCCACACCCTAACATGTCGCCACCGTCCCGGACTCCCCAGTAACGAGGCCCACAAGCTATACACACGCATCACCATACAGCAACTATATCAGGGTGAGGGTGTACCTCGTGCCACACTACACCCTGAAACGTCGCCCCTGTCCCAGCTTCCCCAGCAACGGGGCCACAGTTGCCACACACACATTTCGCGACAGCCCAGCTGACCCACTGCTCAAATGGAATCCGCGACTGGTGTTGCACTGGCCCACACACTAGCAGGATCCGCGGTACCATTGTCCATCATCCTCACCGTCGACACATACACGCCGCGTGACGGCCCAGCCGGCCCACTGCTTGAGCGAAATCCGCGGTTGGTTACGCACTGGCACACACACTAGCAGGATCCGGGGTATCACCGCCACGCGTCTCACCACTTACTCAAAATCCTTTTTAAAAACATGATGCATGTCAAATGATACGCACGCAAACCACAATCAATAACATAAATCCTAAAGTTCTACGGTGTAAGCCTACTCAGGCAAAACGTATGTATGCACTACTTACCTAGCGTGCTAAGCTCATTCGACGCATAGCTTCGTAAAAAAAAAATGCCTCAACCTAAAATACAAACAATCACTCATCAATTTTTGCTTCAAAATTCACCAAATAAGCTAAAAATAACATCACTTAATTAAACCCATGAAATTCCAACTAAAACGAGTCACTAATTTGGTTCGGCCGAAAACTAGCATAAACTTCGGACGCGCATAACATTTGTGTCGAGTATCAGAATTGAACAATTTCAGGGCCAAACGTCCTCTAACAACCTAATTTAACCGACAAAAATAGAATTTAAAACGGACAACTGAAGCTAGGCCGAAACAGCCAAAAATAGAACCTGTCTTTATACAAAAATGAACCAAATTTTGACATCAACCCGATTCCCACAAATTTCTTCACCAAACATCCACATTCTCACCAATTAAGCATAATCTGAACAAAACTAGGGGTTTCAAACTCAAGAACCCGAACCCCACAACCAACAAATCTCGAGTTTGTCCCCTCCCAACCCGAGCACTCACTGTCCACTCACTAAATACCCACATTCACAGCCTAAAATCGATCCCGACATCGAGCCAAATTATCAGAGAATCTGGAAAGGATCGAGCCCTCACACTCGGTCGACAAGAGCCGTAACATGGGAGAAGTCTACTTGTGGTTTTCAGCTCGGGAAGAACCGCACCTGCGCCTCTACTTTAGCTCGCCGGAACACTCTGCGCACCAACGTCTCACCCTCGGCGATCGGTCGTCAGAAATCTCCCTCCCGGTCTCTCCCTCTCGCGTCTCCCTTCTCAGACGTTCAGCTCACAGAACACCGAAGTGGAATGGCTTCTTCGTGAAGCCATTCCACTTAACATATTTTTTTTAAATTTAAATAATTAAATTACCAAAACGTACTCACGTGTTTTAACCGCCCGTGTTTTTCTAAATTCTCGTATTGTCGACTTTAAATTTCAAAAATCATCACTAAAACTAGATTTCGAGTTTTATGACTTAATTTTTCCGTTAAAAATATTTTTCGAAACTCCAATCGAGATTAAATTAAAAATTTCAGAAATTAGATTTAAAAATCCAAAATTTTCCTGGTTATTACATCCCCCATACCTTATAAGAATTTTGTCCCCAAAATTTATGTACCGAATAAGTTAGGATACTGGCGCTTCATGTGTTCACGACGCTACCAAGTAGTCTCCTCCACACCATGATTGTGCCACAACACTTTAACAAAGGGATCTCTTTGCTGCGCAGTACCTTTACAGCAGACCCCAAGATCCTCACTGGCTTCTCCATGTAGGACAGCGTCAGCTGAATCTCTATACTTTGTTGTGGCAATACCTGAGAGGGATTGTACATACACTTCCTCAGTATCGAGACATGGAAAACATCATGGATGTCATCCATCGACGAAGGCAACTGGAGCTGGGACGCAGTCCTCCCAATCCTCTTGACAATCGGAAATGGTCCCACAAATCGAAAGTTGAGCTTTCCTCGCTTTCTGAACCTCACTACTAACTTGAACGGCAAGATCTTCAGAAATAACTTGTCGCCCTCGTGAAACTCCAACTCTCGACGCCTCTGATCAGCATAACTCTTCTGTCGACTCTAAGCCGCTTCAATCTTCTTCCGTATCACAGAAATTTTGTCGACAGTGTGCTATAAAATCTCAGGATATATCAATCGGGCCTCCCCAATCTCATCCCAATACAATAGCGATCTGCACTTCCTCTCGTAGAGAGCCTCGTACAGCGTCATACCAATGGTGGACTGGTAGCTGTTATTATACGAGAACTCCACTAATGGTAAGAACTTACTCCACGCCGCCTGAAACTCCAACACAAAGGCCCTGAGAATATCCTCCAGAATCTGTATAGTTTGCTTTGACTGCCCGTCGGTCTGAGCATGAAAGTTCGTACTGAAATCGAACCTGACGCCCATGGCTTTATGTAGACTTCTCCAAAACTTGGACGTGAATCTGGGGTTTCGGTCTGAAACAATCGACACCGTGATCACAATGAAGTCTGATTATCTCCTGAATATATAATTGGGCAAACTGATCCATGGTATAAGTCATCCTCACAGGCAAGAAGTGAGACGAATTCGTCAACCTGTCTACAATCACCCAGATAGCATCATGGCCATTGGCAGTACTTGGCAGTCCCACCACAAAATCCATAGTGATCCACTCCCACTTCCACTCCGGTATTGGCAATGGTTGGAGAATCTCAAACGGTCGTTGATGTTCCGCTTTTACCTGCTAGCAGACTACGCAGGTCTCAACATACTCAGCCACCGCTCGT
Source organism: Begonia peltatifolia (assembly GCA_022433055.1). NCBI lineage: Eukaryota > Viridiplantae > Streptophyta > Magnoliopsida > Cucurbitales > Begoniaceae > Begonia > Begonia peltatifolia. The sequence continues at coordinate 16,109,243 of CM039521.1, forward strand.
TTCATGTTAGGCCACCAATAGTGCTGCTTCAAATCCCTATATATCTTAGTGCTTCCGAGATGCACAGAGAAGCGAGACGAATGAGCCTCTGATAATATCTGCTTACTCAGCTACTCATCCTTCGGGACATACCACCTCTCCCGAAATTTTAGAATCCCGTCCTCCGAATATCTGAGCTCGGAATTAGGCCTGACCTCCATACTCGCCTTCAGCTCGCTACACTCTGAGTCAGTCTTCTGTGCCTGCCTAATACTGTCCAGAATAATCGGTCTCAACGACAAGGCCGAAAGAGTGGCTGCCAGATCAGAAACTACCTGCACGCTAAAACTCTGCATCTCTGTCATCAACTCAATAGACCCTATGGAAGTTATGGCAGAAGTCGAAGCTGTCACTCAACTCAAGGTGTCTGCCCCCATATTTTCCTTTCCCGGGTGGTATTGATTTCTACATCGTAATCCTTAACCAGTTTGAGCCGCCTCCTCTGTCTTAAATTCAGCTCATTCTGCGTGAAAATATATCTCAAACTCTGATGGTCTGAGTAAATCTCGTAGTGCTGCCTATAAAGGTAATGCCTCCAAATCTTGAGTGCAAATACAACAGCCGCCAGCTCCAAATCGTGAGTGGGATAATTCTGCTTGTAAGCCTTCAACTGCTTAGAGGTATAGGCAATGACTCTCCCGCCCTGCATCAAAACACACCCCAAACCAATCCTGGAGTCGTCATAATAAATACAGAACTTCTCTCCTTCCACGGGCATCGTCAGTATAGGAGCTGTAGTCAAACTCTGCTTCAATATCTGAAAGTTTTCCTCACACTTGTCAGTCCACTCGTATTTTACATTCTTTCTGGTCAGCCGGGTCAAAAGAGCTAAAATCTTGGAGAACCCCTCAATGGATCTCCGATAATATCCAGCCAACCCTAGAAAACTGCGTATCTCGCTAGCACTGGTGTACCGCGGCCACTCCTTTACAGCCTGAACTTTCACCGGGTCAACTGAAATACCCTCAGAGGAAATAACGTGCCCCAAGAAGTGAATCTTGTCCAGCCAAAACTCACACTTAGAGAACTTAGCATACAGCTGATGCTGGCTCAGAATAGTTAATACGGTCTTCAAGTGCTCTCTGTGCTCCTCTTCACTTCGCGAATAAATCAGGATGTCGTCGATAAACACGATCACAAACTTATCCAGGTACTCACTGAACACTCGGTGCATCAGATCCATAAATGCTACAGGGGCATTGGTCAACCTGAAGGACATAACCAGGAACTCAAAATGTCTGTACCTCGTCCTGAAGGCTGTCTTCGGTACATCTTCACCCTTTACCTTCAATTGATGATAACCAGATTTCAGGTTGATCTTAAAAAACACCCGGGCACCTTGTAGCTGATCAAACAAATCGTCAATCCTCGACAATTGATATTTGTTCTTCACTGTCGACTTATTCAGCTCCCGATAGTCAATACACATACTTAGGGATTCGTCTTTTTTCTTAACGAATAGAACTGGCGCGTCCAAAGGTGAAAAACTAGAGCGTATAAAGCTCTTATCCGTCAGCTCCTCCAACTGAGCTTTCAGCTCCTTAAGTTCAGTAGGTGCTAACCTGTACGAGTTTTTGCACACTGGCTCGGCACCTGTGAAAACATCTATCTCGAATTGGATCTCACTGTCAAAGGGCAGCCCTGACAAATCATTACGAAACACCCCCGGGAACTCTTGCACAACGGGGATATCCTGTAACTGAGTATCACCCTTTGACTGTGCATCCCCGACACTTGCCAAAACTGACAACCCGTGTCTAACAACCGTGGAATCTGCCGAGAAAAGATAGCAGAAATCCTGGCAATACCTTTACCTGCTTTGAATGTGTAGCTTTCCCCGTCGGGGGCTGAAAATGAACCTCTATGGTCTTGCAGTCAATCTTGGCATGATTTCTGAACAGTCAGTTCATTCCCAAAATCACCTCATAGCCGCTCATATGGAGTATGACAAGCTCAGCATATAACTGCTTTTTCCCCACTGTCACTACATTGCCACGCACCACCTGTTCTGAATACAAATGTTCTCCTGATGGCAAGGTCACATCATAATGTTGCCCGGCAGGGCTGAACTCCAAATTTGCATTAACAACAAAACCCGTTGACACAAACGAGTGCCTAGCGCCCGTATCAATCAAGGTATAAGCTTTCACAGCAAAAACAAAAATATTACCTACAATCACCGATGGCTGGGCAGAATCATCTGGCTCAAAAAGGGCGAAAACCCTCGGTGCAACTCTCACTGACGTCTAGCTCGCAGCTGAGCATCTGTTGGCAATGTGTCCCACCTCATTACAGTTGAAGCAACGGCTCTGACACGGTTTCTGGCACTCTCTAGACATGTGGCCTACCTCGCCACAGTTATAATACTGCACTGTGCCCACTCTGCACTCGCCAGGGTGACTTCTCTGACACTTCGGGCACACTGGAAACTGTCCCGACCCCTGCGGCCTCTTGGTGCTCCCCTAGCTACTGGAACTATCACTAGGCCTCTTTAGGCTCTTCTGCATGGACGCCCCCTTTCCACTCGACTGTGCCAGTGACTCTCTAAATGATTTCCGAGTCTGCTCCTTGGGTACCTCTCTATAATTAGGAAGCTTCGCCCGAGCCTACTCAATATCCAGGGTTTTCGCTACCACCTCCTCGTATGGCATGTCTCGAGTCCCCCCAATCCGCATGCCCATATCGATATCCGGCTTCAGCCCCTACACAAACTGATGTACTTTATTCTTGTCGAGGATCACCAAATGCCCCGCAAACCATGACAAGGCCTTGAACTGTCGGACATACTCTGCCACAGTGCCAGTCTACCTCAGCTGTGCAAACTCTACCATCTTCCGTGTTCTGATAGAATGGCTGAAATACTTATCGAAAAACACCGACTTGAATTCCTCTCAGATCATGGTCCCCACATCTCTCGTGGCCACTACAGTATCCCACCAATGGCTAGCATCCTTGGCCATATAGAATGCAGCACTAGAAACCTTGTGCTGCTCCTCCACTTTTGCATAACTCATCATCCTCTTCAAACTCCGTATCCACTACTCAGCACTAAGAGGATTTGGAGATGACCCGTCAAAAGTCGGGAGAAGTCTATAAAGCCTATCACGCCCTCTATCAGTCGAACCCTGGGCACTAGACTGACCCTGGTCGTCACTACTCATAAATCTCTATAGCTGTTGAGACTGGCGGTGGACTAACTCGGTAAACTGTCGGACGATATCATCCATATCGCCTACAGCTCTATGTGTCTCCCGTCGTGGTCGACCTATGCCGCTAGTCTCTCCAGACATTTTCTACCTTTAAAATATACAAAGCTCACATTAGTTTTAAAATAAAATTAAATCTAAACACTTATAGTTGGTGGAGTGCTCCCGGGCAGCGGCTGGCGGTGTTAGTTAATCCTCTGAACGACGTCGACCCTATGGCTCTGATACCATAGTTGTAGCGCCCCGAGAACCCACACGTTCCCAGTGCGCTCACTATGTCTACTCACCATGACATACAGAAACTTGTCGCAAACTGACTTAATTTAATACCACTTTCATTTTCAAAATCATATTTAAAAGAACATTTGTAAGTATAAAAATTTTTGACTCGATTCGAAACAACTCGCGCTCCGAAGAGGAACACGTAATTCCTCAATATAAAATACGTAGCGAAAAAGATAATTTAAAATAGTTTTAAGAATAAGACAACAAAACTTGAAACCCTATAACTGAGTCCAACACACACCTCGAACTACACAAATTCGATGCCGCGCGCCCACGTCCTCACTTCGGCGCCCCGCGCGCACCCTCTCAGTGTCGCGCATGCCAACTTAATATCACCGCGTCACGCGCATGCTCACAGCGCCGCGTGGCCCATGCACCCTGCTTCCGTACAACACGTCCGCACGCACGCCTCACCCAATGCCGCACGACCCGTGCGCACTCGCAGGGTCGCGTGCCCCGCACACCTGCGACCACGCCACACTCCCGCGCTCATCCACACTTCTCTAGTACCTCACTGTACACACCCCGACCTATTCCATACCTTCTCAACTCCCAACCTTTTTACCGAAATTTCGGCAGAGTAACGCCTAAAAATTGGTTATTCTAAAAATTTAAACTTTGCACGCACTTCAACAGAAAACTAAAAATATCTATCTATCAACCATCCAGAGAATCTCCATAACAAAATCGAAGTTTAAAAATAACAAAATTCATCAACTACAAATAAAGAAAATTCACAGTATATAGTATTACCAAGCTTCTACATGTAAATAGTACGGGTACGTCACCAAAACCACAAGCACTCCATAAACCCCTATACCCTGACTCCTATACAACTCGTCTAATCAACTATATATCGACACAACAAAAGAAAATACCCCAACAGTCTAGCCATCACCTACCATCTTCACGGGTCGGGTCGCCATAACAATCCGTAGCCTGGTGCCTCGGTCGCACGCCGCCAACCGTCCTACACATCAGGACTATGCTCTCGGGGCTCACCAGCAAGATCGTCAGCACCTACACCATAGAACACACATTATAAGCTTAACGCTCAGTAACTAGTACAATATGAAAGTAAAAGCCGGCAATGCATCCTATCATATGCAGTCTCTACACTCACACTCATGTTGTCACATCTGTGACACGTAGTGTAACCGGACCAGGGTGAGAATGAACCTAGCGCCACCCTACACCCTGACATGTCGCCACCGTACCGGACTCACTAGCAACGAGGCCCACAAGCTACACACACGCATAAAACACAGCAAACACATCAAGGTGAGGGTGTAACGCGCGCCACACTACACTCTGACACGTCGCCCCCGTCCCAGGCTCCCCAGCAACGGGGCCACAGTTGCCACACACACATTTTGAGACAGCCCAGCCGGCCCACTACTTGAGTGGAGTTCGCGACTTGTGTTGCATCGGCCCACACATTAGCATGATCCGCGGTACTATTGTCCATCATCCTCACCGTCGACACATACACGCCGCGTGACGGCCCAGCCAGCCCACTGCTCGAGCGAAATCCGCGGTTGGTTACGCACCGGCCCACACACTAGCAGGATCCGCGATACCACCTCAACGCGTCTCACCACTAATTCAAAATATGTTAAAAATCATTTTTGTTTCATTTTTAGAAACATGATACATATCAAACAATACGCACGCACACCACAATCAATAACATAAATCGTAAAGTTCTATGGTGTAAGCACACTTGGGCAAAATAGATGCATGCACTACTTACCTAGCGTGCGAAGATCACTCGACGCACAGATTCGCAAAAAAAAAAATGCTTCAATCTAAAACACAAATAATCACTCATCAATTTTTGTTTTAAAATCCACCAAATAAGCTAAAAATAATATCCCTTAACTAAACCCATGAAATTCCAACTAAAACGAGTCACTAATTTAGTTCGGCCGAAAACCAGCCTAAACTTCGGACATACATAACTTTTGCGTTGGGTATCAAAATCGAACAATTTCAGCGACCAAACGTCCCTCTAACAACCTAATTTAACCCACAAAATTAGAATTCAAAACGAACAATCAAAGCTAGGCCGAAACGGCCAAAAACAGAACCTATCTTTATAAAAAAAGGAACCAAATTTTGACATCAACCCGATTTCCACAAATTTCTTCACCAAACATCCACATTCCCACCAATTAAGCCTAATCTGAACAAAACCATGAGTTTCAAACTCAGGAACCCGAACCCCACAACCAACAAATGTCAGATTTTTCCCCTCCCAAACCGAGCACTCACTGTCCACTCACTAAACACCCACATTCACAGCCTAAAATCGACCTCTATACCGAGCCAAATCATCGGAGAATCTGGAAAGGGTCGTGCCCTCACGCTCGGTCGACAAGAGCCGTAACAGCCTGTGGTTTTCAGCTCGGGAAGAACCGCACCCGCGCCTTCACTTCAGCTCGCCGGAACACTCTACGCATCGGCGTCTCACCCTCGGCGATCGGTCGTCGGAAATCTCCCTCTCGCGTCCTTCTTGGGCATTCGGCTCGCAGAACACCGAAGTGGCATGGCTTCTTCGTGAAGCCATTCCACTTAACATATTTTTTTTAAAAATTTAAATAATTAAATTACCAAAACGCGCTCATGTGTTTTAATCGCCCGTGTTTCGCTAAATTCTCGTATTGCCAACTTTAAATTTCAAAAACCATCACTAAAACTAGATTCTGAGTTTTAGGACTTAATTTTTTTGTTAAAAATATTTCTCGAAACTCGAACCGAGATTAAATTAAAAATTTCAGAAATTAGATTTAAAAATCTGAAAATTTTCGGGTTATTACAAAATGACATGGATCTCAAATCAAAACAATATTGATTTAAGTTGATTTCAAAATAATCAATGATAGGTGGTGGATGGCGTATGGGTCTGGATAATATGGATAGATTTTGAACTAGATATTTTAGTTGTTAGATTTATTTGTTAGGCCAATTGATTATTATTGTGGATATTTATATTTTTCAAATATCGAAGACGTTCATTAGGACAAAGAAACCAAGGTAAGGTAAAGTATATAATGAGACATAGGTGAAAGATCACGGTTGATTATTTGCAGGTTTGGAAAGTCACATGTCATGACTCAGATTTATATTTATATTTTTATTCGCTTTTACTAGAATACTCTTTGATAATGATGTAAACATTTTCAATATATAGAATGTATTTTGTATGATGAATTTGATTGAATGAATCCTAATTCAGGATGCCATATATGAGGAATATTGTATGTTTGCGGTGTATGTCGTTTAGAAGTTCTCACTTAGGGAATATATATTTTGAGGTTGTTGTTTTGAAAATCTTCCCAATTCAGGAATTCTATCATCGGTATCTAGTTCAGGGAGGAATCGGGTCCTAACACAAGCTCAAGCCCAAAAGCAAAGATCCATCTCAATCTATTGTAGATCTAATGACAAGATCAAAAAATAAGAAAATCCATAAAGCCTTACATGGATTGATTTTGAAAATTCAAAAGAAAGAATCTTCTTAACATAAGCCAAAATTAATAAATATGTTAAGTGTTAAAGAGGATACATTGAAGTGAAGATTTGTCGAATATATTGGAAAGATCTTGTGGGGAAAGGATGAAGCGCACATGCAATGCCAAAGATATGCGCCCATGCACATGCTAATCCATGCAAATCACATTCAAATCCATTTAAATTCCTGATTCAACTTGATCTTTAAGGATCAACGAATTGCCTTTTATTTTAGTCGAGTTTTTATCTTTAGTTTTGTTTGTTTTTTTTCAAATCTTTAGAAATAACATTTATTTAGAAATATTTAAATATTGTTTGAAGCCTATTTAAAGGCTTAAACTTTGCCATCAACGAGAGACATGCGATTGTTTTTAGAGTTTTCTTTGAGAGAATTTTCGATTTGGTTCTTTGTAAAGAACTAAATTTTCTTCAAATCAAACTTGAAAGATAAACTTAGTAGTTTTTTTTTAACCACAAGTTTAGTTACGGGTCAAGATCTTTTCTTTGATAACTTTGGTTCTGCTGGTAAAGTTCAATTGAAATCAAGTTCCTCATATTGAATTTAAAAGTGATCCTAAGTCTCTAATTCCGTATTGTTTAATGGTCTCGGGTTTGACATACATGTGGTTCTCATCAATTGATATCAGACCTTTGACTCCTAGATTTAAGTTTTTATATTTATCGTTCATCATGAACTTTCTTCTTCTCGAATTTTGTTCTTCTTGCACTTCACAAGTTCAAAAAAAAAAAGTTCATACCTTTTCAAGCTAAGTTTTGATTTTCGTTATCAATTCCTTCTTCTTCTTGAATTTCCTCTTTTTGCAATTTGAAAAGTACAAAAAAAAATTAATAACTTTCGAGCAACAATCCTTGATCGTTGAGATTCCTCATCTAAATCTTCTTCCTTGATTTTCTAAATCAACTCCAAGTTGTCAATTCTACCTTGAAGACTTCTATTTTTTTTTAGTTATCTTACTTTTTCTTACAATTTCCGTGCATCACTCTTTATTATTACATTTATTAATAAAGTTGCCTTCCTTAAATATCAATATTCTCTTCAAATTGTTTGATATTAACTTTCTTGAAAATTGGAATTTAAACTCGAAAGGTTTGATCTTACTTGATTTTACTTGTTAAATTGTTCTCTTGATAAAGTTTTATTTGAAGTACTAAAAGAAAAAATTAAGGGGTAAAAGACAAGAGAGTGAGACTATCATATAAAAGCTAACATTTTGAGTGAAACACAAATAGAGAGACATTGATAGACTATAAACACGTGAGGGAGTGCATGAATTCCGTTCACTAACAAGTTTTTATTTTTTATTTTTTATTTTTGAAATTATGAGTAGTGGGGAAGAACATGTTAATTTTAAACAGAAGTTGTTTATGAGAGCCATACAAGATCAATTCAAGGCATTGAATATGAGGTTGGATAGGATGGAGAAAAATCCGTACGCACATGGGAAGAAATGAAAACACTTATGCATAAACAACTTGTTCATAACTATTATTATCCAAACTTGTGTAGGAAATCGCAAGGCTTTGACAAGGCTTTCACAAGGCTTTGACAAGGCTTTCAAGAGTGTGAAGGACGATTATAAAGAAAAGGAAATGGGCGCAATGAGTGTTAATGTGGAGGAGGACGTTAAAACTACCATGGCATGCTTCATTAAATGATTAAATAGAGAAATTGCGGACATAATAGATTTACAACATTATGTAAACTTAGAGGAATTATTGCGTAAGTCCATCAAAATCAAAAGCCAATTAAAATCAAAGGGGAATTCTCGGAGTGGTTCGACCTTGAATGCAACATGGAAATCTAATTGGAAGAATGACAAACCATCTTCAAAATCAAAAGAGGATTGCAAAGGTAGGGTCACAGCAACAACAAGTATTGCCCACATGAAAGGCAAAGTTGAGACTTATACACCAATTAAATCTCGTGTGATTAAATGTTTTCGATGCTAAGGCTTTGTTTATATTGCTTCTAATTGTCCAAATAAAATAACCATGATTGTTTTGGATAATGGTGATTGCGAGTGTAAGTTCAAGCATTGATGAAATGCCACAATTAGAAGATTGTAGTCATATGGATGTAAAGGAACCCGTGAAAGGAGAAATAGTGGTCATTAAGCACGTACTCATGTTCAAGTTAATGAGGATGAAGATGAAGTGCAAAGAGAGCGCATATTTCATACTAGATGCCATGTGAAAAATGAGGTATGTAGTTTGATAATTGATAGTGGAAGTTGCACTAATGTTGTTAGCACTTTGTTAGTAGAAACGTTGAGCTTAGAAACAGTAACACACCCAAGGCCATACAAGCTACAATGGTTGAGTAATTGTAGAGAAGTGAAAGTGACTAAGCAAGTAAAGGTTGAAGTCTCCATTGGTAAATATAAAGATGATGGTCTTTTTTATAGAGTATCCCTGCAAAGCAAGACATATCCTTTTAAGAAGAATTTGCCAATTCGATAAAATTGTCAAGTGCAATAGTTTCAAGAATGAATACTCATTTTATCAAAATGGTAGAATGATACTTCTTCAACCACTAAAACAGTGGGAGATTAACGAGAATCAAAAGAGGATTGTAAAAGAATTCAAAACGAGAAAAAAGTCATTGAGTGAGCAAAATGATGAAAAGAAAATAGTAGAGTGAGTAAAAAGAATAGTAAAAAGAAAAAAGAGTGCAAAAGAGAGAAAAGTCGAGAGTGAGAGAAAACAATAGAGTGGAAAAATGAGTAGAATGGAAAGAAGAAGTGAGGTTAAAAGTGTGATGTTAGAAAAACAACAAGTACTTGTACTTTTGTACAAAGATGTTTATCTAGTGACTAATGAACTAACTTCTTTTCTTCCAGGTGTTTTTTCCACTCTTTTGTATGAGTTTAAGGATGTGTTTCCTGAAGAGTTACCTAGAGGATTACCTCTTTTGAAAAGAATTGAGCATGAAATAGATTTCATGCCAGGAGAATCCATTTCTAATCGATTGGCATACCGAGCTAATCCTAAAGAGAATAAAAAGATTCAAAAAGCAAGTGGATGAATTGGCGGAAAAAAGGTTTGTGAAGGAAAGTCTTAATTCTTGTTCACTTCTCGTGATCTTAGTTTTAAAGAAAGATAGAACTTGGAGAATGTGCGTAGATTGTGGAGTAATTAACAAAATCACGGTAAAATATCGACACTTTATTCCTACGTTGGATGATATGCTTGATGAATTACATGGTGCATGTTTATTTTTGAAAATTGACTTAAAGCATAAATATTACCAAATTCGTATAAAAGGAAAGATGAGTGGTAAACCACTTTTAAACTAAATATGATCTCTATGAGTGTTTAGTAATGTCATTTGGTTCATTTAATGCACCAAGTATTTTTATGAGATTGATAAATCATATGGTAAGACATTTTAATAGAAAATTTGTTGTCGTATATTTTAATGATATATTAGTTCATAGGAAAACTCTATATGTACATGTTGAACACTTGAATTCGATTTATAATACATTACAAGAAAATCAACTATATGTTAACTTGAAGAAGTACACTTTTTGCATAGATTCGGTACTGTTTCTTGATTTTGTAGTTAGTTCAAGTGGAGATTCAGTTGATAAAGAAAAGTGAAGGTAGTAAGAGAATGGTCGAGGCCCAAAAATGCCAACGTAGTAACAAGTTTCCGTGGTTTGACTAGTTTCTATAGTAGGTTTGTTCGAGATTTTAGTACCATTGCGGCTTCTTTAAAAAGCATATTGAATTTAATTGGACAAAAGAGCATGAGCAATGTATTAATCTCTTAAAGGAAAAACTAACTAATGTATAATTACTTGTTTTACTTAACTTTGATAAAGTTTTGAAATTGAATGTGATGTGTGGAGAAAACGTATTAGTGGAGTCTTGATCCATGATTCCAAGCATATTGCTTATTTTAGCGAAAATTTAACGAATTAGCCTTGAACTTCCCCACATATGCCAAAAAGTTGTATGTCTTAGTTTGCACTCTACAAACGTGGGAACATCACTTGTGGCCGAAATAATTCATTATTCATTCTGATCAAGAGAGTCTGACATACTTGAAGTCGTAAGAAAAGTTATACAAAAGACATACAAAATGGATGGAATTTATTGAAACATTTCCATACATGATCAATTACAAGAAAGGTAAAGAAAATATGATGAGTCGATGGATTATCTCGGAGGTATTTACTTCTATCTTCCTTATTAAAGAATTATACATGGAAGGTACTTGTTTTTTAGAAATTTTGAAATCTAAAGAAAAGGTTGTACGCAAAGATAAACTTAGATTCTTAAGTGTTTCTTAAGAGAGATATCGGTTAGAGAGACTAATGGAAGAGAGTTAACAAGCCATTTTCGAATAAGAAAGACTATAGATATATTAGGTGAGCATTCTTATTGGCTTGGAATGATACACTTTGTGCAATCAATTTGGGAGAAAGGTAGGAGGGTAGGAATGCTAAATTTAAAATTAAACCACACAGAAAATATACTCTTCTTCCACTACCTAGTAAAAGTTTAGGCATGACTTAGATTTTTGAACAAGCTTTCGTCCACTTTTTTATCCCCCTGGAATACATTCAAGGAAAAGTAAGAAAAAGCTTCATATTCTGCCCTCCAAACAATGCCAGGCATTAAAATATTCTTTGAGAATTACCCCCAAAGCTCTCTTTCCAACGCATTAAAACAAAGGAAAGTAGATACACTACCCTACAGTTCACCTCTATCACTTCACCCAACGCCATTAAAACAAGAGTTAAAGGTCGGGAAGTTGCAGCGAAAGAGTCCTATTTTATTCTCGTACAGAGATGGGTTCAGGTTTACCCACTCTTGTCTTCCACAACGGCGTGTTGTTTGAAGATGCTAAATTTCTTTATTTAGTTTGCTTTTTCCTGTCTTGCGGTGTTTCTAAAAACAATTCGACCAATAAACAATTTGAAATAGGAAGAATTTGTAATTATTTTTATTTTTCTTTTTTTGTAAAAGTGGAATTAATGAAGGCATAATCTTTACCCTTTTTCATTTTTTAAAACAATATTCCTAAAAATAAAAATAAAAATAAAAATAAAAATAAAAATAAAAATAAAAA
>CM039521.1:16121396-16161273 GCA_022433055.1 Begonia peltatifolia
AAAAATAAAAATAAAAATAAAAATAAAAATAAAAATAAAAATAAAAAATTACACAGAGAGAATAGTCTGACAAACATCTGATATTTACTCTTCACCTGACTCTCCCTTTCTGCCCACTTGGAATTCAATTCCTTAGTCCAAAGCAGAAACGCCATTGCTGCTGTGCTGCAATCACTGACCCTCATACACTCGGCATGCTCCCTCACCTTCTCTACGTCGCCCTCGCCTCTTCCACCTTCCCCATTCATCCCTCTTAAATGAACTCCACCTTTCACACATGAAGAAGATACTTCCCCTTCAAATCCATCCATTTTTAGAGAGAGAATCTCTCCCTCTCTCTCCTCCTAAAGCCTAAGTTTGTCGACTATCGAGTTACTTTCATTTTTCCTTCCAAGTTTTATGCGTGTCCTTGTACTCGGTCCCCACATATGTTTGTTTTCATTGTTCCTTCAAATCGTAGCATGAACCTTTCTCCCAGCAAAAAAATGGCCGTCGATTCTCAGTTCTGTTCAGAAAGTACTGGGTTCCCATTGCACGGCTTACAGGATTGGGTTGTCGAATCCGCCTTCCATGTCAATAACCCGATGCAAAATCAGCGGCAGTGGGATCAATCCCAGAGCTTTGAAAGCAGTTTCTTTGTCCCCCATTTCGGAAATGATCAAATAACCGTCCATGATCAGAATAGAAATCCATTAATGGCTGTTTGTTTGAGCATTGCTGCCCAAGTAGAAAAGCAAGGCCAGGACATTGATCGACACATCAGATTACAGGTTAGTTCATACCAAAAACTTCTTCCTTTTTACATCGGAACATTTGATTTCTTATAAATGGTATCGGGAAAAATGATGTTGGTTTTTTCCCATCACAATCCTCGAACGATCAAGTGATTTTCATTTGAAATGTTTTTTGTATTTGATGATCTGAAACAGAATGAGAGATTAAAAATTGCAGTGCAAGAGGAGATGAAGCGGGGATTCGCAGGATTGATGAAGAAGATGGAGTCGGAAACAAGAGCTCTACTGAGACAGAAGGACGCAGAAATCGCTCAAGCCTTTCGGAGAACAAAGGATCTGGAAGAGCTTTTGAGAAAATTAGAAGTAGAGAACCAAATTCGGCAGAGAGAAGCGCGAGAATACGAAGCAAAGGTTTTGGCTCTAAAGAGCACCCTACTGCAAGTGAAGGACAGAGCTTCTAATCACTTCATTAATGGAGCAGACGACGCAGAGTCTTGCTGTGAATCAAACAGGGTAGAGAACGAAAGAAGAGAGAAAGTCAATGGCGAGGAAGAGAGAGAGACGGAGATGGAGATGGAGATGGCGATGGCGATGGCGATGGCGATGGCTTGCAGAGGCTGCCATTTTCGGATTTCGAGCGTGCTTTTTTTGCCCTGCAGACACCTTTGTTTATGTAAATACTGCGAGACTGTCGTTGAGTTTTGCCCCGTCTGTCAAACTCCAAAAATGGCCAGCATCGAGGCTTTGGTTTGATTTGTTTTTCTCGAGAAAAGTAGGAACAAGGAAAGATTAACGTGCGTCTTTAAATGTCACTTCCATTTTTGAGTTCTGTGACGATGGTAAGAACTACCAAAAGGAAGGAGACAAGATTTGCAGGAGAGAGAGAGAGAGAGAGAGAGAGAGAGAGAGTGCTACTTTTCTTCGGTCTTTCTTCTGTTGCAACTACACTTGGCAATGGGATTCTCTCGCATTAAACACTATTTATTTGCTCCAAACCAATTAAGTTTTGAAAAGAATTATTCCGTTTTAATATGTTTTAGATATTTGTGTTAAAATAAGTAAATTTATTCATTGTCTAACAAATCTACGACTTCAGTTTGGTTTTATAAAAATTAAATTTTAAGAATATATAATTAATCCGATAAAGCAACCGGATAATTTACATAAAAAGTTCGAACTATAGAGTCATTAACAAAATATACGTATAATTATTTTCATTAATAAAATAAACCTGAAACTATTAATTTTTTAAAAAAACAAACTCCAGCAGACTCCCGTTCTCGAAAACAGAGTCTATTTTCGATAATAATATCTAAAATTTATTAACATTTATCTCAAAAAATATATAAGATAATATCAATTTTTTTAAATTTTTACCATATGTTTATTATACATGAAATTTTTTTTTAAAAGTTTCATTATTTTTTAATATTTTCATAATTTATCATTTTTATGTCTTTTTTAAAAAGTAATTAAATAAAATTACAAAATAGCTAGGAGAAAAAAACTAATATGTATTTATACAAAAATTATGAATTTTTTACAGTATACTTTTCTTTAACAAAAAAATCAAGATAGTTTTTGAATAAACGCATGTTAACTTCTTTTTGGTAGTCATTTTTCAAATCCAATTGTGAGTATAAGTAGAGTCTATTTGAAAAGTTCCATAATTTTTGGATAACATAAATAATTTTAATTAATTATTTTGTTGAAAATACGTGAAAATGTTAAAAATTAGAAAACTTTCCAGAATTTTCTCATATAAGGTGGTGGACATGTGGAAAAAATTTCAAAAAAATATAATATCATTTGGTCTATTTTCTGATGTAGCCATTAATATTTTAGATATTCTCTTCGAAAACTGGCTCCTGTTTTGAAGCGTTTTAAATAAAGTGTTCGGGAACGAGCTCTTGTTCTCGAGAATTCTACTCTAGAATGCTCGACAATGGGAGTTCGTTTATGAGAACGTACTCATGTTCTAAAATATCTCTAAAATATTAATATTTATATCAAAAAATATTAATAAAAATGCGAGAGAGAGTTAACGGATATAATCTAAGCTCTAAGGAGATAGATATTTTAACGAATCTCAACTGTCAAAGTATGTTGATAACGACTAAAATTTGAAGACGAAATTAAAATTTTCAGGTATCTAATTTTGATATTAATTCTAATAAATATAAAAGTAGGAAGAATTCAAATAAGATGGGCCCAATATTATATCATAAAATACTAGCAAGTGGATCGGCCCGAATCTGGAGCTTTCTTCTCTCTCCCTCCAACTTCCCCCCTTCATTCGATCTCCCTCTCCTTCCTCTCTGGTAATCGGAGTCAGAAGAACCGTCGTCCGCCCCTATTCAATCTCATCGCACCAACATGCCGACTCTCACCGGTGCTAGTTCCTAGCGCCTTTCCATGTAAAGTGCTCTCGATGCCATTAACTTTCTCCCTTTTTCTCCTTCTCCCTTTAGCATCAGGTTTTTCTTACTACTACATATTTAATCAATATGGGATTCTATTATGAGTTTATTTGAATACCAGATGATGTGCACTCTTTTCTGGCTATATGAATTTTGTTTTAAGGATTGTGATAGCGATTTGAAGTTTACTTTTTGCTAGAATAATGTGTGGTAAATTTACTGATGGATTCTGAATGAAGAAATTTGAATTTGTGCAGAAGCATTACTCTAGGAGTTTACTTCGTTTGTACTCAAATTTATTCTGCGGAGAATCTGAAATGGACAAGTCTAAGCCTAAGCAGAGGAAATTATCCGTGTACCTTTACATCCCCAATATTATTGGTTGGTGGAAAAGTTTCATTTCTGTATACTCTGTTCAACGTTCTAAAGTTACATAGTGGATTGTTTTTATTGTTAGGAATGGTTAGGAAGTAGAGAAAAGTTCATTCAAACTTCTTTTGCACTGTTTATTCCGTTCCTTTCGTATCATTAAGCAGCTCAGTTCGAAATCCCAAATAATTAATGTGAAGTTATATTTTTTTGTTGTATGAATGAATAATGCCTGAATGGACACTGCAGGTTACTTAAGGATTCTCATGAATGTTGTCGCTTTTGCTCTATGCTTCTCGAACAAAAAGATTTTCTCCGTTCTCTATTTCTTTAGGTGAGTATTAATGCTTGAAGGTGTTCCTTATTGGTTTTATCTTTATTATTCATTAAGATGCTTGTAATTGTGTTCTTATATCATTAAATGTATCTTTTAGCTTTGTATGCGATGGTGTGGATGGATGGTGTGCTCGTAAATTCAATCAAGGTATGTGCGGCTGCTTGGTCTAAAACTCTCTTATTGCATGACATTATGCATGGGTAAAAATATTTAAATAGGAACTTTGATATTTTGGCGCTGACTTCAGTCTATATTTAGTTACTTATGCAACATTCTTTGTAGGCTCAACATCGTGGGTTTTTTTTTTCTTTCGCTTAATTCATATAATTAATTATATCAGTTTCCCTCATTCTGCTGAACTGGCATGATAAAACTACTATGGAGTTTAAGAAAACATTAATTGATTGCTGGAAACTATTTTCTTTGACTTTTTTTATGGTGATGATAATTTTTAGAATTCATAAGCATAATGCATAATACACGATTATACATAACACCAGTCAGATAAATGATTTATCATAAACTGTTTCTTATATATATATTGATAAAAAACTGTTTCCTATATTCTTCATTGGACAAAATAAAGTTTTATATGGTGGAAAATAAATCTGCCCATCCATCAACTGTCTTGTAACAACATCATTGTGATTTTTATGATCAGTTTCTACTTTTGGAGCTGTTTTGGATATGGTAACTGACAGGTAATAAATTTTAAATTCTCTGTTTCTGCGCAGAGGTGACCTTTAACTTTTCTCTTATTTATATGTACAATAGAAAACTTGTTTCTTTTCTTTATGATTTTTTATTCAAATGTTTGATTCCACAGGATTAGTACTGCTTGCCTACTTGTGATTCTGTCTCAAGTTTACAGGTAGAGTATTACTATATTATTTAGTGCTTTTGTAGAGACTTCCAAATTAGTCTTTGTTCATGATTGAACTTTCTGGAGGGTGTTTGCAGGCCTGGTTTGGTTTTCTTGGCATTGCTTGCTTTAGATATTTCCAGCCATTGGCTGCAAATGTACAGGTATGAAATCCTATTAAATCTCTTAACACTTGAACTTTGTCCTTTCAGATTGGTTAATTTGGTAGATCTTGGATGCTTTTGACTGCAGTACCTTCTTATCAGGCAAAGTTAGCCATAAAGATGTGAAGGACAGCACCAGCTGGCTGTTTAGATTATATTATGGAAACAGAATGTTTATGGCTTATTGTTGTGTGGCATGTGAGGTACTTTCAACTTGATAGGTCTACTTGATATGTCTATTTACCTCAAAACGTTATATGATGTTGCTGTCATATTTATCTTTTAGTTCTAAATGCTTAAGATGTACAGGTTCTCTACATAATTCTATTTCTTCTTGCTGAGAAGCAAACTGAAAATTTGATGGATGTAAGGTCTTCCTTGCTCTTAGTAGTTACTTGTTTAGTTTAATCAAAGAGCTTTTCACCAGCTTGCTTTATCTGTAATATTTTTGCCCTTCAGGTTTTATTAAGCTCGACGCAGAATTTGTATCTTTTCTTTCTTGTCTGCATAAGTTTGTTCGGATGGGCTGTGAAGCAAGCCATAAATTTAATACAGGTACTAGGTCAACAGTTACTTCTTCAAAGACATGAGGCTGTTTCATGTAATTTTTTCTTACAATGGATGTCTGACAAGATGATTAAATTTAAAATATGGTTTCCAAATCCATTTTATTTGGTTGAAATCTCCATTCGAGAAATGTAACAAAAGATTCCCTTAAAGCAAAGAAGACAACACTTTTTTTTGCATTTGTCAGTGTTCTCAGCTGAGTCCGCAAACTTGTACATAATCGGCATGCGTATTTGCATAATTCAATCCTGGAAACGAAAACTGCAGTCAAAAGAGAAGAGTACAAAATAGAGGAGAATGAGAGTAGTTTTCAAACAACTAAACACTGGAATGCTATAGCTCTTCATAGTTCAAGTTTACTAATCTAAAGTTTACCTTGCTTCAGATGAAGACAGCAGCCGATGTCTGCGTGCTCTATGATATCAACAGGAAACAGAAGCCCTGATGGAGGAACGGACAGCAGCATTTTTGTGTCTATTCCTTTGTACCAACTATCCACTAGTTTGCAGTCTGAATCATAGTTTGGAGCCAAATGGTTAGTTTTTGATTGACATTTCTTGTTGATATTGTAACTCAGAACAAAATTTGCCCCTTTTTTTTTTTATGGGTTTTGGCTGGTTTTTTGGTCTGAATACGACAATTCATACTCCTGTTTTGATGACACTCGATAGAGTAATGTGGCTGTTTCATCTTTTCTATTCTGAAGCACTGCTTTTCTGACTCAAGTTTTATTTTAATTACTTCGTTTTTATTGTATTCTAAGATGGTCTATATATAATAAAGATGTCTGTCCTAGTTTATTGTCCTTGTCACGCTCATACCGGTGGTTTTTGTTTCTCTGGTTGGGTTTAAGAGAATGTTTTTTGTAAGATAATGTTGCTTTTAAAGGTCTGTTTTATGGTCTAATCTTATACTTTGATGCGCCATCCAGACGTCTTTGATGGAAGTGAAGTTTTTTTATTTTTACCAGATTACATATTATCATAGTTATTCTAACAATAAATGAATGCTGCATAATTTAAGTGTAAATTTAAGCCTTACATTTTCCAAACAGAAATAATTAGGTCCATTTCAAAATTTCTCAATCGAAATCAATACAAAAACATCAAAATAAAAATGAATATATAAATCACATTCAAATCTAAACAAAAAATGGGAAGAAGTTTCTGCGAGTTAAAATTGTAACTTCGCTGTTTGCAAAGTTTAAATGTTATTAATCTTCATCAAATCAGCTCAAAATGGTGATTTCTCTTTTTGTATTTGCAATCATTCCTACCTACTCACCTATCAGGCAATTAAATAGAACAAGTGTTTGCAGTATGAAACCATGTAAAGCTTGAAAACCAAGTCACACAACAATGTCAATCTCTTCACTACCTTGAGGAAAAAGTTGCCAATAATTCTAACTTTGACCAGCCTTCAAATGAAGCACAGTTTGATGACTCTCTATAAGGAAGTGTCGTGCTAAACAACTTCAATACTGCCTGCCTAGAACTCTTTCTAACCCCCCCACAAGAAAGCACGAAAAATTTGAATCTCAAAACCTGAGTCAATCGCATCATCAGTAGAGGCTATATCCAAACAACTGACTGATGAGAATGGCAAATCCAAGAGCAATTGCGATGGAAGAAGCAGCCCAAGTGAGTTTCTCAGTGATTCTAGGAATCCTGTCTTTCAACGCCTCAGTGCAAGACCCTATAAACACTGTATAGCTTCCCATCGCCACTACTGTCCCAACTAAAAACATGGTGAGAAATGCAGCACCAGCCAGGCGAGAAGGCAGTGCAAGAGCAGGCAAGATCATCATCAATGCATCAGGCTGCAACCCATGAACGATTCCGGTAGCAAAAGTAGCAAACCCTATCTTCTTCTTCACACCCGATGGGTTTTCAACCCTTTCATATACACTCACATCGCATTCACCGTTTTCCAGGGCAACGCATGGGGTGGGTACCTCTGATGCTTCCCTTATACCCATTGCACCAATCACGAGCAGAGTAATGCCCACCACTCTCGTTCCCCAAGTGCGGATTACTTCAATGTGAAGCCGATCTTTTAGGAGTAAAAACAGTAAGCCGAAGATGAGTTGGCCCGCATCATGGCCACATCCCCAAAGGGCTCCAACAGCTGCACTTTCCATCCGAGTGCGGCCTATTGAGAGTGGAGCCAGAGCTGCAAGGTGATCTGGCCCTGATAATGTGTGTAAGCAGCCAGCAAAGAAACCAGTCCAAGCACTACTTAGGAGTTCAGTCTGGAGAAATCTTCGTCCAACTGTAGCTGCAGCTGGGCCTCCAGTCTTGGCTGCAGATTGAAACGTAGCAAAAGCCGGAGATGCAAAAACTGGTTGGATCAGGATCAAAATCAGAGCAGATATAACAATAAATGTCCCTGCATTTATTACCTGAAAATATTTTTTGAATATCGATTTTTTGTTAGTAAATCACTGAATTTCTTCCCCGGGCATGGAGAACCTCAACATAAAAGTGTTAAGAATCCCTCTTCATGAAGACAAAGCTCGTCAATATCCTGCTCTTTTAGTTGTTGATATACCATACCCTATGGCTATAAAGTGTGAATCAAGATAAAATTTTCTTCACATGAATCAAGACAGAGTAATGTGTGTATCCCATTGATAACCCTTTCCACTACATCACTTTTCAAACCCTTTTCAAAACTTTCATTAAATTTAGATGTTAATTGGCAGAGACATTTTGAATCTTTTCACCGATGAATGCACTAAATTCTACAGCCGAGATTCGTTAAACTTAAGCTGACAAGACTGTGTAACACTTCCAGTCAAGAAGAAAAAAGAAGGGACACAAAAGTAAAGACATAACTTAATAAGATCTAATTAATTAATCGTGACACAAGCTTCATTTAATAAGATCTAATTCCTGCCTTTATCTTCATCATACGACCCTGTGATGAAAATTGAACATATAACTTATCTGAACTTCATCTTCGCAATAAATTGACAATATTCTTGGAATTCTTATCTAAATCAATGGGCAACCGTGTCTATACTAGAAGTTTCAGTTGGACACTCTTTGAACTAGCATTTAGCAAAATTTATTAACAGTCCAAATAATGGAACTGAAATACATCCACGCGTTCGAATGTTTTCAAGTGTACTTTTCAAAAGGAAATCCAAACTTAGATGCAGGTCTAGTAATCAAATCTAATTATGCTAAATTATTTGAAAGACTCAACTTTGCCTCCCAACTTATCCAGAAGACAAGGAGACCTTAAAAAACCCCAACTTCCATTCTCAACTATCAAAGAATTAAACGATCTGGAACCCGTCAACAGAATGTGAAGCTCAAAAGTAAAAGCAGAGAGAAAAAAACATCCACTGCGAATAAATTGGTGTTATTAATCATAAAGAAGTCTGTGCCGAAAAAATAACTGTTTAATTCGCCATACCTTTCTTTTTCCAGCAAACCAAATTGCAATCTCTTTAAGAAACTGAGGATCCGGAAGTCGCCCATTTGGCGAGGCAGCCGCAGAAACAGATGAAGATGTCAAATTACCCAATGCAATCGAAAAAGATGAAGGAGGAGACGAAGACGAAGACGGGTTTTCATATTTACAGCAGAAGGAGCTGACGCCTCTGAATTCTGGACGTTTAGAGGTAGGACAACTGAGCTCCAGCGAGTCAACTCGACAGAGGCGAGGAAGAAATAAAGAACTCTTTATCTGGGTCTTCAAAGGGGTCGGAGAAGAAGAATACAGAAGCCTCTCCATGGCCTCCTCTTCGTCGGTCGTGGCTCCCAGAAAAAAGCTGGGCTTTGAGAGGTAAAGGTTTTGCAGAAGGAGAGGGTTAAAGGATAAAGTGCTCAGACGTCACCATGTAAACTCATAAAAACGCTGCCCCAATATTGATAATCTTGTTTCGACCCTAATCATTGACCCACTTGATTAGGAAAGTCTAATTATTAAATTTCTAAATGTTATGAGCATAACCACATTCCTTCACGACAGTTAAGAGGCCCAAGAGACGTGAAGAAGTCTACAATTGCTACCTCTAAAATTGAGGTTTGAATATAAGAACTGACTTTCCTTCTTTCATATTTACTCATCATTAGTGAGCGCAATGTGCCCATGCGTGTCATTCGCATCTCATAGAAAACTAAATTTATCTAAATATTATTATTTAAAATTATATTTTTAAAGTTAGTGATCACAGTAAAAAAATTTAACAAAATTGACAAAAAAAAATTATTCTTTTGATTTCAATCTCCAGCTGGTTTTGAAAGTAGAACAATTAGACTTATCCTTCAACAAAATGTGTTCGTCTTCCTTCGTAGTTGTATCCATATTAGATGTTACATGAATACAATGATCAATTTATTGGATAGTGAGTGATCAACAAGTGACAAATATTTTGTTGCTGACCAACGAGGATAATCAAGCAGAATGATTCTTTGAAGTTATAAATTAATAAAGAATAAATGCGGAGTTTCGGGCTAATCCTTAGTAAATAAACATGTGAAATTACGATAAATAAATTGTTAGAGTATAAATATTAAAATCACATTGAACTTTAAAGAAGTATAAGAGCTAACCTCTTTTGTGGAATCTAAGAACACGATTGCTTAATAATGTCAGCTCAATTACTACTCAAAATAAACCCAAAACTAAAGAAGCAACTGAACAAGAGGTATATAAAAAAAAAAAAACAAAACAAAACAAAACAAAAAACTTCAATAAAAAGGTAGACGTTTTGAATTACTTCGACAGATAGATGAATAGAAATTGGCCTAACGAACTCTACTAGATTGACCACGTTTAGATTCGTACGATAACCTATGTTGCATTGAGCCAAGAAGGAGACATACAAAAGAGTTGAAAAAAATCGTGATGATAGATGTACAAAGGAATGCAGTCTCCTTCGTTATATATATTTCCTATGTAACTGTTGGGGATGGTATCAACTTGTAGAATGCACCGCTGAATAATCCTCTTGATCACCTTCTTAAACAAGGGAGGAAGTTAGCCAACCTCCTCGTCTTGCATTATACTTGGTGAGTTTCCTTCGTTGTGTTGTCAATAAGAATATGCAATCAACTAGTTTTAGAATTCGTCATTAATTTTCACTCTTCTCAAAAGATACATAACAAACACAATCACTCTATTATTGTAACAACACTCGAATTGCATCGTCACTCACCAGTTGCCACACATTCATTTTGGAGAAGCTGTCATTTTTGTAGAAATATTCAATCAATTTCTCGTCAACTTACAATATATTATAACTAATCTAACATATAATTTGTTTGTTTCAATTCATGGTTGTCTTTAACATTAAAAGGGATTATAATTCTAGTCTCTTAGTCGATCTTCTTGCCTCATCCTCTGTATCATGTAGATATAATCCAAAACAGTATTCTACTCTTTGGATTGAAAATGCCAATGTGAAGCTCAAGTCCTTGAAGAATATTAGTAGATCTTTATTTATTTGCTCTAACTCTTTCATGCGAATTCTCATAAACCTAATATGTTGTTTTTCCATTTCAGCACATCCATCGATCATCCAATTAGAAATTTGGGTAATCAGCTGCGACTGGCACATGGCAGCTTCGGCCGGGCCAAGGGCCTTGACAAACAGTTTTGGTAGGCTATAAATAAGATGGTCTGCCGAGCATTGAGAGCACGATGTGTGTGCGTCCCTTGCTGGGTTATGACTCGGGGTTGTAATCGTTTCCTTTTGTTGAGTGGAATAAAAGGTTGAGAGTGGGTTCTCGTAAAGCATGGGGTCTCGACACTCGTCACGACGCTCGGGTTATTAGGCGGTACTCGAGCGTGGTTCCGAAGAGCAATGATAGGCCTTGGCGGACTTGGCCGCTCGGAGGAACGAAGGGCTGAGTCGAGTGGGCGCACTCGGCTGCCATCACGGGGCGCATATTTTACTAAGAGATTAGAATCCATAAAGATGATGACATCAAGTTTATCATCTAATTTCACTCTAAAATAGCAATAATCATCTTTTTTTCTTCTTGATGATGATGATGTTCACAATATGCATTGGAACTAAATGAAGACAAGCTCGATCTTTCTACAAAAAAAAAGAAGGTTCTTTTGCTTTTCTTTCTGTTAATGTTTCCTCCCACATTTCTATCTTAACAAAACAATATTAACACAATCAACCATTAATAAATGGATTTTAGTTCAAACCCCATCAAACTAGAACAAAAAAAGAAGTGTACAAAGAGTCAAAATAGACAAATATTATGATGGTCTAAGTTTAAATTAACAATATTAGTCACAATTAAAATAATGAATTGTAATTAGGACAATAATAAATTACTATTATAAATAGAAAATATCTCATTGCATTGGAAAGTCATTTGAGTAAAATTACTTTGGTTAGGAAATTGACTAACTAAATGTGATCATATGATGTGCCACAGATCTGCTACTTCTCAAACATTAGATGGATTATTTCTAACGTATTTTTAAGTTTTTATTTTGTAAGAGAATCACATGATGAAGGCATCTCCAACATGAAATCATGTAGACAATGCTTGTTGAGAATGATCTTTGTGAAACATAGATGGAAGATGAATCTTAAATAAGGATTAAACACATGTTCAAGGATTATTGGACTTTCTAAAAAAGGTGCCGTGAAACTGACCTCTGAGCTGTAATGAGCATATTCGACAGCCTTGCCAACTTTGATTGAATAGAATTCTAAAGATTATTCTTTCAAAACTGAATCTCTCATCGACCTCAAACCTCATCGCCGCCAGTGAGTCATATCCGAGTGTCTTTGGTAAAGATTATTTTCTATCTTGTAAGTTTTGTGGAAAATTTTTATTGTTGCACCCTTTTCTACCATCTTAGTCGAAGGTAGTCATGCCCATAAGGTTGTAAGAACTCTCACATTCAGATTGTTGGAGTTCTTTCTTCAAAAGGATAGTCAAAACCCGAAAGGTGCAAACTTATCACCTTTTCAAACCAACATCGGTGTTCTATCCATTTCTTCTCCATTCCATTGATTCATCAGTTCGTTTATACAAATAATCAACCTCACATCCATAGCAATCATCTGCAACAAGAATTGAATCGTTTTACTTTTGGATGAGAGAGTTATGCATTCCCGAAGTTGGCATTCAGTTTTCGGTCGGAGCAGTAGAACGAGCTATGGTGACCGTCCGTATTTTTGACATAACTTTTTAACCACAGTGAATTAGGCTTTGAACTTTTGAGGCTATTTCTTATATGTCAAGCTTAAGAATGTGTTAAAATTTCACATCAATTGTAGTTTTATAGCCTAAAATTTCACATCAATTGTAGTTTTATAGCCGAAGATATTACATCCTGAAGTTCATCCTCGTGCAGCCATTTATTACTATTTTCGGATAGATTGTGCAAGTTTGATTGTTCCGATCATAGATTCTCATTCACTATGATTTAATCTCTAGAATTTTCAGAGATTTTCATTCAGTCACCAAGTAAGATTGTCCTAAATTTTTGTGATTTTTGGAGTTGAATTTATCGTACTTTTATCTCTTAGAATCTGGGGATCTTTCGCTGATATCCAGTTGGACATTCGAGAGTGAACTGATTGTGATTGAAACACAAGTTGCCATAAGTTGAATTATATCATTTGGTAGCAAAGCCTTACTCGTTCCTTGAGTTATTTGCTCTACTTTGGTATATCTTTGGTTGGATAAATGATGACACGAAGTTATGTCGTTCATAATCAAAATCGAGACAAGAATGTTCCTCAACCCGACGCTCCAAACTTTAAAAAGAGTGAGACTAACTACCAAGGGTAAATTGATGACAACTAAAGAATTGAGGGCCTTATGCAAGGGGTTAATGGCCTTACGCAAGGGTTAAAGGATTTAAAGAATGATCTTGTTCCTCAAAGTCTCTCACCAAGAAGAAGACCTGAAGTTCTGAGAGAAAAGAACCAACGCAATGAATTTATGGAAGATGATGGATTCAAGAATAATGAATTTAATCCTCCATATGATAGGCGTGGTCCTAATGAGGACTAAAACATGCGAAACTATCTATTCCATCCTTTAATGGAATATGTAATGACGATACCTTCCTAGATTGGTTAGAAAAAGTGGAAACAGTTTTTCAATGTCATAGTTATTCAAAGGAGAAGAAAATTAAACTAGTTTCTTTGAAATTCACGGGGTATGCTAATTCATTCCGGAAAAATTTGAAAACCCAAAGAAAGAATGATGGTGAAACTGATATTCTTACTTGGGAAAAGATGAAGAGGTTAATGAGGAAAAGATTTGTGCTTAGCCATCTTAGAAGAGAATTTTTCTTAGAATGAAAAGCTTGAAACAAGGCACACTCAACGTTGAAGACTATTCGATTGAGTTTAAAGCTTTGAACTTGAGAAGTTGAAGAGCTAGAGAAATGCATCATTACTAGGTTCACTAAGGGTCTAAATGAAGAGATTGAGGCTGTTTTGAACTTACATACATATGACTCCTTGGGTGATGTAATAAAATTGGCAATTAAAGTTGAAAAGCAATTTAAGTGGTCATCGGATTCTTTCAATGAATGACTCTATTCTAAAGCTCCAAATACACTCAAGCCTCAACCTTCGCAAGCACTAGTTCATGATAATAAGTTTGTTGAAGAGATCTTATATGGAAAAAAGATGTTTTACTAGAGGAAGAAATCATCTATCCCCACATAGGTTCATTACTGGAGATCGATTGCTCGATGAATGATGAAGAAATGGAAGATGAGCTCATCCTCTCCTATAAAGAGCCAATAGTTTTGGAAAAATCCAAAAGGGTTGAAGAAACGACATTGATCGTGTAGAGATACTTACCTCAATCGACCTCAATGAAGATTTTGAAGTTGTAGACCATTGTGGAGAATTTTTTCTTGAAATAGAAAGTAAAGACATATCCTTGGCAGCAGCCATGGAAGAATGAAGTGAGCATGGAGAGAAAGTTCATGCTGAAAAGGAGATTAGTGTCTTGGTAATTGAATGGTCTTTAAGTCTCTCAAATTGAGAAGAGGAAAGAATGCCACAATATCTATTGGGATTCCTTTAATCAAACACTTTGATTTGAAGAGTTTCGTGAATAAAGATCCTTATTATATTGGCACATATTGACCGTACGACAAGAAGATGGTGTATGAAGATTACAAGGAATCAAGTTCATTCAAGTATAATGGAAAGGATCTCAAACTAACTCTTTTCCAATCTAAGCATATTCACTTACAAGGAAGAAAGTGACAACAAAGTTGGGAAGTGGTAGTCCAAGTAGAGAAGACTTTTGATTTAAGGTCAAATTCTTTTCAACTTCAAAATGATGATGTGCCACAGATCCACTACTTCTCCAATATTGGATGGATTATTTCTAACAAATTTTCAACTTTTTGTTTTGTATGAGGATTACATGATGAATTCATCAAAGACATAAAATAATGGAGACAATGCTTGGTGGACATGATATTTGTGAAGCATAGATGGAAGATAAAGCTTAAATGAGGTTCAAACACATGTCCAAGGATTATTGGACTTTCTAAGAAAGCTGCTGTGAAACTAAAGCTTAAATGAGAATCAACCCACATCGGTGTTCCGTCCATATATTCTCCATCCCATCGATTCATCTGCTCATTTTTACATACAATTAACCTCACATCCACAACGTTCATCTGCAACAAGAATTACATCGTTTTGTTTTTGCATGAGAGAGTTACACATTCTCAAAGTTGGTATTATATTCTCGGTCAGAATAGTAGAACGTGCTCTGGCGACCATCTGTATTTCAGCCATAACATTTTAACCACAATGAGTTAGAGCCTAATATTTTGAAGGTATTTTGTCCACACCAAAGGTAAGAAGTGCTAAAAATTTCACATTAATTGGAGTTTTACAACCGGAGTTATAACATTTCGAAGTTCATCCTCGTGCGACCATTTATCGCTATTTTCAGACAGATTGTGCAAGTTTGATTTTTCTGATCATATCTTCTTCTTTACTGCGATTTAATCTTTTAAAATTTTCAGAGATTTTCATTCACTCACCAAGTAAGATCTTTCTAAATTTTTGTGATTTTTGGAGTTGAATTTATATTGCTTTTATCTATTGGAATCGGGAGATCTTTTGGTGATATTCAATTAGACATCTGAGAGTGAACTAGTACTTGTGATTGAAACACAAGTTACCATATGTCGAAGCATATCATCATAATTATGAACCAATTTAGAGGATTGAAATTAAATCCTTAAGGCAGGAATTGATTATCAAACAAAGTTAACTAGATTTGAAATGGAGAAGTTATAAAAATTAGAAGTTAGCACTCGACTTTAAAATGGTTAAAATTGACTTTTGACTTAAAAATGTTGCAAATAGTAGTTATGCTTAGAATTAAAGAGCAGAAAGCATGTCATATGGATACATTGTGGCATGGTTTCTCCATTGGTGCGATGAAAATTTATCAAACAATGAGAAATTGATTGGCGACCTAGATTAATTAAACCAATTAATTAATCATGATTTTATTGTAATTTTTCTTTTAAAAAAAGAGAAAAATGTCATTTGAACGAGATAAAAAAATTATATTGTAATTAATATTTAAATTATAATATATAAATAAATAAATAAACATTAGCACTTAGTTTATGTTTGTCACAGAATTTGAAACATGATTAAATTACTTCTAAACAAAGCTACTGACAATATTTATATAATATTTTATCTATTAAATAATAAGGACTGCAAAGTTCGTATTGCCTACAAAACTAATACATGTAAGATTGCCTGATTTAATATCATAAACTAATATTATTTATATTCATGTAACAGTGATAGAAATTGGTTTTCTTTTAAAATAATATTTGAAAAACATTTATGATTTGATCATTGTATTGTATGAAATAGAGATGTTAAATGAGCATACCGATACTAATGACCTGACTTAAAAAAATTACAATAAAATCATGATTAATTAATATTAAACCATGAGTTGAACGAGTTGACCTGAGCCGGTCCAACGAACCAAGCTTAACGAGTCTAGTATACATAAATAATATTATTTTATATACATATATTATTTTTTAAATTTTTAGTTATTAAAATCAGAAATATTTATTATTGTAATGGTAAAATATGATAGTTAGTCATCTAACTAATAAAATTATTTAGTTAATATAAAAATGATACGTAATGACAAAAAAATCATTTGAGACAAAAAATTATATTCATTATCAATTTGACACTTGCATCACTACAAATCAGATACATTCAAACTACGTTGATACCCATTTAATTATAAATTATGTGCAAAATGTCAAAAAAATTATAAGTTAAAAAAATACTTCAAAATTCAAATTACGATACATCTAAATTTAAATTAAAATCTAGTCTTCAACATCTAAAATTTTAAATTCTTATAATATTTTGTCCTTTCGTTGTTGATATCTCGTAATGGCATCATTCTAGTCGTTTATGCAAATGAGTGCCTCTACTAGATCATGTGCAAGTACTTCTCGTCGTTCATCATACACACGTTCATCTGTACTAAAAATAGACTCCGATGCTATGATAGAGACTAGAGGTATTAGAGGATCACGTGCACTTATAAAAAAAATAGGATATGTAGTGGAAAAATTTTTTAATTAATCTAAAATATCAAAGTTATCATCGCGAGAAAATTGGTATCCAATATCAAAATAAATATTTAGTTCATTTAATTTATAACTAGAATAAATATTTGTATCTAATTATTCCAAATATCATGAATATCAAATTGTGGAGATATAATAGCTCTATCACTATTACTAAAACTAGCATGTGAAGAAAGATGTGAACGAATAACAGTAGAATAGTTAATTTCACAAAAAGAATATAAACTAGCAATTCTACGTATTATTTGATCAATAGAAAGTACAAAAGTAGTATATAAATACTAGAAATTCTATTAATTATAATATACAATCTGATTAATTAATACATATGATTAATTATGCAACGGGCAGGTTGGAAAATACATTTTACGTGTATCACATTTAGTATAAGTTTTCTATTGAATTAGTCAATCACACCAAACGGGTCTCCTCTTCTTCTAGGAATGGGTAAAAGCAGTTAACTGCGGTTGTGTGAAAGGTTTCTTGTTTTTTTTTTTTATTTATTTTAATTGTATTGAGTGTTTCTCTTATTCCTTGGTGAGGACTCTTGGGTTTGTATTAAGATGATTGGATTTGGATGTGGATGTTACAATCTTGTTGCATTGTTATTTTATTTATTACATTATTATTTTTGTAATTATTATGTGAACCTAAGTTTATTTCATGTTGGCTATGGTTTAATTTTGTATTCAAGTGTTCCATTGCAAACCAAGCCATGATGAGTTGGGTGATGAGGTCCTCTCTAAGAATTGTGTCGTTTGACCCGACATTTCTGTTAGGTCTATATCCGGGTCGTTACAATAACATAACTTGTAACTTATTCAAAAACGTGATACCCATACCCAACATGTGACTCTTAGAACTCTGAAACTTGCCCACGTGCTCTTTGATACTACCCCCATCTACATATTTCGAATTCATAGGTCTGTTAAACATAAAAGCTTTATTCCAAGCACTTTCACTTTCGAACAACTATTCAAATTTCTTTTATAGTTTATCAACCTCATCTCTGTAGCAATCCAATGGAGCACACTTGCATCAAACCATCGGTTGATGCATCAATTCGAAACCTTTATTTAGAAGAAACAACAATAAAAACAATACACTCTACAAAATAGAGGAAAAGAGAGTGATTTCAGCAAACCGAATAGTGGCTCAACCTGACAGACTTGGTCTATTAAAAAAAAATCAGAATCACCTGAATTATGAATGTTAGCAAAAGCAAAATATAACGGACAAAAGTTTGAGAAAAGAGTGAGTATTCATTCAACTAAATAAATTTTTATAGGGTTACAAAGGAAACAACCAGAGAATACTTGTAATAACCTGAGAATTTCGATAAGAGATTTATACGTCCTAGTTTTTCGCCCTGGGGAGCGCCAGTTCTATTTGTCAATAAGAAGGACGGATCCCTACGCATGTGTATTGATTACCGGGAGCTGAATAAGTTGACGGTGAAGAACATGTATCCATTGCCAAGGATTGACGATTTGTTTGATCAGCTGCAGGGTGCCCGTGTGTTTTCTAAGATCGACCTGAGGTCCGGCTATCATCAGTTGAAGGTGAAGGAGAAAGATGTACCGAAGACGGCCTTCAGGACGAGGTATGGGCATTTCGAGTTTCTGGTGATGTCTTTCGGGTTGACCAATGCCCCGGCAGCATTCATGGACCTGATGCACAGAGTGTTCAGGGAGTACCTGGACAAGTTTGTGATTGTATTTATCGACGACATTCTGATCTACTCGCAGAGTGAGGAGGAGCACAGGGAGCACCTGAGAATTGTACTGACTATTTTGAGCCAGCATCAGCTATATGCTAAATTCTCAAAGTGCGAGTTTTGGTTGGACAGGATTCATTCTTGGGGCATGTGATCTCCTCTGAGGGTATTTCAGTTGATCCGGGGAAAGTTCAGGCTGTAAAGGAGTGGCCGCGGCCGACCAGTGCGTGAGCGTGCGCGGGACATAGTGACGTGTAGTTGGCACGTGCAGCACTGCGAGAGTGCGCGTGGGGTGTCGAAGTGGGGACGTGTGTACGCGGTACCGGATTGTGTAGTTCGAGGGGGGCGTTGGATTCTTTCCTAAGATTCCAAGTCTTATCGTTTTATCTTAAACTGTTTTAAATGGTTTTTTTTCTTTTTCGCTGCGTATTTTTATATTAAGGACTTCGTGTTCCCTCTTCGGGACGCGAGTTGTTTTCGAATCGAGTCGAAAATTTTTCATACTCACAAATGTTCTTTTGAAAATAATTTGAAAATGAAAGGGGTAATAAATTGAGTGAGTTATGTCAAGTGTTAGTGTGTGTGTAGTGTGTAGTTGCATTGTAGCGCACCGGGAACGCGGAGTTTTTCCCGGGGTGTTACAATATTAATGATTAAAAACATAAATATCATCAAATGCTCATAACTCCTAAATCCACAAAGAAACTCATAAATTAAATACTATCGGTTATACAACCAAAAGTCACACATTAATACAACTTAAATGCCACAAATAAAGTTTAATATCAAAACCTTTTATTTTTCTCAACACCCCCCCTTAAATTTGGTTTGTCAAACCAAGCAAACTCTTCATTTTGATGAAAGTTTTCAACTTGAGAGGCTTTGTGAAAATGTCTGTCGCTTGGTCTTGTGACTTGATATATTTGAGTTCCACTTCTTTCTTCATAACGCAATCCCGAATGTAGTGATATCGGGTATCGATGTGCTTGCTTTCCCATGAAACACCGGATTTTTAGCTAAGGCAATGGCCGATTTGTTGTCAACAAAAATCTTCATTGGACCTTCCATTTGAAACTCCAATTCCTTTACTAAGTTCTTTAGCCAAATTGCATGACATACACATGAAGTTGCCGCGACGTACTCCACCTCGCATGTTGATAATGTGACTATGGGTTGCTTTTTTGACATCCATGTGAACGCCATTTCACCAATAAAAAACACAAACTTGGTAGTGCTCTTCCGATCGTCTAAGTCACCACTCCAATCACTATCACAATAACCAACAATATCAAAATTGCTAGAAGAGACATAGGAAAGACCAAACCCAATCGTTCCTTTGATGTAGCGAAGTATCCGCTTTGCCATTTTGCAATGCGTTGTTGTCGGCTCTTCCATAAATCGACTCATGATTCCAACCGAATAAAGAATATCCAGTCTTGTGCATGTCAAGTATCTTAAACTTCCAACCAAGCTTTTGAAATATGTAGAATCTGCATTCTCTCCTCCATCTTGCTTGGTGATTTTAACTCCATATTCTATCGGTGTTCCAACCGGATTAGCATGATCCATGTTGAACCTTTTGAGCACTTCTTTAGCATAGCCCTCTTGGGATATAAAAATCTCATCTCCACCTTGTTTGACCTCGATCCCAAGATAGTAACTCATGAAACCAATATCTATCATTTCAAACTCCTTTTCCATCTCCCTTTTGAACTCATCAAACATGCTAGGATTGTTTCCAGTAAATACTAAATCATTGACATATAAACAAATGATTAGTATGCTTTTACCTTGCATTTTGATTTAGAGGGCATGCTCATTAGAACACTTCATATACTTCTTCTCTTAAAAATATTTGTCAATCTTCGAATTCCATGCTCTCGGTGCTTGCTTCAAACCGTAAAGAGCTTTCTTCAATTGAAGCACTTTGTCTTCTTCACCCTTGACTTCATAACCCAACGACTGCTCCACATAGACCTCCTCCTCAAGAATTTCGTTCAAGAATGCCGATTTTACATCCATTCGATGTATCTTCCAATTATTAGGGCTGCCAAAGCAATAATCAAGCGAATAGTTTCAAGGCGAACAACGAGGGCAAATACCTCATCATAGTCGATGCCGCGTCGTTGACTATACCCTTTCACCACTAAACTCGCCTTGTGCCTCTCAGCATCGGCATTTGCCTTTCTTTTTGTCTTGTATACCCACTTTACTCCTATCGGTTTGTGCCCTTTTGGAAGATTGATCAACTTCCATGTGTTGTTTTTCTTTATCGCTCGAATCTCTTCATCCATTGCATCCTTCCATTTTTTGTTTGCAATGGCTTCTTGGAAACAAATGGGCTCACAATCACCAATAAGACAATAGAGTACTATGTCATTTTGATTTTCATTTATCTCATTAAGTTCTTGTAGACTTCGGGTTCCTCTTGGGCCAATTTCATTCTCCGAATCGCTGGAAAATGCCTCCGTTCCGATGGACGATGCATTGCCTGGTGCTAAGCCTTCAGATGACGACTGAACAGTCAACCGGAGTGATGTTGGAATGGGCAAAACTTCACCCATTTCATCCCTGATTGGCTCATCTTCATCATCTCCTCCAAAGTATGGAAGGAAATCATACTCTTCTTCCTGTGTATTCCAATCTCAAGAGGCTTCCTCATCAAAAACAACATCACAACTAATATTTACCTTCCCATTCAAAGGATTGTAGAGGCGATAACCCTTTGAACTTGCGTCATAGCCAATGAAAATGAGCTTCTCGCTTCGATCGTCGAGCTTGATCCTTTTTTCTTCCTACACATGAGCATATGCAATACTCCCAAACACCTTGAAGTGGCCAATTCCGGGCTTTCTTCCGTTCCATGCTTCTTGAGGCGTCTTGTCAAGTACACTTTTGGTTGGTGCTCGGTTTGTCAAATAGACTGCACAAGCTACAGCCTCTGCCCAAAATTCCCTCGGCATCTTCTTCGTCTTTAGCATGCTTCTTGCCATGTTCAAGATTGTCCGATTCTTTCTTTCTGCTACGCCATTTTGTTGCGGTGTCCTTGGCACCTTTAACGGACGTAGGATGCCTTTTTCATCACAAAATTGTTTGAATTCATTTGATGTAAATTCATCACCTCGATCAGTTCTCATGGCCTTGACCATAAGGTTGCTTTCATTCTCCACACGTACCTTAAATCTCTTGAAGATTTCAAATACTTCTGATTTTTCCTTCAAAAAATATACCCATGTTTTTCTAGAAAAATCATCAATAAAGAGAAGGAGGTATTTACTTCTACCATGAGACTTCGGTTTGATCATTCCACATACATCAGCATAGATGAGTTCTAGAGGCTTCTTAGCTCTTGTCATAGACTCCTTCGGAAAACTACTTCGATGATGTTTTCCGAGTAGACATCCTTCACACACTTGATTTGGATTGTGAATATGCGGCAAACCCCGCACCATCTTTTTCTTCGATAGATCTTCTAGACTTCCAAAATAGAGGTGCCCATATCGTAGATGCCATAGCCAAGAGAGATCCTCATAACATGTCTTCAAGCATTTCGGAACATCATTAAATACATTCAAAGGAAATATTCGATTTTTGGTCATGGAGACTTTAGCGACAAGTCTCTCATGATTATCTCTCAAATACAAACAATTATTTTTCATTTGAATTTCAAAACTTCTCTCTAGCAATTGTCCGACACTCAATATATTGTTTTTTATATTAGGAGTGTAATAAACATTTGTGATATATCGATTTTCTCTATTTTTTGATCGAATGAGAATTTTACCTATTCCTTTGATGGCGGCAAAAAAATTGTCTCCAAAAGCAATATTGCCTTTCGCCTTCTCATTCAACTCTGCAAACATCTCGCGGTTACCACAAATGTGATTTGAGGCTCCAGTGTCAAGATACCACTTACTATCTTGACTCTCTTCATCTCCTTTTGAAGCCATGAATAAGGTCCTGTTTCCTCCACATGATTGGATTGCCCTTGATGGGCGTTGGAAGTGCCGGCGGTTGACCAGTCCTTTTGCTTTCGGTAGGTTGGCTCCGAATAACACTCATCCGCATAATGTCCATATTTCTTACAATTATAACATTTTATCTGAGATTTATCTCTCTTGGACTTTCCACCACGTCTTCCATGACCTCGACCTCCTCTTCATCTTGAAGATTCACTCGAGTTTTGAGAAATGTTGGTGTTGGCTTCACCTTTTCCACCATGACCTCGACCACCACGACCTCTTCCACGTCCACAGTTATTCTCTTCCTTGAGTTTGAGTTGGAGAAGTTGTTCTATGGTCTTCTTTTGCTCCATCTTCCTTTTCTTTTTCTCCTCATAGGCTTGCAACGAGCCTATGAATTGTTCAATCGATATGTTCTCAAGATCTTTTGTCTCCTCGATTTTCGTGGCGATGATCTCGAACTTTATATTTAGGCTCTGTAGAACCTTCTCCATGACATGAACATCGACGATTTCTTCACCGTTCCGTCTCAATTGGTTGACAATGGTCATTACTTTTGTATGGTATTCCGCTATCATCTCTGTCTCCTTCATTTGCAATGATTCAAACTCCCCATGTAAAGTTTGCAATCGTACCTTTTTTACACTGTCGGCTCCTCTATAAGTCGAATGGAGCTTGTCCCACGCCGCCTTTGACGTCTCGGCATTTGCAATGGTCTCAAACGTGTCTTCATCCACCGATTGGTACAAGATATAGAGGGCCTTCTTGTCCTTCTTTCTTGTCTTCTTTAATGCGTCTATTTGCGCTTGATCGGCTCTAACTTCCGGCTCTTGGAAACCGTTTTCCACGATTTCCCACACGTCTTGTGCTCCTAGTAACACCTTCATCTTGATGCTCCAATTGTCATAGTTGAGCTTATTAAGCATCGGTAGTTGAAGTGGACTCATTCCCCCACCGTTGGCCATTATCTACTCTATTTTTTGTACGCTCTAATACCACTCTGTTAGCAAAAGAAAAATGTAAAAGACAAAAGTTTGAAGAAAGAGTGAGTATTTATTCAACTAAACATGTTTTTATAGGGTTACAAAGGAAATAACCAGAGAATACTAATGGTTAAAAATATAAATATCATCAAATGCTCATAACTCTTACATCCACAAAGAAACTCATAAATTGAGTGAATCTCCTCATCAACGTAAAAAAACCTCCAGAAATCTTTGTTGAAGTATAGAAAAATCAATTGTGAATCTCCCCCTTTTAAAAAGTTTTCTATGTATTTCTCTTTCTTCGCATCTCTTTTTAATTTTCTTGTCGTTCTTCACAGGTCAGCTATCTTTCTCCTCTCTCAAGGGCACGAAATCGATTCCATCCCGTCTATTCTCTGTGTGGCAGGGTCATCTCTCTCTCTCTCCCCCCCCCCTGCAAGACACCAAAGCTGATTCGAGCCTGTGCATCCTCCTTGGTTGTCCATCTGTGTTAGGCCTCAAGGTTTACTTGGGAGGCTTACCTTAGTTGGTTATTGAGGCCATTGTTCTTCTGGGTGTAATAATCTGTCTCTTTTGGCTTTCATATTAGTACCCATAAAAATGAACTGATATCTTCAGCCAAAATAAAGGAACAAAGTTATGGACGGCGAATTCAAGTCATATTTCGCTGTCTGTGATCAGTAGTCAAAACTAAAAGGCTGGACTGGTTTCGGGAATAGGCAGCAGCCCCAAGTTGTTGGAGAGTGAGAGATATCAGGCTTCAATTTCCATGATTTGCTATTGATAACAGGATAAGTTTCAACCAATAGCTGATATAGACCACCGATCTTCAATCAAAGTTGGAGCACAGAGCAGCTTGTGCGCACCCATTGCCCCGCACACACTCTCCTCGCGCTTACATGCGCGCGGCACGAGCAAAGCCCGGACGGAGAATTGTGGTCCAACTGGTCCACCTCTTTTCTTGATTAAGTAGATTTTTCTTGTTGTTTTATGTAGGCCAGAAATAATTAATTAAAAACTATATAAAGCAGAAGCACAAACACCAGACAGAGAAAAAGCCATCAACTTACTCTTACAAAACTCGTGAAAATAAACAGAAGTTTGGCTAGATTCTGAGATGTTTAAAAGTAGTTGGTTGAAATTTCGTAAACTTGGTATTTGGTAGTTTAAATTCTTAGTAATTTTAATTAACACGCTAAAATTTTGAAAATAAAAGAAATAAAAATTCAAGATCTGCAAATAAATAATATCACATACTTTATCTTATTTAAATTTCTTCATAATTGGAATTTGATTTTAGATGAAACTTATTTTTTTTTTTAAGAAACCAAATCATAAAATGCAATTTAGTTTTTGAATTTAGCGTTCAAGGATAACTGATACCCTAAACCGTTTTTTTAATAAAGTCATTCTTGTACTTTAGTTGTTATCAATCATTCCTTGTATTTGAGTCATTAAAAAAATATTTTTTGATAATATTCGACAACTGACTTAACATTTTTTGTTTATAATAATTATTTTGCAATGCCTTAGATACTTTCTTTCACTTGATTTTTTGCACACAATCAATTTCAAAGATTAAAAAATAGTAGAATTGAGGTATGTGTTTGAAATTGACTAGCAAATTTAATGTGTACGAAAAATTGAGTGAGTCAAAATAACTAACGTGAGTTAAAAATATAATTACAAGCAGAAAACTATTTACACATTTGGTAAATTTTATAAAAACATTTATCATTTTGCTAACAAACCTCAGTACAAGTTGTCATACTCAAAAAATAATTTAAGGTATTAATTATCTCAAATGTCAAAGATTAGGGACTAAATTGCATTTTATAAAATATTAAAATAATTATCAAATGTATTTTTACGAAATTAGTTATGGCAATAACTGTCATGACCTGGAGGCGGGCCTAATAGAATGTCAAGTTAGGCGACTTGATTTTTGGAGAAGACTTAATCACCTAGTCCAAGACTTAATTCGTAGCAGAACACTTGGACATATTATCAAAATCAAAATCCACACAATAACTACAGATATAATAATACAATAAAAGAAAATGTAGTTCAATAAAATTTACAAGTCCATGTCCTAATTCATAAATTAATACAAGTCCAAATATAAGTTAAGTTCTTACCAGGAGTTCACCTAAACACTCATCAAGGAAAATAAATAAAAGAAATAGCTTCCGAACTCTATCTACTCATTCTTGTTATTCTTTTTTGAAAAAAGAAAGAGGTGAGAGTCGTTAGGGTGAGTGACTAACTCAATAAGAATGCTATATCAAATGCATGCAAAATTTTTTTACCTTTAATTCGAAACATGATGCGAGTTCGAAAATATCTCTTTTCTTCCATTCCGTCCCAAAGAATGACTGGGACCAATTTAGTCACGTTTTCATTTATTTTGAATCTGGACTCTTTTACGTCATTTTTATTGACTTATTTTTTTTATTATTTTTCCCTTTCTTTTCTTTTTTTATTCCCTTTTATCATTCCTAATTTTCAAATCATCGTCACATGAAAACTCATTATCAACGTTTTATAAAAACACGCTCCACAAGTCACTAGTGAGACATTAAATAAATCATTGTGGTATACATAGACAACTATATGAAAATACACCATCATCATACATTTCACTTGAAAACTCAACTTAGTGAAAAAGAAGGATCACTTAAAGATCCATTCAACAAATTAACACAGAAAAGGTGGTGACCGAAGTCCAGCAATACTTCATGAGTTAGAGAAAAGAATAAGCAACGTACGATTCGAAGATCTAGCCTCGTAACTTGGGTCGTCAGTGAACAATGGTCATCTAGAAAGCAACTCGTATAAACGATAATAAAAAAATAATATCCTAATAAGGTTTAGGGATTCGAAACTCAAAGAGCGAGTCATCACAGTCCTTTGACCCATTTCATAATGTACAAACATGACAACCTTCACATAGTAGAAGACATACTAGAATGTTCTCCTGATATTTTATCACCGAGACCACCAAAAGTATCACGAGCATCTATCCTCTATCACAATAATAATAAAACAATACATTAAGGGTAAACGTGTATATATATATATATGCAAAAGACTAACGTGTTGGTGACCAAGCTCCATCAATTTTTATGTATTTAAAGAATTACATAAACAATTCATAAAAATCATCATGTGTAGTACAAATAATGTAAACCTACTTTTATGCCGAGTGTTCATTCTTCTAATTGGAAGCGCAACCTTAACAACTCACTCAAAGTCCTCAAAATCGTCGGAGCTTAAAACAAAAGCAACATTATTATTATCTCACTTAACTCTAAGGGAAGACACTAGAATGGACATTAAACTAGGACTAGGAACTCAATACCCAACACTATAAACAGTCGAGGACTTAGCGCCAAGGCAACGAAATTTCCTTTAATTAAAAACTGTGTGGTCAACACTTTAAGGGAATCGTTCAACACTTTAAAGAGACCGGTTGACACTTAGAGCAATCGGGTCAGGTCGCGGTCTACATTTCATCCTATCGGTCAATACTTTAAAACTCTCAGATTCTAACTCAAAATGAACTAGCGGTCGATACTTCATCCACAAGAGTCAAAACTTGCTCGTCCGACACTTCCTCTGAAGTGTTGACATCTCAAACTCTCGGGTTCAAACCCATTTACACTAGCGGTCGACACTCCATTTGAAGTATCCACACCTCTTGCAAAATAAAAGGTATGTGGTCGATGACATCTTCAACTCTAATTTTAGTGCAAGGTTAGAAGTTGACCAACCATCCACGATGGTTGGCGCTCAGGCGATTTTCAACAACGTGAAGTCATGAAAAACGCCCTCTCTCGCCGTTTCTTACCTCCAATCGACTAGATAACATAAATAAAATCTAAACATACACTATAAGACTGAAAACAATTATCGAATTCGAGTTTCCAAGCTAGAATCCGGTTTCCATAAAACCCAAATCTTTAAACACAAAAAACAAAAGGGGAACGACTTACCCTCGAAGTTACCCTTCACAAACATCGGTGCACGAAGCCTTATGAAAGATCTCCTAACCACAAGACACGACGAATCACACAAAATAAGATTGCTCCTCTCACCTTCTCCTTGGCGGCCGCGTGAAGCAAAATGAGGGAAAGAGTTTTCTAAAATCTTTTTTATCCAATTTTTTCTTATTTACATTTTAACCCCAATTTGTAATGAAATTTATAAATTACACTCATACCTTAAATTAGACAAAAATCCTTAAAAAATCAATTTTTACAATAACCAAATATTATATTTATCATTTTAATTTTTATAAATTATTTTGACACGTTAATTAACCAAATAATAGTTTAATCTTTGTCACGTTTGGTTATTTGAAACTACGCAACTACGAAGTGATATTAAAAATATTGATTTAAGATAAATTAAGCCTTATGGTTTTGATACATGATGTTTAAGTCGACACTAAATTATAAGCACTACAAGTGTGTTAGATATTTAACAATTAGCTAATTTAGAAACTTTCAGCATCTTATTTATGGTGTTGTTGTGGGCACTTTACATACAATTGTTTTCTTCCAGAAATCGTAGTGTTATGAACAAGTTTTCTGATATTGGAGTCCCACTAAAAAGACACATTTTGAAGTTGCATAATCTTGTAATATAGTGATCACAATGTTGCCTTTTTCATCTGACGTGAGTTTTTTTATTACATTCTTTCATGACCCACATCCTTATTACTGGATTCCTGACATTAAAATGCTAAATAAATTATCGATACAACAAAAAAACATAATTATATGTAATTGGGTCACAATAATAGTTAAGTTTAGCCCACAATTACACATACAAATCTCATTAGATTCAAGATTTAAATTTACGTACATGGGTCATACTATCATGAATTCTATACAAAGAGTAACTAAATAACTCTACTTCTATGATCTGTTGAACTCATTAAACCATAAAAACTTTATCTTTGCCTTTATCTGTAGACCTGACCGTTTCAAATATGAAAAATAAGGAGAGTTCACATAATGAACTTTTAAAAAACCCAATAAGTTAATTTTATTCTAACCACTTACAAATGTATATACGTGCGTGCGCGCGTATGCGTTGTCAAGGTAATATTTTTCTTAATCTTATAATTCACAAAAAAATATATTAATGATATTTTATTATCTCATTTCTCAAGTCATTATAAGATTTATTGTTTATCTTATAAACATTATTTATTTGCACAAGTCAATTGTACAATGATTAGCGTTCATGTGCACCAATACCCATAAGATATTTTATTTACTATATCTATTGTCTAATCATGTATACCGCCATATATAATTAGTTCTTCGCACTCACTTTTATTTATCAACATTGCTTAACTTTCATGATCACACATCATAAGTTATTTGTGTTGATTCTCTAAATATTTCTTATTAATGTTTTATTACGTGTGATACTTCTTTATGTAAGAAGTATATTGAGCATTTATATAAATGCTTAGGTATATAATTTAGATAATCATAAGCTCCTAAACTCTTTCCTCATTCTTTTGTACAATTAATCTTTATAACTTAATTCCATGTGCAATATATATCTTTTCTTCTAATTTCCAATTGACAACAATTCATATGCAATTGATTCTCAATACTCATTTCTTCACGTGCAACTTTCTTGTATGCACTCTATTCTTGACACATTTACAATAACAAGTAATGAGAATTTTATTTACACTTTATCCTATGAATTCCATAATGTACTTAATCAAAATTTTTATCTCATTAAAACTCCTTAGACATATTCTAATAATGTCTAATTCTATATTTCACACCTAACCCATGATTATATTTTACAGAACTATCCGGATATGTTTTATTAATGTCTACACTCATTGTAATGTTCTTTATAAGGTTCGTTGGACATGTCTTATTAATGTCCAACCTTATACTTTTTTTATAAAACTTCTAGACATTATGATTTATGTCTAAATCCCAATATTCATTATATAACTCACTAGATATATATTATTAACATCTAATTTTATTTATGTTTATCTAATTGCTCGTTATGTAGGACTTAATCAATGTATATGTGAATATGTGTAGACACATGATAATTTAAATCATTACCTAGATGTCATAACTCAATCATTTCTTATTTTTATACACAACTATATGTAACGAGTATGAAATGTAACTCTCACAGACTACATGTGTCATGATAAGCGAATCAATGCAAGTGTGTGTACCATATTATTTACTTGATTTAATATTTATCAAGTATCATATTAATATGTTATATGAATGTCAATATGTATAAACCATATCAACATATTTGTGAATTTGATATGTGTTATCTATAATCTTTATACGTAAAGTCACACACACACATACATACATCCCACTAACTATTTCACAATAGTGTCTGCACGTCACAACAATTATCTTTGAGGGATAAGGATTTGCAACATAATGGGGACTCACTGTCACCCCTCTTCTATTTTTGACTTTACACACATCACATAATACATAATCGGCGAGATATATTA
This sequence comes from Begonia peltatifolia, assembly GCA_022433055.1. Classification (NCBI taxonomy): domain Eukaryota; kingdom Viridiplantae; phylum Streptophyta; class Magnoliopsida; order Cucurbitales; family Begoniaceae; genus Begonia; species Begonia peltatifolia. The sequence continues at coordinate 16,151,666 of CM039521.1, forward strand.
GATTCAAATAATATCAATCATACCTCTCGTAATACTATTTTCATACACATATAATTTCATGATGCATGATTTTAAGCATCTTCACTATACATACATTGAATGTATATAAACATTAATAATGCATGCGAAATGAACATGCAAATCTTGTTTATTTAAACAAAATGATGCATAAATAATGGTTATCTAACTATCTAGACCTCTTATGATAATGTTTCAAAATTTGTGAAAATTCGACAATTTAATCATTTAAAATGATTTTAAACTGTTTGTGGGTGTTTATTTCTTAACTTATATGATATTTTATAATTTATATCAATATCTTTGTTTAGATATTATTTTATCATTTTTATTTATTTTCTGCCATTGTGTGTTCGTATCACTAGAACCAAGTGCAAATTTTCAAAGTAGTTGTTTCATTGCAGCCCCACACATTTCCATGGTCTTGGAACCGCTCCCAAACTAATTTTTCATTTTTAACGATTCATAATCTAATTTTATTATGTTTCAAAATAAGTATTCATATCTTTAACCAATTGTCTATTTCCAGTTATTCCATTTATCATATATAACAAAAATTAACAATAGATTATAATTTTTTACTCCAGAACTCATTAAACATCCTCTTTCAATTCAATTTCCACTCAGTTTGAAAGTTTCAAATTTTTAATTATCCCAAACATCATAATAGGTCAATTTAACTACCAAAAACACTTACTTTTATTCCAATTTTTCACCAATTATAACAATTCATTCAATTTTTCAAATATATACATAACTTTTTTAAAATCTCATTTTCGTTTCAATATTTTTACCAAAATGTTTCTCTAGATGTCAGGAACACTTTTCATGTTGAAGGTTTTTGGCTAAACCCAACAAATCGTCACATTTTCACATTTTTCTTATCTTTTTCCTTTTTTCCCTCCTCTCTCTCTCTCTCTCTCTCTCTCTCTCTCTCTCTCTCTCAATTGTTCTTCTCCATTCTTCTTGCTGCTTTCCCGCAGCAAAATGAGATTTTGTCTCATTTTAATAATATTTAATTAATTAATTATTATATTATAAATAGTAAATTACAATTATATCTATCTTATCCATTATAAATTAATATTTTATCTTTGATGTATACATATTTACAAGCAAACCAAAGTCAATTAAAACTAAACTTATTAATCCACAAAGCACGTAGACGCCTTATTTCCAAGCATAATATCATCTTTTGACATTTCAAAGTGAAAAATTAATTTTAACTATTCTTAAATTTCTAACTTGCTAAACTTATTTAATTCTAAGTGGCTAGATTTTACATTCAATTTATTTTTTATGATTTCTAATTCAACACCCTAAATTGATTTGTACTTTCGGTCCTATTTAATTAGTCTATCACATACATAAGGTCATTTCACTAAAGGACTTTCAATATTATGACCATATTTTTAGGCTTTTATTATTTAAAGTTATTATAATTTCTAATCATAGTTAATTACTCCAAAGGTGATGATTATTGTTAATATAAACTCAGGCTATTATACATTTTGTTTTTCCTCCTCTTTCTTTTGAGTTTTTGTTGGTTGTTATTTTTCATATGGCAAAGTGAAAAGGGTGAACTAAGAAAAGTTTAAGACAGATTGATCTACTCTCAGAATTATTTAGTGAAAAGAAATAATGGGAATGTCCATCACATGTGCTAGTAGATAAGACTGTGAAGTTGAAACCAAGAATTGAGGTTTGCATGTTTGTTGGATATGTGCAAGGCACAAGAAGAAGTTTGTTTTATAGTCTTCAGGATAATAAGATATTTGTATTGACAAATGCCACATTTATAGAACATGACTATATAACAAATTACAAATCTCATAGTAATATTGTCTTAGAAGAGATTCTATCTAACAATGTTAGACCTATTATAACAACAGTTGTTCATCTGAGTTACTAAAAACACTACTTTCTCTAATCATCACATCATTACATATCTTCATAGCCAAATGGTAGTACAACTACCATCTTGATATCGACACGATGATGAAGTACAAGTTGCTATCACTGATGATGGGAAGGATGATGCATTGACATATGAATATTCAATAGAAGACTCTGACAAATAAGCATGACTTGATGCTATGAAACTTGAAATGGAATCTATGTATTCCAACTTGTAAAAGTAAATATTGTTGACATTGATTTTTTGGCAATTGACTATTAAGGAAGTTTGTATTTTATTCAGTGGACTCATATTTGGTAAATTGTTTCTTGGAGATCAAAAAATTATTTATCATATTTGATTATGGCGAGATTCGAGATCATAGCAACTATGAAATTCGTTTCTAATTCGTTGCTCAGACTTTCCATTTATGTCGCAACTAGTGTCATAGATCCGGATTTTGTGACATTCAGTTTCCTATTTCTATGCGATCAGTTTAGGATAAAATATCTGAGATAAAATAAAAAAAAAGAAAGATTTGATGAACAATATATTATGCATTCTTTCGTGTGTCATTACTCATTCTCCTCGCAATTACTTGTGCCGCAAGCCATCATTCATTCCTCCCTCACACTTTCACATATGGATGTGTGGTTATTCATTCGTATGTAAAAGATTGTATACATACTCTGTTCTTAGTTGGATTTTATTATATTCTGAGTGTGTTTATTAATAGCATTCAAAGATAACGACGAGTGTTACCGATGGTGTGAAAGGTGCTTTTCTTGAGATATTCATTTAATCTCAGTCTCGGGAGGAGGTTGCCTGGAATTTGGGAGGAGTTCTGATCATGGACAATGAGATCTGATCATACACGGATTTTGGGAGGATTCATTATCAACAAGAGGATCTTGTCACATTTATATTTCGAGAGGGATCAATCTCAAGACGAGAGGAGCTCGTAAAAACAGATTCACTACGAAGTTAGGAAGAAGCGGCGACAAAGAAAAGAAGGAGTCTTGCTTTGTGTTAGATCGGGTGTCTTGTAACTTTGTAAATATTGTGAATTGTTTTATATCTGGGCGTGGCCCAACAGACGTAGGCAATTGCCAAACTGCGTTACCAACATCTTGTCTCTTTACTTTCTGCATTTTAATATTATTCATTATTATGTTTATTATCGATGTCTCACCTAGTGTTCCAACCCGCTAGGACACCCGTACCTAATCTTGATCTTTTAATTAGTATCAGAGCGGGTCATTTCTATTTCTTAAGTGGGATCCACGAGACTTGATCTTGGTTTTGGTGCGATGAACTCTATGAAGGAAAGAAGTTCAATAATGTATTTACCTTTGTTAGATGGTAGCAATTATGCTTATTGGAAGGCCAGAATGAGAGCCTTCATTAAATCTATTGATGAGAAGGCTTGAAAATTCATTTTGACAGGATGGGACTCTCCGATGGTTAATGACGAAAAGGGTGTCATATTCCCCAAGTCTGAAGAAAGTTGGTCTGTTACTAAGAATGTGTAAGGCTCTTAATGTTATTTTCAATGGTGTTGACTTTATTCAGTTCAGACTCATCTCCACGTGTGAGTCAGCCAAAAAGGCATGGGAAATTCTTCAGAACACTTATGAAAGGACGTCGGCTATGAAATTATCAAAGATGCAGATGCTAACTACAAGATTTGAGAGCCTAAAGATGCATGAAGACGAAAGTATTGTCGAGTTCAATGTCAAACTCTGTGACATCGCAAATGAGACATTTGCTCTTGGTGAGATTTTTCTTGAAGAAAGACTAGTAAGGAAAACTCTACGATCTCTGCCCCAACAGTTTGCTTATAAAGTCACTGCTATTGAAGAAGTCCAAAATGTCTCAAAAATGGAGATAGAAGAACTGATGGGATCTCTTAGAACATTTTAGATGATTCTTTGAGAGAAAATGGAAGCAAAGAAGGTGAAAGGAGCAGCTCTAAAAGCAGAGATATAGAATTTGAATGATCATGGTGAAGATGACTTTTAAGGAGTCTCTAGCACTGCTATTGAAGAATTTTAACAGAGTTATGAAGGGGTTTGGCAGAAATAATCAAGGTGTCAAGCCCAGTGTCAACAACACAAGAAGTATCAAGAAGAAATTCATGGTTCTGATCAATCTTTCAAAAGGAGAGGACTTCAGTGCAAAGAATGTGATGACTTTGGGTATGTTCAGGTGGAATGTGCTAATACTTTGAAGAAGAAGAAGAACTCTCTCAACACGACTTGGAGTGAGGATGGGTCAGAAAACAAAGATGAATTTAAAACAACTATGTGGCTCTTGTTTCAAAAGTTGAACACACAGGTAATGGTGATGTTACACATGGTGTCACAGAGAATATGTAGCACCCCGAGAACCCATACGTTTCCAGTGCGCTCACTACGTCTACACACTATGACATACAGAGACTTGACGCGAACTCACTTAATTTAATACCACTTTCATTTTCAAATCATATTCAAAAGAACATTTATAAGTATAAAAATTTTCAACTCGATTCGAAAACAACTCTCGCCCCGAAGAGGGAACACATAACCCTCAATATAAATACGTAGCGAAAAAGGACAATTTAAAAGAGTTTTGAGTTAAAAATAAGACGATAAGACTTGAAATTCTAGAAAGGAGTCCAACACACGCCGCGTGCTAACTTAACACCGTCGCGTCACGTGCACGCACACAGCGCCGCATGTCTCATGCACCCTGCCTCCGTGCAGCACGTCCACACGCACGCCATCACCCAACACCGCACGACCCACACGCATTTGCAGGGCCGCGTGCCCCGCGGCTGCGGTCACGCCACACTCCCGCGCACACCACCACTCCCTTTGCACCTCAACGTGCACCCCGACCTATTCCGTACCCTCTCAACTCCCTGACCTTTCTTCCGAAAATTCGGCAGAATAACGCCTGAAAACTAGCTATCCCAACATTCAAACCCTGTGCACAGTTCACCAGAAGACTTTAAAAAAATATCCATCCATCAAACTATCCAGAGAATCCCCATAACAAAATCGAAGTTTAAAGACAACGTAATTCATCAACTACAAATGAAGAAAATCCACAGTATAGAGTAATGACATACTCCAACATATAAAAGTACACACGCGTCTCCAAAACACCATAAACACTATATACAATATTGTACAACCGACGCCCGTACCAACTCGCCTGGCCATATAAATATCCCGACACAAAGCAACAACCCGAGTAAATCTCACCATCACCTACCATCTCCACGGGTCGGGTCGCCCTAACAATTTGCCGTCCGGTGCCTCGGTCGCATGCCGCCAATCGTCCTACACCTCAGGACTAGACTCTCGGAGCTCACCAGCGACAATATCTGCACAAGAACACACATCATAAGCCTAACGCTCAGTAAGTAGTACAATATGAAAGTAAAAGCTGACAATGCAATCTTATCACATGCAATCTCTACACTCACACTCATGTCATCACATCTGTGACGCGTAATGCAGTCGCACCAGGGTGAGAATGAACCTAGCGCCACCCTACACCCTGATACGTCGCCACCGTCTCGGACTCCCCAGCAACGAGCCCCATAAGCTACACACACGCATCACCTTGTAGCCATCACGTCAGGATGAAGGTGAACCTCGTACTACACTACACCCTGACGCGTGGCCCCCGTCCCGGTCTCCTCAATGGGGCCACAGTTCCACTCACACACATCGAATCCGTGACTGGTGTTGCACCGACCTACGAACTAGCAGGATCCGCGGTACCACTATCCATCATCCTCACCGCCGACACATACACGCCGCGTGACGGCCCAGCCAGCCCACTTCTTGAGTAGAATCTGCGGTTGGTTACGCACCGACCCACACACTAACAGGATCTGTGGTACCACCGCCACGAGTCTCATCACCATCAACTCAAAACATGCTCAAAACTACTTTCGTTCCCTTTTTAAAACATGATGCATGTCAAACAATACGCACGCACATCACAGTCAAACAACATAAATCTTAAAGTTCCATGGCGTAAGCCCACCTGGGCAAAACACATGTAGACACTACTTACCTGGCGTCCTAAGCTTACTCGGCGCACTGCTTTGCCAAAACGCTTCAACCTAAAACATAAACAATCGCCAATCAATCTTCGCATCAAAATTCACTAATTACACTAAGAATCATATCTATCAACTAAATTCATGAAATTCCAACTAAAACGGGTCACTAATTCGGTTCGGCCGAAAACCAGCCTAAACTTCAGACGCGCATAACTTTTGCGTAGGTTATCAGAATCGAGCGATTCAAGAGGCTACACGTTTCCTTAGAAACCTAGTTTAACATACCAAAATAGATTTTAAAACAATAAACCGCAGCTAGGTGAAAAACACCAAAAACTGAATTTGCCCTTCACTCAAAAATTTCACATTTTCGGTTTTTCAACAAAACTCACTTAAAACTCGTCTTACGCACTAAAATCCTCCACACTAACATCACATGTCACGAATCCATTAAAAATGCTCCCTAATTCGACTCAGCCTAAAATCCGACGTAAACTTTCGATGCGCATAATTTTTGCGTCGATTATCGGAATCAAACGATTCCAGTGGCCAAACATTTCTCTAACAACCTAATTTAATCCACTAAAACAGAATTTAAAACGAATAACCAAAGCTAGGCCGAAACGGCCAAAAACAGAACCTGTTTTTACACAAAAAAAATTCGAATTTCAACATTTACCCGATTTTCAATAATTTCTCCACCAATCAATCACATTTTAATCTATTAAGTATGAACCAACCATAATTGAAGATTTCCAATTCAGAAAACTTGAATTGGAAATCCCAACCCCTCGGTTTTTCAAGCAAAACCAATGCTCCCCACCACAATTCCTTAAACCAACAATTCTCACCAATTCCCGCCATCAATCGACCGAAAAGGAGAGCATCACGCACTCCCCACCTCGGCCAACTGAATAGAGTGAGAAAGCAGGGGGGGACCCTCTGAGCTCTCGGCTCCGGGCTCTACTGCCCACGGTCACGCGACACACACACAGCCTAAAACCGACCCAACACTCAGCTGACATTTGAAAAAATTGAAGGAAGACGACCATCAACTAGGGCTAATAGAACCAGAGCAGGGGAGGAAGCATACCTTCAATCTTCAGCTCGGGAAACCGAACTCGTCTCCACCACAGTCCTCTCAGCTAACCGACGTTCGGTTCTCCTTCGTTGTCGGCGTCGACTGGTCGTCGTGTTCCCACTCTCTCCTTTGGTTTTCTCTCGTTCCCCGTCGCTCTCTCGGGTGTCGACGTCCAACAGCAGAATGGCTTTCTTTCGAAGCCATTCGGTTGTTTTATTTTTTTATTTTAAAAATTATAAATTAATTTACTAAAACTTCCTCACGTGTTTTAACCGTCCATAACTTCGTTAAATTCTCATCCTCCCGACTTTAAAATTTCATAAATGTTTCTACGAATTAATTTTCGAGCTTCGAAAATAAATTTCTCTACAAAAGCTTCCCGAAAACTTCAATCGAGACTTAATTTAAATTTCAAAAATAAAAAATCTAAAATTTGAAATTTCTCGGGTTATTATAGAATATGTCAGATTGTAATGATGAACAAAAACATGAAGTCACAAAAGAAGATCTCATCATTGAATACAAGACTCTTAAGGAGAAATGGACCGAAATTATGAAAATGAATCAGCATCTACACATTCAGATTGGAGGCGTGAGACATGAGAAGGTCAATCTTCAAAACTCTCTTGCGGAGTTGGAAGCCAAACTAAGTACTAGTTAGGATGAAGTAAAGAATCCATCCAACGAGTTAAATCACATAAAAAAATATCAAAATAATAAATTCAAATACCTCTAAACTGGATGACATTCTAAAGACCAGAAAACCCAGCGGTGATCATTCTGGGCTGGGTTACTGTAATAACCCGAAAATTTCGATTTTTAATTTTTAATTTTCAGAATTTTTAGTTTAGTCTCGGTCGAGAATTTACGAAATTACGGACGATTAAAAACACGTGAGGGCGTTTAGGTAAATTGTTATTTGTTTAAAATAATAAAAAATAAATAAATAAAAGATTAAAACACCCGAATGGCTTCGGGAAGAAGCCATTTGGATGTTTTCACCGTGCACCCAAGTGCCGAGAGAAGACAACCGGGAGCCAGGGCAATCAGGTGCCGGAGTCGGAGCTGCGACGGCCGACGAGCGCGAGTGTGAGGTGTGAGTTGCAAGCAAGGGCTGCTATTCCAACGAAACGGGGCCGTTCGATTGCAGCAGCTCGAGTCCCCGAAGTGAAAGCCGAGTGTTTCAGCCGACGACCGCGAAGGGCTGGTTTCCGGCCAATTCTGCCCCAACGATTTGGGCGCCTTATTGGAGTCCTTCTTCTCCCGTTCTGTGCAAAACGACATCGCTTGGTAAGTCCCTCTCTTCTTCCCTCTACTGTTCTGTCTGATCTGGCCGAGAGTGAGGTTCGGTCTCCCTCCAGTTTCGGTGAATTTGGTCGAAATGTTGAGGAGGGGAGTGCCGGGAATTTGAAGGGGGGGAGGGAAACCGAAGGTGTTCCCCTGTCAATTTCCCCCTGTTTTGGCCGAGCTTGGTGCTCGGCCTCCTTTCGATTCCCGCAAACTTGGCCGGAATGTATAAGTGGAATGTGACTAGCTGAGTATAGGAGTTGTGAAATTCAAAATTCGAAATCAAGAATCGGACGTTTTTATTTTGGGGCAGCTTCTGTTTTTGATCGTTTCGGCCTATGTTCGGCTGATCATTTTAAATTTTGTTTTTGTGGGATAAAATAGGTTATTAAAGAGACGTATGGCCGCTGTAATCGTTCGATTCCGACATCCGACGCAAAAGTTATGCGCGTCGGAAGTTTATGCCAAAATTTAGTCCAAGTCAAATTAGCGAGCGTTTTTCGTGGAAATTCGACGTGTGAGAGTAACATAGGCATTTTGATGCATATAACTGGTTGGCAGTGAGTTTTTGTTGAAGAGAAGTGAAAATGTGAAATTTTAATAAAGGTGGCAGATTCAGTTTTTAGCATTCTTCGCCTGTCTGCGGCTTATCGTTTTAAAATCCGTCTTGGAATGTTAAACTAGGTTCCTAAGGGGACGTTTAGCCACTTGAATCGTTTGATTCCGTTGACGGACGCAAAAGTTATGCGCATCCGAACATTGGGCTGGTTTTCGGCCAAACCAAATCAATGGACCGTTTTAGTTGGAATTTCATGAGTGTAGTTAGAGAAGGTTATTTTTAGCTAATTGGTGAATGTTGAGATAAATACTGATGAGAAATTTGTTGTGTTTTAGGTTGAGGCTTTCTTTTGGCGAAGCTGTGCGTCGAGCGAGCTTGGGACGCCAGGTAAGTAGTGCATTCGTGTGTTTTTCCCAACTGGGCCTACACTGTAGAACTTTAGGGTTTATGTGATTGATTGTGGTGTGCGTGCGTATTGTTTGACATGCATCATATTTTTAAAAACGTGAACGAAAATGATTTTTAGCATGTTTTGATGTATGAGGTGAGTCGTGTAGCGGTGGTACCGCGGATCCCGCTAGTGTGTGGGCCGGTGCTTCACTAGTCGCGGATCCTACTCGAGGGGTAGGCCGGCTGGGCCGTCATGCGGCGTGAATGTGTTGACGGTGAGTATATGGGCAGTGGTACCGCGGATCCTACTAGT
>CM039521.1:16161283-16329533 GCA_022433055.1 Begonia peltatifolia
ATTATTTTTTTAACTATTGAAACAATTTTTATTGTTGACTATTTTCTATATTCTTTTGTCTTTTTGTGGCAAAAGGGAGTATTTGGTGTTTATTGTGCTATATTTTTGTCAATTATCACTCGAGGGGAGCTTTGTCTAAACTTTTCTCTAGCATATAGGAAGAGTTTGAATTTTGCTAAAAAATGCCAAAGGAAGATATTGTAAAAGCAAATATTGTTGGCATTAATTTTTTGGCAATTGGCTATTAAAGAAGTTTGCACCTTATTCAGCGAACTCATATTTAGTAGGTTGCTTCTTGGAGATCAAGAAATTATTTATCATATTTGATTATGGCGAGATACGAGATCATAGAAACTATGGGATTCGTTTCTAATTCATTGTTCAAACTTTCTATTTATGTTGCAACCAGTGTCACATATCCAAATTTTCTGGCATTCGGTTTCTTATTTCTATGAGATCAGTTTAGGATAAAATATCTGAGATAAAAAAAAAAAAAAAAAGAAGAAAGATTTGATGAGCAATATATTATGCATTCTTTCCTCACAGTTGGTGCGTGACATTATTCATTCCTCTCACAATTACTTATGTCGTAAGCCGTTATTCATTCATCCCTCATACTTTCACATGTGGGTGTGTGGTTATTCATTCGCTCTGTAAAAGACTGCATGCACGCTTTGTTCTTGGTTGAATTTTATTTTGTTTTGAGTGTGTCGATTGATAGCATCTGAAGACAATGATGAGTGTTACCGACAGTGTAGGTGCTTTTCTTGAGATATTCATTTAAACTTAGTCTCGGGAGGAGGCTGTCTGGAACTCGGGAGGAGTTTTGATCGTGGGCGAGGGGAGGATCTTATCATACACGGATTGTGGGAGGAGTCATCATCGACAAGGAGATCTTGTCATATTTAGATTCCGAGAGGGATCAATCTCAAGACGAAGGGAGCTCGCAAAAATAGATTCACTAGGAAGTTAGGAAGATGTGGCGACAAAGAAAAGAGGGAGTCTTGCTTTGTGTTAGACCAGGTGTCTTATAACTTTGTAAACCTTCTGAATTGTTTTTATATCTGGGCGTGGCCCCGCAGACGTAGGCAATTGTAAAACTACGCTACTAACTTCCTGTCTCTTTACTTTCTGCATTTTAATATTGTTCATTATCACATTTATTATTGGTCTCTCACCTAGTAATCCAATCCACTAGGATACCCGTACCTAATCTTGATCTTTTACAACTCATTCTAGAATCTTGTAGATTTACCTGAAGAGGTAAAACCCATTGGGTGTAAATGGATCTATAAGAGGAAACTTTTAGTAGACGAGAATGTAGAAACATTCAAAGCTAGACTGGTGGCTAAGGATTATACCTAAAAGGAATGAATTGACTATGAAAGAACCTTTTCACTAGTAGCAATGCTTAAGTCTATTCGTATCTTGCTTTCCATAGCTGTTCATTATGATTATGAGATTTGGTATATGGATGTTAAGACGATTTTTTTGAATGGCCATTTTAAGGAGTCTATCTACATGGAGCAACCAGAGGTTTCATAGCACAAGATGCACAATAAAAAGTTTACAAATTGCATAAATCTATATATGTACTCAAGCAAGCATCCAGTCATGGTATATGAAATTTAATGATGCGATCAAATCTTATGGATTTTTACAACATCTTGATGAGCCTTTTCTATACAAGCTCTTCAAGAAGAAGCAAATGGTTTTTTTAATTCTTTATGTCAGTAACATTCTACTTATTGGGAATAATATAAGATTATTATCGGACATAAAAGCTTAGTTGGCTAAGCAATTCTAAATGAAAGATTTGGGAGAAGCGAGCTATATTTTTAGGATTCGTCTATTTAGAGATCGCAAGAATAAGATATTAGCTTTGTCTCAGGCATTGTATATTTACAAGATGTTGGTAAAATATTCAACGCAAAACTCTAAGAAGTATAATTACATTCTCCTCATTGAGTTACTCTTTCTAAGAAGCAGTGTCCAAACACGCTTCAAAAAGAAGGAGATATGAGATATTATCTATATGCATCATCAGTTGGTATCTTGATGTATGTTATTTTATGCACAAGACCTGATATTTACTACACAGTAGGAATAGTTAGCTGTTTTCAATATAATCTACGATTAGATCATTGGATAGTAGTCAAGCACATTGTCAAGATTCTTAGGAGAACGAGAAATTATATGCTTGTATATTCTAGTTGGGATTTGATTCCTACAAGATATACTGATTCTGATTTTCAGACTGCTATATATGATCAAAAGTTGATATATAGATCAAATTGACTCTTGGTGGTGGAGCCATCGTTTGGAGAAGTACAAAGCAAGGAGGAGTTTCTGACTAGATTATGGAAGCGAAGAACATAACTGCTTCAGAAGTAGCCCAAAAAACTGTATGGATCCACAAGTTCTTTGGTGATCTATAAGTTGTTCCAGATATGAATAAATCGCTCACACTTTATTGTGATAATAGTGATGTAGTGACAAATTCTAAAAATTTTAGAAGCCACAAAAAGCATATAGAGAGAGAAAATATAATCTAATAAGAGAGATCGTGCGATATGGAGACAACGCAATTTTGAAGATTCCAACTTATGAAAATTTTGTTGATCCCTTCACCAAGATGTTGTCTAGAGTTTTGATAAATATCTAGATGAATTAGGGATTATAGACATGTCTCATTTGTTTTAGGGCAAGTGGGAGATTGTTTGATATAATATGACCAACAATTAAATGTTATAAATATTTTTATTGCAAGTAATAAATAAATAAATAATTTTTATGATTAATTTTTATATTTGTATTATACGATATGCTTTATATATATTGATATATATGGGATTAAATTTAAAAAGAAATAATCACATTAGTCTATTTTTTTCTGTTTCTCTTCTCTTCCATCTCTCCATCTTCAAAATTTAATGATATCTTCAAAATTATTATTGTTTTTTGGAGTTTAGTCCATATATGAACTCTTTTCATTAGTGTGTTTTATCGCTATATACTTGAAAAAGAGATTTCACTATTTGGATTAAATTACTTATTGGTATTCATTTTCATTTTTATTGTGATGTATCGACTATGTGACATCATTTGATGTGGGTTTCTGCCTGCATGAAAATTGATGAGTATCATCAATTGATGTATTTGGTTTTGCCTTGGAAAAGAAAATACTAAGCAAAGAGTAATTAACTTTTACAATCAATTCATTTCTTTGTATATGTCTTCTGCAGAATCCTGGTGGTCAGCTTGATGTCGTGTGACGCTATATCGATTACAAGTCAGTAATATTCATCAACACATTGTATGTTTATCGATTATATAGATCCATTTTTTTGCAAAATGTGAATGAGAGCGAAATTCTTCAAGCTATACTTTGTATGTTTCAAATTTCATCGTTTGTTTTGGAGATGTTCTTGAAGTGGTTCAAACTATTACCTATTTTGCACGTCATGGGCACGATACAGGGGATTTGAGGACGAATCTTTCGAGGAGAGAGGGAATGAAGCGAATCAAGATGCTACCAACTTCAAGACCAAAGTTAAAGACCCATGTCATGACATTGGAGGTCCAATGACAAGATCAAGAGAAAGATTCTTTTGAATAAGAGCTTAAACCAATAAATTTGTTAAGTGTTGAAGAGGATACTTTGGAAGGAAAAGAGAGCAATATTATTTGAGTATTTAAAAAATATTTTTGTGACAAGAAAACATCTGCATGCAAAATTCATGCAGAGCTTCCTTTTCTCTATTGTTGTCATCCGAAAAATGTATCATTGGTTCTCATTGGATTTACAAGATTAAAACTAAATTTGATGAATCCATTTAACGATACAAGGGTTGACTTGTTGCTAAGGGGTACTCCTAGGAGTTTGGCATGGATTATGAAGAAATCTTTGCCCTTGTTTCAAAGATGATGATTGTTCGCACTATGATTGCAGTTGTCTCTATTAGTCGATAGAGAATATCTCAAATAGATGTTAAGAATGTCTTCTTGAATGGTATTTTCATGAGGAAGTCTACATGATGTCCCCTCCTAATGTCGTTCACAAATCCGGTGAAGTTTGCCGTCTTTGTAAGACTTTCTATGGTCTCAAACAAGCACCTCGTGCTTGGTTTGAGAAGTTGATGAGAACAATGGATATATCAAACCCGAGACCCTTCAACAACACGGAATAGAAACTCAGAAACACCTTTGAAATTAACTAAAAGGAATTTGACCCCAATCGAACTTTGTCGATGAAACCAAAGTTGTCAAATAAGGAACTTAACTCGTAACCGAACTTATGGTTAGAACCATAACAATCAAGTTGCGACTCGTAACTGAACTTATGGTTAGAACCAAAACAATCAAGTTGATCTTTCAAGTTTTTATTTGAAGAAAATCTAGTTTTTCACAAAGAACCAAAGAAAAAATTCTTACAAAAAGTAACTTAAAATCTTTTATATTGATTGTATAATGTTATAGGATTTATCTTTTTAAATAGGTTACAAAATATCCTAATGTAATAAGAAAATAATTAAGAAACATCTAAAGATTAGTAAACTTAACAAATTAATAAAAGAAAACTATACTAAAAACCAAGGGAAATTAGGTAACCAAAGAAAAGAAAACATTGACCACATAATAAAATGAAACTTATACCAATTTCATTGATGAATGTCATGGCTTTCCTTCCTAAATTCGTGTCCCACCTTCCTTCACGAATTAGGAAATAAGTGGTTGCCAATTTGATAGAAAAAAAAATTGACAACCACTTATTTCCTAATTCTTGAAGGAAGGTCGGGCACGAACAAAGGCAACTAGAATCATAGTACGAGTAGTCGTCATCTTTGCAACATGGGCAAAGGTTTCTTCATAATCCATGTTATATTTTTAGGAGTAGCCCTTAGCAACAAGTTGGGCATTGTATCGTTCAATGGATCCAACGGACTTAGTTTTAATCTTGTAAACTCAACTAGAACTAATGAGTCTGATGAAGAACAGTAAGTTCCTCAACCATAACATCCTACCAAAGTAGGTCACAAGCAGCCTCTCTCTACGAAAAAGCCTCATAAATACAATGAACAGAGACAACAAATGAAGCAAAGGAACTATAATAAAAAGAGTAAGCATAATCAGGTTGTTTTGTAGACTTACGAGGCCGAGCGAACCGATGGAGTCAAGGAACATCCACAATCTTAGTAGTTGATTGTTTGGTCATAGGAGAATGAGAGATAGATGTTTCGAGAATCAAAGTATCAGACTCTGTCAATCTTAGTAGAAGCAGCTTGAACAGTGGATAGAGCTTCCTCAAGAACAATATAGAAAGGATCAATGTGAAGGAGATCAGACTGAGTCATATGATATGAACTAGTAGGAATAGAGAAGAAGGAAGTATGCTCTAAAAACACAACATGACGAGAGACGTACATCTTTTGACTAATCGGGTCAAAACAACGATATCCCTTGTGACCAACACCATAACTCAAAAAGACACACAATGCAAACCGAGAGGACAATTTATTACGCTCGGTGTGTGGGAGAAGGACAAAACAAGTACAACCAAAAACGCATAAGGAGGAATAATCAGACGCATGCCCATTCTGTCACGACCCAAAGGTCGCAGCAACTGGGACATAACATTGACTTACACATGGACATACATATTTGACATAAAATTTTTTGTTTTCGTTTAACGTCGTAATCAAATCTGTTTTTGGACCTTTAACTAAAAATCCACCAACACAACATATAGACAAATCTCATGGCCTAGCAGAAGCCTTGACCTACGAGTGGTAACCCATCATAAAACGAGTCCAATAATCATAACCATAAAACATCAATTTACATCAGCCCAAGCAAACTACAATATGTTCAATTCATGACCCTCTTATACATAGACATAGACAAAACATCTTATACCAAAAGATTGGAGTCCACCCACGGGTCAAAATCACTCGGCAGCTACAAACCCTCCACCGTGAGCTCGTCCCTCCAACTGCACCTATTGATCAACTTGGGGCTCGAATTCCTCACATGTTAGTTCTTCACCTACATCATCAAAGTTTAAACTAATGACCGTAAAACTCAGTAAAAATATATAAAATGACATGAATGAGCATGCGTGTACATTTCATAAAATATGTACTTTCTTTTCTTTACTTTTTACTTGACATGGGTTAAAGGGGCTCAATGGGAAAAGTAGTCACTTAATAAAACGTGAATCACAAAGTGAACAAAATATATATATATAAAACTTAAAACATGATGCATAAACATGAGAATTCACATAGCGGAAAACAATTCATCAATGCATAACATAGACTATATCCTCAAGATATTTCAATAAGGCATTTCACTTAATCTAAACATCTACAAAAAACTTAACTACCCTTAACCTACCACATAAAAGCACAAAACCTTGTACCTTTGTGATGTAGGCCTTAAAGGTCGGACACATACAATATAAACTTATCTCGGTCTTTAGCAGTCGAGCAACCTTGATCACTCTTCCTCAAAGTTTTAGAACCTAATGCAAGCGCATTAAAACCATTAACACATCACAACCCAAAAATCCGGAACTAATCACACTTACAATGTAGCGTCCCGAGTTATCTGAACCCAGTTCGTTGATCTGAATTACTGACTCGTACTAAAACACTGAATAAATTTACTACAATTTATTCATCGCCTTAAGATATCATCGTTTAAGATATTTAAACCTTTGCAGCGGAAGACAACTCTTGCGTGGAGGTCTCATTATATGAAAAAATAGGCAAATTTCAAGTTTTAAAACAATAAAAGGGATCTGGGTCGACCTCTGAAATTTTCGATCGACACTTGACCTGTTTTGCACACAAGGGTCGACACATATATACACAGATCGACACCTGTTTGCATAGGTCGACACTCTAATCGTCTCTGTTCACCCCAGTCAAACCTTGCGGTCGACAGTTTTATCATTTTTACACTAACCGGTCGACACCTACACACACAGGTTGACACTTAGTTTGGTTCTATCTTCGTAGGTCGACCATCGCAGTCGACACTTACCAAGTTCGATCGACACTTATGCATACCGATCGACACTTTATACTAGTAACCTTAACTGAAAAATTTCTCACTGCGAACTTCAAACACTCATAACTCCCTCAACACTTAACCATTTTCAATAATCCAATATGTCTCGAAAACCTTAGAGTATCACCTTTCTAATGGAACAATCCATTTATCAAAAGAAAACATAAAACTCGGCCATATAGCTCAAGAATAGAAATTGTTTTGTTCTCCCTTTTTTTTTCAGAAATCGCAAACTCACTTCAAAGTTTCTCTTCTATTATGCATAGACTTCCATTCTAATTCATCCTAAACCGTTGCACACCCTTAAACTAAGTTATAATATCAAAAGAAGGAAGAAAACGCAACCATAACTCTGCAATTTTCGAAATTCTTATCCCTTAGAGAAAGCTTGAAAGAAAACTCATATTTACAACCTCTTTCATGCATAAACTAAATACTTAACATTTTCTTATCTTAAACTATTGAAGAAATGAAGCTATCAAGCTTGGAGAGAGCTTCGATGGAGAGGAGAGGGCTGGAGGTTTTGCGTAAGAGGAGAAGATGAGTTGGAGGGGAAATGAGTTTTTATTCCTTAACTTATCCTTTTTCTTCTAACTTAACCATTTCTACATGTAGTTCCTCCAAAACTACATGTAGGTTAGTTACACAACAACCCACTTCTTTCCCTTTTTTGCTTTCACACCAACCCTCTTGCACACATGCTCTTTTTCATTTGAAAGTTACATGTAGTTTATCCAAACTACATGTAGATCATACCCACTCTTCAATCTATTGAATCTTCCCTTTTGTTTTCTCCTTAGTCACTCATGTTATGTTTTAAAGGGGTTGGTTCTTAATCTTACTCTTAATCATACTTACATAGTCATGAGTTATCGGGCAAGGCGCTTTATATTTTAATTCAACATACACACAACAAAGTTTTGTACATACAATTTTTGGCTAAAGAAACTTTTGGTGTTACACATACAACTTTTCAAAGGGAGACAAACCTGAATTATGAAATCTTGAATCTACTAATCACATGAGCAGCGATAAGAATCGCTTCCCCCTAAAACTAAATAGGAACATCGGCTGATAACAAGAACGAGCGAGCTATTTCAATAAGATGTCAATGTTTCCTTTCAGCAACTCTATTTTGTTGAGCAGTATCACTACATGAGATTTGATGTATAGTCCCATCAGAAGCAAGTAAATGGAAAAAATAGTTAGAAGTGCATTCACCCCCAAATCATAACGAAAACACTTGATGATAGCTGGATATTATATTTTTACAAGAGCCCTAAAAGTTGGTGAAAATGGTAAGATAATCTGCCCTACGTTTCATAAGATAAACTCAAGTATAACGAGTGTAATCATCGACAAATGAAACATAATATCGTGAACCCCTTTTTGTAGGAACATGAGAGGGTTCCCAAACATTAAAATGCACAAGATCAAATGTAGCAAAAGAAAAGCAAATACTCTTATAGAAGGGTAAGGTTGAAAATTTGGTCAGTTTATAACCACAACAATCAAAAATGTCATGATTGTCCAAATGTCTTAATGCTCTTGTACATATCAAAAACTGTAAACGAGACACTAAAACATGACCTAAACGAGAATGCCATAAATAAAAAATAGAAGACGATCGACTCAAACGAAAAGAAGACAAATCCATACTAGAAGCTACAACATCTGATACTTTGAGTTGATCCAAAACATAGAGTCCTCCCTGCCTAACGCCTGTCTCAATCACCTTCTGAGAGTACGGGTATTGTACAGAACAAGTGTATGAAGAAAATGAGACTAAGTATCTATACTCACATAATTGACTAACAGAGACAGAACTAAGAGTAAGATTAGGAATATAATACTCATCAGAAAGAGACACAACAGAAGTAACAATGGAACCAACATTTATTAATGGCATATAAGTGCCATCAGTAGTCATAATTGATACAGAAGAATTGAGAGACAAAGAAACAAAAAAAGACAAATTAGGAAACATATTACTAGAGGCATTTGAATCCAAGACCCATAACAAAGATGATATACCTGTGAAGCCAAACGAGGACAAACTTTTATGAGAGGTGGCTAACATAGCATGGGGTTGTGAGGCAAAGAACTGTTGAAACTACTCAAACATAAATGGATCCAAAGACAGGGCAGCCACTACATTATTGGACTGAGGTGGTCGATATGTCCATGAAATAAACTGTGGTGAGAAAGACAATTGTTGCTTCGGTAATGGACGTCATTGCGGCTGTGGTGGCCGTTGTTGTCGCTGTGATTTACTTTTATTCAGCAATAATGAACCCTGAACTTTCTAATGACCCTTCTGCTACAAAAGGCACACTCATCATGAGAGACCTTAGATGTCGACCTATTTTGGTTACCAGCCGTAAGTCGCTATGGTACTGCAAAGATAAATGCAGTAGGAGGTGGGATAGTCCCCTTATTGGCCTGAGACTTAAGATGAATATCCTCAGCTAACTGTTCATTGACCACCAAATCAACAGCTGGAAGAGGAGTACGATGGAGGATTGTCCCACAAAATCCCTCAAAATCATGACGAATGGCCATCAAGAACTATACTAGACGTTGTGATTCTCTTCGAGTGATGTAAGCTAGGAATACGAGCAATTCTTATGGTTCTATTAATGCCAGCTAGTCCCATAATGCTGACATGGCGGAATAAAAGTGTTAAATACTCATATCTTTCTGTTGAAGAGCCTGAATGTCTGTCTCTAATTGATACTATTTAGCAAAGTTAGACTGTGTGTATAACTTGACCAAATGATCCTAGACTTTTTGAATAGTCTCATACTTTGCCAACTAAACACCAACGGAGTGCGTGACAGAGCTATTAATCCACGTAATAATCTTCGAATTGTCAGACTCCCAAACTTCCAGTAAGGTGGCATAGTCAATGGAATTGCCGTCTGCAGGCATAACTCGCACACCTGTGACATAACCCCACATAGATTTTCCGCGCAAGAAATTCTACATAACATAACTCCAATACGAGTAATTTTTACCATCTAATTGGATACTAATCGACTGAAGAGAATCTTTCTTACAACTAACCATGACGAGAAAACAAAGAAAATCAACAGAATCCGTAAATAATCCAACCAAAACAATCAAATCCAATAAAAAAAACTCAACCCTGCAATAATGAACCAAAAGGGGAAATAAAAAAAATACCAGTTGTACGAATAAATATGAATCCAACAAAGAAACACACCATTGTTTGTACAACTGTTTACCACTGTTCACGATACTGGTCACACTGTTCATACTATTGTTCACGATACTATTCACTCATTGTTCACCACTGTTCACAATTCGACATTGTTGATAAACTAAGCCGTCAGCCTCTATTAATGCAATAGTCCACGACTATTCAACAAAACCCCAGTCCGTGAAAGCGCTAATCGTCGTGTTCTAATACCATGAGAAAATTGGGATGCTAATATCGACATACTGTACAAAAAAAAAGTACACAAAAATGTTTATATAACTAGGGTAAACAAAGGGAATTAAAAAAAGACTAAACTACTTTTAAGGACTACTAATTATAATAATAACATTTGCTAACAATGATATCATGGCTAAAGTGATTGGAAGTACCTGAGTCAAAGAACCAAACATAATCTGGTTGTAAAGTAGGAGTCCCAGAAATTAAAGGAGAATTAGATGCATGCATCATAATATTATTTGCCTATTTTGGAGTTGGTTTGAAAGCAAGGTTGGATTGATGAGAGCAAACATTTTTTGAGTGATCGATCATGTGAAGGATCTGACATCTTGGTTTAAAACCTTGAGGACGACTAGGTTTCTAATTACCTGTCGGAGTTGGGGTCTACCAAACACATCCTGCGATGCACTAGAAAGATATACACTAGATGAGCATTGGGTGAACGAGATTTGTATTGTGTTTTGAACTTCCTCCATTGACGGTTCATCCTGACGAGCTGTTAGTGTGGTGACCAACAGATTGTAGTCACTACCCAATCTGCTACAAAGATAAAGGAGCTGATCTTTCGATTAGACTGGCTCGCCGATGGCACCAAGAGAGTTGCAGACTGAGGTGAGTTTTTAAACATAAGCAGTAGCAGTTAGCCCATCCTTAATCAGATGGTGGAGTTGACTGCAAAGATCTGTAAGTCGAGCCATTAAGGAGGCAACAAATAGATGGCCAAGAGCATGCCAGATTTCTCCAGAGGAAGAGTAAACGGCAATCTAGGGAAGCAATGAGTCAGAAAGAAGGCGATCGTAGCAGAACCCGATAGAGTAGTTGGGATTGGGTTGAAACGATAAATTGTCCAGAAACTTGGGAGATAGAGGAATGGTATTATCCAAAAAATTATCTAACCCATTTACGATAATAATGTTGAGGAGTTGGTTTTTCTAGTCCAAGTAATTGTCGGAAGAAAGCTGTCGACAGATTTTACGATTTTGAAGGAAAAGGAGAGAGAAAGAGCCGAGGAAGTGTGTGATGGAACCAAGAGCTAGTAGAAGACGCCATATGGCTTTGATACCAAGTTAGATTTTATGGAAGCAGATGAGAAGAAGAAGACGAAAAGAATTCTTTCTGTTGAGGAGTCAGTAATTTGTATTTATTACATCACTATTCTTACAAACCCTTTATAGGGACTTGTAGATTATTCTTGAAGAAGGAAAAATATAAATAAATAATAAAAAAATTTTCTAACAATTATCTCCATCTGTCATCCGGTGTGTGCGTCATAAAGAGAAGGAGGAGGAGCATGAGCTTCATGCTTATACACAGAGAGAATTATATTTTTAATTTGAGTTGGAACATCATTTGTTAGTTATCTAATTTCTTTTCTTCGTGTAAAATGTCACATAATTGTGTGCTCAAACAAAGTTAGAATTCTAGCCTTCATTATTTTGTGGATTTTTTATCATCCTCCTCAAGCTTAGATGTTTATGTTTGTTGATTCTAAAGACACTCCATTCAAAATTCAGCTTTAAGTGTTAGATTTCAATGTTTCAAGTTCTGACCCCAAATCACTAGTTCTATACGATGGATCCATCATGGAGTTCAATCTTAGAACATATGGTTTTTGTAGCATATTGATTAGTTAGCCATTAGTCTTTTTCAGTTTAGTATATCTATGTATAATCTTCTTTTTCAAATGGGAAATTTTATTTTCCTTTTACATAATACAATAGAAAAACATTCTCTCTCTACATTTTTCTACCTGGTATCAGAGTCAAATGGCATCGTCAAGCTCTATGATCCCTCTTTCCCTTTGGCTCCCTCTCTGCGTCTCTTCCCTTCAATAAATTAAACATTAACAATCAAACTAGACTCTACAAACTACCTCGTCTAGAAAGACAGCTCCTCCATATTGTTATATCAATAGAATCGATAACATCCTTGATGGCTCTTTTCTACATGTAATAATCCGGGAATTTTGAATTTTATCTTTAATTTTTGGAATTTTTAGTTTGATCTCGGTCGGATTTTTGAGAAATATTTCAACGGAAAATATTTAAATTATAAGGCTCGAGGCCTACTTTTGCGATTGGTTTTCGGAATTTAAAGCCGGGAGGTCGGGAAGTTACGAAATTTCGGACGATTGAAGTACGTGAGGGCAATTTGGTAATTTGTATTTATTTTTGTAATATAAAATAAAAAATAAAAAAAAATAAAAAAAAAAAGAAATTGTAAACACCCGAATGGCTTCGCGATGAAGCCATTCGGTTGTTTCCTCTGTGCACCCGAGAGAGCCGAGAGGGAAGGAGACGCGGGAGAGATTCGAGCTCCGACGACGGCCGACGACCGGAGGAGAAGGATTTCGGCAGTCGACGTGGATAAAGGGTTCCGACAAACCGGGAACGACTTGTAATCCAGCCATTCCCGTGCCGAAGACCCAAGGTAAACTACCCTGCCTTTTTCGTTTTTCCGCCAGCAAGTGGGGAGTTCGGTTACTTCCGAACTCTCGCCTGGTTTGAGCTCGGTTCCTGGTGTGAGGAGGGCTGGGATGGGCGCGCTAGAGGCTCGGCATTTCCGCCCCAAACCCGGCCGAGAAGAGGTGGGAATGTCCCCTGTTCCTCCACTAATCGTGGTGGCCGAAGATGTAGGCTACCTGTGTTCCTACCTCGGCTTGTTGTGCCATAGTATGGAGGAATTGCAGCAAGAATAAAGGGTGGGGGAGGGGAGAGCTGGTAGTGCCCTGGTTTCGAGAGGAAAACCAGGGAAGTTTTGCTGCCATTCGAGCTTTCTGATCGAGAAGCTTCGAAATTGTGATGAGTTATGCATAATGGACTGGAATGCGGCTGCTTGGTGAAAGAATTTGCGAAATTGGATCGAATTTAAATTTTTGGCTATTTTTAGGTTAGAAGCAGATTCTGTTTTTGGCCATTTTGGCCTAGTTTTGGTTAATCGTTTTAAATTCTGTTTTGCGGGTTAAAAATAGGTTGTTAGAGGAACGTGTGGCCGCTGGAATCGTTCGATTCCGATATCCGACGCAAAAGTTATGAGCGTCGGAAGTTTATGCGAGATTTTGGTTTAAGTCAAATTAGTGACCGTCTTTCATGGAAAATTCGACGTGTGAGAGTAGCATAGCCATTTTGATGCATATAACTAGTTGGGAGTGAGTTTTGGTTGAAGGGAAGTGAAAATGTGAAATTTTAATAAAATGGCAGATTCGGTTATTGGCGTTTTTCGCCTATCTGCGGCCTACCAATTTAAAATCCATTTTAGGATGTTAAACTAGGTTCCTAAGGGAACGTTTAGCCACTTGAATCGTTTGATTCCGTTGACGGACGCAAAAGTTATGCGCATTCGAACGTTGAGCTGGTATTCGGCCAAACCAAACCAATTGACCGTTTTAGTTGGAATTTAATGAATGTAGTTAGATAAGGTTATTTTTAGCTAATTGGTAAATGTTGGGAGAAATACTGATGAGAAATTGGTTGTGTTTTAGGTTGAGGCTTTCTGTTGGCGAAACTGTGTATCGAGCGAGCTTAGGACGCCAGGTAAGTAGTGCATGCATGTGTTTTGCCCAAGTGGGCCTACACTGTAGAACTTTAGTGTTTATGTGATTGATTGCGGTGTGTGTGCGTATTGTGTGACATGCATCATATTTTTTTTAAAACGGGAACGAAAATGATTTTTAGCATGCTTTGATGTATGAGGTGAGACGTGTGGCGGTGGTACCGCGGATCCCGCTAGTGTGCGGGCCGGTACTTCACCAGTCGCGGATCCTACTCGAGGGGTGGGCCGGCTGGGCCGTCATGCGGCGTGAAAGTGTTGACGGTGAGGATATGGGCAGTGGTACCGCGGATCCTACTAATGTGTGGGCCGGTGCAACACCAG
Source organism: Begonia peltatifolia (assembly GCA_022433055.1). Taxonomy (NCBI): domain Eukaryota; kingdom Viridiplantae; phylum Streptophyta; class Magnoliopsida; order Cucurbitales; family Begoniaceae; genus Begonia; species Begonia peltatifolia. Next base: position 16,175,691 of record CM039521.1, read on the forward strand.
TCGCGGATCCTACTCGAGGGGTGGGCCGGCTGGGCTGTCGCGAAACGTGTGTGTGTGGCAACTGTGGCCCCGTGCTGGGGAGGCTGGGACGGGGGCGACGTGTCAGGGTGTAGAGTGGCGCGAGGTACACCCTTACCCTGATGTGGTTGCCGTGTGGTGATGCGTGGGTGTAGCTTGTGGGCCTCGTTGCTGGGGAGTCCGGGACGGTGGCGACGTGTTAGGGTGTAGGGTGGCGTGAGGTTCCTCCTTACGCTGGTGCGGCTGCACTACGTGTCACAGATGTGACAACATGAGTGTGAGTGTAGAGACTGCATGTCATAGGATTGCATTGTCGGCTTTTACTTTCATATCGCATTACTTACTGAGCGTTAGGCTTATGTTGTGTGTTCTGTGGTGTAGGTGCTGACGATACCGCTGGTGAGCCTCGAGTGCCTAGTCCTGAGGCGTAGAATGGTTGGCGGCGTGCGACTGCGGCACCGGATGGCGGACTTTTGTTAGGGCGACCCGACCCGTGGATATGGTAGGTTGTGGCCTGGTCGGTTTGTAGGTTTTCTTTCTTTTGCGGTGGTTATGTACGGAGGATGGGATTGATTGTTGTATATGCGTCAGTGTATAGGTGTATATGGAGTGCGTGTGATTTTGGTAACGTACGCGGATATTTTCCATGTTAGAGTATGTTATTTCTCTATACTGGAGACTTTCTTCATTTGTATTTGACGGATTTTCGTCGCCTTCTTACTCTGATTTGGGTTGGGATGATTTCTCTGGATGATGGATAGGTAAATATTGTTGGATTTTGGTGAATTGTGTGCAGGGTTAAATTTTGGGGTAGCCAGTTTTTAGGCGGTACTCTGCCGAAATTTCGGGAGAGGGGTTGAGGTTCGAGAGGATACGAAATAGGTCAAGGTGTGTGTATGATGAATGCTAGAGGAGTTCATATGAGTGTGGATGTGCGGCGTGATTGCAGGTGCGCGGGGCATGCGGCCCTGTTGGGTACCCACGGGTCGTGCGACACCGGGTGAGGGTGTGCGCTTGGACGTGCTGTGCAGCGGCAGGGTGCGTGGGGCACGCGGCGCTGTGAGCGTGCGTGAAACACAGTAACGTTGAGTGGTATGTGCGGCACCGTGAGAGTGTGCGTGAGGTGTCGAAGGGGAGACGCGAGTTGTTTTCGAATCGAGTAAAAAAAAAAAGGGGAGTAAATTGGAAACAAAAGGGTATTAAATTGAGTGAATTATGTTAAGTGTTTGTGTGTGTGTGTAGTGGGTAGATGCACTGTAGCGCACCGGGGACGTGTGGGTTCTCGGGGTGTTACACTACATCCCTCTCAGTTCCTTGATTCCCTCTCTCTTCACTTATACCCAAATTTTACCTTATGACAACACTACAATTGGCACATCATGAGCTGAATTTTCTCTTCCCTCTCTGACAATATCATTCTATAGATTTTTCCTTTAACCCTACTAGTGAGATTTGGCTCGCTCTCAGTTGGATGTTTGTTTCATCGTCCTTAGCCAAAATCACAGACCTTCAAAGTCAGCTTCACAGCCTTTCTAAGGATGACATCTCTGTAGTTACCTACATTCAGAAAATTACTTATTACTTATTATTATTATAATATGATTGCAAAAAAAATTTCATCATTTTAGCAACTTTTGCTTTTTTCCTTCATTTTTTCTTTTCTTCATCTCAGATACCCAAATAGAGGGGAGCTGCATCTAAGTTAAACTTGGAAATAGAAGTCTTCTTTTGTTTCTCGACAGTGAAGTAATAGTAAGTTCATGAATTTATTATTTTAAGTCGAAACAAGTTGATTGGATCTCCCTTTTTTCCCCCATGTCACCACGCGGGAGGGACATGAGAACATAAAAAAAGAAAGAGAGGGAAATCTTCTACGATATTAATAGGTAAAAGAATTGAGTTTAGTTGAGCGTATTTACTAAAATAACATAATCCCCTATTTGTAAGAGTCACGTAAAAACATGCTACTATGTGAGTAAAGCTAAAACAACAATGGTGTTTATATCATTTGTGGGTGCAGCTAATGAACAGAAGCCATGATAAAAGGCTCCGTTCTCGAACAAGATGCAACATTAAGAGCTATTTGTCGAAGCAATATACTATTAAGTTATATATATATATATGATGTAACACCTATGCCCCGTAATGGCAAAAGGTCCTATTAAGTTTCTTGGAGTTATGATATTTTTATTTTTGTGAGTCTTTGTTTTGTATATTTCTATCTTCTATTTGGATCTCTATCATCTATACAAGTGTAGGCTTCTTTTTCAAGTAAAGTATTTCTTTTTTACAAGTGTACTTCAAGAATGCATGTTAGTGCTACATGTACTAGTCATAACAACAAGATTCGTTATACTTTGTTGTACTCCTACAACTAAGCAAGTACATATTTGCATGATTTGCAATACATTTTGACTAACTTACCATGCTGGTTTACATCTCGATTCATCTATTTGATGGTTGATTTCTCTCTTACGTATATGAGACCAATGCTAAAGGCTCATGAGTGAGCATCCTTTTCTTTAAATGTTTTCTACAGAAAATTGTAGTTATATGATATGGTATAATATGTAACAATTATTTTCAATACGTCTTATTGATAATTGATAGAACTTCTTTTAAAGTATAATTTTTTGAACATTTGGTATAACATTAGAAATCTCAACTAGAGTTCAGTTAGTTCATTTAGAAGAAGAAACAAGAGCGTTTCAAGTCATCAAGAGTGATAACATATATAAAAATTTGATGGCTACCACTAAAATATAATACATGATATTGAAATGAAAAATGAAATATTGTACTGCAATTTAAATTTTAAAATTCTTATATTACTTATTATTACTATAATATGATTGAAACAATTTTTCATCATTTTAGCAACTTTTGTTTTTTTCCTTCCTTTTTTTTTTCTTCATTTTAGATACCCAAATGTAAGCGAGCTACGTATGAGTTAAACTTGGATATGAAAGTCTTCTTTTGTTTCTCGATAGTGAAGTAAGAGTAAGCTCATGAGTTTATTATTCTAGTTCGGAACAAGAATTGGATCCCTTTTTTTTTAAGTCAGTTCACTGCACATAAAGTTTTATTCTAACACTAAATCAGATAAGTCAGAATGCCACTAACAAGAGGATCTGAGCACGTCCTCAATGGAATAATCATTTGCTATTTGAAATCGCAACTTTGACAGAGACGCTATGCGATATGCTTGTAGGCATTAAGGGGCAAGACCAAGAAGCCAAGTGGCTGAGTCACTTCCAGAAACTGGGGCGGCTGAATCCAGTGTTCGAAGTTGGATTTGATATGATGGTTATGGGTTGTGGGCCAAGGTGAAGCTTGGCACATTGGGGATCCATACAGAGTAATGTGTAATATTTCTAGGGCACTTTTGTTTATTATTTTAAGTACCTCAAAAGCAGACCCTAAAATGGGACATTTTGTTTTTTTGTTTTTTTTTTTTCACGAGTTTAGACGAGTTTTCCATTTATTTTAAATAAAAATTCAATTTAGTGGCGAGATTGTAAGCCATTCAGCGTTTTACTGCACCTTAAATGATTGTTTATGTTAGATTTTGGATTACATGAATCCATTGATTGGTTTATTGAAGGTATGCACCCAAGTCCATGGATGTACTTTTGCATTGAATGTATGTTAATAATCATCCTCATGCTCAATGATTTACAGTATTATGCACCCATAAAATCATATCCAATTATGAATTCAACTTAATTATTGTGTTGATCTGTAAAATCATTAACTCATCATGAAACAACGAATTTTGTCCATGGGACTGTCGTTTTTATAGCTTCAATCATAAGTGTCCATAACGTTACAAAGAGTTGAACAATAATAGTTATAGCTTGTATGCGCGTTATAATACGCATGATGTCGTCATTGAATAACGTTCATTAAGTATGAAAATACAGCGTCTAGTGTCTTTGCTAACCCACTAAGAGAAAATCCTCGATATAATGCATTAAGAAAACTCATTTTGGAAAGGTAACAAAAATTTCAAAAATTAGCAAATTCAAAGCTCAAATTTACGTGGAAAGAAACCAAAGCCGATCCTTGTAATTGAGCAACTTAATTTGAATACCAGATTGAGATTTTTACAATAGAATTCTTTACAGGCCAATGATACTTTAAAAGGTCTTCAACGATTGACTATTGAAGAGTATTTCTTTACTATTTTATTTTTTTTCTTCGACTCTTGAACTTGTTTAATTATTCTTTAATGTTACATTTTTTCCTACTATCAACTATTTTTTTTAAATCTTTATATTTAAAGTTATGAGTTATTAATTGGCAAATTTTTTATCAACTAGTTGATTAGATATTATATTTCATTTTATTATGGTAAACGAGTGATTGTCCAAATCATATACTGTTTTTTATACGTATTGGAGGTAACAAAAATTAGAATTTGTATTGAATAATATTACGTCAGTTAGTTTTGGATGTAAAGTTAGTGTTTTTTATTCTTAGTTATTAATCTTGCCAATCTATTGGTCTTTGAACTAGAACTTTTCATTCATTCTTTACAAGAAACTTTTGTTCTTTATAGGTACGACATTCAGATTTCTTTTATCACTGTATTACTTGTTACGATTATGGATATTTGTGTTTAGGTATAAATACTCGCAACATAAAATAGCGAAACGTTTGTGAAAATTATGTGGTGTTTCATTGACATAATCAAATAAAAGAATCACGTCTATGCATAACTATTCAAGAGAACAATAAATCAAACAATATAACTATAAAATTATCGGCCAAGTTAATTGATTAGTTGAACTTATTAGAAAATTCAACTCAAAATAGCTCATTGATTTCTAATTCGATCTGATAATGAAATTCAATGAAGCCTCCTTTACCAGAGAGCTCGATATCTCTCTCTCTCTTCATGTGCTCTCTCTATCTTTCGCTTGTGGTCAAAGTGAACAAAAAGTAGTTTAAAGGCGTGCAAGTCTTCAGTTATGAGTGTGAAAAACGATAAACTAATTGAAGAAGATAACGAGAGATGGCAGCTTCTAATTGAATGATTTTTTGAAAGATACAATTTAAGGCATGTTTGAATAGTTCTACAAAAATAAATAATAAAATACTAGTTTACACTTCATTAAAAACCCTAAATATATTTTCTAATCTAAAATGCTCCACAAACTCACAATGAGCAACAAGAACCATCGAGAGTTTGCCAACAAGAAATTCATATCGTAAAATAGAATGCACTTTTGTGAATGATGTAATAGTATTGAAACGGAAATGATGTCGAACGACATAACAATCTCAATATGTTTGGGGTCATTTTAGATTGAATTACGTGCGATCTGAATAGTACTTTTATTATCACAGTATTAGAGAGTAGGTCCATGAAGAAGAACACTCGCATCAACAAATAGTCAATTTAACCAAAAATTATAGTACACCATTCTACTTTTATAGAAGATCTAAAATAACTATCTTGTTTTTTTCTCTTCAATGAAATAAGAAAATTGCTTAGAAAAATACAAAATACAAAATCCAGTAATGAATTCGTGATTTGCAGGATCATTATTCCAATCAACATAGAGTAGGCACACGCCCTTAAGGTTGAAGAAGACAGAAAAAGAACACATTGAAATTAAATAATCAATGATATCTTAAAACACAAAGAAGCGTCTCAATGAACTGTATTGTATGGAGAAACAAGCTGACTAACAAGTACAATCTCTAGACGAGTGATGATAGTAAGACAAATCAAGCTCCAAACAAGAGTAGCCTTGGATAAAAGGAATTTCATTCAATGATGAATATCGAACATTAAGCTCAGGAGTTGAATCAATAGTTTTGTTATTTGTAAGATGAGCACACTAAAATATGCTACTAATAAAGAATAAAATCATTTGGCAAAGAAGGAACTTCAGCTTCCAAAAAGTAACGACGGGGTCTAAATGCTTCATTATAAAGTAGGCAGCCAAGTGAGATCTCAATGCATTAATCTCATCGATATCATTATTGTAATAATTATCATCATCGTATAAGAAAAGTACAATTCATTCAATAGATGAATATTTGACAACCAATATCTAGCCATGACAACTTGTATAGAAGCCAAGTAAAGTAGCAATCGCGGAGAAAACTTTTTAAACCATGTGCTTATCTAAGAACATAAATATCTTTTTTGAGCTTGCAAATTTCCTTAGACTAATGCAAAAACAGCAAGTGAATGTAGACTTCTTCTCGAAGATCTTCAGTCCAGAAGACGTGTTCAACATCCATTTGAGAAACAAGTTATCGTCAAATAGAGACTACTTCAAAAAGGGTGTGGACAGTGGTTATTTTGGTGACATGAGCAAAAGCCACCTAATAATATATACCATGCTCTCTAAAATATTCTTTCGACAACAAATCAAGTTTTTTATCTTTCAATACACTCGTCAGACTTTGTTTTAATTTTATAAATCAAGCAAAATACTAATAACATGTTTTCCTTGAAGCAATGGTACCAATGTTCAAATATGAGTTTGACGTACATCATTAAATTATACGTTAAAGAGTATCATGAATAGACTATTTATAGGACACATATTCAACGAAGAGGTGAATTTAGCTCAAAAATGAAACGAAAGAGTTGAAATAACAAGAGTAAGCAAATTGAAGGAGCTTAATGGACTTCCGAATACATATAGATTGACGAGGGGAAGGAGGAGGCACAATAGCATGCGATAATGAAATAACAATAGGAGGAGTGCTCGAAAGAGGTGGAGCCAAAATACTAGAATCTGGTCTACTATTAGCTAAAATTTTGCATAACAAGCAACACGAAAAAACATGATCTAAAGTGAAAATAGTGGAATCAACGTGACAATCAACAACAAAAGAATCCGTACAGCTCGTATCATACCTATTAACATCGTAATTATTACTTTGTGTAAATATATATATATGTATTACTCCGCCAGACATGAGGGCAAAGAACAATGCATGTAGACCCAAAAAACACGTAGAGAGAACAATTATTGAATATATCCATAAAACTCTTAAAAATGTGAAAACCCGGAATTTGTTTAACACAATTTATTAATCGAGCAGCTGCGAGAAGTGCTTCTACCCGAAACTCATTAGAAACATAAATAGACAGTAAAAGTAAAGTAGCATTTTGTACAAGATACCTAAATAATTACATTTGATATTGTTAATTTTAATAGGCTGAGTACTCTCTCCTGTAACCACTAAGGGAGAATCTAAATATTACATTTGATTTATATCAACAATAGAAAGTTGCAACATCGGCTACTTTAAGCTCACCCAAAATATAAAGCTACCCTCTTGTATTGCTAAGCACAATCATCGTCTAAGACCGTGAGCCATGCGCATAGAAAGTAGCAAAAGAAAAGGAAATTGAAAATCTGGATGCACTATGGTCGTACATTCCCATGTGAAGTGCACCACGTCCCTATAACCAGAACCCTAAACTAAACAGACTCCCTTTTCATGCCCAACCCATGTCAGTTGGGGGGGAGTGACGACGAGTACGTAAACTACTAGTCCATTTCACCATTGCATCTGGTTCACATTTTCGAACCATACCACCAATCAACCTCTTCTGAAAAATATGGAACGCGTTCAAAGTTGCAGAGAACTATCCAGCCGCTTTTATTCTTTTTTTATTTAATTCTCCAGCAATAAAAGATGCACATTTGAACAATAAATCGTAAAGACTAATTTCCTTTTAATTAAAAAGCCCTAAATATATATTTATTTACAATCTAAGATGAATCAGAACGTTCGAGACGTTATAGAGTGGATAAGATCAAGAAGACCGTTTGAAATTGGAGTCTCTCTCCACAATCTCGATCGAGAAAAGACAAGATGAATAATTAAATACCTAATAAATAATGTAAGCGTTTGGAAGCATCCAATTTCAAAACCCACGTTATATTTAAACAAGAACCCGTCTTGTTTTCTACTATTTTTGTATTTTTAGATTAGTTTCTTTCTTTTTTCGATTAAAATTTAAATAAAGTTAAATCGAGAATAATGTCAGAAAATATAAATAAATGAGAGAGACAAAGGGGGGGGGGGAGAGATAAAGATGAGGAGGGAAGTGGGCCCCCTTCAGAATGTGCCACTGATACTTTGCCAGCGAAGCCCACGTGATCGCTCACCCTCCACCACTTGTTCAAATCACTCTCTCCCCTTTTTCTTCTCCCCTGTAAACATCATATTTACCATGTTTTTTTCTTTTTATTTAATTAAGTAAATATATTATAGTCTGCTCCAACGACTCAATTTAATTGGTTTTTATATTGGGGACTGTTTGGTCCTCGTCTGGAATTTGATAGGACTGAATCGAGATGCCTACGCATATTCTTATCTTCTAATTTTCTCGACAAATTAAATAATAATTAATGGAAAAAAGAAACGGCCTAGATATATAAATTTGAAGTATGTGAAGCCTTGTATGGTAGAATTGAAGGGCTTGAACAATGTGTTTGTGTTTTAAGATTTAGACTTAATTTGAAGAATACAAATAAAGGATTAAAAGCAGGCCCCGTTGTATTCGGAGTTAAAGCCAGGCAAAAGGAGCTGTATGGACAAGTGTAATTGCCTTTTCTAGAGTTTGGAGTGGGCCCACAGATAGTTCAAAATAGTATGAAATTCCAAAAATTGGTTTGCAAAACGAGACTTTAATTTTATTTATACGAATTTTGAAAGGTTAATTGTGGGGGGACATGTGTTCCCAGTTTCAGTGTGGCAGCAGGAGGGGGGACCCATCCAAACAGGCATTCAAGCCATGTGCCGACCTTTTCAACTCCCCTTCCACCCCTGGCTGGGGGTCAATGTTCTAACTCAGCACCCATTTCCCAAAACCATTTTTGGCCATTTTAGACTAGCATTTCTCCTAAACTAGCATATCTCAAGTTTAAATTTTTCTAGTGTAAACAATGAACTCGTTCAATCATAAAAATATTCATGTGTTTGAAAAATTAAACGATAATTTAGAAGATTTATTTAGAAATATAAACCAAGTTTAACTTTTTAAATAGTTGATAATTTGAGTTTTTCAAATGTTTAATGACTTGGTCATTGGCAATCAAACTCCGCTCGTGGTTGAGTGACACTTGCCTTTCACACGGAGTGAACAACTCATGATAACTACATTTATGCATTTTATTCTTTTAATACGTAGAGTTTCAATGTTTAGTTAAAAAAGAAAAATATAAGATACATTACTAGATGTAAAAAATATTTTCAAAAAAATAATATCATCATTTTAACATTGAGATATAATTGTGAATTTTACGACTTTAACTTAAATAAATTTATAGAAAAAATAAAATCCTAAATGATATTTACAATGCGACCCTATCAGCTTGGTACAAATTGAATTCAAATCATACTAAACTTTAATAATTTTCATCTTGACATGAATTCCACAAATAAACTTTAAAACGCAGAATTGTCGGCCAGACCCAAAACATATTTAAAACCCTAAACTCTGAGAATTTCCACATCGAAACGAACTTTGAAGCAAGTTTCAACTCTTCAAATTTTACTCTTCTAAACCCTCAAAGAAAATCAGCAATGAAGGTCTACATGTCGATCCAAAAGGAATATACGGATCACCAAATTATAAAAGTTTTCAAGAGTAAATTCAGTAACTAATGATTACCAGGTTTGACAAACACTTAAACCAAGATGATGATATCTTCAAAGTCCATCAAATGTCATCCAATTTGTGCGAGCATATCTCGATTTTTGACTTGTCATAATAAATTTGTTCTTCATAATTCTTTAAAATTCCACTATCGTTATCCTCTTATAACAAAATATAGATTATTGATTCAAAAATGGAAGATATTCTTTTGTATAAGAAAATATTATAATATTATTACCACAAGTGTATATTGTTAAGTTTAAGGTATAATAATAAATAGGATTGTCAAATCTAGAGGAAATATGTAATTTATTAATTTCACTAAGTATTGTTCTCATTAATTTTAAATTTATGTAGACAACTAAATATATGATTTTAAACATTAAAATTTTTTTGTTAAACTAAGAATAATTCCTCAAATTACAACGTCAATATTTCTATAAAATCATTCTTTTAATAACTTCAACATTTATTTATAGGGCCAAAAAATTTATATGTTAAACTCTCTATCTCGAATGTTAAACTAAGAATAATTCCTAAAATTACAATGTCAATATTTCTATAAAATCATTCTTTTAATAACTTCCGTTGTAATATTTAGATTGTATTCAAGATTATCTCTCTCAAGTGATAAATCTCAAATATAAAATTATTCAATAAATGGCTAGCAAATTGAAAGTATGAAAAACATAATATAACAAATAAATAATAAATTCTACCAACAAAATATCTAATCATTCAAAATAATAATTTAAATAAATATTTAGTCTATCCCATAAAGGGAGAGATTTAGTTCAACACATTCGTAATAAAAATAATAGAAAATGTGTTGAACATAGTAAAATCAAATAGAAGAAAGAAGTAGAAAGAATACGTGTTTTCTGGATGTCACCGTAATTGTATAACATGTGTATCAATCTCTATTTGGGCCGCAGCTCGAGCTCTATCTTTATTCAGGGACTCTTGCGGCAGAGTCCTGCTTTGCGTTACTGACTCCCGTTGCTGAGTTCTGCAGTGCAAAGTGCACTCCCACAACAGAGTCTCGTAGCGCACCAATACTTTCATAACAAAGTCCCACTAGTGCATTTCGGATCCCACACTAATTTTATTTGGAACAAATTTATAGCCTCTGTGATTCTGCCTCAATGAGGTTTGAGTTCGAATATCAATCATTTTGGGTGGGTTTCCAGTTCCGGTTTAAGACTTCTATAGTGATATCCATTGTGTTCCGATTGGAAATTTTGGTGTTGGTTTGTTATAGATTCCGACAGTGTCTATATTGCTAGTGTCTTGAACTCGATACCTTATTCCCAGTGTCTGTTCTCGATAGTGTATGTCGGCTAGTTGATAAGATTGTGGTCATTATTAAGGTAAAAGATTTTAGACCGTACTATATTGCATTGTATAGTTTTTGAAATCTATTTTGGCGAATTGACACATATGAAAACCCTGATATGGCCAAGTCGCCAACATGTCAATTTTTATGCATATGTACCTATATTTTGTACGTTTATTTTATAAGTGCATGATATTTATTTTGATATGTTTTAAAGTACGCCGATAGGTTGTTTGTGTGATTGAGCTGGTTAAGTCTTCTGGTGTCAGACTCTAGTTGTGGGCTGTAGTGCTTGAGCAAGCAAAATAATTAGAGTCAAACTAAATGCTTAGTTGGGGCTGATCGAGCCTTTTTAATATCGGTCTTCAATTGTTTTTTGCTGTATCTAGTTAAGTAATCAAAGCTACCGAAGTCGAATGGTATGCACCTTTTGATGCATTAAGGTTGGTTGATTTTTCATTGCGAAATGGGTATTAGAACGGTGATGACGCACTCCTTGGGTTTCAAATCCCTAAACTCTTGTTAGGATATTTTTGTTTGATAAGTCAGGTGGTGTCAACTTTGAGTGTTGCTCATCAACCACTCCTTGGGTGATACGTGTGTTGTGCTGTCGTGGAGCTTGCTTGCCAGCCACTTGGATAACATTGATAGATATTTGAATCATTGTTTCTTTCCATCTTCTTTCTGTCTCATGAGATGTGGTTGAATCTGCTGTTTGTTACCTTTATATGATAGTGTGTCAGACGGATAATAAAATAATCCTTGTTTTTTATTGTGATGGTTTTCAAACAAAAATAGTGGAAGATTACTTTATTTATTTAGGAAAGTAATAATATTTTTTAACCTGCCCCACTAATGCCTTGATCACTTGTTTTAAAAATGGTAAAACATATTTAATGATTTGAAATTCTTGGCTTTTGAAACTTGTTTTGAAATGAAAGGAAAATATTTTTTTGAATATAAACTCAGACACTGCATTTTCATAAATGATTCATGGTTTTGAAAGAAAATGATAAAATTAATTTTACATGTGCATCTTAGTATTAGTATAGAGTTCCCTACTAAGTTAGTCACTCATCCTAAAGAGCTCTTCTATCTCTCAAGTTAAGATTGTGGAGGTTGATGTTCTTGATATTCGTTGAGGAGTGGATCTTCTTATTTGTCCTCTTCATTATTTGTTTCCTCGAGCGTTATTATTTTTCCAGGTGAGAAACTCGTTGGTTGTATTATTTTTTCTTTGATCTATATATATTATTGGGTGTTTGGTACTTATTTTGTGCACAACATTTTATTAGATTATTTAAAATTTTGCACTATCTTAGTTTTATGTAATCACTCTATGAACTTTGACATATTCTTTGTGGGCAGATCTTATTTTGTTTAAAGTCTTATACTGTAAAACCTAGTCTTGGGTTAAGCAGTCGGATTATATCCGAGGACTGAGTCGCTTAATCCACTGTTGCTGTCTAGGCCCACCTTTGGGTCGTGATAGACTCGGCCTCTAAAATTAATCATTTTTCATATTTGTTTTACCTATTTGATTATCTATCCAAATCATAACTTAAAAAATATATTAAAAGTATAAAATAAATCAAGAATAAACATCAAATTTTGTCGGGAGCAATAACAATAATTCTAATTTTCAAAGAACTATCAATTTCAAAGATCTCATTGCCCCCGAAACATGTTTTTTAATTAATTATCTAACTCTAAATCACTAGTTTGAATAAAATACTCACTTCAAAAAATGAAACAAAAAGTCATGTAAATCACAATACTCAAAAAGATATTACACAAATTAATATATTTTTTATGAGAATAAATCAACACCAAAATCAATTGAAATTTAATCGTCAAAACAAGTGCTGATGTTATCACAAAATTCAAATCTGATTTGAAATTCAACTAAAAACAATCTCCTAGATTAAGATATCCTGACAATTTAATATCTGTCTCAAATTATCAAATTTGATAGGTTAAAAATCATAAAATTTTCAACAATTTTTATATTTAGCAAAAATATAACTTTGCAAAAGATACTTTAGTGGCAACCCCAAATTGATAACGAGAGTAGATAACAGAGATGAAGATCTAGGCAACATACGATGAATAGAAAACATTTTGATAACAAACTTGGTGTTGAGGGAAAAGACTCTGACAAACTCAAACAAAAAAAATCGGAGCTTTCCATGACAGACAGGTTAATAGTTTCTAATGGCAATTGGACGACAGAGAAGAAAATTCTTCATGAACAATAGAGTGGCAAGGGGAACATTTTTTTCTTCTTTTTTTTTCTCAAAAAATTGTAATTTTCTTAACAAATTATAGAAATCTTATTTGAGGTGGAACGATCGAAGATAATATGTTTCGACACAATCGAAAATATGAACTTTCGAAACAAATCTCTAATATAACTTGTTAAGTCGGAACTATAACGGAAAAAATAAAAACACGATGTGGAACAATAAGATTTACATGAAAAATTCTTTCAAATAAACTCATAGACATAAGATAATATCAATATTTAAAGATCAACATACAATCTTGAGTTTTGTGATGCTAGTTTAAATGAATTTATAGACAAAATAAAAACTTTAAATGAGATTTACAATAAAAACCCATCAGCTCGACCCCAATAGAATTCGAGTTCCCGAATTTTAATAATTATGAATATTTTGAAAACTTGAGGGTACACTCCTATCACTTCTAATGAAACTTGATCTTTTGGTTCTTTTAGAATATGTTTTGTAGGAGTAATTCCACGTTGTTTTCTGGACTGGTTTTCAATCATAATCAGTGTCAAGTTATTCAACAGCTAGTACCATCAATTAAATTGCCAGTTGTTTTTCCTATCTTTCTTATTTTAAATCAAATCCAAATATTACAATTTTAATGTTTTCGACCCAATAAAAAAAAAAAAATACAATACCAAATAAATCATAAAAAAAAAGATTCTATAAAACTTATCAACAACCTCAGAGGATTTTCGATATGATCAGAATATCAGGTATCCTCAATTCTAGTTTGTTGATAATTAAGAAAAATTTTCCATTGACACAATGATTGATGAGAGAATTTTACGGGTTGAGCGATTAGCATAGAAATTTCAATTACGACTTTGAGGTCCTCCTAAACAAAAAAATTAAGATCATAAAATAAATAGTAATTATCAAATTTACCTTCAAGGTGATTAAGAAAGAAAATCTTAAGATTTCTTCGTTAACAAGATCACTATTAACGTATAAATTTTAAACAAACTAACTCTTGGCCGACAACCTGTCTCAAAGAATGGTAGTCTGTTTAGAATTTGTATGTGGTTTTTCACATTTTTTCTAGCTCAGGTGACGACTCTAAAAAGAATGGATGTCTGTTCTAGAAGAGATGTAGGAACAGACGTCCGCTATCTAAAAACGGGTGTCATGTTTAGAAAACATATAAAACGATATCGAATTAGTCTTAAAGTTTTACCACACAATTGACATATCATAAAAACATAGTCCGCAACATTTCACGATTTTTCAAGATTTATTATAATTATTTTCATATAAACTACGTAAAAAATTATAATAAATCGTGAAAATGCTGAAAAATTACTAAACTTTGTAAACTATGTTCTCATAATATGTTTGTTGTGTGGTACAACTTTCTGGCTAATTGAAAAATATTGTTTGTTATATTTTCTATGATAGTTTTTTCTGGACTGAGCGCCCGTTCTTGACCAATATATCGTTTGGTATGTCTATTGTGTGGTAGTCAACCATGTGCACACCCGCTCTTTAAGAAACACGCACTCGGTTTCAGAGAATCTATCTCATAAAATATATCAAACGATATCATATTAGTTTGAAAAGTTTATCACACAACATACATATTATGAAAATATAGTGCGCAAAGTTTTGTGATTTGTCAATATTGTCACGGTTTCTTATGGTTCTTTATGCAATGTACATGGAAATAATTATAATAAATAGTACAAATATTGAAAATCACAAAATTTTGATGACTTTGATTTCATGATATCACAAAACGTTCAAGCTAATCTAACATCATTTGTTATGTTTTTTGAACTTAGCACTCGTTCTTTTGAGAGTGAGCGCCCAGTTGAGAACAAATGTAAAAAAACATGTAAAAATTTGAAATCGAAAGACTATTTTTCGAGATCGATGGCCTGCTAATTTGTTAAAAATTCATAGTTAAGGGCAACCTTGTTATCGAAAAAAAATTAAGGTCTTTTTTGTTAATCGCTCAATGCTTTGAGGGTAAATTTATCATCTTCAAATAAAAGTGGCAAGCAATAAAAGGAGATTGTGAATTAACCAATTCAGTTCATAATTAAGAACGTCAGCTTGTTTACACACTTCCGTTTGAATTTTATTGAGTAAAAAAATAGTAAAATCAACCCAAAATGTTGCAGCGCTGTTGCCCTTTGGGTAGTTCTGCGCTGAACCGACATTAGCGACAACTTTAACATTAACCAACATTAAAACAGTGTGGGTAAGTCTGGTTTGAGAGGATAATCAATTTGTATTCTCCTCTTTAGTTTCATGGGAACAACGCACAACCTGACCGTAAAGATACAAAAAGAAGAGCAGTAGAAACAGAGGGTAAACTGGTCAAGGCAAATCAGAGGAGGAGCCGAAACAGAAAAGGACAAAACATATCCGTTGTAGGCAGCAGATTTAGTTGGATGCCAGGCTGACGCTGCTCCTCTTTGCCCATTCACCATCTTCATATACGCTGATTTAGTCCTCACATGGTTTCGCTGTACACTCTTGGTCCCACCCACTCTCTCTCTCCTCTATCCTCATAAAGTAGCACTCCCCCTACTCCTGCTCTCAATTATTTTGATCCCACAGCTCTCCCTAATCTCTCAGACTTCCGGCGTCCGAGATCGTCGGCCAGTAGACGTCAAAAGAAAAAGTCTGAAAAATGTCGAAGGAAGTTGCTGAAGAGACGCAGACTCAACAGAACAAAGACTATGTCGATCCACCGCCGGCTGCGCTCCTTGACGTGGCGGAGCTCCGTCAATGGTCCTTCTACAGGGCTCTCATCGCTGAGTTTATCGCTACACTTCTCTTCCTCTACGTCAGTATTGCCACTGTCATTGGAAACAACAAGCTACCCACCGGTAGTTGCGATGGTGTTGGCCTTCTCGGCATAGCTTGGGCGTTCGGCGGCATGATATTCATCCTCGTTTATTGCACCGCCGGAATTTCAGGTAAATTTCAAGAAAACCCATCAAATATTTCTCTAAGATGTGCGAACTTAAAGGCAGTTTCCTTTTTGGTGGGTTTGTGTTCTCAGGTGGTCATATCAACCCAGCTGTAACGGTAGGCTTGTTCTTGGCCAGGAAGTTATCTCTAATCCGGGCAATAGCTTACATAATCGCTCAGTGCTTGGGAGCCATCGTCGGAGTTGGGTTAGTGAAGGCCTTCATGACTCAGCCTTACGTCAATTTTGGCGGCGGAGCTAACCTCGTGCGACCAGGCTACAGCAAAGGCACAGCGGTGGGTGCTGAAATCATCGGCACTTTTGTACTTGTCTACACTGTCTTCTCTGCGACTGACCCCAAAAGAAGCGCTCGCGACTCTCACGTCCCTGTAAGTTCCCCTCAACTTTCTCGCCATTTCTGGGGCAGATCGTGCTTTAATGGAGTTTTCTAACCTTTTTCTTTGTTTAATCGAGATCAGGTTTTAGCGCCGTTGCCAATTGGATTTGCTGTGTTTATGGTTCACTTAGCTACCATCCCAATCACTGGCACTGGAATCAACCCAGCAAGAAGCTTAGGCGCTGCAGTTATCTACAACAACAAGAAAGTCTGGAACGAACATGTATGTATAAGATGACTATACCTACACTTTTTACTTCTTTGATTTCGCTCACTATGGTCCGTAAAGCTGAGAAATGATTACTGAATGCGTCTTTTTCTTTTTCTAGTGGATCTTCTGGGTTGGTCCTCTAGTTGGTGCTCTGGCTGCAACAATATACCATCAGTACATTCTCAGAGCAGCTGCCATTAAAGCTCTGGGGTCCTTCCGTAGCAACCCTACCAACTAAAAAGAAAAACAAGAGAAGAATTCCACCTTTTGACGAACCTGGAACAAAGCAGTAAAACAAGAATCCGATGTCTCTTTTTTTAAATTTTCGTATCTCCATTATTTGTTTGCTTGTGTGTGTAATTAATTTATTGGAGGAAGATGTTGACAGAGAATGGTTGTGGATGGCCCTTTTCTTCTTACTTCTTATTTTATTCGTGCATGTATTTAAAAAGTTCTCTTTTTGTTTCAGGTTTTGCTCTTTGTAATTGTTAGGAGTGGTGTTCTTGCAGTCTGTGTGCTAGAAAGGATGTAATATTTTCTTCTTCTTCTTCATCTTGTGTTATTGCCATTTCAAAGTTTGTTTTTTATATGAGCTGCAAATCATGTCCTGATTTCAGCCAATTGGAATTCCATACATGAACAGCATGCAAGAGAATCCATCACAGGGTGGCCCTCGCTGTCTTTTCTTAGCCATCCCCACCACTGCAACTCTAGCACGCCTCTGTCCTTGAGAGAGAGAGAGAGAGAGAGAGAGAGAGAGAGCAAAAATCTCACATATGTCTTTGGAGCTCACTCTAAGCTAAATGTGCATTGAAGAGTTTTAGGAAGCATGTGGTTTGAGGTCCACATCTCTACAACAATATTCAAATGAGCTAAGAACAAACATAAAAGATATCATGTCTTATGATGTTTCTCCAATGTACTCATGCACATATATGAGGCCATCTCAACCATTTATACTTGAATTTCAAGTGAATGTACATCGTGGGGATACAAGTGGACTCTACTTTGACTCTCTGATGCATCAAGTCGACATTTAGCATCCAACCATTTTTGTTCCATTTTTAAACAATTTACATCCCTGCTAGAACTATGTAATCTCGTCGACTTCGATGCTCTCGCACTTGATCAATATATTCAACACTAGATTTTATCACTTTGATGACTTGTTACGAAGAACATGCATTTGCGTTGGTACATTACTTCAACTTTTTCTTCATGATTTTATCCTTCGTCTTCCTCCTTCTCAAAATTGATGTCCCTCTCTCTACAGAAAACAAAAGCTACACATGGCTTTCAACCTTATAACACTTGAGAGTCATTAAATCATAAACCGAAATTTCCAAAAATTACAATTTTCATTATTTTCACTATTAACCCAAACACCAAGTTTAAACTTTTATGGTTTATTTATCACTCCTTAGATCAAGTTTTCTTTAAATTAATCGTAATCCGACATTTTAAAGTTATTATATTGCGATTTTATATGGATTTGGGTATTTAAAGTGTACATTTTTTTAATTTGTTTTTATAGAAAATATTTGGTTTTGATACAACGGTGAAGAATTTTGAGTTGAACATTATATTTTTTTATTTTAGTTAAAATTTTATATTTTATGATCACTTGGGGTAGATTCTATTACACTCGAGGTAGATTCTATTAGCTAATTATATATATAGAAAACCCTAATGTGCATTAAAGAATGAGTTAAATTTTATTTTGAAAAGTAGTAACAATGAACTGATCGCAACACGCACTGTCACAACTTGGTGAATTTGGATGGACAACAGAAAACAGAACAAAGCCACCAGAACAAATCATTTTCTTCAACCTTTCATTGATAAGAAGTTGGACAGATTGGTCAAGAAGAGTTCTACTGCTTTTTGGATGATTATTCAGATCATAACAAGATTGCTATAGCATCAAAATATCAAGAAGAGGAGACCACATTCACTTGTCTTTATAGAACCTTTGCATTTCGATTTCAGCAACATATCAATGACCTTTCAATGATGCATAATGACTATATTCTTGACATGGTGGAGCCAATCAGGAAAATTTTTATGGAGAATTTTCCAATAATTTGAGATTCTTCATGGACCGTGATATGCTTCAACCTATGGAAAAAGTTGCAACACAAATACAAGCCACAAATCGGTTTAACATAAAACTCGGATTCGCTGAGAATACCCAGAATGTATATCTCTTTCAAAACAAATCTAAATACTCTGAAATTTTAACACTAACTTATTGTATGTGTGGATGAAATACCCTTAAAATTTCAAGACTAAATTAACAGGGGAATAGAAGATATGGCCAACAAAAGATCGGTTGATTCGGTTGGTGATAAATTGCATCTCCTCAAGTATTTGGTCTCCTTTTGAGGAAGACACTTTAATGAGATTGGGGAATGAGTCAATACACTTTTGCTGAAGATTCTACTCTAAAAAAAACAAAGGAATGAGACAATAAGAATGGTTTCCACCACTCACAAAATGAAAGCTAAGAAGAACAACAATCCACAGATATGACTCACCGTGAGATGAAGTTATTTTGGTGCTCAAAGAGCTACGATTTTGAAGAATAGTCTTCTGGTTTTTTTTTTTTTTTTATTCAAAAGTTGCTGTTAATGGGAACCCCAATACCTCAACCCTTCTTAAAAATTAGGGTTACAAAAGCAGCATGAAGAAGTCAACCACAATGGGTGTGCTCGACCACTTCACCAAGCCGAGGACACCTTGTGTCTTGCCAAATTTGGCAAGCCCTTTCTCTCTCAAAATGTCCATTTTAAAGTGGTCATTCCCTTCTTCAAACACAACTCTCAACTCTCCTTTTGCTAGTAATATGGTTTTGTTGTTACAAAACATGCAAACACACAAAAAAATACACATTAAAATCTAAAAATAAAAGAAACAATAACAAATTACATTAATGATTCAAGGAAGACAAATTCCTTCTTCAATGTTTTCTTTCACACTTGATGTGTCTGAGAGATGCACCCAAGTGATTAAATGAAAAAGTTTCTCCTTGTTTTACGTGCTAGATTCAAGTTCTAGTTATCCTTCAAAAGTAGTACCTACAAAACAGGCACACAAATTAGATAAAGTTTTGGCTCGAGATCGGAGGATTGCTTCTCTTGGCACATCATTCTCACCAGGTGATTAATGATTTGACCTCAAATTTAGTAGGTGCTGATTTTCCTCCTCTTCCTCTTCACCAAGGTATGAGGATAAATCTTATACATTGAAAGTGGCCGAGACTCCATATTCACCAGGAAGCTTGAGCTTATATGCATTATTTTTATTCTTCTCACAACCTAGAATGGTCAATTGGTTCTTGGGAGAAGGTTGAATTTTCATTGTTTAAGAAACATTTCCTTCCTTAAGTGAAGTCAAACTAAGTCTCCCTCTTTGAAAATAATCTCCTTTCTCCCTTGGTTGGCATGCTTGTCATACATTTTGTTCTTCCTTTGAATAGTTTTTTCTTACTGCTTCATGCATATTCTTGATTTACTCGGCTTTGCTCGCTCCCATAGGGTTTGTGAGGTCTTTTATGGGCAATGGTACAAAGTCCAATGATGTATGTGGGTTGAAGCCGTACATTACTTCAATTGTAAAGGAATGTACACTCCTATTATAAGCAAACTCAATATATGGAAGTTGAACATTCCAATCGGTGAGTCTCTTGCCCACTATGCTCCTCAACAAGATACCCAAGGTTCTATTTACAACCTCGATTTGGCTATCCGTTTGAGGATGGAGAGATGTGCTAAAAAGTAACTTTGTGCCAAGCTTCCTCTATAGTGTCTTACAAAAAAGTACTTAGAAACTTAGTATAATAGACTTTGGAACCTCATGCAAGCGAACCACTTCCTTGAAGAATAACTCAGCAACGTGGATGGAGTCATCCGTCTTGGAGTAAGCTATGAAATATGTCATATTTAAAAATCGATCTACGGTCACTATGATTGATTCCTTGGCTAGGATTGTGCGTGGCAATCCCAAGTCAAAATTCATACTAACTTTTACTCAAGGGTGGCTTGGTACCGGTAATGGTAAGTAAAGTCCTTGATGGAGTACCTTACCTTGGCTTTCTTACAAACAATGCACTTCTCTAACACTCGATGCATATCCCGAAGCAAGTGCAGCCACCAAAAGTGTTCCTTGACCATGTCCAAGGTTGTTTTTTCTCCGAAACGACTAGCTAAACCTCCTTCATGAGCCTTCTTGATTAGGGAATCTTTTATACCCCCACTTGGTATGTACAATTTTTCTCCCTTGAAGAGATAACCATCCACTATTCGATACTCTCCTTCGGCCTTCTCCTCATACCAATGGCCAAAGTCCAAGTCTCCATCATAAGTGTTCTTAATCCATTCAAACCTAAAATTTTTTTTACTTAGCTTGGTTAATAGGACATACCTCCTAGAAAGGGTGTTGGCTACAACATTTGTTCTCCCTTTTGGTATTTGATGATGTAAGGGTATCTTTCAAGGAACTCCACCCATTTAGCATGCCTCTAATTATGTTTTCCTTGGTTTTTGATGTGCTTGAAGGTTTGATGATAGGTGTGAATAATGAACTTCTTAGATAGGAGGTAATGTTGCCAAACTTCAAGAGCCCGGATGATTGCTAAAACCTCATTGTCACGTGTTGAATAGTTGAGGGCAGTTCTTTTGAGTTTCTCACTAAAGTATGTAGGTGGCTTACCTTCTTGCATGAGCAATGCTCTGATTCCTAACCCAGGTGCTCGGAAAACATAAGAACATGTGCATGATATAATTTCTCCTTTACTGACTCAAAGCTTTGTTGGCAAGCTTAAGTCCATTGAAACTCATTTCCTTTCTTGGTACAATCGTTAATGGGGGTTATGATAGAATTAAAATCCTTAATGAATCTCTTAAAGAAAAATGTCAATCCATGGAGACTCCTCACCTCTGAGATCCCCTTTGGAATTGGTAAATCTTTGATAGCTTCAATCTTTGATTCATCGACCTCCGTGCCATCTTTTGTGATGATGTAGCCAAGTAAATATACTCTCTCTCTCTCTCTCTCTCTCTCTCTCTCTATCAAAAGAACAATTCTTGAGATTTTCAAAAAGTTTGGTGCTTTTAAGAGTTTCAAAGAGGATTCCCAGATGCTCTACGTGGGATGTAAGGTCCAAACTACACACCAAAATATCATCGAAGTAAACAACTATAAACTTGCCCAAAACTCCTTAAGGACATAGTGCATGAGTCTCAAAAAATTGCTAGGAGTATTGGAAAAGCCAAAAGACATTACTAACCATTCGAAAAGTCCATACTTGGTCTTGAAAGCCGTCATCCACTTATCTCCTTCCATCATTCAAATTTGGCAGTAGCCACTTTTTAAATCCACCTTTGAAAAATAGGAAGCTCCGCTAAGCTCATCTAGCATGTCTTGAAGCCGTGGAATAAGAAATCGATACTTGATGGTGATTTTGGTTGATGGCTAGACCATCCATTCACATTCTCAATGAGTTGTCCTTCATTAGCACTAGAGAGGTAGGTACAGCACACAAACTCATTGATTCTTGGATGTAGGCCTTGTTGTAGTTCTTTAGAAAATACGTTGTCAAATTGGTTTAAGAGAGCTCTAACTTCCATGGGAAGTTCCCCTACCTCTTCCATCCTTTCTTGAAACAATAAGAGAATGAGAGGCTCCCTTTCAAGAGAAACTTCTTCAACTCCTTCTTGGACATGAAAAACTTAGACTTATCTTTTCCCTTCTTCCTTACTTCTTCATCTTTAGACATTTGTTTCAGCTTGAGTAGGGCTAACTTAATCCATTTTTCCACTTATTTCAAGGAATAAAAATTGGAGTACCATCATGAAAGATTTTTCTATCAAATTTTCACACTCTTCCCAACAAGAGGTGGCTAGCATTTATAGACACCACATCACAAAGTACTTTATCTTTGTAACCTTCAATGGAAAATTCAATGCACAATTCTTTGGAAACTTTGATGTCATCCCTATCATTCAACCTCTTTAGCTTGTAGGTGTTTGGATGTGTAGTGATTTCCAACCCAAGCTTGTCCATTAATTCAAGAGAAGCCACATTGGTCCAACTTCCTCCGTCGATGATGAGGGAGAAAGCTTTCTCTTTGATTAAGCATTGGCTATGGAAGATATTCTCCTATTGAGAATCTTCATCATTAGCCTTAGATATGAGGGCTCTTCGGATAACCATCAAGAGTGACCTCTCTTGCACATGAAAATTCTCTTCTTGACTTGTCCCCATTAGAAGCTTCCTCTAGCTCATCCTCACTTACTACTTCATCAGTGCTCTCTTTAAAAACTATTACTCTTCTATTGGGACATTGGGAAGCATGTGTTAACTTGCCTTTCATTGGGACATTGCTAATTCCCTTGCTTTTCATCTTAACTTGCCTTTCAACTTCCAAAGTAAGTTGTACCATCGCATCCATATTATCCACGATTTGTAGCTCCACAATGTCATTAATCTCTTTTCTTTTATGAATGTTACAATTGTTTGCTCTTTGGGTTCTATAATTCCACTCCTAATCTTGGGTGTCTCAAATTTGGTTAAGTATTTTTTAATTGGTTTGAACCTTGCTTCAAACTCAACAATTGTAGGAACAATTATTGTTTGTAGTGGCTTGATACAAATTTCTTCATCATCAAAGATTTTATAACCCTCCAAGTCACAATGGGATCATATTCTTTATGCCTCCTTGGACTCTCAAGTTGTCTCACCATAAACTAGCATATTTAGTTAATTCTAGAGATACTAGTTGTAACTTTACTTTCTCGGAATAGCTGTAATAGTCAAACACTTTGTCTACTTTTTCCACCCAATTTAAGAACACATCTCCATTGCATGAATCATTAAAGGAAGGAATTGATATTTTAACATAATTTAAACCCTTGTTAGCACCACGTCTAACATGTTAATTATCAAATTCCTCATTCCTGGATTCCTTTTCAAAAACTTCACAAAAATCGTTTCTCCTCCTTAGATCTTTGGGTTTTCTTCTAGGTAAAAGGGTTTGAGGAGCCCTCATATGTTCATTCTTCATTTCCATTATCCATTGGCTTATGCTATCAAGTTTATGGTTTACCTCATCAATTTATCATTGGTAACTAGTTTCACCAACACTCATGTTAGGTGCAACGGGTGGTTGGTTGCTAGAGTCCTAGTTTTGGTTAAGGGTAGCATCATTCCTTGTCATCATTTAATGAACAAGGACACGGTAAGGCTCTGATACCAAATGATATGTTTTTCCTATGGAAAAAGTTGCAACACAAATACAAAGCCACAAATCGATTCGGCATAAAACTCAGATTAGCTGAGAATACACTAAATTCAAGAATATATATCTCTTGCAAAATAAATTCAAATGCTCTGAAATTTTAACACAAACTTACTGTATGTGTGGATGAAATGTCCTCAAATTTTTAAGGCTAAATTCTTAGGGAAACAGAAGATACGGATGACAAAAGACTGGTTGGTGATAAAATGCACCTCCTCGAGTATTTGGTCTCCTTTTAGTAAAGACTGTTAGGACCCAATCTCGACCACTGGGTCGGGCCCTGACTGAGCTCTACAGAATTCCCTAGGTGGGAAGCAGTGTCCTCAGAACACACTTGCATGAGTCTGTTTATATTTTAATCAATTGTCCATTTCTTGAATTTGGTTTCCTAAATTAAGATATTTCTAATAACCCTTAAACAATATTTATATTATACATTCAAATATTTACATCAAAGTTTTTACATCCTCATCAGAGTATTTAAACGGAAGCTATTACAAAATATATAGGTCACACACGTGACCGTTCAAAAAGGAGTTTATGCATAATAAAACTAAAACCTTTGTCCCATCTCAAAAAGAAGAACCCTCTACCTTGATGGCTCACCTAAGTCTCTTTATCAACTTTATATTGTCTTTGCTTTACTGCCTCGGTGAAAATTTTTGGTATCTGAAAAATATACAATATCCACATAATGAGTTTTACGCTTAGCAAATAAATCTAGCAGTTAGAATAACTAATTCAGACTTTATTCACACTATCTAGAACCATTCACCATCCTCAGCCTAACGGTCAATATTTTCAAATCCAAATTCTAAAACAATCATGCTTTGAAGTCCATGTCATTTTTATAAAATGTATGCAAGTTAGTATTCAACTTTTTTTTTAAATCTATCAACCATTGTTCAAAGCCATTTTCAACAATTAAATCAATACAATGTAAATATAAACAAGTTTGCACGATTTATAACCATCTTTTTAATCAAAATTTTCCAAAAGCAGCGTTTAACATTCAATTGTAAATGTCAACATGCACTTCACTGTAAACCAACCTCATTGACCATCACACACCTCTACACATTTTCGAGATTTCTCCGGTAGGGCAGTAGAACCCCTCTTGCATTGCTTCCTCTCAAGAATTATGTAATTTCAACCCAATGAGGACATATAGTTAATCCCTATTCAGGTTCATAGTCATAATTATCGCACACGAAGAGGCAAATCCAGTCCATTGGGTTCTTATGTTACTAACACTTCCAATTTCCTCATTCCTAAAATGCATGCTTTAAAACGTTTATAAAGTAAATGATATGTACGTTTAAAATAATGCAACTCACTCATGCAATTGATATTTAAAACCAATATGTTCAATTCAACATAAATCTTGTTTTCAAAATTTTACGTTTCAATATTTCAATAAAATCATAAATTAACAATTTTCACAATTCATTATCCAATTTGCATAAAAACGATATCAATTAATTACTTCAATCCATCTAATATCGACTAATCATAATAATTTTTAAACCAATCCAAAACCATAGTAGAAATTTAAACTCTCTCCACCTAATAATGCAATAAAGTCTAAACTAAGTATTCTAAACAATAGATTTACTTATGTTATGTCCTTAGCACAATTTATAGGAACTTGATTAATATTCCTTGTAATTTGAAAACCTATAACACATAATATAATCAATTAACCATTTCTTGGATTAAAATCAGAATATGACCAAAATTTTGCACTAATTTCAAAAATTCATATCCTACTAAATAGTTTAGCAAGATAAAATCGTAAAGAGGGTCTAAAATTACTAAAACCGTAACATGCCCAGAATATTCTTTATAGTTTTTGCCCCAATTTCGAAAAATCATAACATTAAAGATACTTATCCAAATGCATCAATTCCAAAGCCTATAATTCACACAATGAGTGTACTTTAGCATGCCAAACCATTTATCAATTTAGAATCATTTGATCGAACCAATTTCACCAAACCCGAACTGCCATGTTTTCCTCTATT
Source organism: Begonia peltatifolia (assembly GCA_022433055.1). NCBI lineage: Eukaryota > Viridiplantae > Streptophyta > Magnoliopsida > Cucurbitales > Begoniaceae > Begonia > Begonia peltatifolia. Next base: position 16,201,825 of record CM039521.1, read on the forward strand.
TTTGAACATACTTGTACAATTTGATAATTTCTTTCATGTCAACCCACAAATAAGTCTAACAATTAGATGATACATCAAACAAGTTAAGAAATTGAGCATTGAAACTAAATTTTTTGGGTATCCATTTCAAGTTCATCAATCATCAACAAAACTCAATAAAATCAACACCCTTTCAACATTTAACCAATAAAACTTCATAATCCTAAATGAAAATCCATTTTGCCTTGAATCTTTAGAGAAAGACAGATGATTTCCATGGAAGAAAAGCTTCAGAAGAAGGAGCGAGAAAAGGAGGACAGAAAGAGGGAGAAAATTTCCGTAGGTTTCTCTTTTACCCTAAAATGAAGTTTATCTTCATTAAAAGAAAAACAATGTATAAAAATAAGAATTAGTGAGGTGTCATCTTTTGGTTAAAAGTAATTTTTTCTCTTATTTTTAACTAACCTTCGTTACTATTCCTAAACTAATGGTTAACTACTTTTTCTTTTTCCTCAACACCAAACGCCTCATTTTTGCCTCAAGTTTTTGACTTTTCAACTTTATATTTACCAAGCAATTTCTTAATAAAATCCAATACCATTTTATACTATTAATCCATGATATTTTTAAATATTAAATATTACGAACATATAATAACTTATATGTTCAATTTTTTCTCTTGATGTATAATTTCTTCAATACAACTTATATTCACATATTTTTTATATATAAATATATTTTATTACATCATTGACCAAAATGTAATAAAAGTTTAAACTATTAAAAAGACACTCCAACAAGCTTGGGGAATGAGTCAATACACCATTGTAGAAAGTTCGGCCCTCAAGAAAAAGACAGAGAATGGAGCAATAAGATTGGTTTTCATCACTTGCGAAATGGAAGCCAAGAAGAACAACAATCCATGGATATGACTCACCGTCAGGTGAAGTTGTTTTAGTGCTCAAAGAGCTATGATTTTGAAGAAGAGTCTTCTATTTTTTTTTTTTTTTTACTATTCAAAAGTTGTTGGTAATGGTAGTTATAAGGGGATTTAAATACCTTAATCATTCTTACAAATCAGGGTTACAAAAGCAGCACAAAGAATACAACCATAATGGGTGTGCTCGGCCACTTCACCAAGCCGAGGACACCTTGTGTCTTGCCAAATTTGGCAACCTCTTTCTCTCTCCAAATGTCCCTTTCAAAGAAGTTCTTCTCTCCTTCACACACAGCCCTCAACTCTCCCTTTGCTTATCATATAGTTTAGTTGTTACAAAACATGCAAACACACACAAAAAACACACTAAATTCAAGAAATAAAAGAAACAACAACAAATTACATTAATGATTCAAGGAAGACAAATTCTCTATTCAATGTTTTTTTTCATGCTTGATGTATCTGAGGGATGCTGCCAAGTGATTAAATAAAAAGGTCTCTCCTTGTCTTGCATGCTAGGTTCAAGCTCTAGTTGTCCTTCAAAAGTGGTACCTACAAAATAGACACAAAATTAGCTAAAGTTTTGGCTCGGGATCGGGTGATTGCTACTCTTGGCACATCAAACTGCCTACGAAACTGCAAAAAACGTTCTACATAGATGTAAAGAATCTAGCCTCATTGTGAACCGGAAAAAATGTAACTTCATCATGGCTGAAGAATGGTCTTGGTCATAAAGTTCAAAAGAGAGCAATAGTGGTTGGCAGAGCTATAATCGCCGCGAACAAGAAGCTGTCACCCTCAACAATAGTGAAAGGGATGAGAAACTTTTTGGGACATTTAGGCTTTTACAAAGGACTCATAAATCCAAAATATCTAAATATCTTCACTCATTGTTAAAGAAAAATGTGAAATTCATGTTTATTGATGCATGTAATTCTACTTTTGCAGGTTTGAAGAATGACTAATAACAGCTCCTATAAAAATTGTTATTTTTTATAATTAATTAAATTTCTCAAGTCAACTTTTTGCATTATTAACGCTCAATGTATTTTGAGTTGACTCGTTTTGTCGTGTTGTGGCCACATTGTATTTTTTTATGGTCAACTGATCAAATTGGTAATTTGAAAAGTTACCATATAGTTAAAATTTAGAATTTACATTTGGATAATTTGGATTTTATCTTGGGTAAAAAATTGGATAGTGTTAGGAGTTTTCGATTTAAAAGAGATTAAATAATTTTTATCAATATAAATATTATTTATTTATATTAAATAATCAAGGTAAAAAGAAAATAAAAGAGAAAGGTGATATTGTTTTAAGGGTTGAGAAACCTTATTTTGGGTGCTAGTATGTGCAAGGGAAGAAAAGAGGTCAACAACAAATTTGGCGCTCCGGTTTCTGATTTGTGCAACCCCCACTGTGAATGTTTGAGTTTAGGCATCAATTTGAGGGTAAGTCTTTTCCTCTCTTTATTTTTGAGTTTAGAGTTAGGGCAAATGTTGATTTTTGGATTCGAGCTTCAAAACTCGAATCCGTCAACTGTTTACGGCTTATCTAAGTAGACTTAGGGTTTATGTAAGCTAGTTGTTACATTAGAGGTGAGAAATGATTAAGGGAGGCGAATCTTGCAACCTTTTGTATCTAGAAATGACGAAAGTGTCACTACTATGAAAGGTCAGTCGACACTTTGAACCTTACTAGAATAAGTACTATTCAGGTGTCAACTTTTTTTAAAGGTCGGTTGACACCTTAGAGTGTCGATTGCTTTGGAGACTGGTTGAATGTAGGCTAGACCAAAGAAGATTAAGAGGTCGATAGTGTCGACCCCTGTCCTTAGATGTGGACCACTAGAGTCAGCAATCGACCCTTGGTAGAAATTCGAGAAGAAAAGGTGTCAGCCGTTAGAGTTGATGATCAACCCATGGTGAAACACGAGAGGGACAAAGGTGGACCATCGCAAAGACTAGTCGACCCATGCTAGTTTTGGTTTACCGTTTGTGAGTTTATGTCGACCGCATAATATTTTAATAAAGGAAATTTTTTTGTCAAGGATTGGAAGTTCGCAACCGTTTATAGTGTTTTTGGTTTGGGTAGTCTCGATATATGACTCATCCATGTTTCCCTTAATTTTTGGAAGGGGGTATTCATGATATTGTTTTTTTTTTAGGCTGAGACGAGTTTGTAGGCTACGAGCTGATACAAGAAGTTGTCACTTATGTGTGTAAGAAGAGCGATTGCGTCAAGGTAGAAATTTTATACTTTTTTGTACTGCATGACATTGTTTTTTGAAAATCCTATTTTGATAAGTTATCACCTATGAAAAACCTAACGGGACGTAGTCGCTACCATCTCAACTTTATACTTATATGTACATACGTTTTACATGTTTACCATTGATGCATGATATTTTATTTGTCTTGATATGTATATACTAGAGGATAAATTTTCTTGATTGTTTGGACGATTTGTTGTCAAACTATCACAAGGCTATTCCAACACATCTTTTGTTGCGTAAAGATATTTTTTTTTTCACGTTATATAAATGGGTAATATGGTGGCAATGACGTGCTCCTTGTGTTTCGAATATCTAAACTCAATTAGGGTATGTTTGTTGATTACGGTTATTGGTGTGTCATCGATGACTGGTTAGTTAGCCACATAACATGCAATCAAAATTAATCATAAAAATTATTAATTTATTTATTACATGCAATAAGAATATTTATAACATTTGCTTGTTGGACACATTTTATCTAACAATCTCATCTCTTGGTCTTCTACCAAACAAAAAGCGATCTATCGATCAAGTACAGAGTTAGGGTACGAAAGTGTAGGGAACAATGTAGCAAACACGCTTTGGATTGTTTCTCTTTTACATGAGGTTGGGTATCCCTCAACAGAGATACACAACCTGGTTTTACATTTCAAATCTAAACATGTAGAAATATATTATCATTTCGTACGAGAAAATATTAAGAAAAAATTTTTGGTAGTTTCTTTTACACCATCCAAAGACCAACTTGCCGATACACTTACAAAGCCTCTTCCAATCTCCCAGTTTCAAGCATTTCTTTCCAAGCTTCATGTCCTACGACATGCAGCTTGAGGGGGGATGTTAGCGTATATTCAGCATTTGTATTTTCATTATGTTTACTACTGCAATTATCTTTCCGTTATTCAAAGGGTAACATAGGAGTAATTTATCTTTCACAGACTATATATATTTCAACAATTCGGCTGTACGCAAAAAAAAAATCTATCAAATACAAAACAACCCAAACAAATTATTATCTCTTCTCTCCTCTTTTCCTGCATACAGTTACGAAATCAAACTTACCTAAAGAAGCAGTTGATCCTCAGCTGCATTCTCTGGTCTCTGTCCATACTTTTAAAGCCTGAAGAATTGATTGTATCAAAGAACTAAAAATCTCACACTGCTTGCTTGTTTCATCGCCTTTAATGGAGGCTCCTGCTTCTTCATCTCTGCGTACCAAAGTTTTATCTTCGGAGTTCATTCCTTCAGTATTCAAACTGATCTCTTTAAGAACAACCTCACTGGTTGGTCCAAAAATAGCTTGCCAAAGCATGTTTAGATGCACTGAATCCATTTGTTTGGAAAGCTTTTCACCTATTTATAAACATTTTCAAGCTCACTGCAAATGGAGTCGAAATTTCTCTCAAGCTTACGCTTCCACGACTTAATAACGACCACTCGCCGTGAACACAGTTGAAATATGTGATTTGGCACTAGTCATGTTAAACGAGCCGGCCGGCCGAGCCGAGCCTGTAAAGGCTCTGCTCACCGAGCCTGTCGAGCCTAACGAGCCGAGCTAACGAGCCTGTCGAGCCTAACGAGCCGACCCAAAAAAATTTTCAACCCGAGCCGACTCGCGAGCCACAAGCTCAACGAGCCGATCCGAGCCGAGCTCAACTAGCAGAAATTATATAAATAAAATTATTTTATATAAATATATTATATATTTTGTTAATTTCTAACCGAAATAAATCATAAATTTATTCAAAATTTAAATAATAGACGCATTTAAGAATTTAGTCCTACCAAATACAACAAAATATAGCGAAAATATGTGAAAAATAACATACCTCACGTCGCAGGCCGATTATTGTCATCACCCTCTCGTGGATCACCCTCTCGTGGATAAGTGTCTCGTTGAGGTTCACATGATCTCAATAGATGGTCTGGAAAGATTGGTAATGCTGGATTCAAATTGTCATAATGATTATTTACAGCTCTCACATATCGTGCAAAGAAAGCTGTCTGCTCAAGCGAATGATTTTGCATATTCCTCAACCAATGTTCGATGCGATTATGTTCACGTGATAACTGTGATTGTTGATTGGAAATATTTTCTAACCTTTGTCTTACATCGTCTTCGAAACTGGTTTGTTGAGCAGTCAGATTGGTAAACATTCGATTTTGTTCGATAGTGAGATTTTCCAGCATCCGTCCTATATCGTTGGTTGAATAAGAGCGAAGTGGCACGGCAGATGAAGAAGCGCCTTGATCAGCTGGCATGGTTGATTGACTTTCGTATCGCCGTTTTCGGCGAGCCTCGGCACGTTCTCTTTTTGTCTGCACTAGGCTACTTTGCGCACCTGTCATAGTACCATCTTTGCTACGTCGGATACGAGGCAACGACATTAGTTGAGCAGGAATCTCAACATTAGCATCATGCTCAATAAATCCCAATCCATTGTGTCTATCGATGCCATACGGCCACTTAGCAATTCTTGAAATATTTGTGGAGCTATAAATTTTTTGCTGTATCCAAGTCTCATCAGTTGATCTCATAGGTACATTCTGTGCAGCGCATAGATGTGTGATGAGTACAGGGTGAATATGCCCAGCAGTAGTGGAACCCTTGCTATATGCACTGATATTATTGTGAATAATTCGGCCGACGTTTATGGATCGACCAGTGAGAATGCAATATAAGAGCACTGCCCGCTCTTTGGTTAGCTCAGAATTTTGAGACGTAGGCATTACGTTTCCTCTTATGAACTTACACCAAGTTTGAGCATAACAATTGAGACAATTTATAATCAAATGTAAAGGTTGAGTTGCATTGACTACCGAGTAAACCCATTGTGAACCTCGGTGTCCCATTTCTTGTATAATCATTTCATAATCGGGACCATCTTCCATCATTGTATGATAATCGTCTTCATTTAAGTTTTCAAACCAAACTTGGCATTAATGATATCTGCTGAAAACTCTACCATCTTGTTGCGAACTTGAACGGTATCATCTGAATTTGATGCCCTCAAGTTTGCATAGAATTCCCGAACAATATTCACATTTGCATCACCACCTAATACAGCAACATTTTCTCATTTTCTTTGCTTGACAATATCTAAAATATCTCTATCTGACTCAGAAGGTTGAAATTGAATTTCACATATAATAGGTTTATTCTTTGCCATGAAATTCATAAAGTATTTCCTTGCTTCAGAGTTGACGAAGGAGTGATCGATTTGTCTTCCTGAAGCTGAGCTTGAAGAAGCTTTTAAACGTTTTGGCGGTTTTGGCGGCATTTTCGGTCTGTAAGCCATAATGTACAACCGACAGTTTAGAATTGAGCCATAAAAATCAAACAATGCTTTTTAGAATTCAGCCAATTCAATAATTCCACAACAATGCAATAATTCCACAAAATCATTCAATAAGGTGTAACATCCACAATTCAAACCAACCTCAACATACAAGTCAATTTAATCAAACCAATTCAGCAATAAAAATCAAATAATGCATTCAGCACAAAACAAATTCATCAACATGCGTAGAGCTGAACGATCGCACCCTCCAGGGTGCCAGTCGACTAGGGCACTCGGCTGTCATCGATCAGCCGATCGATCGTGCCTTGGCGTGCGATCGATCGGCTCCCCCCTCCCGCGTACACAGCATGCCAGTGTGCGTGTCGCCGCGCCCTACCGAGCGAGTGGCGCGCGACCTAGCGGGAAATCACTAGCCCGAGTGCCCGACAACCGAACTAAAAAAATTTCAAATTGTGGAAGAAAATAGAAATATATAACCTGTGGCTCTGCTCTGTGGTCGAAAGGATCGTCTGAGGGTGTACTCGATATTCGGGAGCGATTCGGGAGCGATTCGGGAGCGATTTGAGGTTTTCAGATTTTGGGATCGGCTGAGAGCATTTATCTAAAATTTTAGATAGCCGATCACTCGCCCCTTAAGGCGATTGATCGGCTATCATTCTGTTAAATTATAGAACGAGATTGAGTGAGAGTGGGCCGACTGATCGCGTAATGAGACGATGTATCGGCTCACTCTGCATGAAGGTCGAATGGTCGATTGTCATTACCGAGTGACAGCCGATCCATCGCCCCGTCAGGGCGAGTGATCGACTGTTGTAATGAAAAAAACACTCTAAAAAATACAGACTGAAAACCGATCACTCGTCCCGCGGCGTTATAAGACGATGTATCGGCTCACTCTCCATGAAGGTCGAATGGTCGATTGTCACTACCGAGTGACAGCCGATCCATCGCCCCGGTGGGGCGATGGATCTGTTGTCACTCTTTAATTTTTTACTAAATAAATTTATAAAAAATATAATATATCATTTATTATAAATTTTACATTTACAAATCTTCAATCATTTAAACAACGATAAAAATAATAATAGAAAAAATATTTGAAAATTTAATTTACTATCCTACTCTTCCTCTTCCAACTCCAAATTTTTAAAATCTTCAAGTATTTCATCTTTGCGTTGTTGGTTTCTCGTAACGGCATCATTCCAATCCTTCATGCAAATAAGCGCCTCCACAAGATCAGGTGCAAGTCGTCCTCGACGTTCATCATACACACGTCCACCTGCACTAAAAGCAGATTCCGATGCTACTGTAGAGACCGGAGGAGTTAGTAGATCTCGTGCCATTATTGAAAGAATAGGATATGTGGTAGAAAACATTTTCCACCAATCTAAAATATCAAAATGTTCTTCACGAGAAAATTGATATCGAGTGTCAAAATAAATATCTAATTCATTTCGCATAGAATTAGAGTAAACATGTGTATCTAATTGACTCCAAATATCATGAATACCAAATTGTGAAGTTACTATATTTCTACTACTGCTGCTTGAACTATCACGCGAAGAAACATGTAAACGACTTACATTAGAATATTTAGATTCATAAGAAGAATATAAACTAGCAATTCCGTTACATATTTGTTCTGTAGAAACTAAAGAAATAGTATTTAAATTACTAGAAATTTTATTAATCATCAAACATACTCCTCTTAATTTATATCGAGGATCCATTATACATGCATAACAAAAAATAAGAGGAATATCTAACCAATATTTTTTAAATTTTATTTCCATTTTGTTAAGTATATCTCTAAATTCATCTATTTGTCGATATTGTACAAAATTACTTGTTAAGTTTATAAAAATTGGGAGTACAAGATGAGAAGTGGAATAATAAATTCCCGAACATTCATTGGTAGCATCGTAAAATGGTTTTAAAAAATCAAGAAATATATTAGCTACATCGCAACTAGATTTATCAAGATTAATACTTTGTGTTTTCTCATTAATAAAAGCACAAATAACTTGCCAATATGACCTACCATTTTCTAACATTAAATAAGTAGAATTCCACCTATTATCTACATCAGTTTTTAATTTTCATGGTTTAAGTTGTGCAGCTCTACAAAACTCTCTATGTTCTTGTTGCCTTGAATTAGATCCAATTATATAAGAAATTGCAGATCTAATTAATTCAATATGAGGCAAAATATATGTCATATCATCTTTAACAACTAAATTTAAAATATGACAAACACATCTCATATGAAAAAGAGAATCATGAGTAGTATCTAATTGAAAATAATTTTTAAAATAAGAAATAGCAACATCGTTAGCACTAGCATTATCAAGTGTTACGCTAAATATTCTATCTCGAATAGAATATTCTTGTAATATTGTTACAATATATCTATAAATCGTAATACCAGTGTGAGGATATTCACAATTACGAAATCCTAAAATTCTTTTATTTAACTGCCAAGATTCATTAATAAAATGAGAAGTAACAATAACATACCCTACAGAATTACGTGCACTCCATAAATCAGAAGTAATACAAATAGACATAGAAGGGGCATTTAAAAAAATGAAATTAGTTCATTTTTCATATTATTAAACATTTTAATAATATCATTTCTAATAGTACTTCGAGGAACACGTTTAAAATTAGGAGTAGTATATTCGTTCATAAATTTTTCAAATTCATCACTATCGGTAAACGCTAAAGGCAACTCACATTGCTACAAGTTTTGTTATTCCTTCCCGCATTTTATTTTGTGAATATAAAAAAGTACCACTACCACTAGCATTTAATAATATTTGTGTAGGGTCTCTAACTTGCTCATTTAAGTGACATTTTTGATAATGCCTACCGAGTATGCTAGTTGAGCTTCAGAAATATATGCATAATTTTTAATACAATAATTACATTGAGCTCTATATTCTAATTTACCCCCAATTTTAATTTCTTTCATTACAAAATGTTTTCATACTTCAGACGTTTTATTTTTTTTTTTTAGGTGATTACGTGGATGCTTGTGCAGATGAAGAAGATTGTCCTATTGAAAATATTAGATTTATTTCTCTAATTTCCTCAACATCTTCATCGACAATATTATAATTACGTTCATCCATGCTATTAAAAATATATAAATTTCAAAAAAAATTGATACCACGCAAATGATGTTGGAGACTGGAGTTCAACAAAATTTGTATCCGGTGAATTGACTACACAGAAAAAACCTACACAAAAAAATTCAGGTAAATATAAAAAATAAATTATATTTACAAATATAATTAAAAATATAAAAAATAAATTATATTTTACCTTATTGAACAAATTGAAGATGAAGAAGAATAGATTGAGTATCGAGGGAGAGAGAGCACGAAAAATAGATTGAGAGCAAATTATTTAGAGAGATTTTAAGAAATTGGTGAAAAAAAACGATGAGGGTGGAAGAAAATTTATAGGTTGGAGTTGCATTGTTGCCCTTGCATTGTCAACAAGAGCAACGGTCATAATATTGCAAGAGCAAGTGAGCAACGGTCATAATACCGTTAGATTGCAAGTTAAGGGCATTTGCAACGGTAATAGTGCAACGGTCATAATACCGTTGCCCAAATCACAATGCAACTTTCATATGCAAGTGTGCGATGCAAAATATCGTGCCAATGGATCGCTCCGTAGAACGACGGAGTGAGACGAAGAGCGGGGCGATCGATCGACCCTTGGGGCGATCAATCGACCCCTGGGGTGATGCCTCATGCGTCGCCCCAGAGAGCGGGATGATCGATCGCCCTCAAAGGCGGGGCGATGCGCCGATGCCTAGTGGGGCGATCGATCGCCCCCGGGGCGATGCGTCGCCCAGAGGGCGGGCGATCTATCGCCCAGAGGGCAGGCAATCTATCGCCCTTGGGCCTTGGGGCGATGCGTTGCCCAGGGAGCGAGGCGATCAATCGCCCCCTGGGCGATGCGTTGCCCAGGGAGTGGGGCAATCAATCGCCCCACTCCACAGAAATAATATATTATATTATTAAGTTACAAAGTAAAAAAAAAAAAAAGAACAGATCAGAACGAATTCCTGGTTCTGTTCTGTATATTTGGAAAGCGATAGGCCAGAGGGAGACGGACACGGACAGACACAGACCGACAAAGTGGTGAGACGGTGAGATTAGGGGGTGAGCTGTGAGCCGGTGAGGTGAGTGAAACACTGAAACTTGAGAGATTTTCTTCCAGTTTTCAATAAAACCAGTTTCATCGAGTTTTTCTCAACATCTTCTATCTTTATTCTTTATCGTTAGAAAATATCGAAGAAAATGTCGAAGGTCAGAGGTTAGTTGATTATTGATTATTTTCTCACATTTTCAGTTGATTGTTCAGCGGTTTTTAGTATTTTTTACCGTCTGAATTTTTGAGGGTGTTAACTGGGTCCGGCATCCTGAGGCTGAGGATGGACGGACAGACGAGCCATCGGCGAGCTGCTGCCGAGCCACCCTGCTGAGTCAGCACGTTGGCCGGCTCGATTAGCTCGGTCCTTGGCGGGCTCGCGAGCCCTATTCTTGAAATCGACTCAACTCGTCTCAGGAGAACGGCTTAGGCTCGGCCTGCTACAGTAACGAGTCGAGTCAAGCTCGCCTCGCTACTGTAACGGACCGAGCGGACAGGCTGGCTCGCCAGCCCGCCCATTAACCATCTCTATTTGGCACCGAGTCTTGCTTTTGAACTTTAAATTTTTAATTAAAAACAAGTGACGATAGTTGTTTTTATTAACCAAACATATTTGAAAGGAGATATTATTATCGAACATAATTAAACGGCAAGTTTGTTAGTAGCTCTTTTTTTTATAATTGTCTTATTATACAATTATTGGCATTAATTAAAAAATAATTACAGATAATTATGACGTCATTATTTAATATAATCTCTCTTATTTATTTATTTCCAACTTTATTATTCTACGCGACAGAGGAAAAAACTAAATTAAACCTCCAATAAAACCCACTAAGAAACCCTAGCCTCCATCTCTGCTATCGCTCCACCTCAGTTTCCTTCCCTTTCATGGCGAGCTCCGTCGGCGGCGGTCGTTTCCGGGAGCTTCTGAGGAAATATGGAAAAGTCGCTCTTGGAGTTCATTTATCCGTCTCGGCGGCCTCGATTACTGGCCTTTACGTCGCCATCAAGAACAACGTCGACGTGGAAGCCCTCCTGGACAAGTTGCACATGGGAGAAGTCTCAAATAAAGATCAAACGGACAGTGTTTCGCCCGAAACCTCATTGTCTTCCGATGGATTTGTGGTTGAAGAAAGATCATACTCGGAAAATCCACCTGCCATCGTAACGGAACCGAGAAAGAGGAACCGGACGGCGGAGCTTGCAGCCTCGACTGGTGGGGCATTGGCTTTAGCGGTGCTTTGCAACAAGGCTCTGTTTCCGATCAGGGTGCCGATAACGATAGCCCTAACGCCGCCGATTGCGAGGGTATTAAGAAGACGAGGAATCATGAAAAACGGAGTATGATTTCTTGCTCGACTTAAGACTCTATTCCATAATTGGTTGATTGCGTTGTTTGTGGAAACAGAGAGATGATTGCATTTGAACTTCATGTTCATCGTTGTTAAGTATAATAGGTTTCAAATTCTAAACGAAATTAAGCTAATTAAAATGGACGACTGTTTGACAACTCCATCCAACAGGAGTCTCTGGATAATTGCCATAATCACATCAACTGCGATTAAGCATTATGGATTAGTGAGGAGTAAAAATTAATCGCCCAATGTAATTAGCAGCATTCCACGGAAAATATGCGTGGTGGTTAGACTTCTTTCATTTTATATTTTATTTCCTGCAGTTGTAGTCGTCCTGTTAAAGTTTTCATACCTTCAATTTAGTGTTTAATGCCGCTGCAATATTTTTTTTTTGTTAAAGTTTTTAGCCATTTTAACTAAAATTCATAAATAAATAAATAAAAATATTTATTAATTTTGTTTCTCTGGTTTCATCCATTTTGATTTTATGAATGTAAGACTTAAAAATGGAGAGCTGATTTGTGACAAAATTGGAATTATAAAAACCCTATTTCTAGGAAGAGTTGAATCAATCCTTAAACTAAACGGCAAAATTTAGGGTGAATATCAAAATGGACTCTTAAATAAGGAAAGGGTTTTTTATTAACATTTTAAATTTTAAATTTTAAATTTGGTTAATTGTTGCATTATAGTTTGATGTCTAGTTGAGAAGTTGGTTAAACGCAAGGGCTAGGCAGGTAATTCTGTTAAGTCTCTCTCGCTCTTTCTTCTTCACTCTTCCCCTGTATTTCCCCCTTCCTAATCTACTATTTCCACTTTACTCTCCCCACCCAAGATCTTCCTTCGTTCTCCTTGTACCTCCGATGCCTTCCTCTCTCTAACCCATTTTGTTTCTTCTGGCATCTCGGAGTTTCGGTTCGAGTTTGGAGAAGTTGATTTTTGTTGACAATCCTTCTCTTGGTAGGCCTCTTAGTGGTATACGTGGTAATTTTACCGTCCTTAGAAGACTTTTCTGACTGGAAATGGAGTTGACGGTCAAATTCCAGATTCACTCAGAAATTACACTCCAGAAATCAGCTGAACGGTGAAGTTCTATGGCGACTGAGAAAATCCCTTAAAAAACTGCAAAGATCTTATAAATATTTTAGACATCGGGTTTTCAGGAATGGGATTAGTTGGCCACATTCCAACTTCTATGGCGAGCTATCTACGAAATCTGTCTTATCTCTGGCTTGACCACTACAATCTGGAGGAAATTTTCCTGAGGAATTTGCTTTTTCGGTAGAGTCTGTATGAAATAAACTTGGAAAACAATAATTTGATCGGGAGGTTTTCATTTCCTGCTCAACTCTCAGCAGTAAGAGAGTCTTGATGGAATGGAACAAACTTACAATTATATGATTACTTCTTGACGTCTATTTTGCATGTCATTCATTTGTATTACTTTAAAAATAAAGCACAATATACACTCTAATGCTTAGGTCATTAACAATTTGTACTTCAGCTTATTTTCTTCAACAAATCAAAACTCAACTTACAGTCCAACAGCGATTTAAATATAACCATCACTATTTTTGTTAATTTTTAGAATACTCCTCCCACTTTCTTCTATTTTCTCAGTCGGATTTGTCTAAACCAACAAAGAAGGGTGACAGAACAAGAAAATGCAGAGAGAAAAGGCAGAGAAGAATGAAAAATCCATGGCAGTGAGGCCATTTGCATCAGTTCCAAAACCTCAAAATCCAGGGGGTCCTTCCTAACCAAAACGCCACATTTTTAACACGAGGAAAACAATCGAAGAAACTAGAAGCAGAGTCAAGGTTAAGCAATTTCTTACGAGCTTTCTTTCTCTAAATCTCCCAAAACCAGAACCTGATCTTCATTTAAAACATCAAATTCATCTAAAGGCTCAGAAAATTTTGATATTTCTCCACTCTGATTCTAGATTTCTGCATCTATTTTTCTTGATTCAATTTATCTCAACCATGGATTTGAAGCCCTAACAGCATGCCATCTCCTCTATTCAGGAAGGTGTGAAATCCTGTGTCCTTGATCTCTCTCTTTCCGGTTCAAGTATATGTCAGAAAAGAACAACCCATCTTCCGTCAAAACAGAAAAAAATGGAGATGGGTATTGTGGGTGAATAAACAGTAATTGGCGAAAAATAGCATTGCCATGACAAAACGGAGGGGGGAGAGATGGCATGCTTTTAGTGCCTCAAATTCGACAGAAAAATAGAAGACAACAAGCCAGGTGATCAATAATAGAGAATACTTGTCAGGGACCATGATGAACGAGATTAATTAAGGCATAATAATTCAAATTGATCAACCCAAAACATTTTAACTCGACACAGTATGATCAAATGTTAATATCAATACATGATCAATCAGCAAAGCCGAGTAAATTTTTGGACTCTAAACTGATCCTAACCTACACCTCAACTTATATGAAAGATTAAGAAATGCTCAGAAAAATACCATTCAACAACCGACTAGGTATTTGAAACAACTGGTCAATTAAGTGTTGTTAAATCACCTTGATACTTTGAACCAAGACTACCTCACTCAATATTCTAAACTGTATTTCCACAAGCAAAAGAGCCTAAAATGGCATGTCTCAACATTCTTTTCAATTGTTTAGTGGTAAAAGACTAAGCTGCCTAAAATTTTAATATCACATCGACTAAAAATTGAGGCAAGAATCAATACAAGCGAGCTGGCACTTTTGGACCTACTTCCACGTTCTAAAACTTACTTTCTTTCGGGGAATTTCGAATCGTACGACTGAGGAACCTGCATGAATAAATCTAAGCAAGCGAATGCAGAAATTAAGTGAAAATATTGATATTTAGGGGTCATTACCATGAAAGTTGCGGTGATCATCTTCCCAGCAAACCATCTTCCATGGAGACTTCGTTGTGCATCAATTGCCGATTGTGTGTGCTCAAATTTCAAGTAGACAAAACCAGCAGTATTCCTGTTCATAAATTATTGAAGAAAGTATAAAATGTACATGCTATTCGGACACTTAAGAAATGAAAAACAAAAGGAAAATTTTCTTATCTACAAGCCAAACATACTTGTCCACGTGGATGTGTTTTATGTTTCCGAACTTGGAACATTCATCTTGAACGTCATCTTTAATATCCATATCAAAATCTGGCTCTATCTGTCATTATCAAATTAAGAAAAAATCCATTTTATAGCAGCATGAAAAAGCATCAAATGGTTTTTGTATCAAGGAAAAGGTTCTCCGGCTAACCTCAACTGACGAATCAAACATATTCTTTAGTAATAAACAATTGCTTGGAACTCCGATTGTATCAATTGAAGGAATTGTTGTAGCAGGAAATTGAAAATCAGCACCACTAAGTCCAGTGAGAGCAGGAAGAGAAGCAAGAGAAGAAATCATTGGTGCCGTTCCTACAATGGGTGATATTGGAAGAGAGAGAGCATTGCTATTACCAACAGGGATTGAACCAGTAATGCTGCAGGGAAAAAGAGGGATATTAAATAGACCACCAAATCAACTTTAAAAATTATATATGCTAGATAAATACAAACCTAGAAGCAGTGCCACTTCGATCCAACTTCTGCATTAAAAGTGCCCGTGACCGTGCATCTAATGACTGAAATCACATATTTATAAAAAATTTTAACTAAATTTACCAAAATCATTTGTGGCATAAAATAAATACCAAAAGAAATATTAAATATATAATTGTATATTCAAGCAATGACAAAGATTATTACTATCTTCGAATGGCATGCTCAAGAAATAAAAATTCTCCATCTAGAAGAATAGAAGAGACAAAATAAGGTACAGTTGCTAGTACAAGACCATGCGCTCTCTTTATACACAATTAGGGCCATGCCAAACCATGGTTGATTGGGTGGCATTAAAATTGCCAATGTGAAAATGCTAAACCAAGCATTTATAATCAGTGATTTATAATCAGGAAAAAGTTTATATAATTTAAAGTTGTCATGACAACCTTGAATATCTAAAAGAGAAAAGTTTGAATAATGCAATTACTTTCCACAAATATGGATTTGTGCTCGGGGTGTGTACTTAGGCCTGATTAATTTCCAGACTAAACGGTCAGATACAAAAAGACGTCCAATCTACACCAAGAAGTAAAATTGAAGAATATAAGAGCCAACAAAAGAAAAACAGTTTCTTCAAATAATATTTAGTGTCACCTTGTTTAATTTTTAATCAATACTTCAATATGGATATTATGGGGTTGAAATGGCTAAAGGGGAATTTTTCGTAAAATCACAAGGAGGATGAAAAGGACGCATTAATGGGAGGGATGTTGGGGTTTAGTTTCTATGGGTATGCTAACTAGTTATTTGTCAGATTAGTGAAATGCATTGTGAGACTAGGTTGTTGGGGCTGCAGTTTCTAAGACAAGGTTCTTGGGGCTGCAGATTGTTTAAAGAGAAATGATACATTCTGATGTAGGCAGCTGAGAAGGAAATTGTTGATAAAAAGAGAGAGAGCAAGAAGGAAAAAAAGATAGAGAAGCTGCAAGAGGAAAAGAGGAGAAAGCCGTAGTAGAAGGAAAATTCTAAAGAGAAAAGTAAGATTAGAAAATAGTAACTATCTCATTCATTCAATAATCATCATAATTTATTTTTCCAAATTACAATATTAAAATTTAAATAGTAAAAGTCAAAGCTAACTCTAAAAAGAGAGAAAGCCGTAGTAGAAGGAAAATTCTAGAGAGAAAAGTAAGATTAGAAAATAGTAACTATCTCATTCATTCAATAATCATCATAATTTATTTTTCCAAATTACAATATTAAAATTTAAATAGTAAAAGTCAAAGCTAATTCTAAAAGATGATAAATTAATTTTAAATTAAATAAATAATAAAATTAAAATGTCTAAAATCTCCTCATCAACTCTTTCGAGTTATAAGAATCACTCAATCAAGTTGACAGAACCACTAGGCAGCAAACTGATCAATCACTCAACCATTATCTAAGCGATTGAACAACCTTCATCCGACGCCCATAAACTTATGTAACCGGAGGCCTAAACCGAGAATCTTTCTGAGGTGGCCGGGAACCCGAAAAAGAAAGATCCTGATGACTCCAAAAGAATTCCAAGAGGTCTAGATCCAAGTGCTGAAGTGTCTCTCTGAAAATCCACGTATAATCACTATCTGCCCACCCAACGAACCAGAAAGCGTTGAACATCACCTTCATTAGTAAATACAATCTATTCATCTAAAATAACATCAATTTTATCCTTATGTGTTATAACATGGGATGTTGGGGAAGTAGAATTAACAAATGTAGGCTCAAAATCGATAGATGAAGATAGAAAAGAGTCAGCAGACGGATTAAAGTGGCATTTACAAGCAATCAAGTCCTCAACATTAAAAGTATGATGATAATTAAACTGAAGTGGAAGATCAACGATATATGCATTTGGGTCAATTCGCTTTAGAATTTCAAAAAGACCAACCCTACGAGCTTGCAATTTAGAACTAAATCCGAATGTACAACGCTTAAGGCGAATTCGAACCATAACATAATCTACATTATTAAATTCAACCTGTTGTTTGTGTGATCAGCTCGTAATTTATATGATGCATTACTAGCCACTATTTGTTTATTTATCTGTATATGTCAATCATGAAAATGTTGTGAGAAATTTTCAACCAACATATACACACTAGCAAGCGCTGACCTAGGGAAGAGGTCTAAGGGCTTCCTAAGTTTGGAACCATGAACAACTTCAAAAGAACTCGTACCTATGGATCTGTACACAAAACTATTATATGCAATTTTGAGAGGTGAGGAGAATCAAATCTCAATTCCTAAGATTTTCTTTAACTAAATATCGTAATAAGTTTCCAAAACTTCGATTAAGAATTTCAGTTTGACCATTAGTTTGATGATGGTAAGCAATCGAAAATTTTAATATTGTGTCCACCCTGCGCCATAGAATTCTTTAAAAATAACTAATGAAACGCACGTCCCTATCAGAAACAATAGTATTAGAGAGACCATAAAGTTTGACAATCTCATTAAAATGCAATCGAGCTACCTTAGATACATCCCTCATTTTATTACAAGGAATAAAATAGATCATTTTTTAGAAACGATCCACAATAATCAAAATAGAATCATGTTTTCTAAGAATGCGCGGAAGTCCAAACATGAAATTCATACTAACATTCTCCTAAGGACAATTGGGGACAGGGAGAGGTGTGTAAATACTAGTGTTTTTTCCTCTTTGTTTAGGCATTTGACAAACTCTGCAAGTGTTACTATTTTGCCCACGTCTTTCTTTAAATCGGGCCAATAGAATTGATGTTCAACTTCTTCTATCATTTTATCACATCTAAAATGACCAACTAAACTTCCTGCATGAATTTTCCAAATGAGAAACTCTTTGACTAAAGTTTGAGGAATGCCTAATTTGTTAGTTTTAAAAAGATGACCATCCTTAATATGAAAGTCACTGTTGCCGTCAACTTGCCCAATTTTCAAGGCATGGACAATATCTTTAAAATTACGACAATACTCATAATTCTCTTTGAGTCTTTGGAAACCGATGATTTTAGCACCATGACGTTTAGAAGATATATACGCCGACTTAATGCATCAACTGCTTGATTCTCTATATCATTTCTGTGTTTCAGGATGAACGAGTATACTTGCAAATATTCAATCCATCGATCATGTCGAAAATTCAACCATTTTTTAGAATTGAGATATCGTAAGGCTTTATGGTCCGAGTAAAGCACAAATTCATGAGGTCACAAGTAGTGACGCCAATAACGTAGAGCTTGCACTACTACATACAATTTTCTATCATATATTGAATATCGTTGTTTGACATTATTTAACTTTTCGCTAAAATAAGCGATGTGATGTTGTTCTTGACTGAGAACGCCAACAATCCCCACTTCCGATGCGTTGCATTCAACCTCAAAAACTTGAGAAAAATCGAGAAAACGCATTACTGAAGCTTCCAACATTTAGATTTTAATAGTTTTAAAGACTTTAGATGCTGCTAATGTCCAACGAAATTCGCTTTTTTATACACTCGATAACAGTAGCCATAATTGTACTGAACCCTTCGATGAAACAACAATAAAAGGTAGTTAATCCGTGAATACTTCGGACATCATTTAAGCTTTTAGGTTTAGGTCAATCAACAATTGTATTAACATTTAAGGAGTAAAGGGATACTCTTGTCGTAGAAACTATAAAGTCCAAGAATGTAACACTTTCCGTGAAAAACGATCAATTTTTAACATTGGCATAGAGGGTTGAACACCCAAAGGTGAAACAAACTTGTTGGAGATAACTTCAATGTTGATCTAAAATTTGACTAAAAATGAGGATATCGTCAAAATAAACAAACAAAAAATTTCTCATAAAAGGTTTAAAAGCATGAGTCATTACTCTCATAAAAGTGTTTGGGGTGTTGGTCAGTCCAAATGGCATGACAAGCCACTCATAAAGTCTATCTTTTGTTTTAAATGCGGTCTTTCATTCATCACCAGCACGAATCTTTATTTGGTGTTTAAACTCTCACGAATAAATCTTTTATTTAAAAATTCATTTACTTCTTGATGGAGTTCAACATACACAATGGGGTTCATTCTATAGTGAAGTAAGTTTGTAAAGGATGCTCCAGGAATAAATTCAATTTCATATTGAATATCTCATAATGGGGGTAATTGGTCAGACATGTCTTCAGAAAAGACGTCTTTAAATTCATCGATGATTGACTGGGAGTCCGCAGAGATTATGAGTGGAGGATTTGACCATCTCTACTACTAACACAAAAAAAACAACTTAATCGTTTTTAAGTAAACGTTTAGCCTCTGTATGAGTAATAATATTTAATCTTTTCTGTTCAAGAATTTTCATCGCTTGAGGAGTCTCTAATTGTTTTGGGTTTGGGAACAAAGAATTAAGATGGATTTTCTTTCCGTAGAACATAAAAGAACAGGAATTTAATCGACCATGTATAATGACATTCAAATCAAACAACCAAAGACGATCGAGGATGACATAACTGACATCTATGGGAATGACATCGCACCAGAGTAGTTCTTTGTATTCAAGGAATTGAATAGGAGCCAAACAATCCTCTTTTACAAATATAGAGGAAGTGTCAATCCACAAGACATTATAAGGTCGAAATTGAGAAACTGGTTACAATCCAAGACGGGGTACAGTAGTTATAGATACTACATTAATACAACTATCACTATCTACAATGATTTTGCAGTCTTTGTTATTGATTTTGATATATGTGTGAAAAATAAAATGACGACGTCAATCTTCAACGTCCTTGGGTTGGGTGAGCGTACATCTCACAATGCTCAGTCAAGGTGAATCGAAGGAAGTAAACTGAGAAATGGGAGATACATCCTAAAAAGTTATCGTTGTCTCAATCCTCAAATTCTTCAGGATTAGGTACATAGACTTGTTTTTCAGTTATCTCCCCGACTGTATTTTCACACTCTTGTAGAACTAAATTTCAGTTAGAGCAATTATAGAAAATGTCATCAAAACCATTACAATTAAAACATTGTAAACAAGAACAACTTCGCGAATTGTCTACATTTTTTTTTGTTTTCTCTCACCAAATAGGTATTAGACGGAGGACGTGCTAGGAGAAACTTAGGAATATCAAGAGTTGGGACAGAGGGAAGTCTATTGTCACCTCGTTTGCCATATGATATTTTTGTAACTAGCTCATAGTTTCGAACTAATGAATGTACACGATCTAGGGTGTTGAGACCTCGAAGGATAAGTTCGCGTCTTAGATTATCTTTTAAAACCTGTCGAAATCTACTTTAAGTCATGGCCTCATCTTCCACGACTTGACTTTTCATCCGAAAATCATCGAACTGGTTAGCATATTCAGTGTCTTGTCAATTGTCCTAGGTAAGGGCATTTCATTAGTCTAACAAATTACTCCGTTATGATTGGAGTAAATACTTCTCATGAAGTTGCCGTTTCATTTCTTTCCAACTTTCAACAAGAGGCACATAACGTCTTTCAAGGAGATTTTTGACACTCTCAAAATAGTTGGGCAGTATCAGATAATTTTAAACTAGAAAATTGAACCCATTGATTTCCTAGCACTCCATGCCAAGCAAAAAAACGATCCATATCTTTTACTCATTGAGTAAAGACACGAGAATCTAAATAAACATCAAAAGTAGGCACATCCAGCTTGATATTCCTAAAAAGTTATTCATCATGGCGATTAGGAGAATGAAATTCTCGACGATAGCGATTTTCACCGTCTTCTCGACCTTAACCTCTGTACCTACAGTCACGTCCCAAGCGTCGTCGGGTATCTTGCTGATGATGTCGAGGCCTATTATGGAACACTACAGAATTATCTGTATCTAAGGGATGAGAAATTTGTTCCATATAGTTTAACATAGTTTCTATATTTTTGTTTGCCTCGCGAGTAATGACCAACTCAATATGGATGGTAACTTATTGTTCCTGAAACTGTTGTTGGTTGTTAATCAATTAGAATAATTGTTGGAAAAGGGTATCGAAGTGGGAAGATTCTATATCTAAACCTGTCGACCACGACATAATTATATACAATGTTACTAATGAAGGGCATTGGAGAGATCAATAAACAAACAATACTCATAATAAATAATATTTACTACAACCAAAATCTAACATTGTATATTTTAAAATAGATCTAATATTTTAAAATAACAAAGTGAAGGCTAAATACTACATCAGAAAATCACCACAAATTTGATTATCAGAATAAACAATTAATCTGGTGAAATAATCGGCAAAAGTTATATCAATGAACAGTTCAATATATGAGTATGAAATAATCAAAAGAGATTAAATCAAATGGCAATTTAAATCAAATGTCATAAGGTAGGTCAAATTCACGTCTAATATGGTGACAGGGATCGAAATACTTAGGAAACAAGTAGCCAGGAATAATGGATGAAATCACATCACCAGAACAAAATCAAAGCATAATTTAGAATTAAACAGAATTGAAAAAAACTAATAAAAAATTTGAAACAGAAAACTTCCTGGATGGTTGTGCAAATCACCAATAGTAGATGGACCCGCAAGAGAACAGTTCACTATAGTACTAGTTAAACCCAGAGGGGAAGCAGACATGCCCAGGAGATTGCAGTGCAATTCCTTAAACCCGAGAGATTGCAGCAAGCCAGTGACACGGATCAGCGTAGTTGCAGCTCCTTGACTACCAGAAACCCAACGAATGGAAGATAGTAGTTCAGTTCTTAAAACCCGAGGACAGGGCAATTACAGTTTCTATCGGAGCTTCCTCTGTGCGTCTATGGAATACCAAAGATCAGCGCGGTAGATCAGACCGAGAGAACAAAGCAATTGCAGTAAAGAAATCCAATAGCGACCACGGAGTCCAGCGGCAAACCAAAATACAGGCAGCGACTTTGAAGCAGCGACTCTGAAGCAGCGACTCTAAAGCAGCAACGAACATAAAATCCAGCAGCGAACCCTCCTTCAGAAACCAAATGTTCAACAATGAGGCGTCATCTTGCGACCATCTGCTCAATGAAACCTTCAAACCTTATGAAGAATGTGGGTTCAATGAAACAGAAGGTGAATGGTAAGGGTCAACAATGAACAAGTGGGGAGAAGGTTTACGAGAACGAAATCTAAATGAAAAAGAAGCCAGGGTTTATTATTGGAGAAAATATTAAAACCTTCTCTGATATCAATTTGATGTAGACAACGAAGAAGGAAATTGTTGATAGGGAAAGAAAACGAAGGAGGAAAAGATGAAAAAGTCGTAGGAGTAAAGAGGAAAAGATGGAGAAGCCATAGGAGGAGAAGGAAAATTCTAGAGAAAAAAAGAGTTGAAAAATAAAAACTATTTTATTCATTTAATAATCATTATAATCTATCTTTCTAAATTACAATATTAGAAATTAAATAGTAAAAATTAAAATCAATCCTAAAAAACGAGAAATTAACTTTAACTGAAATAAATAAATAAAACATATAAATAATAAATTAAAATATCCAAGATATCCTCGTCACATTCTTTTAGAGTATATTTTGGATTCCACTGTTATTTACTACTCTGTTTAGAAGTGTATTTATGAGTCTGTGGCTGCCAGACTTGTGCTGTGTGAAGTCAACGTATTTGATTTTGTGCTGTCTTATTGTAAGTGCATTTATGTTCTAATTGTATCAGGATCATGATTTTCAAGCAAATTAAAAGTAATTAAGCTTTGTGATAAAAGACCAAAAGAACAATATCGCTGTCTTGACAGATAGAATTCAGTTGATTGTAGCAAGAACAATAAGGAGACTGAATCGAACAACAATCTGTGTCTTGACATATAGACAGTAATGCTTCCTTTCCAGTGGTATTGAAAACAAAAGAAATTTATCTTACTGACCAAGTTTCCACCTTCATCATCATCAAAATCACCGGTATTTTTTTCAAGATCCTGTGATCCCACTTGATCAGTAACAGCCGACACCTAAACAAAAAATAAAGTGTTAATTTGACCATGTTATTTAGATTTAAAATTATAGCAAGAATTTTTCACCATCATATGATGACTGAAAGTGCATCCTTAAAAACAAAACAAACCCTTAAATTTGGAAAATCTCACGTTCCCAAGGCAGAAAATGAAAAAGAGTTTCAGAGAAAAAAAAAAAAAAAAAAAGAGAATAATAGTAACAATAAAAAACAAAAGTGTCTAAAATACACCATCTGATGTGTGATGGCCGATTATCTAAAATAAATAACATTTTTTCATAAACAAACTAACAATACACAGTAGCCGCGAATCTATAATTCTCAACTTCAAATTTGAAGTACACCTAATACAAGTGTAATCAACAACACATTTTTCTTCAAGGTCATAAAAACATAATCATTCACAATCTCTTACCCATCTATGTTCTTTCTTCCTACCTCTAACTTCCCTTAAAAACTTCCAAACAAAAATTAACTTTGCTAACACATCACATGAGACTCACTTCTCCTCAACTTCCTCCTGGAGTAACTTCTAGTAAACCATTTATTAAAAGTTGCATCAATACTCCCCCCTTCAAGTTTGACCTTATCCTCAAAGTCGCAAGATGGAAATCAAAGTTGCAATTTTTTGTTGTTTTCCTCAGTAGCTTTCTCTTTTGATTTACCATTCCATTGAACCAAAATTTCTTCTTTAAGTCCCGTCAATCGAGCACTCGTTCAAGAAAATAAAAATCAAAATTTGTATCATCATTGTCGACCACAATTGGTATAGGAGAATTGTAATGATCACCTAAAAAATTTTTTAACTGTGAGACATGAAATACCGGATGAACTTGGGACCCTTTCTCACAAGTGCCAGAACTTCGTAAGGACTAAAAATATTGAAGTCTATTTAATTAGTTGACTTCTTATGAATAGATATCTATCTATAAGGTTGTAGGTTCAGCCAAACTAAATATCTAAGATCAAAATCTCTATCAACCCTTGTATTATTTTTGCATATGTTTTCATCGCATCTTGAGCTCTGAAGGATTTTTTTCTGTTGATCATGCTCCATAAGCTGTTGATCGACGACCCCTATTACTATTTTGCCACCACAATAGTGTAAAATGGTGGTGTTGGCTTGCCCAAGAAAGCTTGTATTATACCAATATATTGCCAAACATAACCCTCTACTCCACTAGCGTGGTTGATCGCATGTAAAACACCGAAGTTATGCCTCAAGACAACAATTTAAAACTTTTGTTTGACCATTTGTTAGTAGAAGGCAAGCTGAACTCATACTGAGACAAGTTTACTGCAAACGAAAAAATTCCTTCCAAAACTTAATTTTGAACAAAATATCTTTATCACTAACAATGTTGTGAGGAATTTCATGCAAGCGTGCAATCTCCAGATAAATGAGCTACACTTTTGGCAAGAAATGAATGCTTCAAGTGAATAAAATGAGCAAATTTAGTCAACTAATCCATGACTGCCAGAATAACTTCATATCCACCTGACTTTGGCAACCCCTCAACAAAGTCTAATGAAATATTTTCCCAAACTTATTCTAGTATCAGTAAAGGTTGTAACAGACTAGACGAACTAGAAGAATCCATTTTATTATGATGACAAATTGCACAAACGACTAAGGTACTTTGAACATCTTTAGAAAGACCTTCACAATAAACAATAGCTTCATTCGTTTGTAAAATTGCCAAAAACCTAAGTGACCCCCTATTGGTAACGAAGGGAACTGATTCAACAACTTTTCTTTCAAAGAAGATTTTGGAGGAATAAATTTTTTTTTTCTTTGAATTGCATCATTGCACAATTCATACCTTGGATCAACTTTAATTTTGCTCAACTTGTCACCCTGGTCGACTTCCTTTTCAAGAATAGCCATATCCAAAATCTGAGGGCTTGAAAAGGGCATTAACATTTCAAAATCAATCCAACCTCCACAAGGAAAAAGAGCATCAACCACTTTATTCTCTCTACTGAGTTTGTGAAAAATATCAAATTCAACCAATGGGCTTTAACCCCTCTTGTTGTTCAAGAATGTGTAGTTGTTGTTCGAGGAGAAATTAAGTGAACGTTGTTTTGGGTAAACAGTGAATCGTTGTCTCAAAAGATAAGATATCCATCTTTCCACAGCTAATACTAATGACATCAATTCTCCTTCATAACCAAATTTCTTTCTCTCCATTTCTTATAAATAAAAAAAAAATCAAAACCATTGGGACTATGATACCGAGTGCAAAGCATAAATTAGAGGGAAAACTCCACTGGTTAATTAATCATGCTTAGAGACAACTAATACTGTCATAAAAAAGTAAAAATACAAAATAGGTATATTATAATATAGGAATATCCTAATTTGATTAGAAATTTAAAAGTTTCTATTATTGAGGAGATATTAAAAAAAGCATTTCTCTTTTTCTCCTTATTTTCGTAGACTTGTCGACAAAATAAATCGCACACAGCTGAAAATATGGATACAAGTATGCATGTGCCTAAAAACACGATGAAACTACAGTACCTTTATTGTTCGACCAGCAATATCTAATTGACCATTCAAACTCAATGCATTTCTAGCATCTTCCAGGCGCGCAAACTGCAATAAAATGATATTATTTGCTGTCAATCCATGTGAGTTAGGGGTAGAAATGAAATTCAAATTACATTAGTTAGTCATGGGACTACAATGTTAATGATGGAAAGGGCTAACGAGGGAATAAAATTAATAAAGATTAATTATATTACTTACTCATTGATTAAAAGTATATATACATGAATAAAATTTAATAAAAAAAAAATAACATAAACTAGGAAATAAAATAAATGCCCATAACTCTAAGTTATCTACACATATCTTAATAAGTAGAATAATTCACCACTCCCCCTAAAGTTGGAATAAAAATGTCAATCATGTCAAGTTTGAATAAAAAATTTTCAAACGCTTGCTGTAGAGTCCTTTTGTGAGAACATCTACTAGAGGTCAGCACGGTCCGGTTCAATCTATTCTTGGTTCTAAGTCAGAACTATACTTTTCGAGATTTTGAATCTCGAGACCGAAACTGGCCCCGGGAGGAACCTGCCCATCACTTTTTTATGAACTCTATAGTATTAATTTTTCTTCTACAAACAATTAGAATTCTATACCCCTTGGTGTCTCAAATCGCCGGTGAGAGCAAGCTGACGGTAACTAGTGAGTGCGTCTAAGCCTAGAGCGTCGTCGGTGACTCGGGAGGCAAGAGAGTAAATCGACACATAGTCGAGAGAAAGATGGGAGTAGGGAGAGTGCGTCAAGAGAGAGAAGCGGACTCGGGGTCGGGCAGTCGAGGAGGCGGAGACTCGGGAGGTTCAGACTTCAGAGTTCAGACTTTGAAGTCTGAACTTCAAAGTATCAAGTCATCCGACCAATGGATCAGATAACCTATTTCCACCTGGCCGACCCATGGGTCGGTACTCCCACGGTCCGAGCCAGTTCCCAGAAATTAGAACCGTGGACTAGATCGCGGTCCACGGTTCCCAAATTTTTGGAAACGGACCCAGCTCCCAATCACACGAAACCGGCCAACAACTGACCCAAACCGGTAGTCTGGTCTAGTCCAATTTGCCGGTTCTGCCCACCTTTGACATCTGCTGGTTGTTCAGATGTAAGAACATATGGCATGCAAATCTTCCCTCCTTCAAGTTTTTCTTTGATGAAAGGACGATCAATCTCTACATATTTTATTCTATCGTGCTACACTGAATTATGAGCAATGCTGATGGCTCATCAATCTCGATCTTTAGTTCTTTTAGAATACTTTTAAGCCAAATAACTTCACAAATTCTTTAAGTCATTGCTCTGAACTCAACTTCAGCACTACTCTTTGCCCTCTATGTCACAAAGTTGCCCCATACAAATGTACAATAGGCTGATGTAGACCTCCTGTCAGTTTTATATCCTGCCCAATCTGCATCTGTAAACACTTCAATCTGTCTATTTTTATTTTTTCTGAACATAATGCTCTTGCCAGGACTTCTTTTGAGGTAGTAGAGAATTCTGTAGATAGGCTTGAGGTGATTTTTAGCTGAACAATGCATGAACTGACTTTCCAAGCCAATAGTAAATCCAATGTCAGGCCTCGTATGAGCCAAGTAAATCAATTTTTCAACCAATTTCTGGTATTTGACTTTGTCCACAGTTACCTCATTCTTACTTTGACCAAACTTCTGATAAGGATCAATTGGTGTTGATGTAGGTTTACATCCGAGGAAACCTCTCACTTTGAGAATATCGAGCACATACTTCCTCTGGGATATAACAATCTCATTTTTTAATCTATCTACTTCCACACCTAGGAAGAACTTGAAATTTCCTAGCAAGAAGCTTCTTCAATGATGCTAGCTCCATCTCATCGTTTCTTGTCACAACTATATCATCTATGTACACAATCATATTAGCAATTTTACCTCTTGCAGTATATTTATAGAATAGTGTATGATCCGATTGATATTGTGTATAACCGTACTCTTTAACAGCCCTTGCAAACCTCGCAAACCAAGCATGAGGAGACTGCTTGAAGCCATATAAGGACTTCCTTAGTTTGCAGAACGTTCCTGCAACACTCACATTATCAAATCCTGGAAGCACTTGTATGAACACCTCTTCTTCTAATTCACCATTAAGAAATACATTCTTAACATCACACAGAAAAAAAGATCAATCCAGATTAGCAGCGGTGAAAGTAAAACCATAACAGTGTTGAGTTTGACAACTGGAGCAAATGTTTCCACATAATCTAGACTATAAGTTTGAGTAAACAGTCGAGCTACAAGCCTATCTTTGTATTTTTCTATCGCGTTATCCGAGATAAACTTTATTGTAAAAATCCACTTGCTGCCAATGAGTTGTTTTCCTTTTAGAAACTCTGTCATCTTCCAACTTTCATTCTTCTTCAAAGCTCTCATTTCTTCTAAGACAGCCTCCCGCCATTTTGAAATACTTAGTTATTCTTGTATCGTTTTTAAAATTTCATCATCATCAGTGAAGCTAGTGGTGAAGGCTCTAAAACTATGTGAGAGTTTATAATATGACACACGACGAACAATAGAATGTTTGGTACACTCATAAACACCTTTCCTAAGAGCTATGAGTATGCTAAAATCACTTTGGAATGACTCGGGAGTTGTAACATGTTCATTGTGATCCGACTTTAAAGTTGGATCAAGAGAAAATGGAATAGAGATGAGATTACCTGGATCAACACTAGGTTAAGATGATGCCACTATTGGAGTAGTCAGAAGATCAATACGTTACTTTTCTTTCCTTTCTTTCCTTCTCGAGTAAACAAGAAATTCAGAGATGAGAGCCGCATTACTCACAGAAGGTTCTACATCTGTTGTCATGTTTTGGTCAAAGTTAAAAACAGCTATAGGCATAACAATGGTTTCCCAAAAATTATCTTCACTCATTTCCTTATTCTCCGCCTGAAGAGAAGTTTTTCTTAAAAAATGTTTATTTTCAACGAATGCAACATCCATGCTAACAAGTATTTTTTCCGAGCTCGTATCAAAACATTTATATCTTTTTTTAGTAGGAGAGAAACCTAAGAAAACACATTTAGTTGCCTTCAAATTTAATTTATTTCGGTCATGATCATAAATGTGAACAAAACTAGTACAACAAAAAACTTTAGGTACTACATAAGTAAAAGATCTGTTGTAAGGACAATATGATTGTAAAGTTTCTAAGGGGAGTTGACAGCACAGTACTTTGTTTGGCATCCTATGAATTACGTATGAAGTATTAAGTATGTTCTCTTCCTAAAATCTTTTAGGTGCATTCATAAAAAACATGAGAGCTCGAACTACTTCTAACATATGTTGATTTTTTTTCAGCAATTCTGTTCGATTGATGTGTATCAATACACGAACTATGATAGATGATGTCTTGTTTTACAATAAACTTACCAAGAATATTGTTAAAATATTCTCTCCTATTATCAGTTCTCAAAACTTAAATTTGACACTGAAATTGAGTTTTAATCAGGGAGTTAAAATTTTTGAAAATTTTAACAGCTTCAGATTTTTTTTTTAAGGAGGTAAATTCATGTGCATGAACATCAATAAAAGTAATAAATCATCTAGAGTCAGACAAATTTCTAACCCTAGACGGTTCCCATATGTCACTATGAATAAATGAAAAAGGTTTAGATGGCATGTATGCTAAAGTAAAATAAACAGATCGCATATGTTTAGCAAATTGACAAATTTTACACTGAAATGAACTAATATTTTTATCCTTAAATAAAGTAGAAAATAAGTGTTTCAAATAACCAAAGATAGGATGACGAAGTCTATAATGCCATAACATAATTTCATTCTTTTAAGATAAAAAATTAGAGAAACATAATTTCTAAAATTGTTTACTCGAGAGGCTGTGTATGACAAAGTAGTAAAGACCATCGTTTTCTTTGGCAGTGTCAATCATCTTCCCCGAACATTAGTCTTGAAAAACACTACCAGTAGATGCAAATTTGATTAGACAATTAGAATCATTAGTTATTTTGCTAAAAGACAATAGGTTACAAAATAAGTTGAGCACATTAAGGACGTTATTTAAGGTAAGGGAAGGAAAAACAATGATAGAATCTTTTCCAGCAATTGCAGACATTGAACCGTGTGCAATTTTGACTTTTTGATTTCCAAAACAAGGAAAATAAGTTAAAAACATATAAGAAAAATCTATCATATGATCAGTGGTCCCAGAATCAATGATCTTGGATTTATCTAATGTGACACAAAACACTGCTACATGAGTACCTTTTTGTACTAGAAAAGATGATGGATTGTATAAGCTAGTAGCAGACTAATGCGAACCCCATAACTAATACAATTGTTCTAGGTTTTCCTGATTAAAAAAAAAATTGTCACTTGATGATTGAGATGCTACAGGTACTTCATATAACGCTTGGAAATCTCATTTGTTGTCGCGAGATAATTTATTGGTTTGCGTGGAGTCAGAAGACTAGCCATGTAGCTTCCAACATTTAACTTTAACGTCTCCGTGTTTATGACAGAACTCGCAAACTGGTCAATCTGAGTGCTTAGGTACCTCTGAGTTGACTTATCTGGCCTAATGATCATCAATGCAGAGGTCTCTGCTGTAGGAGCAGTTAACTCATGGCCGAAAATCACCAGTCAACGACTTTCTTCTCTTCGAACTTCAGCAAACACCTCAAAAGTGCTTGAAAGAGAATCTTGACTCAATATCCATCTTCGCACCTCATCCAAGTCCTTGTTTAGGTCTACCAAGAAATTGAATACACTCTTTCTCGACTTTTTTCTAAAATAAAGCACTGTCCTTTGCATAATACCACTTGTAATCACAAAATAAATCAAATTCTTGTCATAGAGTTTTGAGATCAATGTAGTATTGCATCACACTGTCTCCTTGTTTGGCCTTTCTCAATTGAGTCTTGATCTCAAAGAAATGTCCTGCATTCCCAAAATCAAAGTAGATCTCTTTTACAGTCACCCAGATATCATTCGCGACTAGAAGAAAGAGATAGGTCCAAGCAATATTTGGCTCATTGAATTCACCAGCCAGAACATGACCATTGAGTTCTCAGTCTCACACCTATCGCAGCTCTCATCTTTATCTTCAAGCTTCATTGCATACCTTGAGAGATGGCTAAATTTGCCCTTTCCTTGAACAAAGAGTTTGACGGACTGAGACGATTGAAGAAAGTTACCCTCATTTAACTTATGAGAGATAATAGTGAAATTGTGATCAGAATCACCAGTGGAGCTGGTGCCCAAACCTTGTTATGCCATGCAGAATGAATTGAGACAAGAAATTGGCAGAGGTAACGCTAGTTCATGTCATTTTCTTTCTAAACGAGGCGCGAGTACTCTTTGTTGAAGGATTTCGAAAAAAAAAATATTCGAAATCACAGTGAACGCTGGGATTCTTTCGAACAGTGCTTAGGAGGAGACAACAAAACCTGTTGCTTGAAGTTGCCTTCTGGGTAGTCGAAGAAAGCCCTAACCGGAGGTAAAAATCCAATTTTTAAATCCCACTATTTGCGATGGATTGTTGGGAACGACTGTATAGTTTGGGATTGAGGCTCGTTTTTGAACTTGAATCGCTAGACTTCACGAGTCCAACGAGTCTGCACCACCGTCGATGAGGCCGAACTGCGAAGGTTGTCTCGCTGCTCCATCTGTGAGCCAACGAGGGCTATCTCGCGCTCGTCGGATGCGCCTGTTGCTGAACAACGAGGGTCGCCTCGCTGCTCCATCTGTGAGCCAGCGAGGGCTGTCTTGCACTCGTCGGATGCGACTGTCCCTGTCACCAAACTAGAGATGACTCGTCGAGCGACAGCTAGAGTTTGCAGCTAGAGCCGGTTTCTGTGAAGAAGAATCAATCTAAACCCTCGCTCTGATACCATAATAGAGCTTAATTACATTACTTATTCATTGATTAAAAGTATATATACATGAATAGAACCTAGTAATAAAAAAATAACCTAAACTAAGAAATAAAATAAATACACATATATAATACAATTCTAATCTCTATAAATATGAGAAACCTAATAACTCTAAGTAATCTAGACATAATTTAGTCAGTAGCATAACTCAACAAAAATATTTCTATATTTGTAGGAGACGTTAGACATTAGTGAGAATCAAGTAAAATTTGGGTAAAAAGTTTTTAGGGTGATGAGCAGCCATGGAGGTGCTCCGGAGAATACAAGCTCCTCAAATTACTTGATGTTTGTAATTTCTTTATTACGTTTGATCGAAACAATCAATCATTCTTGGTTAATCTTCATCTTCCCTTTTATTTTATATTTAGTTGTTTCAGTTTTTGGGGACCTATCACAACATAAATTAAACATTAAAAAAATCCTGCTATGCTTGTGGCAGCAGAAAAATGGTAGAAATCACTCAAATCCAATCAGAGAACCAATGAAAAAAAAGTGTATTTTTCTTTAACTAAATTAGCTGATTGTTTAGTCCAAAAATCAATCATGTTTTTTGAAGTTTTCTCAGTAAATTAAAGGCCAACTTATAGTTCTCAAACTGGATAAATACTGTTTTATTTAAACTTCATATTCAATTCATGAATAAATCAATTTCTAAATAATACCTGAACAAAACCGAACCCTTTGCAATGCCCAGTTTCATCAACAGGCAACTGCACAAGCTCCACGGAACCAAATGCTCCAAAGACCTGAAAATGGAAAGAGAACAATCGGCTTTATAAAAAACTCCAAGTTAGGATTATCTTAATTGAATAAAGAGCCTCCCTTAGGAAAGCAGCAATTAACATTGATGGAAGAAAAGAAATGATGAACTAATGAAACTACCACTAAGGCCTAAATTCAGAGAAAATGTGAAATAAGTTCAAAGACCCTCAACGATTAGAAAGAATCAATCAACCATTACTAGACAATGTCTATGAACTGTGTACAAAAATAACACTCACCTGACGAAGGTTATCTTCGGTTATACTAGTATGCAGATTTCCGACATACAACCTTCTGGCTCCACCTGAATAGGGACCTATAAGCCCACCTGATCCACCAGTTGCCGATGCTGAGTGAGCCTGGTTCTTTTCAGCTTCAGATGGCTTCACCATCACAGGTTGACTAAGTAGTATCTGACCAGAAAGTGCTATTGCCATAGGGACTGACATTGCATCATAGAACTCTATATACCTGCGCCAAGAAATAGATCTAATAAGTCACAAGGAAATACTAAAGTCTACTAAGGAAATACAACACGTCCAAATGCATAGGAAGGAAGTCCTTCATCTGTTCAAACAGAGAAGTCATATTATGCACAATCTTATTAAGCAAACTATTTAAACACACCACATCCAGATCAAGAACTCCTTTACATAGTTTCAAATCATTTTTGGGTCCTTTGCTTGAATTTATTACATTTTTTTAATAAGATTAACTGAACTTATTACATTTACACCGCGATTATGTACAATATCCTAATCATGCATCCTCTTGTCACATCATTCAGTTACCAGTCATCTTAGTCATCATCAAACAAAATTATGAAGTATGTTCAAACTTCTCAATTTATCATCGCTAAATCATGTTAAAACTACACTAGTCTTTTTATCTTTAAGATAACAAGTTATCAAAACCATGAGCACAGCAAAAGACTTGGTACTTCAGTTCATTTTTATAAAGCAATCATATAAAACCTCTACATATTCATCCATAAGCAAGATCAACGCTAGCATACATTCAACAAGTCAAGATCTTTATTTACTGAAGAGTGTTTTTCAGATAATATAGATTGTGACGGAAAAGAATTCAAAAAAGTTCACAGTATCAGTACATGTAGAAACCCACCCGAATCCCTTAGAACGCCTTGAATTACGATCCATTATGAGGCGTACATCTCGAACCTGTATAATAAAGGGCATTAGCGAGGTAAATTTAAAAAAATTAATGATAACTGCAAAACATTTTTTGGGAAGTTATTCAAGAAGGGGAGAATTCATTTTGCTGAGTACAGCACAAAGATAAATGAAAACAGAAAAAGATACACAACAATCGATCATTTGATTTATCAAACTGAAGCAAGATTTATGAACTAGTTCTACTGGTCTTCTTTTTTCACTTTACTTTTTCTGAACAAAAAACTGTTAGACGCACAATTGAAGAATATATTTATATCAAAAACCTCCTAGGAGTAGGAATAAACACATAAATAATCTACAGACAATTGTTTCACTAAATTAAAATCTGCAAGCGTTAAGCTTTATGCTGAATAAGACTCACATTTTTAGCGAAGCCCCAGTTGTGTCCCTTACATGAGACAGCAGGGTTTAACCCATGAGAGTACAGCGGGGTTTAATACATTGGGGTTCCATCATTATTTATTTAATATTTTTTCTCAATCAGCTTGTTTATAACAGTACATAAACTTCCACGGCATAAACTGGTACATATACTACGTAGTACATAAACTGGTAAACTATAAAGAATGCACACAAACCTTGCCAGCTCTAAAGAAATCATATATAGCTCCAGCAATTTAGACGGAAAATGTTTTGCACAAAAGAAAAAAAAAATCATTTAGGCTGAAACCTACAACATTTTTCAGACAACCCTCCCTGAGTCTCTTACAATCAGTAAAGGTGTAATACGCGAAACGTATAGTGGCATCTTTACCATAGAATTCAATCATTATTATCTGAAGTTCTTTTCTTAATCAACCTGATGTATATATAGACACAAAGAACATATAGTGGTAAGTTCTGACGGATGCACACAAACCTTGCCAGCTCTTGAGAAGAAATCGTAAACATCTCTTTCATTTGCCTTCAAACAGATCTGTCCAACATATTCATGTAAAAGTTGGTATCTAAATAATGTGGTTGATAGGAAAGGCAAGGCTCATAAATAAGGACACACAAAGGATGATAGTACCTGGTAGGCAAACACTGTCCTTTGATCTCGTTCGGGATCTGCTTCAGGTTCTGTTGCATCTTCCTTTTTTTCTCTGTGTCGTCTGCTTGAACAATTAAAATGCAATGGCTATAAACTAAAAGAAAGTAATTTCATGGACAATTAAACAGTTAGGCATTATCTATCAGTATGTATACAAATGTTGAACTCAAGTAACATATCCCTGCAGGAAATAAATGTTGTATGAAAAAACCACCAGTACAAGTGATAAATTTAGGGGCCTTTTGACCTAGAATTCATGAAACAAACCTGGGAAATGCATGGCATTTAAAGTGACACGTGATATAAAATAGATTTTGTACCTTATATGTAAACAACCTAAGTTTAAATGGAAACAGCGTCATCAAGTTGCACTGATTGCAGTACCAAAGGACCTAATTGCATTAATATGGAAATTGTTAAGAGTTTCCAGTGAAATAAATCACCAAACTATCAGGAGTTTTAAAATTATTAGCTAACTATGGAAATAAAAAAAAGACAAAAAATGGAGAAACTGTGACATGCACACAGTCAAGCATAGCTTGTTGACCAAACCAAACAACTTGGACATAAAACCTCACAGTGAAAAACTTGGAAAGAGTATCACCGACACCAGAAAACTCTTCCGTCATTATTTGAAAATACCTCTATGCAAAAAATAAAGGTTGAGAAATACATAGGCATGTAGGAAGATTGCACAAGGTCAGCGATAGGAAAAACATCATAGGCAGCAAGAATGTTAACCCAGATCCCATAGTTCCACAAACTTTTTGAAAACAGAACAACCAATAACATCTCGAAGTTCAACAAAAGTAAGTATTGAAGAAAACAGTGGTCATTTAAAGCCTAAATAGAGAGGACAACACACATTGTGCAAAAAAAAAAAAAAAAAAAACATAAAAGACAAATCACTTCCCAGAGCTGGATAAAATGCAGCAGTTAACTTTAAAAATGAGACCCAAAGCCAACACCTTCAGATCTTCATGCTTCTCATACCTTGAGACAGGTTTAAAATTTCTTAGAGAAGTGATTTTAAACCAACTCATCAACTCCAATACCTCTTTCTGCCCCTCAAGACTTTATCAGAAAATATATTTTAGAATGTACCGAAGATAAATAAGAACAGAAAAGAAGAGCAATAAGGTATTACTCCTACAAGTCAAAAAATTGTTTAACTACCGTAAACTTAAAATATGACTTCATGAAACTCTGATCTGTACTAAACCGTCCTACAATTATCATTCAGCAATACAAATACAACATCTTTCTAAAATGCACACGTAAGAAGCACAAATGTCTAAACTACAATCAATCAATCTCCACCAAACGACCAAGCAACCGGAAGAGAGATAAAACAGAGGAGGGTAAGCAGTTTTATATCTCAAGTATCAACTTATTCTAATCAAAGGTTTAAAGTAATGAACACATTAGTTTTGGCATATTAATTACAAAACAAATCTCATCGTGAACTTAAATATGCATTATTTCATTTTAATTAATATATTTGTAACACTAAATAACATTTTTTTAGGTCGTTAATTCTGGCAGATTCACTATGTGAAATAATTATAAAATTTATTGCAGTAATTACACCATATAAAAGATAATACAATACTCGTTTAAAGAATCAGAATGCGTTATGGCACTAAAATCGCTGACAAATTTTGCAACATCATAACAATCAGCCTTGAGTTTTGATTACTTCAAATTTGGGATAGAAAAAAAAAATTAAACAAATAGCAAACCACTGATAAATTGCATGGACGTTGAGAGGAAGAACTAATATGCAGGGATTGCCAATCCTCTATTAAAATACACAAAATCACTAGAAAAATAAAGCAGAAACCAGGACAGGAAAACTGACTTAGAAATGATTCAATCGCAACAAACATATTGGATATAATAAGAAATTTTAGAGATAAAATCTAACATGATAATAGTAACCAATTGCAAAGCATAAGAAACTCACGAGAACGGTTGACTATCAAAACAACAAAGATACTTTGCCTTATAGTAACCAATTGCAATGCACAAGAAACTCATGAGAACGGTTGACTATCAAAACAACAAAGATACTTTGCCTTATAAAAACACTGATCCCC
This sequence comes from Begonia peltatifolia, assembly GCA_022433055.1. Taxonomy (NCBI): domain Eukaryota; kingdom Viridiplantae; phylum Streptophyta; class Magnoliopsida; order Cucurbitales; family Begoniaceae; genus Begonia; species Begonia peltatifolia. Next base: position 16,238,921 of record CM039521.1, read on the forward strand.
TATCAGCTTTTTTCACATTCTATCACCTTTATTAATCACCTAGAGTGTTCTTCAGAAAAAAAATGAAAATTAAACAGTATAGAGTTCAGGAAAGTTGAAGATGTGTCCCTAACATAGTGGCCAAAAGAGAAGAATAAAGAAAGAAAAAAGTTTCAAGTTTAAACAAATTGGTGACCTAAAAGATGAAGGTATCATAATAGGAAATAAAATTTTTAAGTTTAGTTGGGAACTCAATAAGTGACTCTGAGGTTAACAATCAACGCAATTACATTTAGTTGGTGAACCCAGTTTAAACTTCCATCCACAAGTGAAAACAAATAAGAGAGAGCATCGTATGGGGACCACTTAAACCATAAACCAACTGTACAAATATCATCAAGTTTCTCAAGCAATAGATTGGATAGATCTCAACAAATCAACACTCGCAATACCAATCTTTCATTCCAAAACAGATATTGCATCAAGTGCAAGTATCCTTGGAAGATTAACTATATGCATTTAATTGTAAAAGAAAGAATCAAAGATTAACTCATAACCTACTTGTTTAGGTTTAGTCCAAAGGAAAGTAAAACTATTCATTACTTCTATGATCTTAACTAAGAATTAAACTAGCGAAAATCTCTTATAATTATCTTATACTTTAACTAGCATGTGTGGAGTTAAAAATCCATGCAACACATTCTATGTGAAGTCCGAACAGAAACAGCCAATCATAATAGATGATTTACATTCCTAAGAGGGTTACATACTTCAAATTGGATATTGCCGTATGATGATGTCAAGCTCCAATAGCCAAAAGTATATTTTTTGCACATAATAAGAAATCAAATATGGTGGCGCATGTTCACCCAGCATTTTAATGCCCTATATGAACACAAATTGAACCTAGACTATATCAAATGTCACTAGCAGTTTAAATCTAGAACTTCCAGTAATAGCTCAAAAATCAATCAACAATTAATTGGAAAAATACCTGTTTTCTCTAAATCTCTCTTTTGGTTCCCTTTCCTTTTCCCTTTCTTTACTCTCTTTATCCTGACTCTTCTCTCTATCCTTCTCATCCCGATCACTTTGATGCTTCTCTGATTGGCTCCTGCTTTGATGTGATCTCTCTCTCTCTTTTTGCCTCTGATTCTCATTTTCAAACTCTCTCTTTCCTCTATCTCGGTCATGATCCCGATCCCGATCCCGATCTCGCTCTCGGTCCTTATCCCTATCTCTCTCTTTTCCATTCCTCTCCTTATCCCGATCTCTCTCCTCCTTGTCCCTATGATCTCGGCTACTCTTGTGTCTATCTTTATCTTTGTCTCCTGAAGGGGAACGGTGTCTCAATGATCTCCTTTCTCGACTCCGATCATGACCACGCAACTCGCCCTCAGATTTTGAAGACTTGGATCGATGCTCAACACGGTCTCTGTCATCAATCTTATGCTTTGAACTTCGACTGCGGTTTTTCTCTCCAAACTTAACAGTTTCATCTCCCCCACCGGCAGCGTCCTTCACTTTTGGGGGCTCAGTGTAATCAACCATTTTCTCAAGATATTCATATTCATCAAAGTCCATAATTTTCTGCTCACAAAAAACAATAAAACATTGGACCTTGTAGCTAGGTTTAAGGTAGCTTGTGATATTAAAGCTGAAATAACAAGGAAGAAAGAAATGATACTAGATGCCCAAAAACCAATGCTAATTTTGATCTCATTAACTAAGAAAAACAAAGATACCCACAGAATATTACAATATATGGAGTTTTCATAGCCCAAATAGATCATCAGAAAAACTTAACATCATTTCTATTAGCATATGCCATATCTTAAAGAGAAAAAACAAAAATAAGACTAAAACAGAGACAAATGCACCTCCTCTAAGATAGTCTCTACTTTCCATTGTCTGCCTTGTAGGAGTGGGCACGGTCCGATTTGGTTTGATTGTGGTTAAGTTTCGGCTCATATCCAATATATATATATTAAATTTTAAATTAAATAAATAAATTCAAAAAAGTTGAAGCAAAATCAACAAAAATGAAAAATAAGATTAAGAGTGGATTGGGCTTGGGAATGAGTCGGGTTGTGCATGTTTTGGGCCGGGTTATTCGTGTTTCGGGTCGAATTAAACTGAATTTTTCAGGTTATTCCACGGTTTGGGCAGTTTTTGACCTTTGAAACTGGAAACCAAACCGTGACTGCAATTTTGGGGATTGCCGAACCAGCCACGGTTCCTCATCATCACAGAACTGGCCCGCACCAGACCAAACTGCACGGGTCACAGTAAGTCTAAGCCAGTTCTGCCCACCTCTAGTCAGCGGAGTTCCCACATGTCTATCACGAGTTTTCTTTACGACGCCTCTGATTAAGAAGTCAGTAATAAGAAACTAAAAACTCTTTGGAGAGCTAAACTTTTTTGCAACATGACTACTTTTGGTGACATAGTTCACAATAATAGAGATATATGCAAAAAGATCAGTATTTTATCATTAAGGGGGTGCATAATTCTAAGTATTTCGGTGATTATCTTTTTGTCATGATCATAGCTAACTAGATGCACATAGTTCCTCTTTACTAGATAGACATAGTTCCCTCTTTGAATTAGTCTCTATCGTTTTCATTTCTGTTTCTTCAGAAGAATTACTTATATTCTCTATGTAATTTTTCTCTTTTTCATCTTATACAGTTGAGTTTCCTATAAGAAAATAAGAAGATTCATGGAAACCAATGTCCTTGGGAGAAAATTTGGAATGATGGAACAAAGAGGAGACGTGATAAAATATTGTTAAATGTAATTCTAAGAATCTAACAGGACCTTTTACCATCATCCTTTCAAAAACAAAATTTTTTATATTTTAGTGCATTATAATCTTTGATCCCTACCAACGCGAGTGGAAAACAGAAGTAGAGAAAAGTGGATTAAGCTACAATTACAACAAAGAAGCGCTAAATTTTTTTTTCGGTGATATCTGTCTTGGCAAAAAAAAGGTTGGCGCGTGCTATACCTGAAATTTTATTCGTGCAACTCCAAATTCCTTAGCAGTAAAATGGAGACAAGTCGGCTACGGCTGGTAATTAGTGTGCGTTCAGAGATGACTGAACAAAGTAGAAGTTCTCAATGCTGGGGGAGAACGAGCGGATGAAGTTGTAAGGTTGAGCTAGAGGAATCTTCGCAGCCGCATCAGCACTCTACTCCGTCTAGGGCAGCCAAAAAAAAAAGCAACAGGTTCGATCTCCAAGACGAGCACGAGAGAGACGCCCGTTTTAGGTAACTGGTCAATTCCAATCCGTTTTGAATAGAAAATGACCCAAAAATTAACGGGATTCATTTATCACTTAATTAGCATTAAAACAGACCTTATTGTATTTTTCATATAACTACAAAATATATAAAATAAAATAAGAACTACTTTTTCCTGCCCTCGCTACGCCCTCGATACCAGTTCCTCTGGAGAGTCTACTCGTCGGGTCCCAATTCGCTTCCCCTGCAATTTAGATCAAGTTTCATTGAAATCTGACTGCCATATTACGCCTCTGGAGCTTAAATTGCTTAAGGGTTTTGATTCTTCGTGGAAAAATTTATGATTTTTAATGCTTGAGTTTGCTGATATTTTCAACCAGCAAAGATGGCCTTTTTGTGTAGGATGAGCCAGTCTAAGATTAAGAACTTTTCTAACCAGTTCAAGAGACACTACTTTCAAATAGTTCGCGGTTCTTTGCTCAGCTCGACTTCTGCCAAGCAATGTATTGAAGAAAATCCGTGTTTGTTGATTTACCGAAGACCCGCTCACTTTCAGAATAGCGTCAGATGGTTTGCTGCTCCTGTTCAGGTTTCTTCGAAAAATATCTCATTGCCTTCCTCCAACCGTCAAATTGTTTTATTTAGATGGTTTTGGGTGTTAAATCTATGAATAATCCTCCTCATTTCTGCTTGAATCTCTAGAAATAGTTGTTGTCCAAGTATTTATTTTGACACCATTAAGTTATTGGTAGTAGTAGAGGCAACGTCCTTGAACCACAATTATTACATAGATTACGCATGTTACTGCCTAGATTGTGATATTGGCATTATGATTACAGGTCAAACCAAAGAAGGGAGAGAAGGACTCGAGTGCCCCACGAATAAATGACCAAATTGTGTCTCAATTTGTCAGGCTCGTGACAGATGAAGGTGTGTTTTCGGGCTTTCAAAAGTTTTAAATGCTGTAAATGTCACAAAGTATGAACCTTGGTCAATCAATCCTTAAACAGATTGATTGATGAAAGTTAATGAATGAATTTCATCAGAATAAAGCAAATAGTTTATAGTAGCAAGGTAACTAGTATTATAAAGCATGCGGTCATTTCTTTTTATCTGAGATTGGTCTGTTTCAGTATGTTGTTACTTATTCTGTGTATTTCTGTGCAGGACATTCAATTGTCTCGAGACGTGAAGCCTTGGAACGAGCTAAACAACTTAAGCTTGATCTAGTTGAGGTGAGATTTTAAAAGTTTTTACATTACTTATGCAAGAATTATTATATTCTTTGGTAACTGAACTCCGGACACCAAAATTAATGTGTTGTATTAAGTCTCCCTCCATGTGACTAGTAACTTTTGTTCATGAGAAACAAGTTGATTAAAATGTACATAAGAAAGAGAGGATAACAATTCTTATGGTAAAACATTCAATAACTAAAGTTTGAGATTCTTCTATGTCCTTTCAATTGGAAATGACAAAAAAGAAAGAGTGATTCCTAAATACCTGCAAGTATGTACCCACATCACACTTGTAAACTTTAATGTTATGCCACAAAGGATGATTATTTTGTGTCACGTCTTCAAAGAGAATAGTGCTGCGATGGAGTGAAATAATCTAAAAAATTGCCAATATACCATATCTTCAAAGAATCTTGTTTCTTTCAAAATATGTTTATTTTATTTCTTCGTTTATTTTTCTACACAAATATTTCAGATAAGTTGATTCTTCTTAAAGGTTGTAGCTCCCTTATTTTCTATTTGTTCGATATACATTTCTCTCATAAAAGAAAATTTCCTTAGTCACTTATGTAATCACTCTCTTCTTAACCTAATTAAGAATAAACCATCTTTCTTGATGCAAATCAACTCACACACAATTAAATAGAGAGGGAAGAGTGGGTTTTTTGCCCCAACAATGCTCAGACTGTTCTTTACTCCTAATTAATAATGTTATGTAAGACACCATATGGAACAGTTTTTGTGGGATATTACACCAAATGGTTACTCACTACCCACGTCGTTAGATTGATGCTTTTTCTTTGTAAATATAAAAAGTAGATTGAGGCTGCATAAATTTAATTGTTAATGATTTACTGCTTGATTTCTAGATAGAAGAATGAAATTTGTGATGGTCCATATTTTTAATTTAATTTTCATCTTGCAATGAAACATTTTCTGTACTTCTCTCACCCTCTCTTCCACGAATCTTACAATTTCCCACCCTCAGAAGTAAAATGACTGATAAGTGCTGCAAGCTTATTAGTATTTGGATTAGTTTGGGTTAGTATGCTTATTAATATGTTTGGATTAATTTGGGTTAGATAATTTTATTGTCATGATTTTACAGGTTCAAAAGGCAGCCAAACCACCTGTATGTAAAATCATGGACTATCACAGAGAGAAATACAAACAACAAATAAAGGAAAAAGACCGTACTAAAGCCAAGGTAGGGTGTTATGGCTTTGACAAACTCTCTGAGTAAAAAAGTTGATGAAAACGCATTTGGCTAGATTACCAAGTGTTATTTTTTTGTGGGCGTATCAGAGATGATTTCTTTTTTTTTCATATTTATGTTTCTTAGTGTATCATACTTTTTATTTGTTGTTGAAACTTTAGTTTTAGTAATTTTAATGCTAGTAAGCTGTAGCCGAATTTGGTAAGGACTTTTTTTGTTGGAATGGAAAGGAGTGAGAGACGCCAATGATAAAAGCGCTGCAAAGCTTGTTCCTCACCTCAATCATTATTGTAGTGTTTGGAACAAGTGAAGCAAAGTCGACGAGAGCATCAGTGTAAAATTATGTGAAAGTTCTTTTTGTAGTACTCTCATTTAGTGAAGGACTAATTGACCTTCTTATATACTTTGTGTGGTGCGTCGCATTTTTCGTAAGCTCATCCCTGTTATATGGCGCACTTTTTCGTTATATTTTCCAATTGTGAGATTAGTCTCTTAGCCCTTCCTTTTGAAATTTTAAATTAATAAAAAATGTGCTTAAATTTGGTCCTGATAAGTCAATGAGCATGGACATGGTGTTTTTTTTCTTTTTTTTTTTCATGTTCGTAATTGCTCGTAATGATCTTGAGTAAGTTTTTATCTTGTCCTCAGCAATGTTCATGAAGTTTCGTTTAGGTTTATGTTTGAAATTATTTTTTGCATCCACATGTCTATTCATATACTTCACCTAGGAATTGTAGAAATCTATCCACGTAAACTACATGACTGATCAGAATTTGGTATTGTCAAAGAATGGTAATTTTCGAGGACTGTCGTTTGTTTCATATTTGGATCATTTTAGCTATTTGAAAATTTGAGAATTGTAATGCCTAGCTTTTCTTACTAGAGGTTTTATCTTGTCAAGCGTGTTATTAATTTATATTTCTTGCAGTCTGAGGTCACTTTACGGAAAGGAGATTATAAAGAAGTTCGCTTTACTGGAAAAACTGTAAGTTTTAAATAATTTTGTTTACTTTTTTATTTGGTCTCACAACGATGAGATATCTTCAAATATACCAATAGACAAATCTTTCAACCAGTATTATTGGTAATTTATTGTCTGTTAACTTTTATCATTTGTGATGGACTTTCAATTGTTGAAAAATATGAAGGAATCTATTGATGCAAATACTTTCTTATTGCATTCAGGAAGACAAGGACCTAAGAATGAAGGCTGATATGGTTAAGCGATTAATGGAACGTGGTTATCGTGTAAAGGTACTTTTTCATTGGTTGATGTAATTATTCTGAACTTCTATTCATCTATTTACCTATCCACAAAATAAGTATCAAAAATTTGGTATCCCACAGCAAAACCTGTTAGGTAGTCTCAAGATAGAAGCATGTAAAAGGTTTTCTTTTTTATTCGAGTGTTGTATGGCTTCTTGTGTTAATCTCTTCAATTGAAGTTATTGTCGTTATTGAAACAGTGCATGGCAAAAGGCCCAGAGGGCCAGGATTTGGGAGGCTTGTTATCTCGACTCTCTGCACTGGTATTCTCGTATTCCATGCACGTTGTTTGATAATTCTTATATTTCTGCCATTTGTTGCATAGCGAACCAAAGTACATGAAAGAACAAGCCACAGATCTAGTAAAAATGCCAAGACTTGAAAAATTAACCCTAAAGTTAGCCACGAATCTTGAAATCCATATACTCGGAACCTTGCATTAAATCTCCCTAAAGAACACTAAGGAACAACATTCAAGACTCCATAATCTCCCTTTTTCCCCACACTACATTCTTAATATATAGATGAATAACCTCCCAATTACAACAACCAACATTGCCACATCTTCCTTATAATTTCCTGATATATTTTCACTCCTTCTAGTATTATTTCACTCTCCACACCCTTTCTGCAGTTTCTTTTCATTCTGTTCAACTAAGTATACATATTTACAGATAGAAGAAGAATCATTAATAGAAAGTGGACCAACAGTTGAGAGACTTCAGGCTTTCATGATTGTCAGGCACGTCAAATTCGGCCCGTCCAAAAAAGGAAGTGGAAAAAAACCCAACACTGTGGAAAGCAATGGAACTAATAGATTAAGTGCTGAATCTAACTTTGAGAAGGATGATGCCCAGCTACCTTGTGAGGAAGTCGACCATCCGTTATATTCCTCAGTAGAGACCTCAGAAGATAATTTTAATGACACGAGGACTTCATGGTCAGTCGATCATTCAACTGACGATTTTGAGAAATTATTCAATCTCAACGTGAAAGCAGAAGGGACTGCTTCGAACTCTTATCCTTCAATATCTGATAAGGCATCTTCCAAGTTGGATAACAATGTTTCAGGGACTAAACCAGTGGCGGCTTCTCCCACCCTGAAAGATTCTTCTGTTAATGTTGCAAATAGGTACAATAGGGGTGATTCCAACCAGTTTCAACAAAGGAATTCGATAAATAACCGAGACAATGTGACAAGAGACGCACTAAGGTCTGATTTCCAGATTCGCAATCAGAGGATATCTGAAAGTAAGCAGGTCGACACATACGATTCCCAATATCAAAACTCGAGGACTTCTCCAAATGATATGTCCAGACAAGAGCCTTCTCGTCCTAATCTAGGCCGTGCTTCAGATGTTGGTTCTCCAAATCAAAAAGGTTCTCCATTTCGACAGTCTGAGCCAGGATCTTCTTCAGAAGAGCCCTCAATAAACTCAAAATCTGGCGATTACCCAAATCAGAATGAACCGAGCAAGTGGGGAATTTTCAGCAGGGAGAACTCTGTTGTTAAGCCAAACAGGGTATCAAAGCCAGGGTGAGGTGTTTCTATCAAGGAAAGGAAATTCCCATTTTTTAAGCAAAACAGAGACTGATTTTTTCCTCTTTGTTTTTTTAACTAGGTTTACACTTTATTATTGAAATTAAATTTCCTTGCAGAAAGATCTCAGGCTGTTACTGTCATTGTTTGTGACATTACGTGTAATAACTGTAGTGAAATAATTCTTAGTGGATAAACTTATGTACTTTAGTTATCATGTCTCAGAACATAGGAGATCTAGCATAAAACTAGGTGTAGTGCATGTTTCACCCCCCTCAAACCCCTTCCCAACGGCCCTCCGTTCATATCTTTTAGGGACATTAGACGAGGAAAACTCTCTAGAAAATTGTCCAATAGCTTTTACACGGGCAGTGGATATAGCTTGCCTGCGTATTCATACTGGCTTTTGCCAAAGGCGCATGGATTTACAAGCTGCAATATGGCCGAATTGGCCACTGGAGTTTAATATCAAAGCTTTTCTCTCCAAAGCAGGACTAATATCCAATAATATTGCTCTGTGATACGGAATAGAAATGCTAAATGTAACAAGATCACAACGCCAATCTACCAACCACTGGGGGATATACCTCCATGGCCTTGATCTAAAATAACCAATACTATGTTCCAAGCTTCCAATACATTCCAATGAAAATACTAACCCCCAAAATCACTCCATCTAAACAAGTTCAAAAAATGAACAAATTCCACGAACTGAATTTTTGAACATCGACACACTACAAATGGCACCAAATCAAACATGAACTCATGGTCGACACTCCAAAATAGAAGAAATCAAATACGAAATCTCGTCAAATTCCACAGCCGTCAACTATCACCAATCCGACGAATGGATCTACCGACTAACTCACTGAAGGTTTGGAAACCTTGGTAGCTGCTAAGATGAATGATTTCAGACGTTATTCATCTTGTTTCCATAGGAGAATGAAGATCAACAACACAATCCCAGCTTAAATGATCAGCCATCTTGCCCCAACACGGAAAATAAAGCAAAACGCCTTGTTGAACACTTGGAGAGGTATGATGACAGTTAGTGAATATCTTTGTCCACCACGAAAATCAAACTCCATATCACTCAGAGATCTAAAACTTATGGCCCTCCTATCCAAAATTCCAAGATGGTGTTACCACGACTTAATGATACTTACACAGGCTCATCCTCCTCACCCAGGCCGATTATATTACTCCAACATTTATTACCAGTCTCAAATCAAACCAAAGTGAAGGACCATCTCACGTAGCTAAAAACACTGTTAGTTGGAAACGACAACTTTAGATCTCTAAAGCGAGCAAGTTTGCATTTATCTTGGAAATTTAAAAAGTTTAATCGACCAAAATATCACGAGTGACCAAAGGCTAACAAATCAAGATACACTAAAAAGGGATATCTGCTCTACTAGCCGTTGGGTGCGCACCAGATACTCAATCATTTTTTGATATCTTTTCGTGTCAACTTTTTTACCACTCTCATCCTCGTCTAATTTTGATTGACTGGATCAAAGCAGCAACATTCTTTTTGGACTGCACCCCAACGTAGAAAGACCCAACAGAAGGACGAAGGATGAAACAAGTGGAGGAAATAGACAGAAAATTATAGACAACAGAAGAGACAAAACAGTTTCAACAATACATCAAAAATAAAGAAATAAGCCACTTGAGGCATCCTCTACAAAAAAAACCTCGTCGTCTGAACAAGCACTCCAAAAGTAACAAAGATATTTAACTAATATCTAATAACTAGCAAATATTAATCATAATCAAACCAAATCAAACCGAATCAAACAAGAACGAATTAATCGAACTTTTATTAAATAAATCCATAATAGAACACACGTATGATATCTCTAAGTCAATGATCCTTCATTGTCAATTTTGATGATAAAGAACAAAAAAAAAAAAAGGATTAATTTTGTGTTTTAATCAGTAAAACTGTCGTATACGATGACATGCATCAATCGAGTAATAAAATTCAATTAGGATTCAGATCAAAATATTGACCGCCATTTTCAGGTCCAAGATTCTGAGCTTCAATAATTCTGGAATAATAATAATGGCTTACTATTTCATCACAGCGTACGTCACGAATGAAGTTTTCTCCGAAGCCGAGCAGAAGATGGAAAATTGACAACTACGTCAACGGTCAAATTTGATTTAACAGAAGATGATCCTCAACTTCAAGGACACTGATGCCGGTCAGAAGATATTTTGCATATTAATTATGGATAATTAGTCACCAATATTCTTTTCCTTGAATATTTTATCAGAGTCATTATTGTCGATCCTTCACCTCCTCCTCGTTTTAGAGATTTTTTGAACTTGATTTTTGTTGACAGAACGGCTAGCTCTACAATTGACGTGTTTCTAGTACATATTCATACATTTATTTTTTAACAACATAAAAAGCGTTTTAATAATTAAAAATAAAATTCTATTAATAAATTATTCAATTTTAATTTTTTAAAATGACATGAAATTACTTATTTTTACTAAAATGGCCTGAATCTTTACGATTAACAAAATTTTAAATCGTTATTATATTTACAAGACGAAATACTACAATTTTATGTAAAAATTTTACTTAAATACAATTTTCTCTCTCCAAAACATAGAAAATACACGTGATAAAATTAACACCATTATGCAATATATGAAATTCTAATATAGCCAAGAACGGATTCATATGGCAGGCACCTTATCCTTGCATCCCCTCCCACCCAAAATCATATATCATTGAAGGAATCCATGGTAGCAACAGTGGATTAGGGTTTTGGCCGATGTTTTAATTTGTTCTTCTATCTCCTTTTTTTTTTTTTTATAAGAAGAAAAAACATATACATCCCCTCTTATCTCTCCAGACTTTGAAGCACAAAAGTAGGAGAGAGAAAGCAAATATAAAATAGGGTTGATGTGAGTTAGACAAAGAGGAAGATGTATTATTTACGGAGGAAAAGAGGTACTATCAATTATGGCGACTGACAGACAGACGCTCGTGTGGGTGTGAGCTGCTAAATTCATTTAATAAATATAGTTCAACTACGACCACCAAATGTCTGCTAGTAATAATTCTCAGTTTTTAATCACAAAAATAATAAAAGATGAATAAATAAATAAAAGCTTGGATTGATGACCCACTTCATGAATGCCTGGTGCAGAGTCTGAGACATTCACAATCCCATCTGAATCTCTCATCAATGGTGGTTACGATAAGACTCTCTCCCTCATCTTCTTCCTGTTCCTTCCACTTCTCTATTACCCTCCATGCTGCCTGCAGTCGCAGTAAACTGTAAGAGAAAGTAGAAGAAAGAATAAAAGTTAATTTTTACAATAATAATTATGAGCAAAAGATAAATTTATTAGGTCGAAAACTGAGAACGTACGCGGGGAGCGAGGATATTCGAAGCCTAAGTGGAGATGTGTTTGTTCCCTCCATCTGTTTTTACTAGAACCCACCTCTTTCCTCTGTAAATCTGCAAATAAATGCAGCAAAAGAGGGAAGAAAATGGCAATTAAATATAGAGTATTCAACTCGGAATTGAAGCAGTATTTTTTTTCGATAAAAATAAAACATTAAGTCGTGATCATAATCAACTTACTCGCATTCCCTCTGTATTTATTTTGTGCATGCATGTCACAAAGATGCATTGGTGTCAATATTTATGTAAGTAGGGCCAGTAAAAAATTTATTTTTAATTTTTCTCTAAAAACTATAATCTTTAAAAACTAATAACGTTTTTTATCATTGAGATGGCAAATGTCCCGATTTCAATCCACCAAATTTAACGAGTTGTGATGTCCCGATGAATCAATCTCCGAAATTTGTGACGGTTCTTTGAAGGTAAGATGTATTATTATAAGATTTCGTCCCCAAATCAGGATATTTCGTAAGAGAAAAGTCATATACGTGTTGTGTGTTGTAGGGGTCAGGATCATTGGGAAATCATAGAAAGATGTGTTGTTGTCGATGATACCTTCAAAAGTTTTGGTGTTTTGATGCACAAAGATTGGTGGGGGTTTTAGTTTTTGAGTCATTACATGGATAAAAAATATGTTTTAATGTTACTCTACGATAAATTGGTAATCTGATAGAAATAAGTGAAAATTTGGGCTCGGCGTCGTAGAAAAGGATGCCCAGCTGCAGGTAAGGTGAGTCTGGGCAGCGACTCAAGAACTGTGTTGGATGAAAATTTAGATTTTCGACTTAATCGTTATTTGGTCGTTTTTAACAAAAAAAAATTGAGATTTAAAATATAAAAAATCAATCAAGATGTTGATAATGATACTATGATTATATACTGGGACTTAAAATATTTTACTCGATACATTATTGGACTTCCTCGGATTATTTGAACTTTGTACATTGATAAGCTTAGTTTGAAGTAAAAGTTTAATTTTATATCTGACATTGCATCATTTTCTAAATATTATTTTGGGATATCTATTTTATGGTTTGTCAATTTTACTTTATATATGTACTTTTCATTGTACATGTTTTCTTTGAACATGCACATTATTGATCAACTTAATCGTGTGAATCAAGTTGGATCAACTCGCGCTACGTACATTCGACCATTAGATAATGTTCTTGTTTGTTGTTAAATAGAGTAACGAGACAACTGAATGTGTCGTATTACTAGGTGCAAAACCTTAAACCTGATAAAAGTCTTTCGGAGTCTTTGCAATCCCTGAGTATCGACGTTGTTATATTATTTACTTATGATATGGTGTGCCTGCAGTTCTTGAGTGACTTTATTTTTGTTAAGATTTTCTCATTGTACAGTTGGGATCTATTTTATGTATATATCACACTATAATAAATTGTTTTCACAATTGCTCTACTATATGTTTTTAACCTATTTTATAAAATATTTTATAATTGACATGTTCAATATTAATTATAAATTAAAAGTTGAATATAAAAATTTATCTCTAATAAATTAAGTCGACTCACTTGAAAAGACTCTACCCTTTCAAGTTTAATCCAAGGAGATCGCTAGTTGTTAGCGCATGAGTAGGCTCGACGTTATATTTCCTTTGTAATTTTATTTCTTTTGAAAGTTCCATTTTTAGTGATGTTACAATGTTGTTAGACTTTTATTTTTTTTAGCTCAATTGTTATTAGGCATACACTATCATGGTATTCTCAATATCGACGCTGGATCTTTACGTTTGCCCAATTGTGTTGGGTCAGACTTTTATTTTTATTTAAGTTTTACGCTAGTGTTTGAGATAATTAAAATAAAGGGTCAGACAATTTGACCAGCTTTCTGGCTAGGTTGCTCCATGTTCTGTCTTGAGTCATTTCCAAAGTGTGACAAGTTTTCAATAATTTACGCACACACAATTACTATTATATTTTAAATTCACAATATTTATTTATATTTATATTATAATTAGTTGCTAACTAATTAATTTTTATAATATTCATTATTATTAAGAAACATATATGAGACACTTATATATAATTGGTAAATATGTATTTTACACACTTATTTGTACTCTTTTATATTTGATTCGATAAGTTTTTCTCAAGTGTTTGAAAGAATTTGATGTTTTTGATGTAAGTGCGCAGAGAAAACAAAATTTAACAAGTTAAAGTCTCAACAAAAAAAATTGGATGCATCACGAAGCAAAAAAAGAAAAGTTGTGAGGGAAGAAAAACACAAAACCTGAATGATTGCCGATTGATTAGCCAAATTGGAGCGATCGATCAGCTGTCACTAAATAAAAAAATTATAATTGTAGATTTTGATCTCAACCGTTGATCGTTTTAATCTCAACCATTGATTGTAAACCCCAATACTTAATTCAGAACTAAGTTATAAAACCAGAGTTAGAGGTATCTTTGAGAGAATTGTTGGAGAGTCGTCTAGAGTTAAAAATATAGAAGATTGCTCGGGGCTAAAAGCTAGAGAAACGGAAACCGAAAGGGAGAGAGAGCTTCAGAAAGACGATTCTAAATCGACAAACCTAATTTTATTTCTCATTCTCTTCTTAACTATGAATTTCATTATTATCTCTATTGTTTCTCATTGCTCTTGCATGAGAAACAATAGACGACTGTGTAATAATAATAATATATATATACACACACACGCGCGTTTGGATAAAGAAATAAAATATTTATATATTACATTGTTAGAAAGAAAGAATAAAAAGTGAGGAGTATATTTCTCCCTCTTCGAAAAGAGCTAAGCATATAAATAGAAGAGAAGATACGTGAAGAGTGATTTTATCTTAGATTTGGAAAGATGAGAAAAAACGAGTGAGAGAAGTGTGTAAATAAAAGAAAAGGTAAGGGAACGATGTGAGAAATTCTAATTATTAAAAAAAATTAATTGTTGAATTAAATAAAAATTATATTAAAAAAGAGTATTAACTCTGTCTAAGGATATCAACACTTTGATGTTGAAAACGTAAACTAATATTATGAACACAGAAAACTCCACATTGTTTGGTATATTATGTCTAACAAATAAATGTTATAAAAAATTTTATTGTATGTAATAAATAAATAAATATGTGTACGATTTTAATTAATTGTATTTAATAAACTTCTATTTCATTTCAATCTATTCTTTGATTTACTCGGTATAGTTTTTGACAAGTTACATTACATAAAACTTGTATTTTGAGAATAAATTAAATGAGTAGCTACAAATGTTAACATTAATTAATGAAATTCATAATATAAGATTCTCTTGTTTGTTAGTTCAAATATTTAATAATTAGTGCACAAAATTAATAAATATTATGAATTAATTATCTAATTAAGAACTAATAGTAGTTAAAGATAAAAATGTAATATTAGAGGTTAACAGATTTTAAATATAGTTTTATTACGAATCTTAATGGAGAATTAATACATATATAATAATTATATCAATGGATATTACTTTGAGTAAATATACTATATTGTTTTAAGAGTGCAACTTTAGATATTTAATGGAATTATTCTACAGTTAATAATTATGTTAATTAATATAAAGAATTTATATTAATTAACAAATATTATTAGAGTGTATGATTATAAGTCCATCGATCCCTCTGTTATCTTATATCACTATACAAATTTTCATGTTACAAGAATAAATATATAAATAATTAATTATGATTAATCATTTATAAACACTCAAATGAATATATTATGATTTAAAATATATAAATAATTTTTATATTTTGAATTCAAAATCAAATGTCTCGTTAGATAAGATTATTTTAAGGGATTTAAATTAGATTTAAAAAATTTCATTAGATAAAATTTCATATTCAAATTTAAATTGAAGTTTGTTATTTAATAAAATGAAAAAAATATATTTTTATATATAATGTCAAAATGCGATTTTTGACAGGAGTGAGATCCAATCCCTTTAATAAAAAAAAGTGTGACTTTTCCCAAATTTTTTTTAGGAAAACGTTTTTTAAAATTGAATAAAAACGTATCATATGTTGCGAACACGTCTATATACAAATATAAGAGTACATTATTCTCGTAAGTGAAATTATTTTCATAGAAGGTTTGACTGTTTCAAAGTCTTCAAAAAAACTTGATAATGAGTTAAGACTGCTGATATCAGACGACACCACATGATTAAAAGCGTTTATCAAAAATGTATTTTCTTTTATTATTCTATAATCTAAATCTAATACAATTTTAATGTAAAATGTTTACATTTTAAAAAATATATATTTTTCAAATATAATTTTTTTTAGTTAACGATTATATTTATGGTTATTTATGATTTTAATATCATAAGGATAACGCATGTCACTATTATTTTGAATAACAGTAAATTTCACCATGCGAGAGAACCATCAACGTTAACACACATTACATCACAACACTAAGAAATCGAGTTTGTCATATGGGGAATGCACATGTGCTTTTTTGTGTTGAGCACCCCAGTGTCCAATGTTTGAGAGCCGTAATATGCTAGGCAACTTGATGCAATTGTTAGATGATTTCAACCTTATACCCATTTGAGGTATATTTTTCGAAACTTCTTCTATACATCTCAAAGTCGAGTTTGTCCTGATTATGGGGATAAAAAAACTATTATAAGAGTTTATAAAGAGTATTGATGTGAGAACAACTATAAGTATCGATAATTTACGTGAGGGCTCTATCCTTGTGCCCCCAATTTCTAAGTCTCAACTTTTAGATTTTTTACATAAGATGTAAGCGACTACATGTTCATATCTTTACAATTGCTTATAAGGCCAGAATCACGAATCTATTGATGTCCTTAATAGGATTTCACATCAATCAAACTATGTATTTTACAACAAAAAATTATCTATAAAGATTAAATATGTATTTAAACCTATGGGACTCTACAGTTAATTTACAAGTCTTACTACATACACAAATTTATTAAAACAAGTCATAATTAAGTAGAATACAAAAAAAAATAAAACAAACTACTCTTCTACACCTGTGTTGTGTTGTGTTGAGTTGTTGCCACTTATGCCGGAAAGATTTGAGAAAAACACACAATGAGCATTATAGACCTAACAAGAATCCTAACTAAGAATTCACTAAACTAAAACGATATTAAATCTAATCATGTACTAATACTCCACGTGAGTAGTCTTAACAACCTTAACTTTCTTTTTAACATTTATCATCTACTTATGTGTTCACACGTCCCAAGTATTATGCGTCATGCAAACTCAGTAGACATTCCTAATCAATGTCTGATTCTAATTATGTATATCACATTTCTTTATAAGTACAAAAATTTAGAGATTATTACCTAAATGTTAAAACTTATAGATTCACATATCCTCTATCCTTGTGTACAATTAACTCAACATATAATTAGTTTCAAAATCATTTATACCAGTGATATGAATCATGAACGTAATGCATTTTTTCACAAAATTCATGTTATAATTTATGAACCAATGCATTTATATGCACTTATGCAATGATATGCAAATCAATGCACATATATCCGTATTATTTAAATGGTATTGTAGTTATCAAGTATCATAGTAATATATTTTATTAATATTAATATGAATGATCTTATTTCCTCAAGACACTACACATATATGTACATCTTATTAACGATATTCTCAATAAACATGTACATCTTAAACATATAATCTCTAGAGAGTTATAAATTTGCAAGGTAAGATGAACTCACAATCACTCTCTTTCTATTTACTGTACTTGACATATGTCATACAATACACATAGTCGACGATATATATTAGGTTCAAATGTGACCAACAATATCTTCCGCAATACCCCTTGTACGTATAAATATTTTCATGATATATGATTTAACCATTTTTTCATACATTGAATACATAAACAACATAAATAAATAATTAATCATGGTTAACAAACTTCTACAATACATACCAATAATGTGTAATGTAAATAATCCAGATTCTTATTATTTAACAAGCAAAATAAATCATGAATCATGGTTAAACGTCTACCTAGACATCCTGAAATATTGCTCCGAATTTCATGAAAACATATAAGAAAATACCCAAAAATCATATTTTAATCCTAATGTGCATCTAGTGGGTTACAACCCTATATCGAAAATTGCATAAAATTTTATAAGGTTATAGCGCATAACGCTTAGTCACTATTTATGGCGAGCACTACATCGCCTATATAGTGTTGTAGCGCCCCAAATGCTATTTTTTCAATAGTTAACATCTAGAATGAGTATTGCAGTTCTGGTACCATAACCATACTTTGCACAATTCCAACATGTTTACTCCCTCCAAAATTGCTATAATTCATCGTAAGTAACTATATAAAATTCAACACAATTCACTTAATTTCAATCATTCTTTCAATAACTTCAATCCAAATCATATCATAAACAACAATCCATAATCGCTACCAACAATTAATCCTATTTTTTCAAGATTCCAGTGTTTTTCATTCAAAACCATTTTAGTTCAACTTTATACCTCAATTTCATTCTATCTTTCAATCAATTTAACTTAAATCTAATAAAAAAGCACAATAATCAACATATAACTCCATAATCATCCTTCCTCTACCTAAATAATATAAAATCAACAAAGTTTAGAAAATCTATAGAGTTAGAATTCTTACCTCTAACTTCTCCTTTATCATTTCGCTTCCAAGAGTTGATGTTTATATCTTTTGGAATGGCCTTGATATGTAGAACGATTCTTTTTTAAAATTTGAGTATCAATTCCTTTATTTTCTCCCTATTTTTTTCTCTTTTCTCAACTCCCTTTTTTCTCATTTCTCTTCTCTCTTCTGCTCTGGAGTCATGAAAGTTACCTCCTTCCAGTAGATATACTTTTGCGGACTTCCTATGCAGAGTTCTACTTTTGAATGCGGAGTATTGCACTTTGAAGAATAAAAAAAAATATTGATATTTGAGGAGTTCTGAATCTGATAGCCATCTTGCGTGGAGGCTCGTGAAAAGATACTCTTTTTTATGCAAACGCGAAGTTCCGAGTTACAAACCAGAAGATCACAGCAAATAATTTTTTGCAAGGAAGCAGAAGTTCACACTCTATTTTGTTGTGCCTAACTAATCTATTGCAGAGGACCACAACGTATATGCATAGTTTCGCTAGTCGAGAAATTTGAAGAATCTATAAATAGGAGTACACTTCAAATCGCAAAAGTACCCAACCGGAGAACTTGACATAAAGTGTTGCCAAATTTTCAAGAGGAATCTATTCTCTCCCACATAATAACTTCATCTCTTTTCCAATTATTTGAGATTTATATTTGTAAGATATTTGAATCTTGTGCTTTCATTTTGCAACTTTTGTATCTTGGTGGAAAAGTATAGGGTGATGTCTTATAAAAGAGTTATTGTAAAGGCAGTGTATTGAAGTTTGGAAGTTCAATTCATAGAACTAAAAAGTTGAGTTGAAAATGAATTTTCAAAGAGAAGTCTTGAGGTGCAGACGTAAGCAAGATTCATCGAATTGGGTTAACAAAATGTTTGCGTATTTTCTCACTATCTCTTAATTTATTAGCTATGATCTTTTTGAAGTGTTCAGAAACCTCAAAATAAATTAAGAAGATTAATTTATTTAGTTTGTGTGATTAAATATTGTTATTCAATCGAAAAGTTTTTAATCTAATTTAACTCCTCTCTTAGATTAAACGATTCTACACATAAGGGAAACACCTCCTCTAACTTTCGTACATATATTAATATATTTTCATGCACATCTCCAATTGATTTAGTTTCATCGCCATTTCATAAATTATGTTATTAACTGCTATACCTACTTTTAATTTAGAATTATATTCTTAATTGGTTAATCAATTTCTTCTCTAAGGTTATTCCATACAAATGACAATTCAATGTAATGGCCTAATTGGAAAGGAACAATTTCAGTTGGAAAATAGAGTCACGTGAGAAATAAAAGAACGAGTTGAATTTGAAAATGTTTTAGAAATTACGAATAATATATTTGTTCTCATTCTAATATTTCAATATATTTTTGAAAAATATATCAAACCAAGTCAAAGCAAGCTTTCTTGAATTTAATCTTTTCCAACATTTCAAAACAGGACATGAGATATTTGGAAAATATAAACTAAAAAGTCTTGGGTGCATGCATACTCCAAAACGATTTTTCAGCGAATTAATTTGGTTTATAAGAAACTAAGATATCATATTGTAAAAAATAAAAAAATGTTATCAATTTGGTTTATAAGTTACTTTTAGAAAGTTATCTAGAGTTTATTTTGTAATTACCAAGGCATTTCTTGAAGCTTAGCTTAGAGATATCACATGCTTTACCGTCCGAGATTAGCTCGACACGTGTTTGTGGCCTTAGCGATATAGAGACCTCATTTTTTGTGGTAATTGACAAATAGACGAGAAATAGTCGTCGGAAATAGGCAAATAAGAATACTCGTAGAACTAATGAAACGGATTATATTTTCTAGGTTTGAACGTTATTTGAAGGGGAAGGGCTGCTATTAAGAGTTATCTTCCTAGAACTAGGGTTACTTTTCCTATCAATTCAAAGGATTGATGTTAACAAAGAAACCGAGCATCCCATGCGGTTGACAAAGTTATTGTTATTATTATTATATAGTATTTAGTCAAAAATATTATATTTTTGTTTTAATTTAAGATTGAATACCCACAATTTCTTCCTTCAAAATTTCAGTTGGATTTATAAAAATAGTCAAATATATTTTAACCATCTTATATCACTTTCCTATTTTGACATTTTTAAAATACCACGCCGCACGATTTCTATTTATATAAAAATTAAAACTTTTGGTCGTAATTACAAAAATTGAGAATTTTAACTTAAGGAAAGGGTTGAATTTGATCTTGGTCATTAGGAATAGCCGTGTTGAGTTAGAGATTGGGACCCGATTTAGAATCTAAGGGAGCGAAAGGGTAAACGATCTTAAACAAACCTCACGAGTTAAGAAGATGAGAATGGCCCGACTTTATTTGGCTCGTTTAAGTCAAAGATCTTCCTATTGGAGCCGTAAGAGGTCAAAGGTGGGAGAAGTGGATAAAGAAGCATTACCTACCGATAACGGGAACAATGACATTATAATTTACCTTTTTCGTTCCACGCGTTAGAAGTTCGTGTGTATTTTGCGGAGTTTCCGTGCTGTTTGGGGTGATATTATCATTTCCAAGATAACGTCATTGACTCATCTCTCCACAGTCTAGCTCTACCATAGTGGAGTGGAGCCCATAGGCCATAGGTGGACCTCCGCTTTGCTGGCTTCAGGCTCTCTGTGCTTGGTTTTTCATGGGTCTTGTCTGCTGAGAGAGGAGAGAGAGGGAGAGAGAGATTTGCTTGACCTTGTCTTCACAGTTGATCTCTTTTTAGGGACTCGTTATTTCACTGTGCTTCTAACAATTCTTCTTCATTTTTCACGACCCAGATTGGAAAGCAAGAGATACAACGCGAGAATCCTCTCCATCTCTTCCAATTTTTGATTTTCTTGAGAGATTTTCAGATCTAAGAGGCTGACTCCAACGCCAACTTCGTCTCTTTCAAGCGCCATCGTCATCCCCTTCGGAAGTGGCACATCGAAACACTGTATCTTGAAGCCTCTAATTGTGGGGTACGCCATTTTCTTAATTTATGTTTGTGAAAGCTTCTTTTCTTCCTTAATGGAGTCAAATTGTAGAATTTTCCGGATAATCGTTTCCGAAAATCTCTGTGAACCGCCGGTCTATTTTCTCAGTGAGAGATGATGGATTTTCTGGGTAGTGAAATGGCCGACCAAAACCTTTGTCTGATGGCCGCAAGCGGTTTTGACCCACCTTTTTTTTTCTTCATTTTTTTTTGCTGTTTTTGTTCATGAATTTGAGTTTAAAGATATTTTGATATCATCATTCCAAATTGGCTCTATTTTTGCCCAATTTTTCACTGGAGCAACTATGAAGCCGATCACTTCATGTCAATTTCTTTGATCCGGCAGTGTTATAACTTATGGAATCATTGCTAACATCAAAAGTGTGTATCTTTGTTTTGTCGTAGTGAGTAAGAGTTGCAAAAGTGGGAGATAATACAATTGACGATTGGAAGAATTACAGGCCTAAGTTCCTTACAGTTCTTGTTAGATGTTGAAATCCTGGGGAGTTATTTGGGTGAGATGAGGGATGTTATCAGTTTTGATGAACTTTTTAAGGGCCTGCTTTTTTCCCGCATCGGATCGGCGTGTCAAGGGATCGGATTCCAGAGGGCGGCAGGACGGCCTCCTCTGGTACAAAGACAGTGGGCAACACTTGAATGGTGATTTTTCAATGGCTGTTGTTCAGGCCAATAACATACTTGAGGACCAGAGTCAGATTGAATCTGGCTGTTTGAGTTCTAACGAATTTGGCCTTTTTGGCACTTTTGTTGGTGTTTACGACGGGCATGGCGGCCCCGAGACTTCCCGCTATATCACTGATCACCTTTTTCGACATCTCAAGAGTAAGAAGTTGCAACTTTTTGGCCTATTTGATAGTGTCTATCCTCGTTTTCATAAAAAATTTTGACCCTTTTTTCAACTGCAGGATTTGCTTCAGAGCAAAAAACAATGTCTGTCGATGTAATAAGGAAGGCATTCCAAGCTACGGAAGATGGGTTCACTTCCTTAGTCTCAAAACAGTGGCAGATGAAGCCGCAAATTGCAGCCGTTGGATCGTGTTGCCTAGTAGGAATCGTGTGTAGTGGGACTCTCTACGTTGCCAACTTAGGCGATTCACGAGCTGTTTTAGGAAGACTAGTGAAAGCCACAGGGGACGTTCTAGCAATACAGGTATCGGCTGAGCATAATGCCGCCATTGAGTCTGTCAGACAGGAGCTTCGTGCTGCACATCCCCATGACCCGCACATTGTTCTTCTGAAGCATAATGTATGGCGAGTTAAGGGTCTTATACAGGTTCGTCAGTGAGTCGATGATGAGATTTAAATTATTTATGAATTTTTTACTGAAATTATTTTCTTTCTTTTGCAGATCTCTCGATCTATTGGCGATGTGTATCTGAAGAAAGCTGAGTTCAACAGGGAGCCTCTTTATGCTAAGTATCGCCTCCGTGAACCTTTCAAGACGCCGATTTTGAGCTCAGAACCATCAATTTCAGTGCTCCAATTGCAGCCTTGTGATCAATTTATCATATTTGCATCGGACGGTCTGTGGGAACAGCTCAGCAATCAGGAGGCTGTGGACATAGTTAAAAATCATTCACGCAGTGTAAGATTTCTCTCTCGACTATTCTTATCGTGTTCTGTAGTTATCATACTGGGGAGTGAGGGTATATCTCCTGTATCCATTTCTTCCCCGGGCTTTCTTGGAAAAACACACTTTGTAGATGAAGCCTTATTATCCTCCGTCTCATATGTTGGCAGCTGTTTAACATTCTATCACATCTTAAGCTCTCTAACATATTCAACGAAACCTTGACCGTAACTTGGATTCAATCGTCCAACTCTTTGCGTCTTAGATGTACCTTGAATCCCATCTGAGTACTCCAACCTGCTTATTTCTTGATGCAGGGAATTGCGAGGAGGTTAGTGAAAGTTGCATTACAAGAAGCAGCAAAGAAGAGAGAAATGAGATATTCCGACTTGAAGAAGATCGACAGAGGTGTAAGAAGACATTTCCACGATGACATCACAGTGATAGTCTTGTTCCTCGATTCAAGTCTAGTGAGCAGGGCTAGCTCGGTGAAGTCTCCAAATTTATCAGTGAGAGGAGGCGGGATCAACCTTCCTTTTAAAACACTCTCTCCTTACACTACACCTTTAGAAACCGGCACTGCCTGAGTCAGCTAAGTCAGCTATGTACCCCGTTATTGCTTTCCTTTTTGGCAAATACTCAGTGGGTACAGGAGTCGATTCGATTCTTTGATGTAGTTTTACCTCAAAAGCCTCACCTCCAACTGCGACTGCCAAAGAGCCGGAGAAGACTAGTTCAAAGTATGACACCACCTTTGTTCTATATATACTGCTTTGTTACTTGTATGACTTTGCATAGATGCTTCGTGGGTGTTATGTTACTATATATTCTACAACAAAGTAGGAAAAAAACGAGATGAATCCTTTCCACTAGGCTAATTCTACTGATGTAGAGTCTGTTTGAATTGTTGATTTCTATGGAAATGCCTTTTTTTTTTTTTTTTTTTCCTGAAAGACAAAAAAGTAGGACTATACAGACACACACACAGGTAAATTTCTCTGATTTAGTTATGTAAATTTCAGTGTTGGTACTTGGCAATTCTTCGTAGTTTGCAAGTAGTTCTTACATGGATTGCTATGGAAATGTACTGAAACTGGAGAAAACTCCCTACAATGGCTTTTTACCCTTTTCAAAGGTAAAGCTTTTGGAATAATCGAGTAAGAAAAGAGTTCTGCCTTTCTGGATTGGCGTGGACCTCTAATCCTATGTAACTAAACCACTTCATTCAACCAACTCTGATTTGGTTGAAATATATGTCCTTTATGATCACGAAATAATGTTCGCCAATACGTCAAAATCAAAAGAACCCTCTGCTTGGAAATTAACATTTAACAAAAAAAAAAAAAAAAGAGGAGAGAGAAGGGGGAAGGAGGTGAGAGAAAAAGACTACTTTTGCTCTCAGTTTCCAAGACTGTCAGAGCATATTCACGCCACTCTAAGAACAAAGCCATCTCCTTTGTTTCTTTTCATTCCCAACCCTAGTCAAAGGCACGATTCTCTGTGCCCACCATTTGTCTTTCTTGGATTGGACATACACGAGCAATACATTTCCTACATACCCACATACTTGTGTGCTCATCTATATGCACAATATTTGTCAATACTTTGTCATTTTCTGACCTCTAACGGGTAATCTAAGTATCCATGACTATATCTACCAAATAGCCTCATTGGGAAGAGTCGATTATCAACTTCTAAGTATTTACGTTTGATAAAAATTTAAGTCAAGCACTGTCAGATCAAACCTAAATCAACCTTGGATTTGATTTTTGTAGCTCAGACACTTCGCTTATGCTTTCACCAAAACTCATCCCTCAGTCCCCGATTGAAGGCCTTTTGAGAGGGATTGGTTCCCAAAAGACATACTATGTCAACAGGCTTCGTCTTTTTGTTTCCATTCGACCGATTCCTTCTAGAAAAAATCTAAGTGCTGCTGTCTAGATTTTAAGTGATTGTGTCTGAGGAAAAGACAATGACAGTTTATGTAACCGGAGAAACGTAATTATAATCTTGTCATTTGAAGATGGTAAAATATAGAGCAATCTCCGATTTCCTTAATCCTTACCATGGTTGACTACTGCTTTAGAGGGAGAGAGAGAGAAGAACGTCTTCTATGGTTAATAAGCCAACTCATCTGGTGAAGAATGGTCGAACACTAGGAACAGTCTCCCAGTCTCGTCCTCTTTCTTTCTCGAGCCCCTACATTCTTACCCACCTATCATACTGCCTGACCTTTGATCTGTCATCCACTCTTTCCCTATCTACCAACCTATTAACCATGTTTAGAGAGAGAAAGTATTTTCATTCGCCTGCAAAATTTTCTATCATTTCTACCGCAACTTGTTTACTGCAGTAGCATCTGATACTCTACGAGGCTGTGTCTAAGTTTGAGTTTCTTGTCAAAAATGGTGAAATGGGCCACTGAGAAACTTCTCCAAAGGCCATTTTCTGGCCAGTTACCTCCATTTCTTGGTAGAAGATGAAATGGGTTTCTCTAAAAGTTGTCAAAAAGCTGCATTTTTCCAACTTTCTAAGACAATAGAGCGAAACCCATTTCATTTTTCTTTTAATTTCTAGAAAGAATATACAGATTCCCTCAACAGCCCATCGTTCTGCAACTAGGTTCGAGCTCAGATAGAGAGGAAATGGGGTGTGTTGCTTCAAAGCTAGAGGAAGAAGAAGCAGTATCCATATGTAGAGAGAGAAAACGCCAGCTTAAGCTAGCTGTAGAGAGCAGATACGCTCTTGCAGAGGCGCATTGTAAATACTTTCAAGCTCTGCTCGCTGTATCTGCAGCCATTAAGTTGTTCGTCGCTCGCCATGCTTTTCCTGCTTCACCTTTCTTAATCACCTTCCCTCCGCTGTCTCCACAGTCTCCATCAGTTGAAAATGTGATAACCAACCCAATGTTTCTTCAGCAGAGGCCATCGGAATCAACCCATGAATCCATAGCCTGCGAGGCTTGTGCTTCTTCTACAGCTTCAGAATCATCGGAGGAAGAAAAGGAAGAAATAGCGCCGAGAGAAGAGCAGATTCCTTCTGGCTATTTCTACATGCAAATGCCTCCCCCAATGCCTTCACCACAGAGAGATTTTGGGTGGGATTATTTCAACCCTTTCGATTCCATCCGAGCTGAAGTTATCAGCGGGTACGGGCGGAGTTCCGATGATGATCTTAAGGCGGTGAGGGAAGAAGAAGGGATTCCAGAGCTGGAAGAGGAAGTGGAAAGAGAAGATCAAGAGCTAAAACAAGTGGATACCAAGGAAAACGATTCTGCAGAGACTGAAAACGTGGTTGAAATGGTGAAGTTAGCCGAGGAGGAAGAAGAAAGCAAGAGGAAGCAAAAGGGCCTGACTGTAATAGACACACCAGCAGAAGGACGAGAACTGTTGGAAGCTCTAAAAGACATTGAAGATCATTTCTACATGGCTTATGAGTCTGGAAAAGACGTTTCCAGAATGTTAGAAGCTAATAGAATGCAGCTGCTGTCAGGATTTGAAGAAATTAAAGGTGGGTTTCCACTTTGTTTAGCCTACTTCTGCCAAGTTTTTGCTGCAAAAGTACATATTCTTGTCTCTAGAAACTTTTCTAACAAATCCTAAACTTCTGAGATGATGTTAAAATACCAACTTTATGTGCAGCATCGATATTTACTGTAAACTAAGAACCCTTGTTGCAGAGAACTCGACGAAGCTCATCCAAGCGATAACATGGCATCGGTCTGCTTCTTCCAAGCCTTCTTCGTGTAAGAGCCTCGTGGCGTCGGGTTCGAAAGGTTCTTCGACGTGGACGGAATTTAAGAACGATCTCTTCGAAGATTATGGAGGAATGGAGTCAGGAAGCCATTCATCCACTTTAGGAAGGCTGTATGCTTGGGAAAAGAAACTTTATGAAGAAGTCAAGGTGAATTTTCAGTCCAATCTATAGATTATTTGTGAAACAATTTATGAATCTCCAATTTGAACCTTTGTGATTTAAGGCCACAGTCGGAACCGGTTGTGATTCTGGTTATGAATTTTGCATCCAGGCTGTAGACAGCATGAGGAAAATTTACGAGCGAAAATGTTCGAGATTGAGAAACCTGGATGTTAGGGGAGATGATGAACTCACTTTGGACAAAACCAGAGCTACAATTAAGGATTTATACGCACGGATTCTAGTGGCCATCCGGAGCGCCGAGTCTATCTCAGAGAAAATTGAGAAACTAAGAGATGAAGAACTCCACCCGCAGATCATCGAGCTGATAAAAGGGTAAGAATTTAGGTCGGGAGAATTCCTCTGAAGATTAGAATCATATAAATACAGTTTCTAATTGTATTTTGCTGATTTCAGCTTGACAAGAACATGGCAAATCATGTTGGAATCTCATGAAACGCAGAACAAGATTCTCGTAGAAGTGAAAACATTTTCCTGTCCGCCATTTGGAAAATTCTGCAATAATTCTCATCGACTCGCCACAATTCAACTCCTTGCCGAGATTCAGAATTGGCAAGTATGTTTTACAGAGTATGTTTCCGCCCAAAAAGCTTATGTTGAATCTCTCAAAGGATGGTTGAACAAGTTCATAGTCCCGGAGGTTGAATACTATTCTAGAGCCAGGAGTTCGAGTGCTCCTCCGTTCGTATTAAATGGACCGCCATTGTTAATGATATGCCGCGCTTGGTCTGCTTCAATGGAAACATTACCTGATAGATCAGTCGGTTTCACGCTAAAAAGCTTCGGAAATGATGTGAGAGCCCTTTGTGATCAACAATGGGGGGAGCAACAACAGAGGAGGAGAATCGAAACTCTAGCAAAAGGCTTCGAGAGAAAAATTAGGGCATTTGAGAGAACGGAGAACAAGTTTTGCGAATTGATGATTACGGACCACAAATCGGATTCCGAAATCGACCAGCGGGACGATTACTTGACTGACAAGAAGGATCGATTAGACAAATTCAGAAGAAAACTCGAAGAGGAGAGAGAAAAACACCATAACTCAATGCAAGAAACGCAGAGAATGACACTGATCGGATTCCAAACCGGATTCTCCGCGGTTTTCGAATCATTATCAGAATTCTCCAAAGCTTCACAGAAAATGCTCAACGATCTCGTGATTTACAGTGAAAATATGGAAAAAGTGGGAAGCTTCCCACATATCGAAGGCTATCCAGGTGAAGAAAATGGCGGCATAGGATGAGCTTTCTTAGTCCCATGGCGTGCGTGTAACAAGATATGTGGAAGGAAGTGGTTGGTTAGCGCTGTATATTCCGTAAGTCGTCCCCTTAGCCCACAATTTTGTTACTCTTCGAGTGTGACCCCCCAAAGAAATGGGACATTTGAAGTGGGCGTGAAATTAATTATTTTATATTTTACTATATATAGTTTGTCGTCACGTGGTATCGTATCGTAAGTTGGAACCTTAATAAAATGGTACATAAAGTAAGGAAGGTTGATTTCTGGGCTGTAGAGAGATGGCGGGAGGGTGCGGTTGCAGCTCTGCGACTGTTGTGAGTGAAGACATGACGATGGATGGGTGGCAGTGGTTCAGGAAGACTTGGATGCCTTGAAAAACGAGCCCATGTCTGTCGAAGGAGCACGTGAAGGTGTCTAGATATACTGTTTACCCTCCCTCAATAATTTCCCTCATAATTTTTTCTAGCCTTCAGCACTGAACAGACTACAGAGTTTGAAGGTTCTGTCTGAGGTTGATGCCCGCCAAATCTATGGATTCACGACGGGAACCAACCTCAGACCGAACATTCAAACTCAACTAGATTCAGAATAAATGTATCTCTTGGGCCTTTGATCTGCAGACAAAATAGAAGATCTAGTTTCCATTTCATCTGGGTTGAGCCATCTTCACTCCCAGGTTCCATTCTGTTTTAAAGCTGTTATCTCATCGTTCATGGCGCTAAGCCTATGAGGAGAAGAAGTAACACCTTTGGTTTAGAAATATCTGATTGGTTTAGAAATATCCGTTTTATTATTTTCCAACGACAGGTTTGACAACATATTTGTCATGAAATTTTGGAATAGAGAATGCGAAAGTAAGTTTGAAAATGATTTGGTGAAACGTAAACTTACTCATTGCATGACTGTCGACTTCAGTGGTTGGGAGACGTTGAGAATTAAAGAGATGTTTGACAACATCGGTGTTTGACAACATCGGCCTTCACGGGATGTATTCGTTGAAGGGATACGTCTGTGAGAGAATAGTTCGATTATTCTACGCCAACTTATTAGCAGCCGGAAGAAATGGAGTTATTAGTGGGCTAACTATCAAGATTCTTGGTAATGAGGTGACGGTGTGGCCGGAAACAATAAATGAATTGTTGGGATTTTACGTTGAATCTGCCGATCAATATTATCATGCTTCTAAAGACTGCTCTTTCTTCACATTGCCTGAGGGAGTCGAATTCCTCCGACGAATTCACATCAATCCCAACATTGAGGTGTTCGTGAAGCCACAAACACGAGATTTGAATGTCACAGGTCGAATTCTGCGCAACATGCTAGCTCATACCATTCTGCCGCGAGATGGACATCGAAATCTTGTGAGCTGCATGGACCTGTATATCATGGAAAAACTGTGCAACGGGAAGTTTTTCGACCCTGGCTTTTTGATTTTAAGTCACATGATTGAAGTAGGCCGGACATCGCAAGCGAGTCTCCCATACGGGACCTTGATTATGAAGATCATCGAAGAATTTGGCATCCAGATACCGGTTGGCGAGCGAAGGATACTCCCAAATCTACCGACATATTCGACACTACTCATTTGACTCGAATGGGTCTTGTCGAAGCTAATGACGTTTGGATGCTGAAAAACGATCAGAGAGTCTCCACCTCCACCTCTCAGGTAGCGCCGATGGAGGAGACTACCGCGCCACCATTGTCCCCACATGAGCAGCCCAGTAGCGCATGAGATATGAGAGAATTAATGCAGCAAATGTATGAGGCGCAGCAGACGAGTAATGAAATGTCGCAAAGAAACCACCAACAAATGTATGAGTTGTGGGAGGCAAGCAACCATCACATGTATGAGATGCAGCGTCAAATACATCAGATCCATGAGACGCACTACGAGGACTTGCAACAGATTATTCAGATACAGCAAAACCAGCAGAAACAAATGCAACTCCTCGTACGAAGGATTGATGAAGAAGATGTGAGACGGAGGCGCAGACGCAGACGCAGACGAAGACGATGAAGACAAAGAGATGACGAAGGAGAAGGAGAAGGGGAAGGGGAAGGGGAAGGGGACGGAAACGGAGACGGCAATGACTTTGATGTATAATTTTTAGCTTTTTCTTTTGTATATATTGTCATGCAATTCGTTAATAAATATGATAAAATACTTTTCATGCAATTCGAATAAGTGTAAGTAATTCAAAAAAACTAAATAAATACATTATTTAAAAAATAAATAAATATATATTACAAAAAATTAAAATAAAAAAAAATGATTACAAAAAAATAAAAAGTAAAAAAATTAATGAACTAAATAATTATTACAATAAAATTATGAGGCACTTCCTCTGCCGCGACCGCGTACCGAAGATTCCTGCTTATAATAAAATGAAACTGTATAAAAAAAATTGCTATGAGTGAATAAGAGAAACGTGTCAAAATATACCTGCGTCCCGTCGAATGTGTTGAAACCCATGAACGTATCTTGCGAAACAGCACCTGAAGTTGATCCCCTGATAGAACAAGTGCGGGTATTATGCCCCTGCTGCCGACATATACGACATCTGATGGTGGAGTTCTTTCGACTAGTTCTCGTTCTCGAGCTTGACGGCTCGTCGGCATCTCGCATTCTCGTCTTCTTTGGTCTACCAGGTTGGCGGTGTCTTGTGGGCGGGAGGATTTTATTCAGACCTTCTCCGGGTGGCGGCCACGTTATTCGCCCGCTAATAGGATGAATATAGTGTGAGTACATCTGAAGATAAGTTACCCGGTGATAGTATTTGTGCACGTACGTTTCTGGGGGTACTCTCATGATGTACATGCAGGGAATAGCATGCACACATGAGATTTCAGTAATGGCCCACTTGGTACAGTTGCACACACGATCATCCATGTCAACAACGAATTGTTCGTATCCGTTGGTGACTTCAAATCGATAACCTCCTGCAAATCTGGCGCGCCAATTTCCAGATACTTCCTCTAACTTCGCAAGCTTTGTTTTTATATGGGGACACAGGAGATCTTCTGATCGGCACATCTTCTCATAATTTTTAACAATGCGAATCATCAATTTCTTTCGGATCCCGTCGAACATGGTCAATATTGGTTTGTCCCGGACAGGCAATAACACTGCATTGAGTGACTCGCACAGATTGTTTAAGCTTAAATCGCACTTTGGAATGGAAGAGAAGGCATGACTAGCCCAACAGCGAGAATCTTCTCCTCGAAGATATGCTTCGGCCTCCGGGTTAATCTGACGTAATTTCTCCATTTCATACTCGAAATGAGCATTCGTGGGTGCTATAGCCGCCTTCCACATTGCATCTCTGTTCGCAACACGCCGATATAGGCTTTTAAAATTCTGGTACATATGCCGCAGACAGAAACGGTGTTCGGCCTCTCGTAAGTGACGTTTCACAGCCTTTTTCAACCCCTGAAATTTTAATATATTACATCATCAACATAAAATAATACAACTACCACAAATATTTGAAATAACAAATAGAAATACGTTATACCTTTTGTCGATCTGAAATAATTGTCCAATCGCGTCCCGATTCAGTGTTTAGGTCTTCCTTTAATATTTGCAAAAACCACTCCCAGGAGTCTGCACACTCAGATTCGACGTTGGCAACAGCAACGTGATATATTCCATCGTTGCCATCAATACTGACGACTGTGAGTAGTTGGCCGGGACACGAGCCCTTAAGATGACAGCCATCCAAATAAATAACAGGTCTACCGTGCTGCAACAAACCTGTCTTGCAAGCAGCCAAGCACATATAAAATCTTTGAAATACCATTGTATTTTGGCCCCCTGGGATACCATAAATTTTAACTGTGCTACCCGGATTTGATTTTAATATTTCTGCTCCGTACGACCACAGTTACTCGTACTGTTCGTCGCACTTTCCTTCGTTAATAGTCCAAGCTATGCTTCTTGCTCTTGTGGCAATACTGGTTGAAATATCAACCATGTAATCCATTTTCACTGTCTCAATAATAGAAGGGATATCCCATGTAGGGTGACTTTTGAACCTATCCAGGCAATCATTTGCCACCCATTTTGCTCTAGCGTTTCGATTCTCCATTTGCCTTGAACAGCTGTGAACGTTGGTAAAAGTCGATATATGAAACGTGAGCTCATTTTGCATCTTCGCAGCATATAGTCGCCACGGACATCCAGATTCGCAAACGGCCGTCAGTCGGCTACGATCAATTTTGGCGAACCGTATACCATATCCATTTTCTATAGAATATTGAACTATTTCTTCCTTGATATCTCTTAATGAACTATATTGTTTACCTAAAAATAATCCTCTGCTTGATATTTGTGCACTTATCGGCCTGCTTTCCACTTCCTCGTCATCTGAGCCGACCGGTGTTCGAAGCTTCTCGTCTAGTGTTTTGGAGGTTGCATATAACTCTGTTTCTTCATTTTCATCTAATTGATCAAATGCTTGTACCTCAGCATATGCAGGTGCAACATCCGGCATCCACTCGTTATCTGTATCAAAATCTGCTATCTCGTTTATATCAACTCATCTACTAGAATCTGAATCCATCGTCGTTGCTAGTATAATAAACCTGCCGTTGGAAAATAATAAAACGGTTAGAATGATCATTGTAAAAAATAGTTATACAGCGTGGAGAGTACTCATCAGGATAATTCCCAGGAAAGATTGTAATGGACAATTTCCTTAGACAGAATTACCTTTCCAAGTAAGTTCCCAGAAAAGACTGGAGGGGTCACAAACGGTCCCACTTAAATTCCAGCCTCCTTAGACAGAACTTACTTATACAGTACAATTATAGCACTGCGAAAATAAATAATTTACCTAAAAAAAAAAAGGGTTACCTCGTTTAAATATTAAATTACCTAAAAATCGTAACAAATAACATCTTGAATTATAAAAAAATTCAATTAAATATTTTCAAAATTAATGTAAGCGAAAATCAAAGTGCCTAAATATCGTAACTGATAAATAAATAAAATATAAAAAAATTAAATTACCTGAACAGCGTACCTAATAAATAAATCAAATATAAAAAAATTATGTTAGATATTTTAAAAATAAATGATAGAAAAAATTAAAATATCTAAGCATCGTAATTGATAAACGAGTAAATAAATAAAAATTTACGCTTTTCGTTCGAAACGAGCCGAAATACCGTCGGATAATGAAAACGATCGAAAGAAAGTATTTGAAAGATTTGAAGAGGTATGAGTTGATGAATGGAAGAGCAACCCCTATTTATAGGGTGGGGGAGGCCGGCCGGTTCAATTGAACCTGCCGGCCTCCCCGCTTTTTTTTTAATTTTTTTCATGGAGGCCAGCCGGTTCGATCGAACCTGCCGGCCTCCATTAATAATTTAAAATTGGAGGCCGGCCGGTTCAATCTAACCGGCCGGCCTCCATTTCATTTTTTTCTTTTAAAAAATAGAGGCCGGCCGGTTCAACTGAACTGGCCGGCCTCTTTAATGTTTTTGGATAAAAATAATGGAGGTCGGCCGGTTCAAGTGAACAAGTCGGCCTCTACGGGTCTGTCCACCCACCGGCCGGCCAGGGAGGGTAAATTTGAAGATTTAGAATAGTTTTTAATTTTTTTTTGTGAATAGTAAAGTTTTAGGGTGTTTTAAAAAAAAAACCAAACATTATGGTTTTTTTTTAAAAAGACCATTTTCTTTCAGAAAAGAACGAAAACACACTGTAGCTTCTGTTTTCAGAACGGAAGCTACTCCTTTTTCGCCAGAAGCAGAAAACAGAGAAGAGGAAAGAGAGCTACCGTCCGACGAAGAGAAGTCGACCACCGTTGCATAGCTCTGACATCACAGAAGTTGCCGACAAGAACAAAACCCGTAGCCCTAGCGACGTTCGCTGCCTGTTCGGTCACACTGCCGATCGCGAGAATAGAATCTGTTCGCCGTCGCTCAGGTTCGAATCACTTTCGCAGTCCGCCGTTCGACCGTGATAAATAGAAGGTCGCCGAGCTCCGATCTGCAAAGAAGAAGCTCCGTCCTCTGTTCTATCACTTTCTCTCCATTCAGAACGCTTCAGGTAGCTCTAACGAAATCTCCTAGCAGCTCCGGTGGAACTTGCCAGCAACAACAGCTCCGTTTTTTGTTTGGTCTCCTATTGGTTTTGGCCTTTCACGAACAACAATTTATTTTGTAATATTTTGGGAATCAAGAATTTTGGTGATTAAATCTGAAATATTCTTATTCTGAAATCAATTTGGGCAGATTTGAATGAATTTTTGATTTGAATAATTGATCTGAAAATATCTGTTTTTTGGTTATTGATTATTGATAATGATGCCATGAGATGAAAGTAAGACACGATATTGGAAAATTTGATGGGACATATTTTGTGTTCTGAAAAATGCAAATCGAGGATTGCTTGTACAGAAAAAATTTCATCTCCCCTTGAGTGTGAAACTAGAGAAGATGAAAGATGGTGAATGGAATCTCTTTGACAGACAGGTCTTGGGAGTCATCCGATTGACGCTAGTCAAAAGCGTTGCTCACAAAGTGGTGAAGGAGAAGACCACCACAAGTCTGATGAAGGCTCTGTCTGATATGTACGAGAAACTCTATGCGAATAATAAGTTATTTCTAATAAAGAAACTTTTTAATCTGAAAATGATTGATGATATTTTTGTCGCAGTATATCTGAATGAATTTAATACTATTGTGAATCAATTGCTATTTGTGAAAATTTATTTTGGGGATGAGATTCGTGCCTTAATTTTACTGGCGTCTCTACCGAATAGTTGAGAGCCTATGAGGGTTACAGTTAGTAAGTCAGTTGGAAGCGCAAAATTGGTATTCACCGATGTTAGGGATCGTATTCTTGCCGAGGAGGTTCATAAGATTGATTTTTGTGAAACATCGAAAGACTCAGCTCTGAATGTTGAAAACAGAGGTAGAAATAACAAGAGAAACTCCAACCTGGATAGGGGCAAATCCAAGTCAAAAAATGGAAGAGGTCAATCCAAGTGATGTGCCCCAAAGGGCTATCACTCGATCACAAACCAAGACACAAGCTTTATCAAATCTATTCACTGACAAGTTCAATTTTTTTTACAGGTATTAATAGCTTCGAATGTCTCTTCAAGAACTTGGAATGAGATCCGAGCACAAAGGACAAAGATCAACCCTTGCACTTGCTATTGTGGGAGCTAAAAATGGAAGTACAGGAAGAAGAGATTTGTCTCACTCGGAAATAAATTGTAACCAAACTTTTATTTGGCAAACATTCGCCCTCATGTAATGCTTTATAGTTGCATGCATCTTTAGACATTAGGATTAGATATATATTAAATTAGATGGTGGTTGGAAACAACAATTGGGCCGAAGCTTAGCAGCACATTGATGCAACAATTGGCCTAAAGATTGAAGAGTGCTGTGATGTGCAAATGGGTCAAGAATGGCCAACCATGTGGCCCCATTTTGAAGCCCAAGCTCATTCTTAACCTTCAGCCACCCTAGGTTTATAAATGCATGACTATTAGTACTTGTAAATGTTGTTGAATCTATGAGAATAACCCCTTTTGTGTTCAACCGAAACAACCATGAAGATTGGTGAACGGTAAGACTCGGTTCAGTCAAGAACCGAGACGGAGTGCATCTCCTTTGAGTTTTCAAGCCCGAGGTTGCTTGAATAGCCATTGTTCCACTATTCTTCCCTCTCTTTACGGAGCAGGATACGCAAAGATAGTGTCTATTAACCGGTTCCGCTTGTTGTCGTCCTCCTTTGGAAGATCGTTATACCGAGAGCCTAAAATATTGCTCATTAGACAGCATTCAGTTGTTTTGCGTAATCTTTGATTTTCTGCTCATTTTCGCATCCATTCTGTTTGTGGGTAGAACACGACCCATTTGAGGGTGAAATCGTGTCACCAAGTCCTGGTGAATACTTGAGTGCTGGAACTATGGTAAGTAGGGCAACATGAAGAAGGATTGCAGAACATCGAAGAAGAACGATGTGACAAAGGTGAAGGAGCAAATGCGATAACGAAAAACATCACTGACGCATTACTTCTTTCGGTCGACAACTCGATAGACTTGTGGGTTTTGGATTCAGGAGTGTCTTTTCACACTACCACACACAAAGAATTAATGAAGAATTATGTGACTAGAAACTACAAGAAAGCCTGCCTTGAAAATGGTCAGCCACTAGATACTGTAACAGGATATATTCTGTTATTTGCATCAACACCGATAGTGGTTAAAAGTTAATCAGGACATACCTCTTTCAAGTGACATCCGTTCAAACTTATTACTGGTCAACATCTGGCTAAAATGCCTCTTTTACAGGTATCTAAACACATGTAAAGTCACTTGAATATGAGCTATGTTTGACTATCAACCCTGTCAACGTTGATAATAAAGGTGCTACAAGGATTAGATCTCAGAACTTCTTCCGCATACGACCCCACTTGTTTATATTGCACAGTTGAATCCACATTTACAGCTCTCCTCCTTACCCTGATTACTAGGTTAGGGCTGATGTTGACATTAAAGTCTCGCCTAACTGTGTCAATGATAGATGATATTTTCCACTGAGGCTGACTTCTAAATTGATGCAAATAACGTTCTGCCACTCACTTAGATGTTACATGACGACTGTCCATTGTACGAGCACACTCATGAACATCATTCAACCTCTTCAATTGGAAAGACTTTTCATTTGTCACTTTTGATGCGTAGAGTCTCCAAGTACAACGCTTCTGACATTTAGCTTCTACTCTTTCTTTTTCATATTTGGTAAATTTGATGTCAAATTCGTTAAGCAAATCATAATCGGCGATTTTTTTCTTAATTTTAGCCAATGAGCTGAATGTGTCTTCCAAACATATTTCTAAAGAGTTTTTGACTAATTCTACGGTGTTCGCTTTATGTATCGTATCATCGAATTCAGCAGTTGAAAGATTGTCAACGGATAAGAAGGCTGAAACTGATGGAATCAGAATATGAATTGGATCCCCTGCTTCACCCATAGTTGCCTCATCTACATGAGTTGGATCCATTGCTTCACCAACTTGAGGACCACCATCAAACTCTAATGAATCAGATGACTCATCAATTCTAGTATCTTCCTAGTCAAACAATCAGAACCATCAGAATAGTAAATATTAAAAAATTCAAACAATAAGAATAGTAAAGACCAGAAAATTTGTTAAACTATACGAACATCGAACCATCAGAATAATAAAAGCAAAAAATTCACCATGAAAATCAAAATCAAAGTAAACTTTATCTGAAAAATTAAAAACAGCGAAGTTCAGCAACGAAGTTCAGAAACCCTAACCTTTTAATGTAGTAATTCTAGAACTATTATTGGTTCAGAGTTCAAGACCGGAGCTATTAAAGGAGAAAAT
This sequence comes from Begonia peltatifolia, assembly GCA_022433055.1. Taxonomy (NCBI): domain Eukaryota; kingdom Viridiplantae; phylum Streptophyta; class Magnoliopsida; order Cucurbitales; family Begoniaceae; genus Begonia; species Begonia peltatifolia. The sequence goes on from CM039521.1 coordinate 16,276,656, forward strand.
TAGCTTTTGTCTATATGAATTTGACTACTTTCAGAAAGCTGAGCTTCAATGCTAAGATTTTAACTACAAGTTGAGCTAAAAATAGTCTTATAGAAGAGAGTCGAGTGCGAATGGGAATCGACCAGGGAGCTGAGGTCGAGGTTAGAAGCTGCCGAGCTGGAACGTTGGGAATCGGGGTCGAGGTCGCGGGTCGTGGACGGGGTTGGGTGTTCGCACTTCGCAAGTCAGTCGTCGAGGACTAGGGGTCGGGGTTCGCCTGAGGGTTGGGAATCTGGAAATTGTATAGGAGCAAGGTAAAGTAAAGAGGAATATCAAAATTATGTTTTTTTTTTTTAAATCTGATTAGTGAATCGCATCAGTCCGGTCCGATTCTGACTTTAGGAAAGGGTATTTTGGGAAGAAAAAATAGACACGTGAAAAAAACGTGACATTTTAATGGAAAATAGACGGAAGGGGAAAAATTACCTATTATCACTACACTAAGATTTTTTTTTGCCCATTATCTGAGTTTACGGTGTAAATTGACATTTTCATCTAATTGTAGGGATCAAATTGCCCTTTATCTTTTTTAAAATATGTTGCATATTAAATTTAATCAAATTAGTTAAGAGAGTACATTTCACTTGAGTTGACAAACAATTAAGTTTTAAGTAAGTTTACATAACATAAATTACTCTTACTTGTCTTTAGTTAATTCAATCCTACAATCTGATTAAGAGTATCAAATCATGTGAGAATAAAAGGTTGATGCTCACACTTGAAGAGCGGACACCCACAATGGATGCGCAAAGAAACATACGGAAGTCTAGTCCCACGCATAATTGAAATTGAAGCATCACGCAAATGCTCGGAGCAACAGCGTAGTAAAATGCCCGTGGAATCTCATCGTCTCATTGATGTCTTTGACAGATATATAGTATATGCTTAGATGAATAGTAGAAGACGATCGCTGCTGGAAAATTTTGAAGGTCTCTATAAATAGAAGTTCACTCTGTTGTGCAACTAATTGACTTACACGCCGAACTATTACTCGTTTATTTGGGACTATTTGATCCTTCAATTTTGAGCCAAACCTAATTTTTCTTATTTCTAAACTTGAGATATTTCGTCTTAAGAAAGTTAGATCATTGTATTTAAACTTTTTTCTTACACTTATTTATGGTGGAAACAAAAAGAGTAATTCCCTTGAAGAGTCATTAATGTTAAAGAAAAATGTGACGCCCGTGAAGAGTTATTGTAAAGCCCAATTGACACATGAAGTTTTCTAGTGCTTCTAATACAATAATGTCTATTTTGAGGCAGAGTTCGTACGATTTTGTTATTGATTTATGCCCAAAACGCATTGTACTGGACATGAAAGGGAACTCGAATTATAAGCTCTCACCAATTTTTATTTCCAAGCGCTTTGGGATTGATACTCCATCGATTTCACAAGGCGAGTCGCCACAACACTTATAAGCTCAACTATTTGTAAACATAAGGCTTATGGTAGGAAAAATCTTCAAGTATGAGTCTTGTAGTGCGAATGTAGGCAAGATTGACCAAATGCGTTAAAAAACCATTTGCACTCTTATTCCTTTATCTCTTTACGTTATTGACTTGCTACCAATTAGTTCTAATTTTTTTAAATTATATATATAACAAACGAAATGATAAATTTAATCACTCAAAATTTTTTTTTAAGAATCCTTATTTACCCATCGAGGTTATTTTCGATCTAACAAGATCAATATTTGAGCTTGAAGAGACCATAGATCGTTGGCTTCTGATGCAAAGTCAGAGAACTTAAGGAAAGGAAGAAGAAGAATATTTGCAGAGAAGCTGAATATCCTATTCACTCATCCAGCGTTCTTTGACATAACAAGGCTTTATGAATATATAGAAAGAATGTAATGAGTATAGACTACAAATGTACAATGAGGACGAAATCACAAGTAATTGTAAGTTCATGCATTATGTCTGACTTTATACAAGTATGCCTTGACAATGCCTGACTGCATTGCATGGCTCTTTGAATGCCATCGGAGAAAGGCGCCACGGATTATGGCGGACCGGCGAATGCACATACAAGAATCCAGGCATTCGGAGACACATAGACAAACATCTTTCCTTTGCACTGTAACCAAGCAGGGTTACATTGGAGGAGAAAGACACTGGGGGCAAACGAACCACTAGTTTGAGAGAGATTACAAGTTTTCTGCAGATTACTCACTTTTCAGTCATCGATTTGGTTTTTAAGTTTCCAGCAAAAGAAATATTGCTGCTTAAAAGAACTAGATAGCTAATAATACTTCTTTTCCGTCCACTTTCATTCGAATTTGCTTTGATTCAGTTCATATTATAGAGCAAGAAACCATCCAACGGTTTAACGCAAATTTAATTTGTCAAAGTTGTAAACTGGAGAAATTTGCAGCAATGTAACTCCAATGGTCAACTATGAGACAGAGAGAGAGCTCACCTGGTCGCAAGATATCAGTTGTTGTTACCTCAAAGTATAGGGTATAAATTGTCAATTACCCTAAAACAAATCTAAAAGGTGTCCAAGTAAACTAAGATGATAAGAGACTTGGAAATACCATCTGATTCCAAAAATGAGTATTTTTACAGTCATCCTAAAAGCTTAATCTACACATTTTATGAGCTGAGTGTTGTGAAATAGAATGAGTTCCTTCAACTCTCCCATTCCAGCTGAGAATAAGCAATAGAAAGAATCAAGTGGCTAAGAATTTTGTCGAAGAGGTATGACTAAGTTTGACATAATTTTATTGCTGCATTTTGTACAATATGCAATGACGTACATCCTTAAAGAGACAAGATGTGAAGGACTAGGTGGAAAAAAGTGTAAACTAGATTACAGAGAGAGTGTTGTCCTAGCTCTACCTTAGGAACAGAGAGACCAATAACTGAGAGAAGAGGATGAATTCGCTTACTACAGCGGCTGGGGAGTGAAGGCCGAGAAATGGGATAATATCCACCTGCAGCCAATTCTCAACAGCCGATCCCGCAGCTGCACCTATCACAAGCCCACCAACAGTTATTACGACTGCCTTACCTGCAGAGATAATGGAGCTTGACTAGTAATTCACACAGAGTATGATGTTAACGGGTATTGAAGTATTTCAAAAGAATCATAGTAGCACTTTTAGTGCTCCTTTAAATTGGAAGTAGATTATCTATGACTGTAATACTTATCAACAACCAAATTCAGTATACAAACATTTGAATCTCTCATTTTCCAACACAGATTGTTTTGTTTATTAGAAAACATGAATTCCCATGTTCTTGTTTAAACTTTGGAAGGCCCATAACATGACTTTTGTTCTGAACTGGATAAGATTGCCACACCATTTACTTTTCTAGCACCAGGCCAAACTATTATCTAAGTAACCCAACCATAGTATTCGAAAACTGTACCAACTTTTTTAGTAGGAATGCTTACCTAACTTGACATTCCTTTTGGTGATGAAGTACAATGAAGCTCCAAAACTACCAGCCAAGATCAGGCCAGGGACATCAGCCCCAGCATATGGCTCTGAAGAGGCAGTAGTAGCTCCATTCACAAAAGTCAAGACCATAAAAGCTCCAAAGATGCCTGCTTGTAGGCCCAAGTCACCAATTGAAGGCGTTTCAATTGAAACTGGCATGGCTTTTACAGCGCCCTGCAGCCACTGAGGCATTGATGCAATGCCGGGAGAACTTTTAGATTTGACGTCAGCAAAACGAATGCCACTGTCCACAACCTTTCCTGCCCGTCTCTGAGAAAGGCTCTTCATAAGCAGCATGTCATATGCAGCCTCAACCTGATGAATATTAAAAAGTGCTTGTAAAAACTCGTGGGGAAACAAAAAAATTTTCACCTTTTTTTCAACTTGAGATGGTAGGTTTTGAGAAAAATTCGATGAAACCAAATTACCAACTGATGCCTAACCAAAAAGTTTTTAGCTAGATCTTGATTCCATAATCCACATCTAGCTAAACATGAAGTTTGGTATCGGTAACATAAAACAAATTTCCCTTCTTGTCTTTGAAAAACAGCAACGTCAACTAAATTTATGGTATTAGACTGGAATTTCCATTAGAGATTCTTGACAGAAAAGAAAAAAAAAAAAAAAAAATCCTTGAACCGACTCTTCTTGCATTCATATATGTGATCAGGACAACTTGATGATAAACAACCGACTACCTATATACTATCGTTCTGAAACACTGAGCAAACTGGAATATTGGAGGATGAAGTAAAGCAGATAGGCCGCAGTTATCTATGTCGTACAACTATGACTATCCAAAAAATAACTTGAGGAATCAAAACCCAAAACGATTGAAGAAAACACAAAAGTCTAAAAGAGATCACGTTCATACGTTCGCCATAGAAAGGTTAAGAGTACTTGAATTTAATCCAATAATGAGTCTTTTCAAGTATTAACCATAGCTCCATTACGTTGTACACAAAATATGGCCATCTTTCAGTTCAAAATTCAAAGTGGATTCCAAGAAGTTGAGAATGCAATGAACCATTTGCAGTAGATTCCATTTCCAAATTCGAAACCCCAACTGGTGAAGACTAAGCTAATTATTGTTCCAATGAGAAAATAATTGAACATAAAAAAAAAAATTGGAATCCAAAACCCACCATCGCAGCAGAAGTTCAAATCGAAAGAGCGTGATTTAACCTGCGCAATCGCTTCCTTGTCGCCGTTACAGGTAGCAAGAATAGAATTCTTCGCTCGGAGTATGTCATCAAATGATGCTCCTTCCGATACACCCAGAAGCTTAAGCGCGTTCTCAACGGACATTTCGAAAGGCGCAGAGTCGTCAGCTCTGGAGCCGGCTTGCACCGGCCTGGCAGGTTTCACAAATGCGCGGCGCTGAGTTTGATTAACGGCGCTTCTCCAAGAGGTTGGCTTACCGATGCGAACAGAATCGGATCTGGGTACCAGAGGTCCGTGGAAAGATGAGCCCCCGGAGAGGCGGTTGGGGCGGACGGAGAGAGTGGTTGCCATTCTTTCGCAGAAACGTGAGGCTGCTCTTCGGTGAAACGTGGGAGCTGAGCTAATACACTTACACACGCCATTCAAGTCTTCGATTCGTCGAGGTAGAGAGATGCGACATGTCGGACTAAATATAGAAACACTAGGAGACGAAACAATGGTAATGGAAGGGACGAGTGTTAGTTTCGTTCCATTTTTTGGAAGCCTGATCATCAACGACTGGTTGGAATTTCATCATAGAAGACTTTCATGTAAATTCTTCCATTACCCAAATGCTTCGAATGGTACAAGAGCAATGCTGTTGGCAGACTGGTTCAGTTTATGTTCTTCGTAGTTCCATGAGAAAATCAAATTCATAAACCTAGTAGCAGAATCATGTTGACGGGTACTGGGGTTATCTCCCGCATTCCCTGCTTCTCATACGCATTCAAACATGGGTACTGGTGTAGAGCTCGTGCTCTTCAATTGAATGCTGATGGACGGCAAAACATTACCGACAACAAGGTTGTAATCCTTGGCTCTGGTTGGGCTGGCCTTGGTGCTGCGCACCACCTCTGCAGCCAGGTCCCTCACACACACACACACACACACACACACTCTCTCTCTCTCTCTCTGCAATTGATTCATTCAAATTGCTGAGTGTTTTTTCTGTCAGGGCTTTGATGTTACTGTTCTTGAGAGTAGGAACGATTTTGGAGGCGCTGACAATGTCGGGATACATGGTAGTCACCATTATTGACTTGCACATTTTTCAGAGCATTTGAGAAATACACAGAAAACATATTTTCGTTCAGATCAAATCAATATCGGCAGAAATTTTGTATTTTAAGGAAGAGAAGAGCATGGTAGTGGCATCAACTGCAGCTGCTTATTTTCGTTCAGATCATAGAAATTTTGTAGTCGTGAACATCATACACAGTCTTGGGGAGGAAAGATCTCACATAATTTTGTACTTGGATTTTAGGTTTTCGGTATCCTTACAAGAATATTTTTAGCCTTATGGACGACCTTGGTATCAAGCCCTTCACTAATTGGACGACCTCTGCCCATTATTCAGTTGATGAATTGGAGGTAAATAAATAACAACGCCTGCAGAATAGCAGAAAATCTTCTCATGATTCATGAATTTATGTATACAGTTACCTGGGATCTGCGAGCGATAACATTGTCATTCGTACTATTAGGAGCTTGAGCTCTAACTATGGTGACTGATTCGGAATCTGACAGCACACTTGTTACGCAGGTTGAATTTCCATTATTCCAAGATCTTCCTCAGCTTCCGACTCCTTTAGGAACCATGTTATATACACAAGTATGCTTTTGTTACACATCATTTTTGAAATACAATTTATTCCACTAAGATTATTGTATCTTTCTAATGTTTAACAGTTCCTTCGGCTCTCATTGGCAGATAGATTAACATCGCTGCCATTAATGGCTGCAGGTATTCTTCTTTTCCACTTCTTTCATAAGCAATCAGATCATGATAATGAAGTTTAAGAATTTGGCTCAGATGAACCTAGCAGTTCAATCAAATTTTAGATCCTATATGGTATCTTCGTTGAATCGGCAATGACAACCTCAGAACCTTCATATTTTCTAGTTACTTGTCATTATGACCTTCAAATGTTTCCTTGTGAGTCTAAACACAAAACGATCTTGAAAACTCCATCCAAGATGTTAAACACTAAGAAGTGGAGACAAATCGTGGAATTAGAAATTCTGATATCCCATATAGATCATCAGTTTGAAGATTCAATTTTGCTTGTTAAACAGCCGTTGTTTAGAGCAATAATTAATCAAGAAATTTCATGCTTTCCAGTTGTTATTTTGACATAGTATCAGAGCCACAAAGCTCACAACCACCAAAACACATTTCCGCTTGCAATACCGAGATTAAAGATTGAGATTTTTTTCGTGGGTTGTTTGTCAAACCAATCCAGAGGTAGCTACCCGGTCATCCAGCCTTCATTGCTAGATTATTCTTGGTTCAACTCATTTATTGTCCTCTGTTCTTCTTGGGTCTGTGCTGAAAGAAAACAATTGGCCTTTATTTATAAGTTTTTCCTGGTCAACAGAATCTCATCTAAGTTGCTGCTTCGTTCTGTTCGTGGATTGGTTTATGGGCGAAAGGACAAGTTATTTCCTGTTTGAGGGATTCTGTTCGTGGGTTTCATCCAGCAAGGTTTATCATACTCAGAATCACTAGGAAGTGCACCTCCGTGGTTCCAGTCATCCAAAGTCGGTCGGAATCAGTGTTCTCACTAGATTTTGTTTGTTGAAAACTCCAGTTCATCTAAACCTAGACAAAATCGGTGATTCCTTTCTTCCTCATGGTCCAGCCTTAATTGCTGGCGCCTTTTTTTTATTGATTCCTTGTTTTTTTGGGCTGTTCGAGAAAGGGAAAAAGAAAGGCGCAGTCTTCATTGCTGCTTTCTTTATTTTTTGGGTCGTGAAGATTGTTTGGTGTCCCTTTTTTTGTAAAATAGGAGTCCTGGCTTATTGGATACATTGCTTCTATTTTCTTGAAATTACGCAATTCATATTTGAGGGAATACTAACTGAGTCCATGATGTCCAAGGATGCAACAACAATGAAATTTCTTATCCGATGAGAAATGGAAAGAAGCTATGACTGAAGAGATGGAGCTTTAGAAATAAACAAAATGTGGGAGTTGATGCAGTTACCGGCAAGAAAAAAAAACCATTTGGCAGCAAGAGAGTTTATACAATGAAATACAAAGTTGAAGGATTAATGAAAAGATACAAGGCAGGGCTAATGGCCAAAAGGTTATTTGCAAACTTGTGGTGTTGACACCTTTGCTCAAGTTGCAAAAATGAATGTTGTGAGGATTTTACTGGCCTGGGCAACAAATTATAGTTGAGATTTACAGCAAGTTGATGTCAAGAATGTATTTATACGTGGAGACTTAGAGTAGGAAATTTACCTAGAAGTTCTGCCTAGATATGGAAATAACTTAGATGCTAATATAGTGTGCAATCTAAAAAAAAATACATTATATGTATTTAAGTAATTATCTCGAGCATAGTTTAATAATAATAGCTACTGGGTACAAACAAAGTCAAGGAGATCACACCTTATTTATTAAACATTCAGTATCAGGAGCTCTATTGGTAACGTAAATGATATTAGCGTAATAGATAATGGTGACAAAGAATAACTATTTTTGAGTAAGTGTTTTGCTAAGTAATTCATTATTAAAGTTCTAGAAAGATTAGTTTCTCAGGATTAGCGTAGCTCACTCTAAATGAAAAATATTTATATCCCAACGAAAATATATTATTGACTTATAAAAATAAACTGATGAGACAACATATAACCAAGTATTCTCATTGATTGTAATATCAAGCCAAAATGAAGTAAATAAAATCATAACTCACAATCCATTACAACATAATCGGAGTGTGCATATTCAAATTGACAAACACTTCATCAAAGATAAATTAGAAAATGGCTTAATTTAAACTTCTTATGTGTCGGTACATAGCAAATTAGTTGACGTGCTTACGAAATGATTAAATAGTTTTAGATTTCAAAACATCGTATTCAAGCTGAGAATATATAATATATATATATATATATATATTCACCAGTTTGAGGGAGAGTGTTGGAATATTTAATTTTATTTGAACAATTACAATTATCTTTATCTAAATAGAATAGTTTTAAGTTTTTTTAAATTTTGATGTGGCATAGATCATGGGTTAGTTGTTGCTTAGAGCAATAATTAATCAAGAAATTTCACTCTTCGCAATTGATATTTTGACAAAGATGATTGTTTGTATAAACTAGGCATGTATTTTGATAAATAGATCAAAAATTAATTTTCTTTCACAGTAGTGAATATCATAATTGTTTTCTCTTTTCAACTTGTTATCAGTAATCGACTTTGACAACACGGAGAATGCTTGGAGAAAATATGATCCAAGTAAGGACCCGTATCAATTGTGTTTTAGACAAATGGAGGTTGTAGCTCTTATAAAGGGATTTAACTGTTAGTGACTGCAAGGGAGCTTTTCAAACAGTTTGGCTGCTCAGAGAGACTCTATAATGATATACTTTGTCCATTGCTGCAAGTGGGTTTGTTTGCTCCAGCTGAGCAATGTAGTGCTTCTGCGACTTTGTCAATACTATACTATCTCATCCTCGCTCACCAGGTTTGAGAACTCCAATTTTTTTCTAGTAACAGTCATTGGAAATAGTTGCATTATGCTTTGTCATTCTTGACTCTTTTGTAGAAAGATTTCGATGTGGCCTGGTGCCGGGGTTCGGTGAGAGAAAAGATATTTGAGCCATGGATGGACTCTATGAAGAGCAAAGGTTGTGAATTTTTGGAGGGTAGGACAGTAACAGATCTTGTCATTGATGAGCAAGCCAATTGTATCTCAGCAGTTGTTTGTGGCGGAGAAATATACCCGGCAGATGCCGTTATTTTGGCTGAAAACATTTCTACAATCAAGGAATTGATCAGAAACAGGTGTGGTTCATTTATCTAGACTTCAACTTCAACGTTGTCCTATCTTCTCGTAGCATTTCTTCTTTTTTAAAACTGAATCACGCTTCTCTAGATGGAGTTGATCTCTTTGCATAATCTTGCCATGAGTGGATGAAATATGTCCATGTGTTTGTGCGTCACTGCCTCAAATACTGCTTCTAGTGAGACAAGTGTCTCTGATGTATGCACAAAATGTGAATACTTTTGTATACTCGTTATCCTATTAACAAATCTAAACTCGCTTCGGAATGAACTTTTTGGAGACCCTTCAACTCAGCCAGAGATTTCCAGTTTTTATTCGGGAGTAGAAATTTTAGGCCACTCCACATCTAATCCTTTCCCATCTACTACATTCTCATCCAATCAGTCTTTTCTGTCCTCGCGTCCAAATCCATCACCAAATAATTTTTCTATTCTATAAACTCATTTGAAAAAACAAGAAAGGAATCATGATCAAAGTTGCAATCACGAGGAATCCATGCACCTGTAAGCAAATGGAAAGGAAAGTGTGATGGGGGAAGAAAGGTCTATTTCTGGGATTTGATAAGCCTGAACTTCTCAAAATTGTGTAATATTTTGAGAGGCTTATAGTTCAATAAGAAGGTCAAGTTTCTTCACAAGAATGGAGTTTTAGCAAGTCTAATAGTTCATCGGATAAGTTTTAAATTTTTTGTAGCAAAAGTAGATTAAAGTCCTAATACATTATTTATTTCTTCATTTCTTTTTACTGGGTTTGGATTTGAACTGATGATTTTTGTCTTGTGCAGTCCTGCATTATGCGCGAGGGACGAGTTTCTCAGGGTTTTGAACTTGGGTAGTATTGACGTACTCACTCTTAAGCTTTGGCTGGACAAGAAAGTAAGCATCCACAAAGAACCTATCAAGTTTATAACGATATTTGTTCAAAACTATCGGAAAAGCTTTTCCATATTCATTTGTTGACCTTTTTTGCGCTGCTTGTGAAGAAGCTTTCTAACCTGGTTCACTCCATATCTATTCAGGTTAATATTCCAAACGCAGCCAATACTTGCTCATCATCTGACCACTCATTTGGGTGCAGTTTCTTCAACTTGAACATGATTCATGATGAGCACAAACTCGATGAATCGACTGTCTTACAAGCTGATTTTGTTAGCGCTGATTCTTTTCTTGCCCAAACTGAGAAACTCTTATAATTACTGAGTAACACCATGTTTATCTCGAAGTTATTTTTTGCATGCAGTATCATGCCAATGAGTTGTTGCCGCTAAAGGACGAAGTCCTCCTATCGAAGGTCATCTCTTGCCTTTCAAATTGTGTAGACGACTTGACGAATGCTGCTGTGATTAAAACAGAGATTGGAAGATGCCCAAGTGCCTTGACTCATTTCTCTCCCGGTATCTATTCCAAAGAGTTGACATTTCTAAAACAAAGTTTTCTTTTCTCGGACAACTCATGAACTTGGTATTGTTGTCTTATTGAAGTAACACCAATGACATATCCTTTGTTCATTTATTTACATTTTTGTTATGAAATGATCAGTGCAATTGATGAAATAATCAGGATCCTATAAATTCATGATACGTGGATCAACGTCTTTCCAAAACTTGATCATGGCTGGAGATTGGATCATAAACCGTCACGGTTCATGGTCACAGGTTCATTTCAATGACCCTTTTTCTTGTACTGATTTATACTGAATTTGGTTATACAAATAATGACTATGTTAAACAGGAGAAATCGTATGTAACGGGACTCGAGGCTGCCAACCGGATTGTAGATTTTCTGGAGGAAGGAAGTTTTGCCAAAATTATAGCAATGGAGGAAGATGAATCTCACATTCAGACTCTCCGTAGTCTTAATAGAAGATTGAGTGAGATGAGATCTGAGCTTCCATTTGTCCAGTTATTTCCTCCCACACTGTAAACTTACAACTCTTTATGGATTACTTCTGATAGAAACATTTTGATGTTGTGAGAATCAAAGAATAAATAGATGAAATTGTACGTTTAATGCAAAAGCATTCCAGCAGTTGTACATATATTTAGTTAAAGTTGTTCTTATGTTGTCTTCAAAGTAGGGTAGGATTTAGGTACTAGCAGTCGAACTACGATCTCATTTCGTCATAGTTACCCCTGTTTAGTATGTATGGTGGACGTTCGTGTTATAACGGATATATTTGCATTGTGAGTTTGATCAAAGACAAAATAGATTATTAGTTTAGAAAATGAGAACATTTCTTGGATATGAAACATCACTTATTCAGAGAATGTGTAACATAGAAGAAAATTAATATTAAGCCTACAAGGAATTGTGCATAAATAATATTGTTGACAAATATAGCGATGCCGATGAAGACACCATTGTAGCAAAAGTAAATATAATCGTAGCATCTCGGTCTTGCGACAAAGAAGCCAGGGAAGACACCATTGTATTTTGAGAGGAGGAGGATCTCGGCCATAAAAATTCAAAATGGAGTAGTCTGTGTTGAAGTATGGAAGGAGGCATTATGTTAGAATTCCACTCAAGGTATCCGACGAGCCCTCATTAACACTTTTCCCCAACAAAACAATGTAATTGTCAATTTATGGGTGGTACGCCGTGCTATGTCTTACCCGAATCCCCCGAGCCTTGAACAGTTTCTTCCAAAAAATATTGAGAATCGAAATAATGGATTAGGGAAACATGAGCAATAAAAGGATGTTTCAGGGGAATGAAATGTGCATATTTAGTGAGGCAATCTACTACCAGTAAGATGGAATCCATTTCCTCCCTCCATAAAATCTATGGAGATATTCTCCCACACTTGGTCAGGGATTAGGTAAACGTTGAAGAAGAACCGCTAGAGACAATATTTAATGTGTTACGCCAAGACACATCGCATGCTGCCACATAAGATTTTACGTCTTGTTTCATTCCTTTTTAGAAAAATTCTACCAATAATTGGTGGTAAGGTTTAAAAACTCTCGAATGCCTCGCAGAGAAAGTGCCATGAAACTCTTGCAACACAAGAGAGATTGTGACAGCCCGAGAACGGGCTGAAGTAGAAATGCCGGGTCAGACAATCTGATTTCCAAAAAAGAACCTAATCACCCAGCGTAATAGTAGATTTGCATCGGAAGTCTTTAAAATAAATATATAGCCAAATTCACATAGTTAAATCTCAAGCAAATAGTGCAGTAAAGATAAATTCTTAATAATATTTTATTGTGCAAAAAAATAAAGAAATCTAACTCTACAAATTGAGTTTACATATCTAAATTAAATGTTAAATCCTTACCAAAGAATACAAGTAAAGTTCTAACAGGAAATGAAAACACTAGCACCTCCTACCAGCCTAATGTTAGGTTTGTAGCGGAAGTCTTTAAAGTAAATTCAGAGTCAAACCCACATAGTTAAATCTCAAATAAATAGTGCAATAAAAATAAATTCTTAATAATATTCTATTGTGCAGAAAAGTAAAGAAATCCAACTCTACAAGTTGAGTTTACGTATCTAAATTAAACACTAAATCCTTATCAAGGAATACAAAATAAAGTTCTAACAGGAAATGAAAACACTAGCACCTCCTATCAACCTAATGTTAGGTGTGCAGCGGAAGTCTTTAAAGTAAATGCATAGTCAAATCCCACATAGTTAAATCTCAAGCAAATAGTGCAATAAAGATAAAGTAAGTGACTACCTACGTTATATCCAATGCATCTTGATTTAAAAATGAGTTTTTATCTTTCTTTCAAAACATGTTTGTATCTCAAAACTATACATAAGTTTACAAAACTGTTAAGGAAATCTTTTTATCACATGTGGCTCAACGAGCTATCAGTGAGATAGTTATAAAGCATACCACATATATAGGTGACTATACAATGAAAATAAATCTCATCGTTTTCCACAAAAAAACATCTTAAGTGAAAATAGAGGTCACACAATGATTCCTTCGACATAATCCACAGCAAGACAAAGATCCAAAGACCCAATAGCGTCACATGAAACCTAAAAAAATCATGACAGCGATTCAAAGATCCAGTCCATCACCCTAGTGATAGGCGACCAACAGTCAGTCACGACATCAACTTGAACAATCAACACCTTGATAAGGTTTAGATATTCGAAACCCAAGAAGCGCGTCATCACCACTCTACTGTTAGTTTTCTATACGTCATGACCCGTAATTCGGTCGTTACTAACTTAACTTATCGTAAAACTTTGTAAGAAAATTTTTGGAAAATACTTTACATCATTAAAGAGAACTAAAAACGTCTAAACTTTATTTGCAAAACTTCATGGAAAACGTTTGTGAAATTTCTTTAAAACTTTTTTTTTATTTTTTTTATCACACGCACTGGCGTGAACAGTGCACATGGCTGATCGATCGCCTACACCCTTGCGATCGATTGGTAGTTCTCTGGGTCATGCGTTTGGCTTTTGTCTTGGCCGATCGATCGCCTACAATTTCATGATCGATTGGCAGCGCTTGGGTGTCAAATCGTTTAGCATTCGCCTGAGCCAATCGATCGCCTACAATCTTGCGATCGATCAACACCCTTTTGCCGTTGAAACATCAAAGGAGCGATCGATCTTGCCTCCCTGGAGATCGATCGACGCCCTTTTGTTTTCTTCATTCCTCGTTTAACACCTAAATATCAACTTTCAAACCAAATCCAACTCTTTCAATCTTTCAACAAAACATACCGTTTCCACTAAATCTATCATCTTTTATACAAAATGTTTCTATGCATCAAAACGTATATTCGCAAAACGCTTAACCCATAAGTTAAACCAAAAGCTTACACACTCAACCATTGGTCAAAATCGCACTAACAACGCAAAAACACTATGGATGTGCTCTGTCAACTGCTTCCTAACTCCTAACAGTGCGTAAAACCCTCACATGTACTTCCGTCACCTACATTATAAGGTTCATCTAATAATCTTAATACTCAGCAAGTAATGTATAATAAATGCTCATGCAATTCATAAAAACCATGCTGTTTCGTTTCAGTCTTTTCTTTCTTTTCTTTTTGCTAATATTGGGTCGTGACATTAAGGCCTCATATAATTGGGAGTAATCAATCCCATCGAAGCTACTTTGGGGGCAATCAATCTCACCGAAGCTACCTTGGAGGAAATTAATCTCATCAAAGCCATATTGGGGGCAATCAATCCCACCGAAGCTACCTTGGGGGCAATCAATCTCACTAAAGTCATACACTCATTTTGTTTTATTTCGTTTCGTTCTATCTTTCATGAAAACTATGCATGAAAACTCTTTCGTTCTTTTCTTAAAACATGCATGAATGCGAGAACGTACATAATCCATGTGATCATAAGATCTAAACCACTCATATCCTCAATTTCCTATCATATAAACACCTCATAACATTCACAAATCCTAATTTCCATAATAACCAATAGAATCATTCCAAATCCACAAAACAATCTATGTAATCCACACTACTTATATAACCATCCTAAGTATCCCTATCTAAGCATGGAAGCAACAAGCATATCCTCAAATCATATAAACACATCCTCACAATTAGCATCAACAATCATCAAACAACATAACATAATTATGAGCTACAACTACATCTCCAATCGAAACCATCAACAACATAAACTTCCTAGCACCTTGTGATGTAGGTCAAATGGCCAAACGTATGCAATATTTCTTACCTGGAGTCCTTAGCGGTTTAATCAACTTGGTCACTTTCTTTAAATTGCAAACCTATAGCACATAACCCTAACATTAACATCCATAATCACAAACTTCAATCATAATTATAGCCTATAACCAATTTAACATATCCAATTTAAATGATTCAATCCAAATAACTAAAACAAAGGTTTCCAAAACATTTGACTTAAACATCTAACTTAAAATTTCTTACATCCGAATAAAACCAATGTCAAATTCTACCAAAACAATTGTTCATAACCATATAGAATTTAATTCCATCAATCAAATTGTCATTCATACATTAACTTTAATCACATCCTACTAAACTTATCCTACTTAAGTGACTAAATTCAAAGAAGTCAATGCAAATGGACATATACAAGAAATTTCAACCTAAACATCCAATTTAAGGTAACTTAGTCCAATAAACCAAGTTAAGCCATTTTCAAAAGCTATCCAAGAATGATGCATACATTCACATCACTCAAATTAAGGATCCAAATCCAAGTGGTTTTAAACACAACATAACCAATTCAATCCTTCCATTACCCAAACTTCGGATTATAGCTCAATGCATTATACCAACTTAAAAAATTCATAACTAATGCTATACACATTGAAACACTTCGATTCTAAAGCCTATAATTTTCTTAAAGTTTCTAATTTAACATACCAAAACAATTTTTCCATTGAAAGTCCATAGGTAGGCCAAAAACATCAAAATTGAAAATTGCAAAAAAAAAATTCAATTTTGAACATATTGTACATTTACACTAAGACACTCAAAAAATCTAAAAATTTCTCCATCAATAATCTCAAGCAATGTTATTCCAACATTAATATACATCATTTGAGAGAAAGAGTTGAGCAATACATCCATAAATTTTGTGCATCAACTCCAAATCTATAAACCCATAAAATATTCAACCAAACTAACACTCTAAGGCCATAAACTTAAAACTCATTTAAAGAAAAACTCAAATCTTATCTTTAAAGCTTCAAAATAAGCAAGAGAGCAGGAGAGTGCGTGGGTTTTCTCTTGGCTGAAAAGAGGGAGAACTTTAGGGAGAGAATGAGGGAGAGAAGTGGGGTGTTTAGTGATGAAGAAGGATGAAGCTTCTTGAAGAAGCTTGGATTTCAAACCTCACTTAAATCCACTTAATTCATCATGAAATTTCAATTTACAAAAATCTAATTATACACCTTTAATTTTCCTTTCAGTTATTCTATTCTTCTGGTCCTAAATTTTTGGCTTTTCCCTTTTATATTTTATTTGGTAAATCTCTAAAATCTCTCTTAAAATTCATGCACATAGTTAAATTATTCGATAAAATTTTTCGGGTGTTACACTGTACATGCAAATAATACAACCTTCACGCCAAATAAGATGTAATAAGATAGCTCCGTGATACTTTGATACTTTGACACCAAGATTTCTTAAAGTATCAAGATGATTTATCCTTCCAATATACCATAGCAAAAATCATATATTATGGATGCTGAAAATAAACATGAGAAAATCGTATATACATATATGTATAAAACTAGCATTGATGAGCCAAACTCCCAAAAGAGTTAGCTAAAAAAAACCCACAAAGGTGCTTAGTGTGCTCAGGTGATGTTGCTCTCGGATTTGGGTAAAAATGAGGAGGAAGATGTAGTCGAAATGAAATGTAATAAAAAGATAAAATGTAGAAAGAGGTGTGTGAGGAAGAAAAATTGTGACAATGACAATAGAAAAGATGAACGAAAATGGCTAAAAAAAATCGTGGTGAAGGATAGCTCTTTGGAGGTCCTCAAAGCTATCTTATGTTATGATTTGAGGCTTAGGTGTCTTTCCAAAAGAAACCATCATCACCTTAGGGAATATTTGTCTTCTTCAACATATAAGCTCTCCAAAGAGAGAGGACAAAGAAGGTTAAGAGATATTCAAGCACCTTGAAACTTGGATATCAATGGAGGTTAACTCCTTCACGATTTTTGATGCAAACTATGGACTCCAAAGAGCAATGCTTAAAAGAAAATTCAATTCTATTCAATTTTGGCAAAAAGATGTAGCCATTACAATAAGTATGCTATATATAGACTTAGGATTGATTTAGGGTTTCCATAAAGTGCATGGATATGGACCATGGATGAGGGAAAAACATGGAAGGATGAGATGCTTCCATGTGGCATCAATCCATCTGGGCCGAGCCCAATATGATCTAAGGAAGAGAATTTTTTTAAGTCATCCTTCCTTGGGCCTTTTCTACTTGGACTTGCTTGGATGAAGTTTAAGTTTTGGGTCTTCTTTAGGTATTTTATCCTACGCCCAAGTGAAAGTGTAATGCTCCAAATTATGCATGGTAGAATGGGCCTTCCAGAGTAGGCTGAGTCCAAGTCTCCATATGATGCCTCCAACTGCTACTCTCTAAGTGCTCCTCCATGTGATGACTCCTAAATGCTCTAAGCAAGGCCTCCCAAAGTGGGCCAAGTGATGAGCCAAATAATGGTACCTCAATGTGAGAGCAAATGGATGGTTAGCTCAAATCAAGCCACCATAATGACTAAGTGTAAGTAGTGATAAAAACATAACTAATGACCTAGAGTTTGACAAATAAAAGAAAAAAATTAAAAAGAAAAAAAGAAAAAAGAGAAAAAAAGTTAAATTACATAGAGTTGTCTCCCTGATGATAAATTCCGGCTAGAGTTGTCTCCTTAATGACAAATTCCGACTTCTGATTCTCCAGTTGGTGCTCTAATGTTGTCTTCAATAAATTCCGAGCTCTCCACAGGGTTACTCAATGCCAGAAGGTGAAGGGGTGATTCATATCCGTCAGACTAGGCTCCCATTGTAATGCCCCAAAAACCTACTCATTTCCGGTACGTTCACTGCTTCGATACCACATCTCTAACCCCCCCGAGTCGTCCCCGGACTCGGGTCACCAACCGTACACTTGCTCTTCACCTCGACAAAATTCGTATAAAATTTGAACTTTTGGTTCTTCGACTCAAAACGACATCCTCGAACATCATTTACGAAAAGCCACAGCGGAAAAACTTGTTTGAAATCAGTTAATAGACTTAACCATTTTAAAACAAAGAACTACAGAGATCGGTCGACACTTGTAAACGCCGGTTGACACCTGGGTCGTCTCGGGTTTCCATCGGTCAACACTGGCAAACGCCGGTCGGCACCTCGGTCGTCTTCAGTTTCCACCAGTCGACACCGGCAAACGTTGGTAAACACCGTGTTCCCCTTGGGTCCCCATATCGATCGACACTAGAAATCACCGGTCGACACTTCTATACTTAGGTAGGAGAGTGGTCGACACATGCTTTTGCAGGTCGACACTTTGACCCTCTCTGCCCGCGCAGGTCGACCCCGCGGTCGACACCCTCACCGAATTTGCATTAACCGGTCGACACCCACGGTTGCCGGTAGACACCTCGTTACTCTCTACCCGCGTCGGTGGAATCCCGCGGTTGACACTCACCCTCCCAATAACATTGACCGGTCGATACCGATAGACTTCGGTTGACACTTCACACCAGCAACCCAAAATGACAGTAGTTCCAAAAGAAAACGGACTCGAAAACTTTCTCGAATTAAAACTACCGATTGGAACCTGAACCATTCATACAATCATTTCCAACAAATTCCAAAATACACCTATACATCAATTCCGATTATGGACTCCCAAACCCAACTATGCCTCAAAACTATAGACTCGACACAAATGTCACCAAAACACTACTCACAGAAATCTACCTCACGGCATTACTCCACGGGTCGAGCCATCGCGACAAGCTCCACCTGCCGGCACACGGTAGCACGCCGCTAACCGTCTATTCGTCCTGCCTAGCCTCTGGCAACTCACCTTGGGGGATCTCTGCACCTACACCACAGAACACACAACATAAGCTTAACGCTCAGTAAGCAGTGCAATATGAATCGTAAAACAACAATGCAATCCTATCACATGCAATTTCTACGCTCTCGCTCATGTTGTCACAACCCGTACCGCGTGGCACGGCTGCACCATGGTGAGGCTGGACTCTCTCGCCTCCTTACACCCTGGCACGTCGCCATCATTCCGGTTTCTTCAGCAACGAGGCCCTTAATCCGTCGCAATCATTCCAGGGTGAGGTTAGACGCACTCACCACACCACCCCCTCGCACGTCACCATCATCTCGGTTCCTTCAGCAACGAGTCCATAGTTGCCCACCACCACACGCACACCGCGGTAGCCATACCAGGGTGAGGCTAGACGCACTCGTCACGCCACACCACACCCTAGCACGTCGCCAACGTCCCGGTTTCTCCAGCAATGGGGCCTAACTACCCACACACCCGTTATCTTCGCCACACCTCGCACAACTCGCTCGCACATAAATCCATGCACAAATTTATTTTCGTTCCCATTTTAAAAAAAAACATGATGCATGGCAAACAAAACACACGCACATCACAAAGAACCAACTCAAACCTACGTTCCTCGGTGTAGGCCCACCTGGGCAAAACATATGCATACATTACTTACCTGACGTCCTATCTTTCCGTGGTGCTCGTCTCACCCAAAACCTGCTCAACCTACAACAAAAACCATTTTCCCGTCAAAATTCATCTCACTACTCTACTTACGCACTAAACTCACCATACTTGCACAACGCTCCACGACTCGCCAAAATCGCTCACCACCTTATCTCGACTCCAAATTCAACTTAACTTTCGACGCGCATAACCTTTGCGTCGGTTATCAGAATCATACGATTCCAGCGGCTAAATGCTCCAATCGTAAGCTAGTTTAACCTACTGAAAAGGGTTTCTTAAACGAACGTCCGTAGTTAGGCAAAAAATTCACAGCCAGTTCCGTTCTAGGGCATAAATTTTGACGTTCTCGGTTTCTTGCTCAAATTCCCTCACTTTCTCACCATTTCTTTGCATTTACCCTCAATAACCCACAACAACCGGAAACAACCTAGTGAGCATCCCCAATTCGTGAACCCTAAAGTTCTATCCATATATCCCTCCCCAAACTCTCACTTCAACCCCTAACTAAATTATACTGCACAACTTACTTGGAATTGCTGAAGAGGAGAAGGAACATAGAGCAACGTCGGCTGAACGGCTGAAAGAACGATTGCCGAAGGAGAACTTGCACGCGGAAGGGAGGGGAAAAGAACAGAGGGGAGGGGGAGGATTTATGATCCTCCCTCTCTCTGTTATTTTTATTTATATAATAATAATAATAACTAATTACTATTTCATTCTCCCACTTTAATTCTTTTAATCGAACTGTTATTCAGTCCATTTTTAGTCGGATTCCTAAAATTTTCTTTCCACCATTGGTTCCGAAATAATCTTTTGCCTAATAGTGCCAATTCACTGCTCTCGATTCTGACCGAAACTCCGCTGTTTACCGTCCCGACCACCCAAAATCGGTACCCAAAAATACGGGGTGTTACACTCATACCGCATCTCCAACGAAATGAACACCTACAAAAGAAAACATGTAATGAGTAGAGAGACTAAATAAAGTTTGGGCCTTTGTGGGGGTTTTCGAGTGATTGGACCGCAAGACATGTCATCCTTTCCTGGTGATTTGAGGATTTGACCTCATATCTGTTGGTTGACTTCTTCCTGAAGTTGTCTCTTTCAAATTATGGTCCACTGGCTTCGTCAAAACTCTCCAAGTGCTTGAATTTGATTGCATGGAGGGTACAGTTTTCCATTAGCATATAGAATTGAAAGTCTTTCATGCACCAATAGTGTTCTTGATATGGTGGTCGGGTGGTCTTACTACAAGTTCCTTGGTGAAGGCGGAATGATTGAATTCGTGAGCTACTTTAAAGGGCATTTGCTTGGTGATGGAGTGAAGGTTTCCAAAGTAGTCGAATTCCAAATTCGGTAGCACGTGGTTTACATTATACTCCTTTGACCAAAGAATTAATCCTTCTAACTATATGACCACAAATGCAGACTCCACATCCAAATGAATCTTGAGATATTCTTGGCTCCAACCAATCCATAAAATCCAAGTGATCAAATGGCCGGAGGGTAGATATCATTTAGCTACCAAATAAACCAATTCCTTTTTCTTGGTTCGATGGTAAAATTTGTGAAAATCACATGGAAAAATTAGTTGCTTTGGTTGCCCACCTAACTGCGCATAAGAGGACTTGAAGAATTCATTAGATCATGATGTGGATTGGACTAAATCTCTTAAAGATAAAAGTTTCTTTGGATATAGGTTTCACGGTAATAGTTAACTTTTGTGAAGATTCTCTAGAAGGGATGGGGGTCTCCAAAGATTGATGGAGGGTTAGATTGATCCTAACATCATCAATTTGAACGGAATACATTAGGTTAATTGTCATATTACCAATCCCAAAGATGTTTTCTCCTCTAAAATCCTTCTTGCCTTGATAGAGAAAAACTTGACAATGAACAGTGGAGGGTCGTGGTGTGGGCACTTCCTCATAAAATGAGTTATCATACCATTTGATTTTGGGGGTGCTCTTCTTTGGGCATGTATGACTACAAACTTTGCTTGTATAAGAAAATACCTTCCTTATCCTTTCCTTGTTTATGAATGACCTTGTCTTGTCTCAATTGTTCGGGAGTCATAGGTAGTAATTTTATTATCCTACCTCCAAATTTCAAAGTGTACTTGTTGAGAAACCCATCATGGGTTGTTTCGCAGTCGAATTGCCATGGTCGACCCAACAAAAAATGACTTGCCTTTATTGGCACAACATCGCAAAAGACTGAGTCCTTATACTTGCCGATGGTGAATTCAATGGTTACTTGCTTGTTTACCTTTATGTTATTTCTATCATCCAACCATGTTGAGGGTGCGCTACCGTTTGCAATCCTAGCTTGTCAACCATCTATTGAGAAGCAACATTCATGCAACTTCCTCCATCGATAATAAGTTAACACACTTTCTCTTTAATGGCACATCGACTGTGGAAAATGTTTTCCCTTTGATAGTCATCTGTTTTGTTCTTTGAAATGAGAGCTCTTTTTATCACCATAAGGAGAGGTCCTTCTTGAGGTAAGCAATTGTCTTCATCGGTGCCACTATCCTAGATCAAATCTTCTTCTACTTTCATATTATGTTGGCATTCATCATTCTCGCTTTCCCACTCACCGGTGGATTTCTTGACTACCATTACTCTTCAATTAGGGCAATCACTCGCATAATGACCCTTACCTAAGCATTTGAAATACTGGACATCACGTGCCTTGTGAATGTTGGGCTTGTTGATTTGATTGTTCCTTTGAAATTTTTCTTCGAGCTTTGTCAAACTACTAACTTTTTTAGTGGACCAATTACAGTTAAAAGACATTTTTTCGTCCTTGCTTGTAGTAGTAGTAGTAGCCTTGTTGAAATTTTAGGGTCTAGGTGTGAATTTGGAAGAATAATGGCTTGTCTTCTTTCTTTTCAGTTGTCTTTTCACAGTAAGGGCTAGTTGGATGACCTTATCCAGGGTCTCTAATTGTTGCAACTCCCCTATGTCTCCAATATTCTGATTAAGTCCACGAATGAACCTAGCCACTTCTTGTTCCTCAGGCTTGTCTAATCCACAACTCATCTCAAATGTTTCAAATTCGGCAAGGTATTTGTCTACTGACTGGCTATTTTGACGGAGGTTGTGCAATTGTTGGTAAAAGCTCATGCTTATAGTGCTTTGGTATGAACCTCCTTCTAATGAGGGTCTTTATCTCCCTCCATGTAGTAATGGGATCGCCATACTCCAGTAACCTCTTGGTCTTGAGACTAGTCCACCATAGTGCGGCGTGACCCGATAACTCGAGAGATACAATTGGATCTTCATTCTTTCAGAGTCGTCATGGCATTCGAAGACCTTTTCAACTTTGTCTACCCAATTTAGGAATGTGTTTCCGTCACATATTCCATTGAATGGCGGGATAGACAATTTGGCATTTCGTAGATCGTGGTCATCTTTACGACTACGTGGGCGATAGTTCTCCTCTTCGTCCAACGTCCATTCATCATCTTTTGAATAGTCATACCCTCAGAATCTTCTTCTTCTTCTTAGGCATTTGGCCTATTCATCACCCTCTTGGTGATCTTGTGGATCTTGGTGATGATTTCTTCTTCAGGGTCGTTCAACTCATTTATCTTACTCTTGCTGATCTCGAGGATCTTGGTGAGAATTACGGGGTCGTTGCATCTTTCTTTGAATTGGAATTTCTAGTAAGGCATCTCTAGAATGGATGACCTTACGAGGATCGTGTGGTCTTTGTTCTTATGGTTGATGAAACCTCAAGTCCATGTCCTCAACGCGTTGGGTTAGGGAAGTTGCCGCTTTAATCAAGACTTTGATTTGTCCTGACATGCTTGATTAACCCTCTTGATGGGTGGAGGGTTCGGCTGAAGGAACTTTTTTTCCACGATTGTTGTTCATGATTTGAGTATTTTCACGAATAGTTTCGCTCCTAGTTTTCACCATTTGTAAGTTAGAAATGATTAATTGGGTGAAGTGTTGAGGTACTTAAAGTTTTAGGACATGAAAGATGTCAACTTTAAGTCTTAGGAAATTTTAGACTGAAATTTGAAATTTTGAGCTAGTTAGATTACTTTGAAAGAGAATTAGAGATGTGGTTATCTAATTAAGGTGTTAGGAATACTTAATTAATCTAAAAGACAATAAAGGACTAGAAATTTAAACAACACAGAAACACAAGACAACTAATAAGCACATTTTCCATTGTAGTTGATTTTGAATTTTAACACCCTTAAAGTAATTTAATTTTAACTCAATTTGGAAACTTTATGCCTTAGTTAGATGATATCAATCTAGTACAAGACAATAGAGTTTAAATATGGCAAAATTAAACAATAAAATTGGCGGTTCCAAAATGCTAAAAAAGAAATCAAAGTTAATTTTCTTGAAATTGTGCCCAACAAGTTATGACATTCATAGAAAATGATATTAAAGTGATGAGAACACAAATTGAACCAATACACATGAAATTTTAAAATGACAGTTCATTAGGGCATTTATGCAAACACCTCATGTGTCATTAAATTGACCGGTAGAATTTATATAATCAAACACCCAAATTTTTTCACAAAAATAACCATAATATATTCAGAATAATCCCAGATTAAGATTAGAACAAAGATATAATAAAAAAGTAACACAACAATAACACAAAAACAAGCAACAAGAATAGACCAAAATGGGTTTTTTTAAGCCACCCTTGGCGGTTTAGCTCAAAACTGATTCCTCCTTGCTAGACTTACTAAAACTACTAAATAGGTTAGTTAGAGTACCACTTAAGATGATTATATATTGAACTAATGTGCTGGAAAAAGAAAATATAGAACAAAAAAAAAAATTAAAAACACAGATTAGAAAGAAAAGAACAAAAACCGATAGTGGGAGTAGAAACCCATGACCCGCGGCAAAAGATGGGGTTCAAACCTCAATTGACTCTCATCAATCTGCAAAATGGTCAACTAGAGATTAGTAGAGGATGAAATTATAAAGAGAAAGAGGTAAAAAAATGGATAAAATCTTATGAAAATTGGATTTTAAATCAACAAAACAGTAGCTTTTGAAAATAGGTTTTTGAAATCCGCTAAACACCATTTTGTTCTTCACCCAATTTTTGAATGACTTAAAACCGATTTTGTGCTGAAACTTTGAACGATTTTTTTTTGCAAGAAAAATACTTAGAGAAAGCTCCAAGCTCTGATACCACTTGATAAGTCAAACTCCAAAAAGAGTTGGCTAAAAAAAAAAACCCACAAAAGTGCTTAGTGTGCTCGGGTATGTTGCTATCGAATTTGGGTAAAAATGAGGAGGAAGATGTGGTCGAAATGAAATATAATGAAAAGATGAAATGTAGAGGGTGCGTGAGGAAGAAAACCATTACAATGGCAATGAAAAAAGATGAACAAAAATGGGTGAAAAAAATCGTGGTGAATGATAGCCCTTGGAAGACAAACCTTCCCCAAGGTGGTGGTGGTCAACCTATAAACTCTCTGTCTGAAGAGAGAGGAAGAAGAAGGTTAAGAGATATTCAAGCACCTTGAATCTTGGATATCAATGGAGGTCATACTCCTTTATGATTTTTGATGCAAACTGTGGACTCTAAAGAGCAATGCTCAAAAGGAAATGCAACTATATTCAATTTTGGCAAAAAGGTGCAGCCATTACAATAAATATGTTATATATAGACCTCGGTTGATTTAGGATTTCCATAAAGTGAATGGATATAGGCCATGGATGAGGGAAAAGTATGGAAGGATGTGATGCTTCCATGTGGCACAAATCCATGTGGGCCGAGCTCAATATGATCTAAGGAAGGGAATTTTGTTAAGTCATCCTTCCTTGGGGCTTCTCTACTTGGCCTTGCTTGGATAAAACTTCCAGCTTTGGTTCTCTTTTGGGCCTTTTCTCCTTGGGCCCAAGTGAAAGTGTAATACTCCAAATTATGCATGGTAGAATGGGCCTCCCAGAGCAGGTCGAGTCCAAGTCTCCATATGATGCTTTCAAGTGCTTCAAATACTCCTCCATGTGATGACTCCCAAATGCTCCAAGTAAGGCCTCTGATGGACCAAATGATGGTCTCTCAATATGAGAGCCAATGGATGGTCAACCCAAATCAAGCCACCATAATGACTAAGTCTAAGTAGTGATTAAAGCATAACTAATAGCTTAAAGTTCGCCAAATAAAAGGAAAAAAGAGAGAAAAAAAGGCTAAACTACATAGAGTTGTCCCCCGGAAGATAAATTTCGGCTTCTGATTATCCAGTTAGTGATCTAATGTTGTCTTTAATATATTCCGAGCTCTCCACTAGGTTGTTCCATGCCAAAAGATGAATGGGGTGATCCATGTCGGTCAGGTTAGGCTCTTATGCCACATTTCTAACGGAATCAACACCTATAAAAGAAAACACATAATGAGTAGGGAGACTAAATAAAGTTTGGGTCTTTGTTGGGTTTTCGAGTGATTGGGCCCCTAGGCATGCTACGCGCCTAGGCCTTGTCATACTTTTACAGGTAGCAACCCACAAAATACTATTGTTGAAAATAATGTAATGCAATGCGAAAAACATAAAATTCCTACCTCAACGATGAGTACTCTACTTCCGACATTGAAAATTAGCAAGCTCATTTAAGGCTAAAGGGAAACCAAAATTATGAATATCGCACTCAACATTAGGTGTAATGCCCCAAAAATCTACCCGTTTCCTGTATGTTCACTGCTCCGATACCACATCTTTAACATCCCCGAGTCGTCCCCAGGCCCGGGTCGTCAACTGTACACTTACTTGTTTCCTTAACAATCTCATATAAAATTTTAAAACCTTAATTCCTCGACTGAAGACGACAATTTTTTAAAAACATTTTAATCGGTATTGCAGCAAAAAACTCATTTAAAATCAGTTTAAACAAAGTTCACCTTTTAAAACATAAAATAAAGAGACCGGTCGACACCTGCAAATGCCGGTCAACATTTGAGTGGTCTCGGGTTTTTCATCGGTCGACACTACATTTTTCTCAGGTCTTTTCATCGGTCGACACTAGGAATCACTGGTCGACACTTCCATTCATTTCAGAGAGTGGTCGACACCTGCTTTCATAGGTCGACATTTTGATCCTCTTTGCCCACGCAGGTCGACCCTCGCGGTCGACACCGCTGCCATTTTTACATTGACCAATCGACACCCACAGTCGCCGGTCAACACCTCATTTCTCTCTGCCCACACCGGTCTAACCTCACGGTCGACACCCTCCTTCCATTTTTCACTGACCGGTCGACCCATATCGACTTCGGTCAACACCTTACACCAGAATCAGTAAAATAACACCAGTTCAGAAGAAACATACAACGACAATCTCGCGATTAAATCCACAAAGTAAAAACCTATATTTTTAAAACATAATTCCTCAAGAAACTTCAAAATGCACCTATACATCAATTCCGACTATGAACATTCAAACCCAACTTAGCACCAAAACCTATACACACGACATAGACTCCTCCAAACTCACTAAAAAAGGCCACCATATAACCTTGTCCTACGGGTCGGGTTGTCGTGACAATCTCCACCTGCCGGCACACGGTAGAACACCGCCAACCACCTACTCATCCTAGCTGGTTCTCGTAACTCACCCAAAAGCTCATCGTCACCTACACCATGGAACACAAAACGTAAGCCTAATGCTTAGCAAGTATGGAATATGAATTAAAATCAATGCACACTCAACCCCTAACACATGCAGTTTCTACGCTTTGTTTCGTTTTTGTTTTCATTATTAACTTCTTCTACTTTCACGTGTGAGTCAAGTAGGCGCACATCATGCTCCACTCAGGACAGCCACACCATGACCCAGGAAGCGAGATTGAAGGCACACATCGTGATCACACACGGGACGGCCATACCAAATATCCTCCCAACATCGATCATAGAACCTTCTAGTGCTTTCTCACTAGCATGTTAACGACGAGGCGTTCGCAAACCGTGTCATCTTATGTACATTCATCCATGAGAACCCCATTGTGCTTTCTCACTAACACGTTAACGACGAAGCGTTCACCCATGCATTGCAAATCTCTTCTTATCTGATTATGTTTCATATGCACAATTCAAAACATACTCAAAACTCGTTCTTTCGTAGTTCAAAACCATGATGCATGACAACACGAATGCGCAATCATCAACCCAACCACAAAACAAATAGTCAAGCAAACAAACAATCCTACCATTCCATGGTGTAGGCCCGTAGGCAATTCACAAGCAATCCATCACTTAGCTGGCGTCCTAGCTTTCCGTGATGCTCGTTTCTATCACCTCTTCGGGCTCAACCTATCACATAACAATCCACATTAAAACTCATCTCACAATTCGTTCCACGTACTAAAATTACATCTACTAACTCGCTCTTCACCAAAACCCAACCAAGACGGCTCGCTAACCCGAATTTCGGCTAAAATCAACCTAACTTCCGACGCGCATAACTTTTGCGTTCGTCATCGGAATCACTCAATTTCAATGACCAAACGCTCCACTCACAACCTAGTTTAACATATCAAAGCGGAATTTAAATCCATTAACCACAGCTGGTTAAAACTCCCAAAAAAAGAACCAAATTTCACACTAAAACGCCCAAGACTTCCATTCTCGGTTCTCTCGACAAAACTCACTCAATTCCTCACCAATCTATCGCACTCCAACCTATTACACATCATCTAACTACCGTTGGAGATTTCAAATCCAGAAAACTAAATTCACGATACCTCCTCTCGGACATTCTTCAATTTTTCGGCACTCCCTCACCTCACCCACTCCGAATCGTTAACTCGCACATCAACCATTGTAAATCCTAGCACAAACCTCTGGAAATTAAAACCGAAACCCAACCCTAGATTACCGATCAACAGAGGGGAGGGAGAGGAAGGGATTACTTGAGACAAAGAGGGTCGTGCTCTGTACGTGGATGGAAGAAGAGAACGCGGGAAGTGGCGAACTTTAAACCACCGGCGTGCACCCTTCCTTTTCACGGAAGAAACCCGACAAGGAGGGGGGAGAGGGTTTTTCCTTCTTTTTCCTTCGACTGGAGAAGGCAGGAGTGGCTTCTGCTGAAGCCTTCTTTGTTTCTCTTTTTTTTTTTTTCTTATTTTATTTTTAATTAAATAATAATAATAATTACACTTTCACTTTCACATTTTAATCCTTTATTCAAACGGCTATTCAGTCTGTTTTTAGTCGGATTCTTAAACTTTTCTCTTTACCATTAGTCCCAAAATAACCTTTTATCTAATAGTACAAATTCTCCACTCTCAATTTCGACTAAAACTCAGCTGTTTACCAATACGAATTTCTGAAAGTTAAATAACAGGAATCCCAGGTGTTACATTAGAGAAAGAAATGGATGAGTCTTATATTGAGACTAAGAAGCCAGTCTGACGACACTATAAATGCTTGCAAACTTTGCTGTGTTATTACGTGCCTATGTGACAATTTTTTAGAAATACAAGTCATTCGGTTGACACTTATAAGTGGCCATTGACCTATCAGTCATCACTTGGTTGGTTCGGGATCAGCACTTTCACCAAGCTGTTGACAATTCAAATCTCTCACATCCTAACCCAAAATATGATAGTAGTCGACATTTCCTCCTGAGGTGTCGACAATTCAGGTGTCGATCGACCCCTTAAAGAAGCTGACACCTTCAATTCTGTATTTAAGACACAAGGGTTCGAAGTGTTGATTGGCTTTCCATAGCGGTCGATACTTGGGCAATTTTTCAACGAAGGGAGGTCGCAAAAATTACCCCTCTTCGCCGTTTTTTCTCTACATTCAAGCAAATAACTTACCTACGACTCAAGTATGCTCAAATAAACCATAAAGAATCCATGGATCCAAATTTGATTTACAGAAAAACCTTACGCTTCTAATCCAAAAATGAAGAACTTCTTAGAACGACTTACCTTCGAATCATCTTCACAAAGTTAGAGATGGAGGTCTCGACGACGTTTCTCTGCCCTAAAAAATCGACGGTTTGGACAACTCCGTTCTCACCTTCTCCTTCCTCCTTGACAGTGCACAAATGAGGGAAAAAAAGTTTCTCTCACCCTTTTTGTCAATCTTTCATACACATTTACCTCAACGCTTCATTAATTTTACTTACTTTCCCTTTATTTTACTTAATATAATTCTAAATTATATCAAATAATAATCCATAAGATTTATTCTTCAAAAATTCTAAACTCTTACTTTAGGTAAAAATCCGAATTACCTAATATTAATTTTTTTTCAAATTTAACAGCATAGTAATTTCTCAAATTACCGAATTACTTAAACTTTCCAAAAACATCAACATGGCTATTAAAAAACAAGACGAGTCAACTCATGATACATCATCAATCAAGACAAAACATTCAACACCTGAAATTTTATAAATTATAAAAATATGAGTTTTTATAGAGATGATGGACGACCTAGGGTCAATAAAACCACACCTTATGATAGAAAATGCTCCCATATGTAAAGAGAATCCCTTGTGCTCTCCCTCTCCCTTCGATTAATCAATGTGAATTTTTGTCAAGGAAGTTTCGGTTTGAACCTCGTTATCAAGGTGTTCCTACAAAACCGTGGTAAAACCATAGTCAAAGCAAGTAAAGTCATTCCTTTGGTCAACTTGATAAAGCGCTAACAACCTTATTCTCCACTCCTGAACTGATGTGCTTCAAAGACCTATCTCTAAGTAACGAGTTAAACATTTCATTAACCTTTAAATTTCTCTTTATTTTATAAGTTATTAGTTTCAATATATTTTGTTAGAGCCAACTAATCAATGTGATAAAGAGATTCCGCAACATATGCTCTTGCGAGACCTACATACTCCTAATCTTGTAGATAAGGGTAATATTGTTTGAAGAATTAGTTTTTGCAATTCAAGATTTCAAGAATTATTGGAGAATTATTGCTCATTTAACTTTCATTTATTCGTTGATTTTGTTTAAAAATAAAGAGATGACATTCTTAGTTGGTGTATAGTCTAACTGAGGGACATATTTATCTTGGTTATTCATCTTTTTTGAAGTAACCCTAATTATGGAGGACTATCTAAGCCTCTCTTAAGGGATGTTAGGGGCACTTTTTGAGAATTGAAATTGTATTCCTTTGCTTTTGGATTTAATTCCTTACAAAAACTATATTATTTTTAATTGAATTATTTGCGTTCAACGTTAAGTTTAATCTTTCTGAGTATGATCAAGCTTTCCTACTGTTGCAGTCCTACCATTTTCTTTCTCAAATGGTAAATTTTGATAGTAAGGTTATACAAATTCTCATCAATTAAATTGGAGTACTTCTTTCTCTTAAAGGAGTCGCCTTTTGAGTTGGGAGTCAGGACTGCATGATTCACAGACCAATTTGACCATGTTCTTTCATAACTTGCTCATTTGTGCACATTTTGTTTTAAAATTTGGATGGTGGTTTGCCATGTACCAATCAAGGTTGCTATCACAAATCACAAGAAGAAGGTTCCAATTAACAAAATTATCGCATTCGCAAGTTAAACCCAAAATTTGTCAAGAAATGTGTTTGACTGTAGAGTTTGGCACCTTTCCATTTTGGTGGCACGTCATGAACAACATTGTATCTCAAAGTCGAATCACATAATCTTTGTTATCCATTTTTTTATTAGGGCTAATCAATCTCTGTTCTAAATGAAACTTAAGGCTTCTCTAATTGGAAAAAACCATAGTAGTCTACGCAAAAACGTCAACTTCTATTTTTTTTACTAACAATACTGGGCTCAGAAAAGGGCTACACTCGAATGAATGATGTCGACCACTAACATTTCACAAACTGATTTTTTAATTTCGTTCTTTTCTGTACATGAGGAAATGATGAGACCGCACCAAAACTGGTGTTGTTTTTTCTAATAAATTGATAACATGGTCATACATTTTGTGGGAAAAAAGACCCCATGGAGATTCAAAAATAAGATCAAACTTTGTGAACACTTGTCGTTCCACCTCTAGTAGTGCTCATTGGGACTGTAGATTCTCCACTCCACCATCATCTTGTCGAATTCCAATAAAATATCACCTTCTTTTCCTTTTATGGCTTGCATCATAGCTTTTAAGCAAGATGAGATTTTTTCATAGTCTCGAATCCCCTTTGAAGTGACATCGTTTAAATTGCATTTTTCTATTTGTCTAAAGTCATTCTATTCCCAGAATAACATCAAAGTGATCAAATCTAAAGGTAAAAAATCATCAATAATCTTTAAGTCTTGTATTGCCCGACAAATTCCTTCTTCTCTTTTAACTATCAATCTTGTATCGATCAACATTCCATAACCACCAATTTTATCTAATGGCAGATTTAATGTTCATACTTGTTCAATAGTGATAAAATGAGAACCCTAAAATCCACCAAAACAATTAAAGATTCTCCATGAATTTCTTCCCGTCCTCGGTGGTATTAATCCCAAGACTTTATTAATAGATAGTTCGTCAACCTCCTCAATTTTAGGTATTTCTTCCTCAATCTTGCTAAAATTTTGATCTTCACTATCCTTTTCGTCTGATGTTCTTGTAATGTTTGTTAATTTTATATTAATTAAATTATTGAGTAAATTTTTTATGTTATTTGAGGTTAAATTATTTCATGTTAACTTGAGTTATCCTATGCCATTAACATTTAGATAAGTGTAAAATTTTCTGTCAAATGGTTAATTGGTAGATTGTGAAAATTGCTGTATGGTGGAAATTTGAAATAATGTTGAACAAACTCAAATTTTACCTGGGTTATGTTTGAGAGGGAATTGTTGGATAATGTTTGGTTTTTAGTTCGATAGGGATTTAATGATTTATTTCATATATATATATATATATATATAAATAAGTTAATTTATATTAAATTAATAATTTTATTTTTAAATGAAGAAAGAAGCCTTCTTTTTCTTTAGCCGCGCAAAGGAGAAAGGAGGGGGAGAGAGAGAGGTCGTGCAGGTGAGCAAGTTTCTATGCTAGAATCAAGTTTTCGACGTCCCAGACTATGAGTTTTGTGAAGATTATTCAAAAGTTTGAATCTAAGCTTCGTTTTGTTAGTTTTACGTCAAGTTCTTGAATTTTGTTTAATTTAGATTTTGAGTTTGGAAACTCCAAATCTTTGGTTATTTTTGTGTTATTTTGCTCGATCCATGGGTTTTTTGGAGTTGTAAGGCGATTGGTGGTGAAAATTGGTGAAATGGACGAGCTTTTTTTTTAATAAAAATTTTGAGACTAGAAACGTCGTCCCTGGTCGACTGCAAGAGGAGCAGGTCTAGGCGACCCCAAGGGTGCTAGACAGGTCGACCGATCTAGGAGGCAAGTCTAACGTATAGTGTTTGATTGACTGTTGTAGAGCCCTGGCCGATTGTTGAATTGTGTGATGACTGTTGTAGAGTTTTGGTCGACTGCATGATGCATTTCATGGGAATTATTTCGTTGATTTGTCGTAGTTTTGGTCTTTAGACTCGGTGTTAGACTCATCCACTTATCCTTAGCGTTTTGATTGAGATTTTGACATCAATTTTGCTTTAGGTTCCAATGACATTTCCAAATTTGATGTCTATGTCCGCTAGTGCATCTCAACTGTTCGGTAAAACAATTTTTGTCAATGAGGGAGAAGATTACTTTAATGTACTGCATTACATCATAATTTTCAAAAAATTTATTGTGTTATCACATATGAACCCAACATGTTTGTCTAACAGTATGTTTGTTTCGATTATATGTACGCCAATTTTACAATTCTATTTTATGCATGCATTGTTTCAACCGATATATGTGTCTAAACAAATTTTCAGTTATTTTTGTGCAGAGTTGACCCAATTAGTTATTGAACCTCCAGCTGTTTTGGCTTGCGTTAGGACCAAACAATTAAAACAACTAAAAGTTGTTTCCTGTACATCTTCTGCTGCGTGAAAATATTTTGTTTGTACACACGACATTGAATTGAGATAGTGATGACTTGTCTCTGGGTTCGCATCTCCAAACTGGTTAGGGTGTTGGATATGTGATTGACTGGTCTTCAGACAGTCCTTTCTCTTCATGTATATGATATGTTGGATCTACGGATCGCCGTTATTTGTTTTACGATAGGCACCTTGTAGGTATTCGATGTGCAAAGATATGTGAGTGATCTTATTTTCATTAAGATTGTTTTCTACAAAAGTAGTAGAAGCTTATTTTACTGGTAGGTATAAATGTATGTAACAATCTTTCAACACTTGATCCACTTGACAGGTTGTGGGGCGTGTTTTTCTAAAATGGTAATAGATTTTACTGATAATAAATTCATGTACTGCATTTTTCATACTAAAATTGTTTTTAAATAAAATTAAAAAAATAGTTTTCTTATGCATTGAGAGAAGTGCAAGATTCTCAGTCGCTCACCCTAACCTCTTTTCTTTTTACTCTGGTAAATGTCATAAGGTTAGGGGTAGTTGTTTGTTGAAGATCATTTATTTCCTTTTCTTTATTCCCTTCTTAAGAGACTTATAACCTTTGAGGTAAATCATGATCTTTCACAGATTCAATCTTTTTATGAAAATCTTGTTTTGCAAATCTCAAATCTTTCTCCACTGACAGGCTATCCATCTTCATTCCTATAATTTGGAAAAGATGCTCTAATACCGATGTTACGTAGCCCCTATATCTTCCATAAAAATAGAAAGAGCAACAAGGAAAATTAAAGAACTTCCAATAAACAAAACAATATTGAACACAAGAAGATAAACTTTCGAGAGGAATGTGCTCTCCCAATTTCAACACTCAATAATGACCCCTAACTACCTTAACCTCATTATAATAACCCACAGTCATCTCTCATAATTAACTAAACACACACCACTAAAATACCTCAAATAAAATAATAAAACTGTCAACATAATTTGAGCAATAGTAAATGTAATCTCCATTGCTCCTTCTCCATCCTCTTTCTCGTTGAATATGTGAATGGTAAATGAGGATGCCTATTAAAAAGTATTGACAATAAATCACAATTAAATATGCTAAATCCACTACATTTGTAATAGAATGAATGGACTAACTCCTTCCTTCAAATACCCTATATCCCCATCTATGTAATCAATCAAATAGCCAACTCACCATTTAGGCAAAAATTTAAGAGATCATATCTATGTAGTTAATCGGTTGGCTGGTAGCCGGTCGAGCCTAACCTAGTCCCATCTTGCACTTGTTTTCTTGGCGGGCTAGGCTTTCCAAGCCTGCCAGCGACCTGCACCTCTCCAACATCAGATCGTTTGGGTTGACCGCACTAGAGCTAGGTTGACCTCTGCATGGTTTTGGTCAATCGTTGCACACTCTAATCGACTGCTGAAGGGTCCGAATGACTAAACAATGATTTTTTAAGGAAACTTTTGTCACTTTAGTGAAGTTCGTGGCTATTTGTTGTTTCTTTTTATTTGGGTTCCAAGTCCAAATATAAGGTCCATCCATGTCTCCCTAGTATTGATAAGGTATTCATGACATTGATTTTTTATGATAGTTTCTAACAATTTGACTGATTTTGAGCCTATCCAAAGAGAGTCGCTCTTGCTAAGAAGAAGAGCGATAATCGTCATTTGTATGCTACGCATTGCATCATGTTTTTAAAACTTATTTTTTTGGGTTGCCACCTATGAAAATTTGACGGGAACTGTTCAACAGTATGTCTGTTTTTACGAATATATACGTATGAGTTATACATTTACTTTATGCATATATGAATTAATTTCATAGATTATATGATACATTGGTGGATGAGCGTTATGATACTTTGGAAGGTTTTAAGTATCAAAGCATCATGAGGCTATCTATGTACATCTTCTACTGCGTGAAATATTTTGTTTAAACGTTGTGAAAATGTGTAATAATGCGGTGATGTTGTGCTCCTTGAGTTTTGAATCCCTAAACCTGATCAAGGTATATTGTATGTATAATTTTACGGGTTGTGTCATCATTGACCTTTGGATCGCCAATTATCCTTATGACATTAGCGGTCTTTGAATCGTCATCATTTTACTTCTTTATGGCTCATGAGATATTGTCTAGTTTTCGTATCATTGCCTTTCTCTGGTAGTGTGCTAGAAGGGTCCTTGAGTGATCCTTCTTTTTTATTGAGATAATTTTTAAAGTACGATAATGACCTATTTTGATATAATTGCAGATGTATACAACAATGTTTTAATAAAAGGAAATTTTTAAATGATTGTAAACTCATACGATAATTGGAATTGGATCATGGTTTTGGAAATAGAAGATAAAACCTTTTTACATGCAATGTAGTTATTATAAGTTTCTCACTGAGTTATGCATTCACCCCAAATGACTTTCTCTTTCCCAGGTAAGAGGTCGAAGAGACCAGGAGTAGAGTTTGTGACAGAGTAAGTGTTGTTTGGCCTTAAAAATCACTAAGTAGAGAAACTTATGTGACAAAACACATGATTTCTTTAGGTACATTTAATGACGAAAACTTAATTATTAGCGCCCTTATGTTTAGAGAGATAATTACCCAAAGTGTAAAGACATATTTCCTCTTTATCCCTTACTTTAATGACTAATTTTCAGTTTACCTAACTATAAAATAAATACTGTCAGTTTTACAAAAGTAATGCCTAGCGGAACCTTACTCTCTAAAGAACTCTCTTATGGATCAACATTTCCTTAGACTTGCATTTCAAGTCACATTTTGAAAGTTGTGGGGCAAAATCTTCACAATCGCATCTCTCTAGATTCGTTGTAAACAGGTAAGATGGTGCAACCAAGGGGTGCGTAGAACCACACAGAATCACGGTTAGATCCGGCTCACACCCTGGTAGGAAACTTTCTCGGTTTGGATGTTTTAAGACTGTTGAGTCACGACTTAGTCTACGGTTTGAAGTCTTAAAAATCGTAAAAACTTAACAGAACTGTGACGAACTGTTGGTCATAAAATCCCACTCAAATCCTACCAAAAATAAAAAAATAATTCATAATTCGTACAAACCCAATTCATGGGTCTTCAAAGTGAAGTTAAAATCTAGGGAAATTACCATAATGAACCTTAAACTATTGAGGTTCAAATTTTGAAACTTTAAAGTATAAATTTTAACAACTCAAACCTTAACCTATTGAAAAACTAACAAAATAAACCTTGACGGACGTCCCATCTCCGTTCGTTCTTGAATTTTACCATAGAACGGACACACTGTTGAAAACATAGTGCATCCGTTATAGAATTTTGCTGTCAAACGGACGCACTGTTGAAAACACAGTCCGTCCGTTATAGAACGGACGGACTCTCTACAGCATCGTCCCTCCGTTCTACAAATTATGGCTAGAGCGGACGGTCAGTACCCTCTAAGAGTGCGTCCCTTCTGTCGATTATATCAGAACCCTAAACTCATTTTCCGCAGAAAAATTATCGACAGCCCGCGATTTTCGCACGACCCATCGCCATTTTTTTGCCAAAAATCGACCGAAATTTACTTCTGGTTAGCTTACATTATCGATTATGAATAATGTATTTTGATTTTTTGGTAGTTAAAGTGTGAAATCCAAAAGTTTCACAGAGAGTACGGTCACCACTCTCAGAGAGTGCGTCCGATCTCTGTGAATTTCACTGAGCGGACGGTCACCATCCCCATAGGGTGTGTCTGATCTCTTTAATTTTAGAGAGCGGAGGGTGGTGACCCTTTGACAGTGCGTCTGATTGCCCGATTGCAGAGGGTCACCGCCCTCCGACAGTGCATCCGATTTATCTGTTTGCACTGAGAGCGGAAGGTCACCACCCTCCGACAAAGCGTCCGATCTATCTGTTTGCACAGAGAGCAGCGGGTCACCACCCTTCGACAGTGCGTCCTTTATTTAAATTTGCTAATACCATTTTTTTCCTTTTCGATCTTTGCAGATTACCGTCATAGGGATATACTGAAATGGCTGAGAGATAATATGTTAGGCGAAAGGGTGGACCGTCAGAACGTCAGGGACCGACATCTTCACAAGCCGTACCGTCAAACCGGCCAATAGTGAGACCGCCATGGTCAAACCAGCTGAAATTTTGGTCTACTGAATTTCGTAGCCAGGTTTATGATGAGCAGTACTAGTTGGATTTGTTGCATCGATCAATTACGCTTTCCAAGTATGTGGATTTCAGAGGTTGAGAATCTTTGGTCATACAGGAGATGTTTGCTAGTATCAGCCTCTAAGGCGTGTTGGATTTGCAGGGCGATAGTTGTGATCATATTGTTCGCCTATTCTATGCCAACATGAGCTTTTCTGGAAGGTCAAGAACTATAAAGACATACATATTGGGTACATAATTTGTCATTACTCTGGAGACGGTCAATCAGTTGATTGGTTTTGCCGGTGAAGAGGCTGAGAGATACTACCAAGCAGTCCGCAACTGTCATTTTATGGGAACAACTGAGGGAACAGAGTTCTTAAGGCTAATTAATTGGAACCCTAACATTGTGGGGTCTCCTAAGCCGGTAGCGAAAGATTTGAATGCAAAAACTCACGTAATCCACAACTTGGTATCACACACCCTTTTACCGCGGCATGGACATAGAGATCTCGTTAACTTCATGGATCTCTACGTGATGGAGAAGCTGTACAATGGCAGGATGTTTGACCCCAACTTTTTGATTTTAAGTCACATGTGTGAGAATACGAAACAAGAACCTGCTTTACGCTGTGTTGATAATGAAAATCATCGAGCATTTTGGTATTCAGTTACCTCCTGGAGAGCAGATGAGATTACAATGAGCCAGTGAGATTTTTGGCCGCATTCATTTGGTTAGGATGGGACTCGTTGACACAGACGGGATATGGACATCCAGGATAGATGAGGACGCCCCTCAGGATGACTTTTATAGGGAGGCTCCTACGGTCACATCGCTCCCGGGGACTAGTATGTCAGACATAGATCTTCTTTTAGACAGAGTCTTTCGGGTCGAGGAGAGGTTGACGAGGTGGTGGATTCCCTCAAACAAATGATGAACTACCAGAGAGATATGTTCGACTATCAGAAAGGTACGAGCCAGATCATCCTGGATTGGATGGGGGGCGATGACGAAGCAGGCTAACCAACAAGGGGCGATGAGGATGACGGCCAGCCTATGAAGGGCGATGAGGACGATGACCAACTTGTGGAGGGCGCTGATAAGAACGATGGTAGGCGATGACGCAGGTACATTGCAAACCATTTTACTATTTTTTTTGTAATTTTTATTTGTTAATATAACGTTTATTGCGTGCAGATAGGAGATGATGGACAACATGTGAAAAGGACGTACAAGCGTAGTAGATTTTGTTTTTCAATTTGATGTACATTAGTTTGATAATGTACAAGCGTAGTAGATTGTTTTGATATACATTAGTTTGACGTACTTCTGTTGGATAATGTAGTTTGGTGTACTTTAATTTCATGCATTTTATTTGATGTACTTTAGTTTTGATGCAAAATTCTGTAACTGTTTGAGTCATTGAATATGCAGGTTCATACTAGATTTAGATGATTCAAAAAACAAAGGAAACTCTGCCCAAATTTTTAATTTTTTTCACATTATATTTCTTTGTACTACGAGTCTCCATAACTAGTAGCAAATAGTTCTTACATATTTAAATAACCAAGCAATTCCATAGATTACCATTAGCATAAATTGCAATTACAATTGTTCAATGGAATATGTCCATAAATTACAAGTACAACTTCAATTATAAAATACAATGGTTGTATATCGTTTTACATTATAAACTATAATATCTATTACTGCGTAAAATAAAAATGTTTCATTATCTCCTCGTCATCGCCTGGTAGTTCAGCAATCTCTTCCATGACCTCGTGTTGTAGATTCCTCCACGAAATGATAATTATATTAGAACATTTAATAATGAAAGTTTGTTTATGAGAACAATGGGTGAAAAATGTACCTGCATCCCGTCAAATGTTTGGAATCCCATAAATGTGTCATGTGAAGTGGCAGGGTCTGAAGTCGATTCCATCTTAGTACATGTGCATTTGTTATGCCCCTGACGCCGACATTTACGTCTTCCGTCGTTAATGCCTAGGTCGTCTTGCAATAACTCCAAAAACCACTTCCACGAGTCTTTACATTTTGACTCCACATTGGCCACGACAATGAGATATATGTCATTGTTGCCATTAATACTGACAGCGGTGAGTAATTGGTCGGGGCAGGAACCCTTGAGATGACATCTATCTAAACAAATAATAGGTCTGCCCCGCTCCAGCAAACCTGTCTTGCAAGCAGCCATACATATGTACAATCTTTCGAATATCATCTTCCTATCTCGCCCCTAACCCACCACGACACCATGTATTTTCACTTTGCTCCCCGAATTTGATCTCAATATGTCTTCTGAGTATGCACGGAGTAGCTTGAATTGTTCTTCTCCCCTTCCATAATTGATTTCTTTTGCTTTGCTTCTTGCTCTTCTGGCAAGACTGGGCGTAATGTTCACCCTATGTTCCTTTTTCATTGTCTCGATAATAGAAGGAATTTCTCAGTTTGGTTGACTTTTGAACCTATCTGAATATTGTACTGCCAAACAATTTGCCGAAGCGTGT
Organism: Begonia peltatifolia; assembly: GCA_022433055.1. Classification (NCBI taxonomy): domain Eukaryota; kingdom Viridiplantae; phylum Streptophyta; class Magnoliopsida; order Cucurbitales; family Begoniaceae; genus Begonia; species Begonia peltatifolia. The sequence goes on from CM039521.1 coordinate 16,316,926, forward strand.
CTATTATCAATTGTCCTTGCATAATTGTGATCTCTAATGTAAGATTTTATTTGGAATGTCAACTGATTTTGCATGACTGAAGTATGCAGTTGCCAATCACATTCTCCTTTACACTCTGCAGTGAGTCTCGTCCTCTCACTTTTAACGAATTTGATACAAATCCATTTTTCAAAACATAATCTCGTATTTCGTCTCGAATAACCTGTAAAGAACTATATTGTCTATCCAAAGCAAAATCATCCGAATTGTCTTCCCTTACTTGTACACTTTGCGTCTCATCATCATCCGACCTCAACGGTGATCGAAGCTCATCGTCTAGGATTTGCGATATTGAGTGCACCTCTATTTCGCCATCATCATCTAAGTGATCGAATGCTTGAATATTACCGTATATGGGAGGGTGCTCCTTCAATTACCACTCTATGTTTGCAGGCTAATTTGCATCAACCAACCTCTCAGCCATTTATGACGATAATCTGTAAAGATCGAAAAGAAAAAAACATGGTATTAGCAAACAGATAGATCAGACGCACTGTCGGAGGGTGGTGACCCTCCGCTCTCAGTGTAAACAGATAGATCGGACGCACTGTCGGAGGGCGGGGACCCTCCGCAATCGGGCAATCGGATGCACTGTCAGAGGATCACCATCCTCTACTCTCTAAAATTAAAGAGAATGGACGCACCCTATGAGGGTGGTGATCGTCAGCTCGGTGAAATTCACAGAGATCGGACGCACTATCTGAGGGTGGTGACCATTCTTTCTGTGAAATTTTCGGATTTCACACTTTAACTACCTAAAAATCGAACTACATTATTAATAATCGATAATATAAGCTAATCTGAAGTAAATTTCGGTCGATTTTCGGCAAAAAAATGGTGATGGGTCGAGCCGAAATCGTGAGCTGTCGATAATTTTTCGCGGAAAATGAGTTTAGGGTTCGGATATAATCGACAGAACGGACGCACTCTTAGAGGGTTCTGACTGTCCGCTCTAGCTATAATTTGTAGCTCTAGCCATAATTTGTAGAACGGACGGATGATGCTATAGAGAGTCCGTCTGTTCTATAACGGATGGACTGTGTTTTCAATAGTGCGTCCGTTCGACGACAAAATTCTAGAATGGACGCACTGTATTTTCAACAGTGCGTCCGTTCTACGGCAAAATTTAAGAACGGACGGAGATAGGACGTCTGTCAAGGTTTATTTTATTAGTTTTTCAATACGTTAAAGTTTGAGTTGTTAAAATTTATACTTTAAGGTTTAAAATTTGAACCCCAATAGTTTAAGGTTAATTATGATAATTTTCCTAAAATCTATTCGATTCGGTTGGTTCGATTCACTCTGATTCTGGAACAAAACCAGATCCGCGGGTGGCCAGTGCTAATACAACTCATGCATCTGGAACGATTAACTTAGAAATCTATGTGACTGCTTAAATTTAGTGATATGCTTAGCAATTTGTTTATGGTTTATAGTCAGTTTAGCTCATGTCATGTGATGTTCGACTCAGTTTGCTTTGTGATTGTTGAAAATATTTCTGTTTTTGTATACAAATTTAGTTCGTCCAATATTTTCGGCCTTTTAAAATATGAAACTCTGTCTCGGCTTCTCTGCTTGGTGTCAACTATATGGTTGTGGCGTCTCTTAGTCTTAGCACCCTGCTTCGTAATAACTGGATTCATTCACTAACATAAACGTTTGAACTATCATACATTTTTCTGTAGAACATTGCTTCGCAATTCTCCATCATCATTTATATTTTTTACCAGCATAATCTGTTTCAAATTTTCTATGGCTTTAGAGGTCAAGAGTTTCCTCCTTCAGGGCCTCACCTCCTTCAATCAACTCAAGCTTGTCTACGCTCGTCTTCTCGTCCTTGGGCTGGATCAAGATAGCTATCTCCTCAACATAATCTTGCGTATTGGCTTAGATTTTGGAAACACAGAGCACACCAAACTCATCTTTAACCAAACAAAAGAACCCAATATTTTCCACTGGAATACAATGATTCGTGGTATGGTTTCAAATGATTGCTTCAACGATGCTATTCACTTCTATTTTTTAATGCGGAGAGGCGGATTCTTACCCAACAACTTCACTTTCCCCTTTGTTCTAAAAGCGTGTGCAAGGAACTTGGATTTTCAGTTAGGATTGAATATTCATACCCTTGTGATTAAAGCGGGTTTTGATTATGATGTGTTTGTCAAGACCAGTTTACTTTGTATGTATGCAAAATGTGGGTATCTGGAAGTCGCCCTGAAGCTGTTTGATGATATTCCCCAAAAAAACATTGTATCTTGGACGGCTATAATTACTGGTTACATTGATGGTGGTCAACATAGAGAAGCCATTTATATGTTTAGGAGGTTGCTTGAAATGGGTATAAAGCCTGATAGTTTTACTCTAGTTCGTGTTTTATCCGCCTGTACTCATTTAGGAGATATAAAAAGTGGTGAATGTATTAATGAATACATATCCGAGAGTGGCATGAGGAGGAATGTTTTTGTGGCTACATGTTTGTTGGATATGTACACCAAATGTGGAAAACTGATGCAAGCACGAGAAATATTCGATGAGATGGTAGAAAAGGATATTGTCTCTTGGAGCACCATGATCCAGGGCTATGCTTTTAATGGACACCCTAAAGAGGCTTTGAATCTTTTCTTCCAAATGCTGTTAGAGAATGTGAAACCTGATAGCTATGCAATGGTTGGACTTCTTTCTGCTTGTGCAAAGTTAGGAGCTTTAGAAGTAGGAGATTGGGCTAGAAGCTTAATGAATAACGAGTATCTGCAGAATGTTGTCCTTGGTGCAGCTTTAATAGACATGTATGCGAAATGTGGGAGCATGGGTCGAGCCTGGGAAATCTTCAAAGGAATGAAAGGTAGAGACCTTGTTGTTTGGAATGTAATGATAACCGGGCTTTCTATGAGTGGCCATGTTAAAGTTGCATTTGGTCTATTTGGTCTTGTGGAGAAATATGGGATTCGTCCAGATGAGAATACTTTCATTGGCCTGCTTTGTGGCTGTACCCACACAGGGCTTGTTGATGATGGTCGTAGGTATTTCAATAGCATAAGAAGTGTCTTTTCTTTAAACCCAACAATTGAGCATTATGGATGTATGGTGGATCTTCTTGGCCGCTCAGGGCTATTATTGGAGGCTCATAAATTGATAAAAGATATGCCAATGGAGGCTAACGCAATTGTTTGGGGAGCATTGTTAAATGGATGTCGACTGCATAGAGATACCAAATTGGCAGAGTATGTTTTAAAGCAGCTAATTGAGCTTGAACCATGGAACTCTGGAAATTATGTTCTTTTATCAAATATTTACTCAGTAGGTCAGAGATGGGACGAAGCAGAGAGACTTCGATCTATCATGAAAGAGAAAGGCCTCCAGAAAATACGTGGGTGCAGTTGGATTGAAATAGGCGGAGTAGTTCATGAATTTCTGGTTGGAGACGAGTTACACCCCTTATCAGGTAAGATTTATGCAAAGCTTGATGAACTAAACAAGGAAATGAAAGCAGCTGGTTACGTTCCAACCACTGAATTTGTGTTGTTCGACATCGAAGATGAGGAGAAAGAGCACTTTCTGGGTTGTCACAGTGAAAAGCTGGCTATTGCATTTGGTTTGATCAGTACTACCTCTAAAGAAACTATTAGAGTTGTTAAAAATCTTCGAGTGTGTGGTGACTGTCATGAAGCCATAAAATTAATTTCTAAGATAACAAGTAGGGATATCACTGTAAGGGATAACAACAGATTTCATTGTTTTGTTGATGGTCTATGTTCATGCAATGACTACTGGTGAAATTAGGTACTTCCCAAAATTCAGAGTTCAACTAATCATTTATTTGGCACTCCTCAAGCAGCATGAACTACAATTCTAACCCTTCTCCGGAGATATCATCTGCAAGCACGAATTTATGGCAAACTTTTGAGGTTCATTTATTAATGAGAGTGAGAAAACTTTCTGCAGAAAATCTTGCAAACCTGTAGAAGGATCATATCTATTACAAATAATTTTTTTAAGCTAAGTGGCTTTTGTGGACGAATGATATTGAATAGGTGGTAGTGGGTTCTTCATACTGTGACAGGCTAGATATCACAAGGGTCTGCTTTGCACTTAGAAAGTACTGCTTCTATACTGTACGTTACAAACAAAACCATGTTGATTCATGATACAGTGGACGAAAGGAAATAGTAGAGGGAGTTCCATTCCTCTTGTGAACATCTACTGCTCTCATAACAACACAATCCTATTTCTGTTGCGTGATTCAAATTTGTTCGTTGGAATATTCATGGTCGAATGGCGTGCAAGGTTTTTCTTCTTCTCTTCATGTTTCTAATTTATTTTCTTTTCTAGTGATTAGGAGATTGTAATTTATTTTATTGATTGAATCATGGCCATGATTCTCTTAATTTATGCTTTGAAAAGCTTAAATCTCATTTATGATAATATGATTTCTTTTAGAAAAAATAAATTTTCTGCTAACTAATTACTATTTATGTCATTTTTACATGTGTACATATTTTCTAATGTTGGAAACAAATTCTTATTCTGATTGATAACCAAAAAGTTGCTCTAGATATTTGATGGATACAAAATGTAGAACTTAATACAAGTGCAAAATAATTTATAATCTTTTCTTTCTAAGTCAGAAAATAATTAGAGCCATATATTTATTAAATTTATATAATATTTAATATTATTTAGTTTAATCTGTCACACATGATAAATTGCCGATGTCTATTCTTTTGTCATTAATTAAATCAAAACTTCATTAGACACTATTCTTCTACTCTACTCATTTATTTATGCTTTCTATAGAATCTAATTCTACAATTCAACTTATCTATTTATAAGTTTTTTAACAGTATGTATCTATAACATCAGTAAAAACATAACTTACTCTTTCCTATACCTCTATACCAATCATGCTATGCTGAAAAGAATTTTCAAGGCAGATGTCACTTTTAAACCTTGAGTAATGTTTTTTGAATTGCATAAGCTTCATGGGCCTCCTCCAAAGAATATTGGATGACAACAAGCGGGTACAAGAAGCTACTTATTCAGCTTTTGCAACGCTTGAGGAGGTTCTTTGCTTAAGTTGGTACTTTATGAAAGCAATTTCATTTAGTTATGCTTGGATTGTGTATTTATTTTTAGTGCTTGGATTGTGTAGATTTTTGGTTTAGCGTTATTGCTTTTTGTGCTTTCTACAATGGTAATTTTTTTTTTTTGATAAGACCTTTATAGATGGGTGAATTATATCAATATATTTTCCCTTTTCGTTTAGCTGTGGAACTTTTGTTATTTAACTTTTTGGTGCTAATAGAAATGAATGTCAATATTGGAATGTGGTTCAATGTTTCTGGCTGTAGTAGCTCTTAGTTCTTGATTATAACTTTGTGTGGTGCAAGTTGAGCTCAACTGTAAGTGTTATTATGGCTATTTACTAATCCATAAATTTGGTAATTTCATTTTAATTGAATATTTCAATAAATTCATATCGCTGGTGAAGAGTTTTAAATGGTGGAATCTGGGTACTTTTCTTTATGGTACATGTCGCAGAAAGCATAGAACTTGAGGAGAATTATGGATATCAAGCTTTTTGTATATGCGGAATTGGGTGCTTAAGAACTCTGTTCGATGCCAAATTCCAACTTTTAGTCTCTGAAAAAGATATGAATTAAAGTTTGCTGAGTGTATATAGGTGAGTTTTAAGCATACTTGAAGTGATGTTTTTTTTTTTTGGTTATTGACTCACAGCACATATCTAAGTGATCATATATTTTTTCTTTTGCAATCCCTTTGCTGAAAAGCAGGCGACAGAGACATTCAGAAAGCATCAAAAGCTGTCGCATTGCATGGATTACAAAACTAAATGATTGATCATGTTGAGATAAAAAAATAAAAAAATAAATGTTGATCCTACTTCTATACTAGTTTGCTAGTTCCTTTTTAACTGCTAGATTATAACCTGCTTCTAACGTACTGAACATATTGGATTTGGAGGAAAAACATGCAGTCAATTATCAGACTACACAAATTGTTTCAGTATTCTACCTCATTTTTATCAATCATTTGTGAAATATGTATTATTTTCAACATTTTGACAGGCTTCAATCCACATTCCACACAGCAAAAGGGTGCTGGGACAGAATATGATTAGCTTCCACTGAAGGGTTAGTTCTTCTGGGTTTGTTGCAGTGCAATCAATATTCACATTCATCCTTCACCTTGCAGGCCCTACCCATTAATCTTGGCATCTTCAATCCATTCTCTTGGAAGTAACAGTAAAAATGGCAGCCTTTCTAAGCACTCTCTCTCCACTTTATTTCGAGGTAGAAAAGGAGAAAAGTAGAGGGAGCTTGAAGCCCTTCCGAAGTAGCTGAAAGAAGCCAAGTGGCTATGTGCTGTTTTTCAACTCAAAAGGCCGCTCTCTCTGATGATGTGAAGCAGAAGCACATTTGAATTTAGATCATTGTATAATTTGTTCTCACATGAATATTTCACATATTTATTCATTATGAAGTCATGATGTGTGACATAAAGGCACGTTTTCAATCTTTGTGACTATTGATTTGCCTTTGTCATCTCTAAATGCATATTTATATGTTTAATAAGATGTATTTTTGGTCCTGTTCATTCGTCATAACGTGTACTACTTATCCTAACTTGTGTCACAGAAATCTTTTACGACCCATTATGGAAATTGCCTGTAATCAATTCTTAAAAAAAAAAAAAAAAAAAAAAAAAAAAAAAAAATTCAAGTGTTCTTCGTTCATTCTTTGATTGCAGCTTTGCTCCGCCCCCAACTCTTAATCTGTCATATTTATCTCTTCCCGCAGAAAAGCTCGATACTTCCTTCCCCTATAGAAGCTCAACTCTCGAGCGTCCTAAGTTCATTTTTTTTACCGCTGATATATAAGCTGTTTGACGACCGAAAGCGGCAAATAATGGCGGCGAATGCCTCTTGGCAGCCTCAGGAAGATGGGTTCAAAGAGATCTGTGCTGTATTGGAGCAGCAGATTTCTCCTTCGTCTACTGCCGACAAGTCTCAAATTTGGCAGCAACTTCAGCAGTTCTCGCAGTTCCCTGATTTCAATAATTACCTCGCTTTTATTCTTTCGCGCGCTGAGGTTGTTCTACTTCTCTTTGATGGTCTCCCAAAGCAGGCTTCTGATTGTTATTTTTTATTGTTAGTTGATTTGATTGGATTATTTATACGGTGAAAATCAGAGTTATGGTGTCTTGATTGCTAGGTGGTGTAAATGGATTTTCCTTACTGTTTCAAAAGTGATTTGATATATGTTTTTCGTCGCTTGAAAAATCTGGTGGTTATTCTACTGTAATGGAGGAAACAGTGGTGTTCTTCTTTTTTTTTTTTTTCTCCTTAACAATAAATTTTGTTTCTTTTGGTACTTGAAGAGTAGATATTTAATGCTCATTACAAGCTTGATTGCTTGAACTGGGTTATTGATTTCCTTTGACTTGTTTGACGGGGTTTTAAGCTGTTGAAGTTTGCGATTGCTGAGGTTTTTAGCACTTCTCAGCATTGCTTGGTACATCTGACTTGAGTTTTGATTCTTGGATGAACAGGATAAATCAGTGGAAATTCGACAAGCAGCAGGCCTTCTTCTGAAGAACAACCTTAGAACCATGTACAAGTCTATGAATCCTGCATACCAGCTATATATAAAATCAGAGCTGTTACCCTGTTTGGGAGCTGCAGACAGGCACATTAGGTTGACAGTTGGGACTATAATAACTGTAGTTGTTCAACTAGGAGGAGTATCGGGGTGGCTCGAATTGTTGCAGGCTCTCGTAACTTGCTTAGACAGTAAAGACTTGAATCACATGGAAGGTGCTATGGATGCTCTATCCAAGGTAAACCCTGCATCATGCTGTATGGATAGATCCTATTTCCAATATTCTTTTAGAAGTTTTACAGGCAACCGAATTTTTTATAGAAGATAAGTAAAATGATTAAATATAGTTCTTACATAGCACACCCATTGATATATCATGACTCAGATTTGTGAGGATGTACCCCAAGTGCTTGATTCAGATATACCTGGGTTACCCGATCGACCCATCAACATTTTCCTTCCAAGATTGTTTCAGGTAATCGAAGCATTTTTAGTTGTGTGAGTGAGTTTCATCCAGCCATTTGGTTATTCTACTCTATCATTGATATACTCGTCATTCTTAGCAGCTAAAATTTCCCTTCATTTGGTCTATCTGTCCTTGTGCATTTAATTCTGTTTGACTTGGAATCATTGGAACAGTTTTTCCAGTCACCACATACTTCACTAAGAAAGCTTTCGTTGAGTTCTGTAAATCAATACATCATGTTGATGCCCACTGTAAGTATGTTTTAAGATTTTCATTATCATTCTATTGAACCACGTCAACTCTTCTGGGGTTGGTATGTTAGTTGGAAACTATCTTTGTGCAGGCTCTATATGTATCCATGGATCAATATCTTCAGGGTTTGTTTCATCTTGCCCATGATTCTGCCCCAGATGTGCGGAAACTGGTGGGTACTTTGACATTAACTTGTGTGTGGGTCTTCAATGGATTATATACTATATATAATTATTTAATTATGAACTTCTTAGTAATTTAATTCATTTTTATGAGTAAGAATATGATCACACTAAATCGCTTGTCTTTTTCTGCTATTAGTGAATGCTTTCCTAAACATAATTGAGATTCATCCTAATATTGTATGCTGAGGAAGTTAACTACAAATTGCTTATAACTACGTTTGAGTTTTGTTGCCTGTATGTTTGTTTGGTTTGTAGGTCAGTATGAAGTTTGTGGGATGTTCTATATTACAATAGTATGTACAAATGAGGGATTTTGTTTTACTTTCTCTATTTGGGCTTTGGGCTTAGTGTTGTGCTCTTATTTATACTTCTTTTCTTTGTCTATGCACTGTACAGGTCTGTGCAGCATTTGTTCAGCTAATTGAAGTCCGCTCGTCCTTCTTGGAGGTTGGTTTCATATTCTCTATCGATACTTTTTCTTAATGTGAGATTCTTTTTTTGTTTGTTAAATTTCGGTTTCATCCATGCTTCCAAGTGTCAGGACTATATTAGAATTGATTATTATCTTATTATTTTTCCTTCTTGTAATTAAAACATACTTTACTATCTTTTTTTTCTCTGCCATAATTAATTTTATGCTTTATCTCTTCTCTGCTCTGATTAATTATGCAATTTTTTTGTCAGCCACATCTGAGAAATGTCATTGAATACATGCTGCAAGTTAATAAAGATGCTGATGAAGAAGTGGCGCTTGAAGCCTGTGAATTCTGGTACTTCTTTTTAAATTAATCCTGACTAGTAAATTTGTATTATTTTATGTAGCTTTTTGCAAACTATGTATTGGAAGTTCTTGGAGCAACTATGATTGATCTGTATTTTTATGAATCTTCACCTGTAGTGAACTTTACATATGGTTGTTATTGGTTATTATTTCACATTCGATGAAAGTCATGTGGGACAATTCTTCTTAGATAAATATAATCACTTTTATGGAAGGAATTGCATCTCTGTTTCAGTCTACAGTATTTGAGTCCCTTTTTCCTGTCTCTTTGGTTTTTCCATTCCATGTTTTGCTTTCAACTTGATTGTCATTTTCAGGTCTGCTTATTGTGATGCTCAATTGCCTTTAGAGAATCTGAGAGAATTCTTACCACGTTTGCTTCCAGTATGGATAATGCTTTGTTCGCATTCTGGATATATTTTACTACCCTTCTGCCTCAGATTTGTTTTTGAGTGTTTTATTGATGCTTCCATTGTTTAGGTTTTATTATCAAATATGGTTTATGCTGATGATGACGAGTCACTTCTTGAAGCTGAGGTGAACTTTCTTGATTTTATTTAGATTATTTGATAGATAAAGTTGTAACAACTGCCGGTTCAAATTTACCAACTATTAGTAGTTCAATCTTGTAGGAAGAGGGGTCTATGCCAGATCGTGAACAGGTTCAAGCTAGATGTTATTCTTCTTCAGTTGCTTTCATTTTTTTTGATAGATTATTTAATTAATTCCTTGTGGTACTTGTTAATTTTCAAATGTGACATAATTGAGTGTTATTTTTTTCATGAATTTATGTGCTACAGGATCTTAAACCTCGTTTTCACTCGTCACGATTGCATGGTTCAGAAGACACAGAAGATGATGTACGATGCGTTTTCATTTTCCAGATCCTTAATCTTTTAATATCATTCTGGTTCAATAATTTTTTTATTGTTAATGTTAGTGTCTTCGGCTATTTACAGGATGCTGATGTTATCAATGTATGGAACTTACGGAAATGCAGTGCTGCTGCTCTTGATATTCTCTCCAATGTGTTTGGTGATGAGATTCTTCCAACGTTGATGCCTATAATCCAGGTAATAAAATAATGGAAGATCAAGTGCAAAAATTTGATTTGAAGGATTTCATGTCTTTGTTGCACGTGGTAGCTAATAAATGTGACCACAGTTTCTATTGTAGTTCATTGGTCAATTATTGGTTGTCGGAAGGTTTATCTTAGTTGATATTTGAATGCATTAGAAATAAAATAGTATTTTTATTCCAATACATCTGGTATCTTCTTTTATTAGAGTTCTACGACAAAGTTTTCTTTTTTAATAAGGTATCCACTCTACCCCCATCCCCATCCCCATCCCCAATCCCCTTCTTCCATTGCTATTACGTTTCTATTTGATCTGATTTGAAAGATCTACAGGCAAACTTGTCTGCCAGTGGTGATACAGCCTGGAAAGAAAGAGAGGCTTCTGTCTTGGCTCTTGGTGCTGTAGGCGAAGGCTGCATCAATGGCCTATATCCTTATCTACCGGATGTAATAAATCATTTTACTATTTTAAGTTCCTCATAGTTTAAGAGTTGAGGAAATTGTTTGATTGTACAACATGAGAAATTTCCGTCGTGTATTTTTCTAGTTTGCTTATTTAGAAAAATGGGTACATGTAATGCATTTTATTGTGCAGATTGTCACATTTCTCATCCCACTTTTAGATGATAAGTTTCCTCTCATACGAAGTATTTCTTGTTGGACATTATCTCGGTTCAGCAAATTTATTGTCAAGGTATGATTACTTACATTTTGACACTTCCTATCTCTAATAAAACGTAACTGTTCTACTTTTATGAATTTGATCATATATCATCCAATTTTTAAAATTAATTTTTTCCCCAAATTGAAAATCTTAAAATTTTAGGTTTAAAATCGAGCGTTGAAAACCCTATATTTCGTAATTTTGAAAGCTTTTGAATGAAATCATTAAATGCGCAGAAACTTTTAAAAAAAAATTCAAAGATTCAATAACTTTGCTAGAAATCGAAATAAATGCCAAGTAAATAAAATTCATAAGTTAATAATATAATTCATGGAATCTTATTAATGAATATATCAACAAATTTATTTAAAATCTCAACAGAAAGAAATATATGAAATATCTTTGAAAACTAAAACATTTAAATCATTTCTCTGACCTAAAAATTTTTCCTTCATTTGTATACTCGCTTGCCTTTGGAAAGTTTTCGATCAAAGTCATTTTATCCTTAGACAGAAATTTACTTACATCACAATATTACGATCTATGAGATAAACTCAGTAAACAAAAATACATGCAGGTGCAAATTAATATCATACGTTACTGAATCCAAATTTAACAGTTACATACTAGTTGTAACTAATTTTTCAACTTTCATTCAGACTTTCATTAATCATTTCATTTTTGTTCAGACTTTCATTAGTCATCATATATTTTCCGTTAGTTTTATCATATTCATACAGTCATACTCGCATACAATATGTTCTACAATTTTTATTTTTACACAATCCTAATTCAATGTCTAAACATGGTGGTCAAATATCAAAATCAAATCATAAATATTCATAGAGAATAGAAAATAACATAGATTTTAAGACATAAGGTCGTAGTCAAAACGTTGAAAACTTGATGTGTTCACTTGAATTTTTAGAGGGTAGGGTTATCGGAATTGTCCAAGATTTCGAATAATTTTCTGTCTAAAAAAAATAATTAGTATTAAATTCTCACTTAAAGAAATCCATTTTAGAAGATTTTAGGTAGATATTTCTTGTTAATATACTTTTAGGTCGGTTAAGGTTAATTAGATCGATTCAGACATCTTTCGGAATTTCCTGCTTAAATAAAATACTATTCACTTAAATAAATCAATTTCATAAGAATTTAAGCAGAAATATCTTATTGATTTATTTTTTTATTGGTTAGGGTCGAATTGGATCAATTTAGACGCTTTTGGGTTGGCTCGAGTTGAATTTGGCGGTCTGAAAACGATTTGGTCTGGGTCTATTTTGGTTCAATTTGGGTCGGGTTCGGTTTGGTTGGGCTGGGTCTGTTCGGGTTGGGCGAACTGGTTCAAGTTGGGTGAACCGATTAAAGTTCGCTAAACCGGTTCGGGTCGGACTTTGGAGGTCGAAGCGAGTTAAGGACTTCTCTAGCTTAAAGAACTTGATAGAGGAGAGATCTCTCAAGTTTGAGTGCGTTTTCCCTTCCCTAAACACTTTCTTATAGAAGAGAAATTCTTAATAC
>CM039521.1:16329543-16452626 GCA_022433055.1 Begonia peltatifolia
TTTTAAATTTTGAATTTCAAATTACTAACTCTAGTATGTTACAAATAACCACAGTTATTAATAACTTTATGTATATCAATGATTTAATGATAGAACAACTTATACACATGATTTAATAAAAACCAATCTATTACAGGACAAAGGTGATAGAAAATCCTTGAGGCTTGGGGACTAGAGAAGTTTAATTATGCAATCCCAAATCGCTAGGAAAATATAGAAAGTAATATTTTATGTACAAATAGTATAAGATCTTTTAAAATGAAAATTAAAAAAAAAAAAAAGGCCACGTGTGATTTAATAAAAACCAAACTATGACTAGATAAGTGTGATAGACAATCCTCCAAACTATGACCTAGTTAAGTGTGATAGACAATCCTTGAGGACGAGATAAGTTTAACTACGCTATCCCAAATCGTTTGAAAAATATAGAAAGTAACATGTGTTCAAATAGTGCAAGATCTTTTGAAATAAAAACTAAAAAAAAGATATAGTCATACAGTAAATTTAGACCTAAAGTAAATAATATTGCATTATTAAATGAAAATTGAATTGTAAGCACGATGTCAAAAGATAAAGTGGGATGATTGTGGAAATCAATCCCTCTAAGTTGAAAGACCAAGAGTAGTTAAGATGCATAATTTTAAATAGTTTGGGAAAGGTGAAAAATAATGATTTAGAATAAACTTATCTCTAATTAGTACAAGATATTTTAAGTGGATAACGTTGTACTATTTGGTTGATAATGAGACATTAGAGTCAGTAAGTTAAGATTGTTGAACATCTTCTAAAGTTTTTCTCTTTTCAAAGTGAAATGAAGATGATAAAAGAAAGACTTGTCTTAGAGGAGATGAAATTGTCTTTTGGTTGGTACTACATATAACTTTATATTATAATTAGCTAGGTTTTACTGGATGATGTGAATTTTAAAAATACTAATCTCTTTAAAAAAAAAGAAAGAAAATTACAACACTAATATTTTCTTGAAGGACTTTAGAAAACTAGATTATAGATAATATAAAAGATTATACTACCATCCTGCTCTGTGTGCTGCCCAAGAACCAATTAGATAGGTATCTGATGCAGTTGTTGGTAAGGGCAATGTCATTTTGGGCTGATTTATAAATGAAGAAATAGAATTTCTTAAAAGTGGTGCAGCTTGGGTTTTTGGCTGCAATGGTTTGCAAGGTTGTTAAACGGATAGCGGAGTTACAATTGTGGGGAGAGTTGGAGGAAATAAAGAAAGTAGAGAAGATCAATAAGTAGGATTATGCTTATCTTGTTGTCGATCTTTGATGTCTATCAATGGTATCAGAGCCAATGAGATGTGCTTAAAAAATGGATGAACTTCAAGCACAAGAAATTCGGTTGTCCACTGTTTTGGCTGTCACGAGCTGCAGCTTCAAATAGCTATAAGTCGATGTTCCTGTAGAGTTTGTGGCTGAAATTTGGAAAGATTCTAGCTCTGAATGTTAGGCAGGAGCCCAGGCCTTCTATCTCCACGCGGTATCGCTCCGTCAAGGTTTTGCCCATTGCGGAAAATTTCCCACTGCTGCCTCCTGTTGGAATCTAGGCCGTGTCTCAGTCCTAGTGTGGCTGATCATCCTCTCAGACCAGTTACTGATCATCACCTTGGTAAAGCTATTGCTTCACCAACTAGCTAATCGGACGCAAACCCTTTCTCGGGCGGATTCCTCCTTTTGCTCTTTAGCTTACGGGGTATTAGCAGTCGTTTCCAGCCGTTGTTCCCCTCCCAAGGACTGGTTCTTATGCTTTACTCACTCGTTTGCCACTGGAAACACCACTTCCCGTTCGACTTGCATGTGTTAAGCACGCCGCTAGCGGTCATCCTAAGCCAGGATCAAAGGACTTGATCCGTATCATCTTGACTTGGTTCTTCTTTCTCTATTTTATTAAGAATATTGAGTTGGGTTCTTTTCCTACCCGTATCGAATAGAACATGTTGAGCCAAATCTTCTTAATGTAAAACTTGCTTTATTTAGATCGGGAAAATCATACAGTTTTATGAAACCATGTGCTATGACTCGAATTTGTAATCAATCCTATTTACGATAGGAGCAGTCGGCAATTGAATCCCATTTTTTCCATTCTTTTCATTTGCGTATTTGTAATAGTGCCTCTCCAAATATCACTCAAAGATTTGCTAACAATCGGAAGCTATGCTAGGAGTGGAGGTCGCAAGAGGCTTAGAATACTGCTACGGCCAAGAACAATAAGTCAACTTTAGAGAGACATAACTCTCTCTTGTGAAGTCGAATGGATGAGATTTTTGAGACAGGATGAAGCTATATGTGTGAGGTTGATTGTGTCAAAAAATAAAGGGCTGAATTGATGAGGCTAAAAAGTTATGGATGTTGGGGTGCTACCTGGTCCAGAAAATGCTGTTGCTGCTGCACTTCCTTGGCTTCTTCAATTTTCTTGAAAAAAATCTACTAACGAGCTTCATTGAGAGTTTGCTAATCTCTTGTTGAAGCTGTTCCACCTCCAAAGAAGAGAATGAAGATGGGAAAAGTAGAAGATGGATTCCACCTACACTTACAAAGAATGGAACCAAAACACTCGCTCACTGTTTGGATATTACACACCAAATGGATGGATTGCCATGAGGAGAGGAAGCTCGTGGTTGTTCATTAGCTGCCCTAGCAGCCCTATAAGAATGGTTAAATACTATCCCTTGAGTGCAATTAAGGTTACAAAAACTTTAGAAGAGAATTGACCAAAAAAGACAAAAACACTATAAAGTGTGCTTGACCAAATCAGGTAAACAACACCTTTTGGCTTCTCCCATGCCTATTGTCTCTTTAAACCTAAGATGGTTCCCACTATCAAATACATAACACTAAAGTGTAAGGTTCATCACTTAAATTTAATATAAGTATAAAATAAATAAATGTACTTGTGAATTCGGCCATGAGTCCATGTGAGTGGATTGAAGCCCATCTTGGTGTGATGGCTAGGATGATGAGTGTTTCTTCAAACCTTCACATTTGTTGGATCATTTTCTCTCTTCAATTTGGATCCTTCTCAAAGTCCTCAAAGTTTTAATGCCTCTTGTACTTCACTTGAAAATATTGGAGTGATCTTTGAGGCCCATCTCCAAGTAGACTTAGCTTCAAACCCGAGGGGAGAGAAGTGACCCCATTCTTCATCAATGCTTTATGAAGAAGGTAACCATGAGATATTTGAAGATTGACTTGATAACTTTGGTATATGATCTTCCATGGAAACCTACAAAAAAAGACATTGGAAAATCGGTTAGAATATTTTCATGAAATTTTTGAAGAGTGGCGGATCCATGGCACATCATCCTCCTGGGGTTAGAAAGGATTTGTCTCCAAATTCAAAGCCTCTTTCAATTTGATGTTCCAGTGCTTTTGTTAATAATTGGACGAACTTCTCTAAGTTTTGATGTATTCAAGATGCTCTAAGTACCTCTACAACAAACTTAATTGTGAGGTGTCATAATGCAAAATTGAAAAGTACATGAACATAGTTAAATAGGAAAGATGTGACTTGCCCTTGCTTGTGAAACATTTGGCTCCATCCACCCACTTTATGTGATTATCTTCTGTTGAGGAACAACACAATTAATGTCCCTTAACAGCCTTATCTTCATTCTTTCTTCTATAAAAGTATGTGGTTTTGAACCCCAAAAGTCTAACTTTATCAAACTACTGAATATAATAAATAACTTCATCAACTTGTTTCATAACACTCAAGAGTAAAATAATAATTAGAAATATACTTGAATAATGATACAGAAGTGATATTATATCAAATATCCCTATTCATGAAGCTCATCAAATTATCATGTATGATGTGTGGTACTTTCAAAGCTTTATCAAAAGATCCTTTCAACATTTTAAAAAACTCATAGGTTTGTGGCTCAAAATTTGTTGGCTGAAGTTTGGTTAGAACTCCTTCATCAAATGCAATAAATGTAAGCTTTTCTTGTTGAAAAACCGAAGCTTATCCATTATGGCACAAGAATTTTGTTTCCAACAATAGCCAATAAATTCATCATTTCTCAAGATGTCATCCACGGGCATACTATCAAAATTGCTAGTCCAAAACCATAAATCACTAACAATATCAAAAGGATCAAGATTCCACCCGGTTCTAAAAAACCAAGGAAGCAATTTGTTTTGTGGTTCATACCTTCTTGAATCGACTATGACTACTTGGTTAGCTACCTTTATATTAAGCTTTATCATTACCCTTTTTCCTGTTTGGAGAAAAAAATCACTTTTTGGCACAAAGTGGAGGGGCTCTTCTTTAGCATAGAAAACCTTTCAACTTTGTCCTCTCCTTCAAGGGTTGTTGTCATGATTTCATTTTTATTCTTCACTTTATTTGCCTCCTCCAATCGGCATGGCTCATCTAGGCAAAGTAAAGAGAAGTGTGTGTCAACCAACACTAAGTGTGTCTCCTCTAAATCAATGGTCTTATCTTCTTGTGGAAGAGCTTCTTTCTCATCAATCTTGAGTTTGGACATGTTCTCCTCATTAGAGAATCCTTCGAGAAGAAAGAAAATTCTTCTAAATTTCATGGTTGGTCATTAACGGTTAGCAGCCTTATAAGGATGGTTAAATACCGTCCTACAATTAGGATTACAAAAGTCCTAGAAGAGATTTGCCCAAAAAAGACAAAAGCATTGTAAACTGTGCTTGGCTAAATCGGGTAAGCAACACCTTTTGGTCTCTCCCATGCTTATTGTCTTCTTAAACCTAAGATGGTTTCCACCATCAAATGGATAACATTAAAGCATAAGGTTCATCGCTTAAATTTAATACAAACATAAAATAAATAAGTGGATTCATGAATTCGACCATGAGTCCATGGGTGGATTGAAGCCCTTGTTGTGATGGCTAGGATGCAGAGTGTTTCTTTAAACCTTCACATTTGTTGGATCATTTTCTCTCTTCAATTTGGATCCTTCTCAAAGCCTTCAAAGTTTTGATGCCTCTTGTGTTTGACTTGAAAATATTGGAATGATCTTTGTGGCCCATCTCCAAGTAGACTTAGCTTCAAACCTGAGTGAAGAGAAATGACCTCATTCTCCATCTATGTTTTATGAAGGAGGTAACCACGAGATATTTGAAAGTTGACTTGATGACTTTAACATATGATCTTTCATGAAAACCTACAAAAAAAATACTTGAAAATCGATTAAAAAATCTCTATGGAATTTTCGAAGAGTGACAAATCTATGACATATCACAATGTCGCAGTCACCATCTAGGGAGGAGAAATGCATGTGTATTTTGAAAAGGGACTTGAGGTGAATGTAGGAGAAGATAACACAGACGAAGAAGAAGATTGCTCAATTTATCGATCAGGTTTCAAGGATTTCAAAGATAGGGGAATCACTGAAAATGCTACTTGGTCTTCTGGGCGGTGCGACAGTTGCTGCGAGGTCCCGATCGATTGTATGTTGGAGAGGAAACTAGTAGTCTGTCAACTGGGGAAGAGGTGGTAAAGCTGTCGTAGTTGGAACCTGACCCCAAACTGAAGGGTGTGGATCGACCAGTGCTGGGGTCTGTAGAAGTGGATGTTGTTCAGCCTCACCACTGTGGTCGAACTGCAAAGCGCTGATTTGGTACTCCTTGCCGTGAAAAGTGTTGTCTGGAAACTTATCCATATGAAAGGTTTGACTGGCCAAAGGAGCTTTTGTTTTGGAGATTCTCCTAGATCAAAACATTGTTCGATGGAGGTTGGGTGGGACGGTCGGTTCGAAGACGCAACACATCAAGGGTAACAACTCTGTAGAGGCAGTTTGGCAAATCATCAAAGTTTTGGCATCTTTCGAAGGCAGTTGGGCAATTTCTGTTGGTGATTGAGTTTTCCATCAGCAAACGTATTGGTGGGAGAAGTGTGATTTACAGTTGGAGAAAATATAGCATCTCAAGGCAGTGATTGAGCAACTGCATAGATTTAAAATTTGGAATTATTTTTTTGTCATTTATGGAATCAAAGATGTAGAAGTAGATGCTTACATAGTTGGAATTGAACCCAACAACCAAGTTTATGGAGATATTCAGATTCAGAACCAGTAACTGTTGCATCTATAGAATGTCAGTGATGACTATAACACAAAGCTGGTTTAAGGAAGTGTAAAGACAAAACATGACAATGTAGCGAAGATTAATGAGTTGGATGATTGTATCAGATTCAGAACCAGTAACTGTTGCATCTATAGAATGGCAGTGATGACTATATACGATTTAGTGTATTTTGTCTGAGACAGAGGGAAAAAAAATAAAGAAGAGTTCATGAGATGCAGATTTGATACACAAATTCTGACCTTGGGGAGAAAGATCGTCTGGAGGAGCAGTGGCAGGAGTAGTAATGGAATTGTTGGTTAAGGGCAGTATCATTTTGAGCTCATTTATAAAAGACGAAATAAAACATTCTGAAAAGGGGGCAGTTTGGAGTTTTGGCTGAAGCTGAGTTGGCGAGGTTGTTAGATGGATAGTGAAGTTACAATTGTGGGGAGAGCTAGAGAGATAAAGGGTTCAGAGAAGATCCATTAGAAGGATTATACTGGTCTTGTGTTTTCTTGGGGATTATTGTTAGAGAGTAGCTGAAGTCTTCCGAGTATAACTCATGGTTATTTTCCAAACATGGGTTACAGACCTGTGGTGCTTTCGTTGCTTTTGTTTTTTTGTTGTTGGATTTGGATATACTTCTATGCTGAGTGTTTTGGTTGTGCTGTCTTGATTATGGTGTTGGTGTGGTTTTGGTGAAGGAATATTACATTTCATACCTGCTGTCTATCTTCTATGTCCCTTAGTATCCAACACAGTAACTACAATACAAAAACACACTTCTCCTTATGAAAGTTTACCACCAGTACAATAATCATCTTTTTTCATATCCCCTTAATTCCTTCCCCTCCTTTTTATTTCCCCTCCATGCTGGAAATAACTCCTTCATAACTTCCAGTAGAAATTCTAACTAACTACTTAATTTATAAATTAAAGAAGTGTCACATGGCAATTATAAACATTGGTTTATTTTTTTGAATGGCATAAGCTTCATGAGTCATGATCTTTTCTTAGTCCCAACCATATTTCAGGGTGTTGGACATCAAAAGAGCTATTATAAACAATGGTTTATTTTTTGGAATTGCATCAGCTTCATAATTCATGATTTTCTTATGTCCCAACCATATTTCAGGGTGTTGGACATCAAAAGGGCTATGAGCAATTTGACAAGGTTCTCATGGGCCTCCTCCAAAGAATATTGGATGACAACAAACGAGTGCAAGAAGCTGCATGTTCAGCTTTCGCAACGCTTGAGGAGGTTCTTGCATAAGCTTATCTTTTATGAAAGCAATTTCATTTAGTGATACTCGTGTCATGTATTTCCTATTAATGGTGTTGGTTTATTAATCTGCAGGAAGCTGCAGAGGAGTTAGCCCCACGTTTGGAAGTTATTTTGCAGCACCTTATGTGTGCTTTTGGAAAATATCAGGTTCTTCCTCACATATGCTGAATCTTCTTGAACACATTGTCTTATTAATGTACTCATTATTAATGTATAGAGGAGGAACTTGCGAATCGTGTATGATGCTATTGGAACCTTAGCTGATGCTGTCGGAGGGGAGCTTAATCAGGTATTTATAGGTCATAAGAGGATGATCAACCGAGCATCTTTTTTTTTTGGAGCTGTGTTAATCCCATTGCTTATGACAATTGTTTCTCAGTTGAAACTTGTGATGATAATATGCAGCCTGCTTGTCTTGATATTTTGATGCCGCCTTTAATCTCAAAGTGGCAACAACTTTCAGACTCCGAGAAGGATCTTTTTCCGTTGCTGGAGTGCTTTACCTCAATTGCACAGGTGGGTATATATTTATTTATTTACTTTTGAGTTGTCATTGAATTTGTGCCCTAGTCATTTGCTAATGATTGGGCACAGTAACGTTTTCATTAATGGGTTTGAGAATGTGCTTGTGATGATACAGTTTTTCAATTTATTTCCTAATGGCATGTACTTTGATGATGTATCACATATTTTTTTGGAAAGAAACACCCAGTATTTTCTGAATTCGTTTTACATAACCTTTTATTTTCTCTTATCAATGGAAAAACAAGAAAAAAATTAAAAAGCATAGTGATGCTAAAACATTACTTTAAGAAATTTGTTCTTGCAATGAGCTTCCAAGGAACATCAGGCTCAAAATTATGTCCTCTAAATGCCTTTTTTCAATTTAATCTCTTTTAAACTTGATGTTTCTAGTTTTATATTTTCGGTTTCTTAATCAGTGTGAAATATAAAGAACAAAGGGACTTGTTATGGTACTAATGGAAGTGGAATGCCTCTTATCTAATTTATCAAAGTTAATGGTATACCGGAAATCTAGCAACCTGTGACTTCATCGTAATTTTATTGCTTTTGAGGATGTCCCTCTAAATAATATTGCTTTGTGGAAGGATTCTTCATTTCAAAATAGGCATATTACAAATAATAATAATAAAGCTTTTTTAACTGATTGCCCTTTTTGCTTATATTAGAAAGGATTTCTTAGTTTTGTGGTCTTTTATATTATACATGTTTTCAATATAATTTTTTCTTATAAGAATAGAAAATAAAAATATTGGTTTTTTTTAGAAGAAACCTATGCATAGGATGTCAAATTTATGCGGTGTGATCTTGTTCTTCATGGAGGAGTTTTATGGTTCTTGGTTTTACTGACACTGATGTGATATTGAAAAATTGTAATTTAAAACATGATAGTTTTCTTGATTTCTTTTTTGTTACTAGAATCAAAATATGTATTCGTATTGGAAAAATATAAGATGTTGTGGGTGAGAATAACTCCAAAAAAAAAAAGAAAGATAATGTGCTTTCACACTCGTTTCAGATGCAGAAAATCATAACATATTTTTCTTCTTACAGGCATTAGGTAGTGGATTTTCTCAATTCGCTGAACCTGTGTACCAGAGATGCATGAACATTATTCAGTTTCAACAATTGGCAAAGGTTTAACTTAATAAATAGATTGCTTTGGATCTAACAAAATTTATGATTTTTCATTTGATTAACCATTTTTTACAGAATTTATTTGTTGTTGATTGTTAAACGGACTATGCTGGTATGTAATTTTTTTATTGGTGTTGAGTTTTCTTATATAACTCTGTAAAGACTTATAGAATAAATTTTTTGTTGATATTAAAGTTTGGGTGACTGTTTTTTGGTGTCAGCAGTCCTATTGAAATTTTTATTGTTCAACTATTAAAGTTTATTAAGAGAATTTATTTATTGTTGCTTGTTGAACACTGGTATATTTTTTTTTATTGGTGTTTAGATTTATTATATAACTCTGTGAAGAGTTGCAGAATAAATTTGTTGTCGATATTAAAGTTAGGGTGGTGACTATTTTTCTCTGTTAGACGTCAGGCATTCAGATTTTTATTGATCAACTATTAAAAATTGATTAAAGGAAAAAGGTACGTATAAGAGGTAGAGCAATAAAAAGTGCTCACCTACCAGGGAAATTTTTGAAGAGTCGCTTCAATAATCTAAGATGCTATTGCATCGAACCTAAGATTGAAAAAAATGTTGTCTAATGTTCATCATATCTGATGTATCATTAAAAAAAAAACTCAAGTGCAATTAAACACCAAAAAGCACGATAGAATACCAACTTGTTCAATGGCATGTGTATCCATACTGATTCCAGATATTCTTAACGTGTAGTCTATGCAGGAGTCTTTCTTGTTTGCTGTTTTTTCCATCTTGTGTCCTATTAAAAGAAAATGATTGAAGCTTTAGATGTTATACATAAAGCAGTGATTAGAAATGCCTTCCTCGTTGCATGACACATGTTTCTCCATGAGATATTGATTTTTAAAATTTAAAATAAATGTTAATGTCTTAACTCTTAATTATTTTGAAGATGTTTCTATCTTTATATTCTGTGGCAGGTTGATCCGGCTTCTGCTGGTCAGTATGATAAAGAGTTTATTGTATGCTCTCTTGATCTACTGTCCGGACTCTCAGAGGGCCTTAGTAGCGGGATAGAATACTTGGTATTATTCTTTTCCTAAATTATTTTATTAAGTTCGATAAAAATATTTATGTTCCTTAATTTTTTTGTTTCTCTATTGGTTGTTTTCTCTAGAAATATTTGTTGATCAATATCATTACTTTGCAAGATGTATGTATGCACATCAACGATCAAATTAATAAATAATGGCCACTTTAAACATTTATGTGATAGTTTTCCTTAGTACAGATACTATAAAAGGACAAAAACATCCTTATTTGTAAGCCTTCTTTGTTAACTTAATGGATTATCTGTAGCAATTGAACGTTGTGTAGTCTTCAGTTCTTCCCTCTTTTTTCTCATGCATCTTTGTAAGCTCAATACAAATTTGATTGCTTCTAAAATTAGAGCAGTCAAGCCATTTTAAACTTATTGTTTTCCACATAGTAAGGTTTGCCAACAATGGAATCTATGTTGTTTACTGAGGCCTGCTTGTGTTATCTTTCTACAGGTTTCAAAAAGTAATCTGACTGACTTGCTGCTACAATGTTGTGCCGATGATGCTTCTGATATCCGGCAGAGTGCGTTTGCATTACTTGGGGACCTTGCGAGAGTAAGTTGCAGATGCACCTACTACTGCTTTTAACTTGAAATTTAAGTTTTGGTGTTTGCTTTGCTTTACTCCTTGAGCTGTATTTGAAATCACATTCTGTGAACCTTAATAACTTCTTCTATTGTGCTGGTACATGTAGGGACTGTACTCCTGTAGTTTTTTTAATTTTAATTTTTTGTTTTTTGTTTATGCTGATCAACTTTCTGATGATTAGGTATGCCATGTTCATTTAAAACCTCGTTTATCTGAATTTCTCAATGTTGCAGTCAATCAACTGGTAAGAGAAGTTATATGTGATTCGAGCGACAGATTTTGATGTCTTGTTTATTAACACAACTTACTCAATTTTCAGAATACTTCTAAGCTGAAGGAAGCCGTTTCAGTGGCAAATAATGCATGCTGGGCTATTGGAGAACTAGCTATCAGGGTATACTGAATTATTTATGCCGCAAAATTCGCTAAACTGTTACTAGTTATACTTGAAAATCTGCTATGGATTTTAGTACTTAGTGTTGAACTCTTTAAGCAAAAAGTATTATGATTTCTCCAACGTTATTTGCTTGTAATGTACATTGGCAGACATTTGCTGGTAGATTCATCTCTGAATTGTATGTTATATTATATGCTTTGATGTTCTTGCACTTCATGTAAATGTGCCAGCTCCTGTTTAAAGTAACAGCTACCGGTAGAGAACAAGCACACAGTTTTTCTTTTGCAAAAAGAAAGAATGCATACACAAGGGAGTTAATGCACACACAAATTTCTGTCATATTTTAGAGTCTGCTTGAATGAGAAGCTCTATTAAACTTCTATTCCTCCCGCACTGTGGTAGAAGGTGTTTATTTAGTTTAAACTTTTGAGATTAAGACATTTTGTTTCATTTGTATACGGTGAAAAGTAAACGAAATTTTGGGTGACATTTGCTCAAAATTTGAGCAATCATATCCATGTGCTTTTACATGTTTTGAAAGATCTATAAGGGTTTTTTTTTTTGCGCCAGACCATTTCACTTCAGTAGATGTTATTAATGTGTTATCTTTCAAATGAAGGTGCATGTAGAAATGTCTCCAATTATTGTGACAGTTGTTTCATGCTTAGTCTCTATCCTGCAACATGCACAGGTGAGGGTCTTGTGCCCATTGGATCTTTTTTCATTTGAAACTGTTGCTTTGTAAATTCATATTTGATTGCATTTTAATTGTTGACAGGAAATGAACAAATCTCTTATAGAAAACAGTGCAATCACACTTGGAAGACTTGCATGGGTATGCCCAGAATTAGTGTCTCCTCATATGGAGCATTTCATGCAATCATGGTGCATCGCTTTGTCTATGTGAGTTGTGTTAATGTTGACCAATTTAGCTTTTGAATGTTAAGAATGATTTCAATGTCAAGGTGATGGTAAGTAATTTAACTCTTATCAGATTTAAGAAACAAGTATGTAAATAGGACTAGGAATGTGTGGGTATATGCGTGTGAGATGTTGATGCAACAATACTTTTTTCTTTCTAATTTCATTCATTCTCATAGAATCTAATTCTTCCGTTGTACTCAACAACATTTAGGTTGCATATTTTAAGTCATTTCCTTGAGGTTTCTGTTCCCCTTGCATCCTCTGTGCTTGAAAAGAGGACATTATAAGGACAAAAAAAAAAAAAAAAAACCAAAACCTGCAAAGGTTTTACCATCAATGGCAACAATTTGTAGTTTAAAAATTCTTTTGAAGGAAATATACTTTTTAAGGTATACACTAGTCTAGTTGGTAAAAGAAGGAATGGAAAAAGAAGAAACGATACTACTATAGATGTTTTTTTGTAGTGGATTAATTAGGATGATAACAAACTGTTTAAGAAAATAATTGATGATTCTATGAAATCTAACTGTTAGATTAATTATCAAGCCAGACTTGGGCGGTGATTATAATTGCTTTAACAAGGCTATGACTAAATTTCAGGATACGGGATGACGTGGAGAAGGAGGACGCATTTCGAGGTTTATGTGCATTGGTATGGATGGATCTGTAATCTCTAATGCTTTTTCTTATAATCAATGACTTACTGAAGTTGTCTGCAATATGTTCAGGTTAGAACAAATCCATCTGGGGGATTAAGCTCACTCGTGTATATGTGTAAAGCAATTGCAAGTTGGCATGTAAGTACACATGTCATATTGAATATTGAGATCCAACCTATTGTCTTGTTTGTTCATAGAAGTTCAATTTTGGGACTTTACTGCAGGAAATAAGAAGTGTAGATCTTCATAATGAAGTCTGTCAGGTGTTGCATGGCTATAAGCAGGTCCATTTTTTACTCTCAACCTGTTAATTCTTTTTTCCTCTATATGATAAGCAAATGTACAATTTCTTTGTGCTGTCTGAAAGTTTCTTCATTTGCTCAGCGTGTCAGACATGTCAGAGCTGTTAACTTGTTCTTCAATTCCTCGTAAATAATAGTTTTGTTGCAAATTCAAGTGATAAAGAAGATAATTGGTGTAACTTTAGCAACATAGAGTATAAAGTTTAAATTTTCTCCAATGCTGTCAATGATCAAAGGTAGCCATCCCCCACAAGTTTGTTTGTGCTCCACTTTTTCCACTTGGCTCAATCTGTCTGATTTGGAACTCTTATTATTTTATCATCTTAATCAAATGTCATGTTTGACCAAACTTTACGTACTGAAAGTGGGAAAATATTTGGCAGACATTTAACATTTTACCTAGTTTCCTTGTGTGAATATCTACTTATTGCAGATGCTTCGGAATGGAGCATGGGACCAGTGTATGTCTGCTCTGGAGCCCCCTGTGAAGGATAAGCTGTCCAAATATCACGTATAAGTTCCTTTCTCTGTCGGCGGTCTTTTATGCTGCGGACATATTTGGAGAGTGTTGAAGCTGCTGGTCTCGTCTGTTGAAGTTGCCATTATAATTTGTTCAGCAAGCACCAAGTTTCAGTTCTCATTCTCAGAATATGCAGGTGTCGTTATGGGGTATTTTTTTTCTTTGAAAAGACGGAGTGAATGGTTCATCTTTATTACAGAAATCAGATTGGCTGAGACATCATCATTTTGACATCGTGGAAGAGCAGCAGCCGAGGTTAGGCATGATGTACAGAGAAAGCCAGCTCCAAACTCAGAAACAGGTTTTCCTTTTTACATCAATTTTATTGTTAGAAGAGCAAAGATAGTCTTATCCACATTCTAGATCCATTATTTTTCTTTTTGGGGTTGTATTTTCTACGTGGAATCTGTATGGTCAGGCTTTTCTCTTTGATTTTCTGACTCCTGAGCTTCAGAAGAAGGAATTTGGTCATTGAAGTTTTTGTGAAGAACCCTATATGTTTGTGAGGGAAGGATGGGATAGGATAGTATAGGAATTGAGTTATTCTTGCTGCATGTAGCAGCTGTGAGATTGGAATTAATAAGTTGACTGAGTTTTGATATTCATCTGTCTGTTATTCATCTGTCTTGCAAGTTTATTCCTTACATTCTCAGACACTTGACTCTATGGTTACAAAACATTAATCTAAATTAGATCTAGGCATATAATGCAGCTGTTTTATAAGCATCTTATTTTCTGTTTAATGTACCTTTGGTCAGTTCTGTATAATTGGCGACCTTCACTTTTGTCACTTTTAGTGTTAGAAAATTGAAAATACAAAAGCTGAGACACCAATCTTTACGAGAAAATACCTGAACGAGAAAAAATCAACGGAAGAGGAGAATATTTTATTATGACGATCAAAATACAATTTTGAGTTTGTAACTATAGTTTACTACTATTGAAAGAGCACCGACCCGACTCAAGAGAATTGGGGCCATCAAACTCTAACAATTTACATATTGAACGAATTTCATGAAAGCGATCAATAACTTGGGCTCGTAAGCCCTACGACAAAGAATTCAGAAAACTACAATCGAGCAATCTCCAAGTCTAAATGAATTCTGATGCAAAGAACAATTTTTTAAAATCTTCAACAACTTTACATCTTCCACAAAACTCCTAGTAGAGATCCAAAACACAAGCTTATTGGTTCAATCCAAAATAAAATTCAAATCACTAATCTATAAAATTTAAGAGCAAATCAACAATTAATGTTGATGAAGTTTAAAAAACGCTTGATCTGAGAAGGTGAGACATCTTAAAACTTCATAATTAGCATGCCATGACAAAATAATCTTCAAAACTTCAACAATTACACTATCATTATTTTGCCATAATGAAAATATCAAACTTTGATCAAAAAGTCAAATACCACACTTCAAAGAGCACATCACCCAAAAAATCGAACTTCCGTAAAAATAATATATGATCCTAAACTACATGGTTCGTTGAAATATCTAGAACTAAAAAATTGAAGCCATAATCATGGATAGTACATCCCCCCAAATATATCTCAAAATTTTAGAAATGTTATATTTATTATGTTATATTTTCATAAAGTTAGTGATCTATAATATATGATAACCCATAATTTGATTATCACAATCTTACGCTCATGTCTATTACACGTACATTTAAGACACTCTTCAATAAAAAGAGCTTTGGTGTTTTGAGTTTGGGTCCACAATCCCATCAATCTAATTATCGAATTCTGATTATAGAGTCACACCATCAAGAAAAGATTCATTAAGTGGAGAAAGGTCCTAAATCATGAAAAAAATAAGAGGTCTATCAAATGCAAAGTTAGAGCGTCAATGACGAAAGCGTCAATGGCGAGAGGTACATAAATACTTTCACAAACGATCTAATTGCTTATATGATTTATCAAACATGTTTAGATAATGATTAAAGTTTAACAGCTGGTATCAGAACTTTAAAAAATGACTCTGCCTTGATGTTTTAAATATCAAAGTTATGAGATTTTTTTATAAATTTCAAAGTTGTGTTTTCAACGTGTTTGATTTGAAAGAAATGTTATAAATCATTTGGATATTCGATCTATAACATTATGCAGCGAAAAAACGTTAAAAATGACGTTTTAAATGTATTTTTCATGGATTTGACTGGTTTTTCGAAGTTGGACAAAACCTACTTAAGGAAGAAAATAACATAAACTACCTGTAGTTTATGACGGTCCAAAACTATATATAGTTTTCTCTGTAGGGATTTTAGTGAAGGTAATAATGTGTCCATGTCGCTGAACGAACCATGGCTCTTGTGGAGTTTGGGGACAGGCTGGGTGTTACGCCCCATTTCCCACGATGCATGAAGGCACGGGCCAATGGCCCAGAGCAGAGGAGCAGCCGGGCTACTTCTTGGGAGTGCGGGGCGCGCGACCCACAATGGGTGCGCGGCAGATAGGTGCGCGGCCCACCAAGTCGTACAAGGTGCGCAATCCATGAAGCAAACATGAGCTCAAGGACAGATCTGTGAAGCTATGCAAGTAAGTGCTAAAATGGCTAAGTGTTGTGCGGAGCATTTAGTGAACAGCAGTTACACACACGCGGGGCGTACACAGGGCGCATGCGGTGTGCGGCTGGGGCACGCGGTGCTCGCAGTCGGGGCGTTACACACCAGCAGGGCACTAGAGTGATGAGGACGCGTAGTTGGCGCACACGGATTGGAAATGATCGTTGGAGCATTAAGGCACACGGACATAGCCGTTGGCGGGAAGTTATGCCTCGGCAACTAGCCGTTGGCGCAGGCGTTACGAATGCGCGTGCAATGCGGGCACGCGGGACGGACAAGGCGTGCAAAGTGAGCACTGGCGCGGGGTGCTGGGCGCAGAATGCTATCTTCAGACAAGGCACACAGGCCGGACTGACGACCGAACCTTGGCGCACGCATTAGACATTGATGGCACGCGGCAGACATCAATGCTGCGCCAGCAGGCACGCGGCAGGCATTCATGGCGCGTGCAAGGTCGGCATTGAAATGAGCATCCGAGGACATTAAGTGAGAGCAGCACATTGATGTCAATTGTAACTTATGGCTCGGCCATATGATGTATATAAACCTCTTGAGACACTAGGCCAAAGGTATCCGATAAAGGAGTTCTTTAAGCTATTGTAGTGTTCCTTGAGTGAGTGTTCTTAGTCTTTTATATTCGGAATAGAAAAGAGGGTTGTGAGGTTTTTACTTCTGTAAACACTTGTGTTATTTCTACTTACTTTCGCAAGCACCAACGAGGAAGAAGGCTGGTCAAGTCGGGGACTTGGCGCTGCACATCTCAAAGACAAAAATTCTAGGTGCGAATTTGGGGGTGTGACAACTGGTATCAGAGCAAGGCAACCACAAAAGCATGGAATCTCTAGAGCAAGGAACTTTGGAGGCAATTCTTGCAAGACTCAACATGTTAGAGAGCCTTGTCGGCACATCAATGGCAACCTCAGAGGATAGGCCATTGTTAGTAGATGTTCGGCTGATGAAGAAGGAAATGTGTGATTTCCAAGCATCGGTAGGGGCGGACAATTTGGCTATCGAGCAACATGCCGCGGACACCGTTGATCGGATAGACAAGGAGCTTGCCAAGATAGGCAAGAATGCGGTTGGAGGCTCAAGCCGGAGATTAGCTACCTCGGCGGCACAATTCAAGGTACCGGAGCCTAAACCTTACAATGGAAACCGCAATGCAAAGGAATTGGAGAATTTCCTTTGGGACATGAAGTAGTACTTCATGGTCGCTAGCATCGAGGAGGAGAGCCAAGTCATGATTGCAAGCATGTACTTGGGAGGCGATGCAAAGCTATGGTGGCGCCAAAACCAAAACCAGGAGCCACTCATTGACACATTTGAGGCGCTGGAGAGCGAGCTCAAAGACAGATTCTTACCGCTCAATTCAGAATGGACCGCGAAGGAGGCGCTAAGGAAGCTACGCCAAACAGGCACAGTGCGCAACTATGTGAGGGAATTCAGCTCACTATTGCTCGACATCAACAACATGCTTGACAACGATAAGCTATTCAACTTCATGACGGGCCTACAACCATGGGCCCAAGCGGAGCTAAGAAGGCATGGAGTGAAGGACGTACTATCAGCCATTTCAGTTGTCGAAAGTTTTGTGGATTACAAGACCGCACCTTCGACGGAAAGAAGGAAAGACAAGGAAGATGGGTGCGGAAACAAGGCAAGTGAAGGAAGCTCGGACAAGGGAAAGGCGACTCATAAGGCTTCAAGTTCTGAGGGACCAGATCACTCCCAAAAGAAGAAGACAGGGTGCTTTCTATGTGGCGGCTCACACTATGCAAGAGAATGCCCGAGGCGGGAGGCATTGTCCGTGGTACGGACGCAAGGGGGTGAATCCGAGGAGGAGCCACGGGTGAATCCAATCCAGCTTGTCAATGCCATATCAAGTGGAGGCACAGGGCCAACACAAAAGGGCTTGATGTATGTCGAGGTAAAGATCCAAGGGAGACGGATCCGCGCTATGTTGGACACCGTAGCGACCAACAACTTCATCTCGGGCGAGAAGGCTCGAGAGCTTGGCTTGGAGCTAGCCAAGTGTGACAGAAAGATAAAGGCTGTTAATTCGGGGGCACAGCCTATTAAAGGTACGACTAAACCTTTAATGATCGTGGGAGAGTGGCGACGGGAGTGCCCACTCATAGTTGTCCCACTAGATGATTTTGAGCTTATTTTGGGGCTCGAATTCTTCTGGCAAGCCAAGGCGATGGTTTTGCCGCATCTTGGCATATTGGTGATCCAAGATGACCTATCACCGTGCATGGTGAAAGCGGAGACATGCGGAGGTAATGTTATGCGGTCATCTCTTCAACTAAAGGCGAGCCTTAAGAAGAGTGAGACCACCTTTTTGGTAACGTTGAGGGAGGTCAAGGCGGACCAGACTAGCGAGGTGGTGAGAGAGGTGCTACGAGTACTCGAGGAGTACGAGGATGTGATGCCATTGGAGCTACCGAGGAAGCTTCCACCAAGGCGTGTGTGGATCACAAAATTGAGCTAGAACCCGGGGCGGTTCCACCAGCACAAGCACCTTACCGCATGTCACCTTCGGAGTTGGCGGAACTTCGGAGACAATTGGACGAGTTGTTGGAGTTAGGTTACATCCAGCAGTCCAAAGCACCATATGGGGCACCGGTACTATTCTAGCGCAAGAAGGATGGGGCGCTGCGAATGTGTGTTGACTACCGAGCATTAAACAAGGTGACTATCAAAAATAAGTATCATATTCCTCATGCGGGTGACTTATTCGACAGATTGGCGAAGACGTCATACTTCACCAAGCTGGACCTACGATCGGGCTACTGGTAGGTGCGCATTGCGCGGGGCGATGAAGCTAAGACGGCCATGGTGTCACGCTATGGGTCGTACGAATTTTTGGTGATGCCCTTCGGGCTAACCAACGCACCAGCCACCTTTTGCAACCTGATGAACGAGATACTTTATGACTTTTTGGGTCATCATGTTGTGGTGTACTTGGATGACATTGTCATATACTCGGAGTCACTTGAGGAGCATGTGCGACACTTGCGGGAAGTGTTAGAGAGGCTGCGGCAGAACTCTCTATATGTCAAAAAGGAGAAATGCGAATTTGGAGTGGAGGAGATCAACTTCCTCGGCCATTATATCAAGCGGGGCTCGATACGCATGGATGGTCATAAGGTGGTCGCAATCGACGGATGGATTGCGCCAACAAAGGTAACCGAGCTACGATCTTTTTTGGGTCTAGCTAACTATTACCGCAGGTTTATTGCGGACTACTCAAGGATTGTAAGTCCATTGACGGACTTATTGCGAAAGGAACAAGCCTGGCGTTGGACAGTTGCATGCCAAGAGGCGTTTGTGCGGCTAAAGGAGGGGGTTTCCTCCGAACTCGTACTAAAGTTGCCAGATTTTGCAGCACCATTTGAGGTGCATACCGATGCTTCAGACCGAGCGATTGGAGGGGTCCTTACACAAGATTGGCATCCTGTGGCATATGAGAGCCGCAAGCTTAAAAGGGCGGAAGAAAGGTATTCGGCCCACGAGAAAGAGATGGTTGCGGTGATCCATTGCCTTACAACATGGAGGCACTACTTGTTGGGAACCAAGTTCGTGGTGGTAACGGACAATGTCTCCAATACATATTTCTGGATACAAAAGAAGTTGTCAGCCAAGCAAGCAAGGTGGCAAGAGTTCTTGGCCTAGTACGACTTCACATGGGCGCACAAGCCGGGCACCAAGAATAAGGTGGCCGATGAGCTTAGCCGAAAGGCATGTGGGGAGATAGTGGCGGCACTAACCGATGTACGTTCTAAATTTTTTGGAAGAAATTAGAACAGCGGCAAGGGATGATCAAGACTATATCCGGATGGTGAAACAAGTCGAGGAGGGCTTGATTCGGAGATATTGGCTTGAAGATGGCCTATTGAGGGGCTGAGGCAACCGTATTTTTGTTCCAAGTGCAGGCGGGGTGCGCCAGAAAATCTTGAGGGAGACCCACGACACTTAGTGGGCGGGCCATCTAGGCGTGGAGCGAATGGTGACACTTTTGAGCCATAGCTACATATAGCCCAAAATGAAGGGAGACGTGGAGCTACACGTCAAGACTTGTCTCATCCTCAAACCGATGGCCAAACGGAGCGCATCAACGCATTACTCTAATGCGGCACTATGTATCCGCAACACAACGGAATTGGCTCGAACTACTTGAGTCGGCCCAATTCTCTTATAATATTCACAAGTCCTCATCGACCGAGATGAGCCCAGCAGAGCTGACACTCGGCTTTCAGCCTAGCACACCATTAGACATGGCGCGACAAAAGGAAGGACGGGGTTCTTGCCCAGCGGCCTATCGATTTATGCTGGACAGAAGGGAGCTGCTCGAGCAAGCCCGAGACAGCCTTGCCAAGGCTCAACACCGAATGAGGAAGTATGCCGATCCAAAGAGGAGGATGTTGGAGTTCAAAGAAGGAGATTGAGTTTTCTTAAAGCTAACTCCACAATTATGGAAGAAGGCCAAGGACCGACGGTTCCACAAAGGGCTACTTCCAAAATATGAGGGGCTATTCGTGGTCACTAAGCGGGTTGGGTCGGTCGCCTACCGATTGCAACTCCCCAAGAGGCTCAAATTGCATCCGACTTTCCATGTAAGTTTTTTTAAACCTTATCATCAGAGGGATCAGGCGCAAGTGCAAAGAGCACTACCCGGGGTGCGGGTCGAATTCTCAAAGAAGATCGCCAAAATTCTTGACCACCGAACTATGCTGGGCAACAAGAAGGACAGACGGCGAGAATTCTTAGTGCAGTGGGAAAATGAAGAGGAGGCCACATGAGAGAAAAATATCAACCTATGGCAATTCGAGGTGCAAATTACCGACTACCTAGCTTGGGTGTCGACGAGGCCGTCGACTTTATTTGGTGGGGGTGAATTGTCACGCCCCATTTCCCACAATGCATGAAGGCATAGGCCAATGGCCCAGAGGAGATGAGCAGCCGGGCTACTCCTCGGGAGCGCGGGGCGTGCGGCAGATGGAAGCGCGGCCCACCAAGTCGCACAAGGTGCGCAATCCATGAAGCAAACATGAGCCCAAAGACAGATCCGTGAAGCTATGCAAGTAAGTGCTAAAATGGCTAAGTGTTGTGTGGAGCATTTAGTGAACAGCAGTTACACGTACGCGGGGCGCACACAGGGCGCACGCGGCGCGCGGCTGGAGCACGCGGTGTGTGCAATCGGGGCGTTACACATCAGCAGGGCGCTAGAGTGATGAGGACGAGCACACGGACTGGACACGGAGTGGAAATGACCGTTGGAGCATTAAGACACACGGACATAGCCGTTGGCGGGGAGTTATGCCTCGGCAACTAGCCGTTGGCGCGGGCGTTACGAATGCGCGCGCAACACGGACACGTGGGACGGACACTGCGTGCCAAGTGAGCGCTGGCGCGGGGCGCTGGGCGCAGAATGCTATCTTCAGACAAGGCACACAGGGCGGACTGACGACCGAACCTTGGCGCACGCAGACGACATTGATGGCACGCGGCGGATATCAATGCTGGGCACAGCAGGCGCGCGACGGACATTCATGACGCACGCGCGGTCGGCATTGAATATGAGCATCCGAGGACATTAAGTGAGAGCTGCACATTGATGTCAATTGTAACTTATGGCTCGACCATATGATGTATATAAACCTCTTGAGACACTAGGCCGAAGGTATCCGATAAAGGAGTTTCTTGAGCTATTGTAGTGTTCCTTGAGCTATTGTAGTGTTTATAGTTTTTTATATTCGGAATAGAAAAGAGGATTTGAAGGTTTTTGCTCCCGTAAACACTTGTGTTATTTCTACTTACTTTCGCAAGCACCAACGAGGAGGAAGGTTGGTCAAGTCGGGAACTTGACGCCGCACATCTCAAAGGCAAAAATTCAAGGTGCGAATTTGGGGGTGTGACACTGGGCCAGACTATATGTTCAAATCACATTTATTCCATTATAGAAAACTGTTTGAGTAAAACACTTTCTGACGTGAATTGAACTTGGAACTCTTGAACTTAAAACGTCATTTACATCCACTGTGCTGTTTCTCATATTGTTACAAAAAAATTATAGCATTTTATACATAGCATAAATATGTTATTTTTATAATTGATAAAAATCAATTAATTTGATGAAATTATTTATTTAATTTTGTGTGTATATTTTATGTTTTGTTATGCATGCAAAATTTGATTAAATATTTTTTTAGTTGAATATTAATTCATGTTCATATATTATAGTTTCTACGTGAACAATTTGAAGAATTAATTTAAATGTTGAATGATTCATATAATTTTGATTAGTTATTGAGTAGACACTTATATATAAATTCTTAGGATCATATTATAAAGTTTATTGTGATTAATTTTGTAAATATAATAGATTTTATCCCACACAAATTTATATTATATTTATATAATTAATTAGGATAAAATATCAAATTATATTTTTTAATTTATCCACTAGTATATAAAAAAAGAACATGAATCGATGATTTTATAATAAAGTAATTGAATTAAAACTTTAGCCCATAAGTACGTTTTGTGATTCATAATTGTTTGAACATATTTATATTGTTAAAACATGATTTAAGTTATTAGTATCACATTTTGAATTATAAGCATGTCTATTTATTTTTGCAGCTATACATATTGGTAAGTTCTTTGATTTTAAGTGTAATATTCTCGAATTGAATGGTGAAAACTATAAGTTTTAGAGGGAGAACATTCTTTTAAAAATGGGGTTGATGGACATTGATTATATTATCAAGAAAGATGAGCCAATTATTATTCCTACTATCAATAAGGAAGAATTTGATCTTAGTTAGTGTTGGGAGCGATTTAATCGTCTTAGCATAATGTACTTATGACCAAGATATTTGGTAGTATACAAGATTTAATTTGTGAACATGAAGATGTTAAGGCATTGTTGGAGTCTGTTGATCAACAATTTGAAACTTTAGATATGACACTTGTCAGTATCCTTAAAATGAAATTTTCATCATTGAAGTTCACATCAATGAGAGGTGTAAGTGAGCACATAATGCAAATGAGATGGATTGTAACTCAGCTCAAGACACTGGAGGTTTACATGTCTGACTCTTTCCTTGTGCACTATATTTTGAATAATCTTCCGCAACAATATGGACCCTTCAAAATATCCTATAACACAAAGATAAATGGTCTATTAATGAGTCATTGACCATATGTATTTAAAAGGAAGGAAGATTGGTTGTGAAAATGGGTGAAAGTGCATATGTGGCAACACAAAGAAGCAACATCGAGCCAAAAATAAAGGAAAAG
This sequence comes from Begonia peltatifolia, assembly GCA_022433055.1. Classification (NCBI taxonomy): domain Eukaryota; kingdom Viridiplantae; phylum Streptophyta; class Magnoliopsida; order Cucurbitales; family Begoniaceae; genus Begonia; species Begonia peltatifolia. The sequence continues at coordinate 16,352,880 of CM039521.1, forward strand.
GTAAAATACCGATCCAAGATGGTGCAATTAAAAGGGATCCAAGTGTTTCTTTTGTTATAAAAAAGGACACATAAAGAAGAATTGCACCAAACATAAGGTTTGACTTGAAAAGAAAGGTAAGTTAATCTCATTTGATTGTTTTGAATCTAACACAATTGATTCTATTTCTGACACATGGTGGATTGATTTGGATTCTACAATCCATATTTCAAATACTTTGTAGAGTATCATAAATTTAAGGAAGATAGTTGGAAGTGAGCAATGCATCTATATAGGAAGCAAGATACGCGCACATGTGGTAGCTATTAGAATATGCAATTCGATTTTGTGTAGTGGTTTTGTATTAAAGTTAGAAAAGAAATTTAATAATACTAGTGTTTCTAAGAATGTAATTCATGTATCAAGACTTGTGCCGTAGGAATAATCTTTTAACTTTTAGATATAAACTTCAGCTTATTTCATTTATGATCTTGTTGGGAATGGTATACTATTTGATGGTCTTTTCTCCCTTAATTTACAAAATAATACTACTTATAATGCTATGCATGTTTATATTGGTAATAAAAGATGTGTTACAAATGAGGATTTTGGTGACTTATATTACCAAAGGTTGAGATATATCTTTATAGAAAGAATTAAAATATTCGTAAATGATAAAGTACGTAGTGCTTTGGATTTTATTGATTTTGACACTTGTGTAAACTACATTAAGGGTAAGCACACCAACAACAGTAAGAAAAGTGCAAAGATGAGTACTAATATATTAAAAATCATACATTCAAATATATGTAGTTCATTTATGGATTCGTATGGTCTTGGATACTTTATCTTTTTCATAGATGACTTCTTGCGATATATGTACATCTACTTACTTTATAATAAAGATGAAGCATTACAAACTTTTAAGGTTTTCAAGGCTGAAGTAGAAAAATAATGTAGTAAGTAAATAAAGATCGTGCGAGCTGATAGAGGTGGAGAATACTATGGTAGATACATTGAGAATAGACAAGCACCTAGTCCGTCTGCTAATTTTCTTCAAGAGCATGGAATAGTTGCTCAATGTACTATGTCTGGTTCTCTGGACCAGAATAGTACCGCGGAAAGAAGAAACCAAACATTATTGGACATGGTGAGAAGTATGCATAGTAACTCCAAACTTTGAGATTTTTTTATAGATTAGTACTCTTAAGGCAGCTGCATATAGATTTGATCGAATTCTAACTAAGATTGTTTCTAGAACACCATTCGAGTTATGAAAATGTGGGAAACTGAGTTTATAACATATATGCATATGGGGATGTCCATTGAAGTAAGGATATATAATCTATAAGAAAAGAAATTAGACTCAAAGACTACTAGGGGGTATTTCATTGGATATGGCGAGTGACGTAAGAGTTATAGATTCTACTATCCATCTCATAGCATTAGAATTGTGGAGTCACGAAACACCAAATTTCTTGAGAATCGTTTAAAGTGGAAGTGATCAACTTCAGGACAGAAAAGGATTATATTGATGTTTAGCCTTCTAATTCAGGTGATAGATTGCTTACTATAATTGGCACTCCTCAATCAATCATTGAAGTTTCACAAGCTGTTGATAATAATTAAGTATATCAAATTCTTGAGAAAATACTAGAAATTGTTGATCAACGAGTTCACAACATATTTCTAAAAAAAAATGTGAAAATAATATTAAGAAGATCTATTAGAAAAAAGCAATCAGCAACTTCTAATGATTATGTTATGTATTTACAAGAATTAGAATATAATATTAGAGCTGAAAATGATCCCGAAACATTTTCACAAACTATGAGTTGTAAGGAATCAAACTTACGATATGATGTTATGAAAGATGAGAAGAATTCTATGAGTTTTAATAAGGTTTCGAATCTCGTCGAGTTACATATTGGTGTAAAAGTCATAGGAAGTAACAAAGATTTTAAAACTAAGAAAGACTCATTTGGCAATGTTGAGAGATATAAGGCTAGACTTGTAGATAAAAGATTCACTCAAAGAGGAGGAATCGACTATAATGAGATTTTTTCTCTTGCATTAAGAAAAGATTCTCTTCACATCATTATAGCATTAGTTCCACGTTTTGACTTGGAGATGTAATAAATGGATGTGAAAATGACATTTTTAAATGGAGATTTAGAGGAAGAGATTTATATGAAATGACATGAAGGATTCTCCTCTAGTGAAGGTGACCATTTAGTTTTGCAAAGAAGCTTCTCGCCAATGATATTTAAAATTCAGACGTTATCTCTTCTTTTCATTTTGAAGAGAACATTATGAATCTGTGTATATATCTTAAAGTCAGTGGGAGTAAGTTTTGTTTTTTAATTTTATTTGTAGATGATATTTTGCTTGCTACTAATGATAAAATATTATTATATGAGGTGAAACAATTTCTCTCTCAAAATTTTCATATGAAGGATATGAGTGATGCTTCCAATGTTATAGGAATTAAGATACATCGAGATAAATTTCGATGTGTTTTAGGTCTGTCTTAAAAAACCTATATCAATAAAGTTTTAGAGAGATTCAAGATGAAAGATTGTCTACCAAGTGTAGCTCTCATTGTGAAAGGTGATAGGTTCCATTTGAACCAATGCCCAAAGAACAATCGTGAGAGGGAGTGAAAGCAAAACATTCTATATGATTAAGTTGTTGGAAGCCTTATGTATGCTTACATTTGTACAAGATCTAGCAATGTATTCATAGTTGGAATGTTAGGAAGATATCATAGTAATCCAAGTATAGATTACTAGATAGCTACAAAGAAAATGATGACATCCCTTCAAGGGACCAATGACTACATGTACAGACTGACAGATGATTTGGAATTGATTTCTTATTCTGATTTAGACTTTGATGGTTGTGTCGATTCACTAAAATTAACATCTGAATACATTTTTATGTTTGATGGTAGAGCTGTGTCAAGAAAGAGTGCTAAACAATTACTAATTGCAACTTCCACGATGGAAGCTGAGTTTATTTCATGTTTTGAGGCTACCTTGCATGGTGTATGGGCTGAAAAATTTTATTCTTGAGGTTAGAATTGCAGTTTCAATTGCTAAGTCATTGAGGTTGTACTGTGACAACTCAAACTCCTATTTTTATGGCTAAGAATAATAGAAGTAGTAATCGAAGCAAGCAAATCGACATCAAATACTTAGTCATAAGAGAATGTGTGAAGAATAAATCTGTGGTCATTGAGGACATTAGCACTGAGTTGATGTTAGCTAATTCTTTGACAAAAGACATGCCACCGTCAAAATTCAAGGATCATGTACATTAAATGAGAATTGATTCCTTTACGTAATTTTGTTGTAAGAAGGAAAATTAGTAAAACTATGTGATGTTTTCTTTTGTTGTTTTGTTATATGTGTATGTTTATTTTAAGAAACATCAATAAAGTTTGGACGTAGAATACATGTAAGGTTTATTCATTAAGTAGTATTAGTTGGTAATTAAGAAACATGTTGCATAGTAATACAGGGAAGATAACACTCAACTTTAAGAGTATCTTTCCCTATGATTCATGTATTTTGTTTCTTAGTAAGGAAAATGATAGAAACATGGACCAAGTGAGATAATGTTAAAAATGTTATATTTCAAATGTTACATTTTCATAAAGTTAATGGTCCATGATATATGATAACCCATCATTTGATTTTCGCAACCTTACACTTGTGCCTATTAAGGAAATACGACGTTGGAGACACTCTTTGATGGAAAGAGTCCTTTGATGTCTTGAGATAGGGTCCCTAATTATATCAATCTAATTATCGAATTTCAAATATAGAGACACAACATAAAGAGGAGATTGATTAAGGGTTGGAAGTTCCTAAAAAGTAAAGAATAAAGAGTATATCAAATACAAAGTTAGAGCGTCGATGACGGGAAGTATGTAAATAATTCTGCAAATGATTTAATTACTTATATGATTTATCAAGCATTTTTAGATTGTGATCAAAGACTAACAAATTCACATCTTGCAGCAATAACTAATCAACATAAATAACAGTTTTCAACAAAATATCCTTTCAAATTCATAAGCTTCAATGAATATTTGATTCTAAATTTGCCGAAATTCCAATTGAAATAATTTGAACTTGAATAGTTAAACCAACATTAGGACAAATAGGCTGCAGATATCCCTGATTTTCCAAACAATCTACCAAAAAATCAGGGATTCTAAAAATATTCCTAAAAAATTAAATATCCATGTGCTCACAAATTTGTCTCAAAATATCAAATGGTACCACCCAAGACAATTGTAAATATGACAAAATTCAAACATGATCTAGATTTCAACTAAAAACAGTACTCGAATATTGATATATTCTTGCTATAACAAACCTAATCCAAATTATAATACCAAACAACTAAAAAAATTCATACAGCTCCCAACAAATTAAGTTTGGATTTTAACCGTAAATAATTCCAAAAATTACAAATATTCATGCGATAATTGATTCTTCTCAAATTCACGTACTAGTTGTTAATAAAGATAATGCAATATAGGTCCAAAGCCCAGGCAGGCCAAGCCCATGAGTATTTTATTATTTATTTTATTTTAATCATATAATTTATATTTTCTATTTATTAGGTGGTGATATACCTTAAATGTTAGATTTTGATACTGAATTATTTCTTCTTTTTAAGATTGTTTTCTCTCATTTTTCTTATTTCCTATTTTGATTACGAAACAAAACTTATGCGACATCAAATTTGTAAAAACTGTTATTTTTAAGTCATTAAATTTCACACATTAATTTTTTGCATTGTTAATGGTCAACGGATCATAGGTTGGGAAATTATCGTATGAGAAAAATTTAAGAAAATCGAGAGAGGGTTAATTGAAAGAATTTTTCCAAGTGAGAATTTGGATAAATTCGAAGTTTGATAAGAATATAAATGATTTTATTTAAATTGAATAAGTAAAATAATGCAAATTAAAATTTAAAAGAAAAGAGAATAAGATTTTTAAAGGGAAAAATCATATTCCCTTGTCTTCCTCACTTGGCCACCACAAGAGAAAGAGAAGAAGTGGAGAACGAATTTTCATTTGTGAGAATCGTCGCGTTCTAAGGTTGAGAAAGTGCTAAGGAGGCGACATGTTACAACATCTGTGAAGAAGTTACGGAAATTGGTAAGTTTTTCTCTTTGTTTCTCGCTTTCAAAATTTGAGTTTATTTGGATTCAGATTCGAGCTTAAAAACGTGAATCCATGGGTTATTTGCAAATTATTTGAGAAGGTTTAAATTTTTTATAAGTTGTTTGAGCGATAGAAGGTGAACATGATGAGTTTCTTGCGAAACCCATTGCTAGAAAGACATTTCCAGGTAACCTCTGTCGCAGGCGGACTTCCACATCGAAGTCCCATATTGTAAACTTGAGTCCCACAGCTTGACCAGAAGAGTTCTACATGGTGACTTGCGTAGTTCCATTGGTTGACATGTGAGTCCTGCTGGTTGACCAGTGGACTCTTCCATGGGTTATTTGTAGATTATTTGAGTAGATTTAAAATTTATGTAAGTTGTTTAAGTGGTTGGAGGTGAAAATGAGTAAAAATGACGAGTTTCTTGCGAAACCATCGTTGGAACGACTTTTCCAAGCAACCTCTGTCGTGAGCAGACTTCCACATCGGAGGTGCGCTTTCTAAACTGAAGTCTTGCAGCTTGTCTAGCAGAGTCACGCGTTGTGACCTGCAGAGTTTTACGGGTTGATAGGCGGAGTCCTATGGGTTGACTAGCGGACTCTTATATACCAACACATTCTCACAGTTTGACCTGGACTCCCACAATTTAACAAGAAGTCCTGTAGTTTGACATGGGATCCGCATAGTGTATTTTAGTGAAAAATTCAGCATTTCTTAAACAATCTCTTTTGATTTTGGTTTCTAACGTAGTTCGAAAAATAAATTTATGGAACTTATCTTTTTTAAGCTCAGACGAGTTCATGGATTTTGAGCCAGTATTAAGGTTGTTGTTGTTGTGCGTAGGAAAAGTGGAAATCGTCGAGGTAGAGTTTTTATATTTTTGAACTGCATTTGTATCATCGTTTTACCAACCCTATTTTGGTAAGTTGTCACATGTATAAAACTTGATGGATTCTAGTCGCCACCACGTCTGTTTTTACGTATATGTAGATATAATTTACATGTTTACTATTGATCCATGATATTTTATATTCTTGTGATACATATATTTGTGAGAATAAATCCTCAAACTTTGGACAGTATCAGTGTCAAATTAACAAGTTTCTTCGGTTTCGAATCCCTAAACCTGATCGGAATATATTTATTGATGTTGGTTTATAGGTATTACTATCGCAGAGCTTGCTTGCTGGCTACTCGGGCTAACGTTAAAGGATCTTTAGATTGCCATTACTTTTTACCTTCTTTTTGGCTCATGAGGTGCTGATGGATCTTCAGATCACCACCTTTCTGTGATGTAGTGTCAAATGTGTCTTTAAGTGATACTCCTTTTTCATTGAGATAATTTTCATATGAAAAGTACGATGATAACTTAATTTTGTATATTTGTCTATGGATACAACAATGTTTGGACTCACGGAGCTTGTATTCTTAAAATGATGGAAAAATGAGTTTTCATAGAATAACATTTGAAAACCACTTATTACTTTATCATTTTTTTGAAATGAAAAGCAAAAGAAGTTTTACATGTATTTGCATTGAGTGTAATATTTTTACTGAGTTAGTCACTAACCCTAAAGATCCATTCTCTTTCCAGGCAAAAGTAAGAGCAACCAGTAGCTGAGATTTAGTGGTAGCTTTGATTTATTTATTTATGTATTAGTGTTTATTTGCTTCCTAATGAGAACTTATTTTATGTGTGGGCATGTATAAGATAATTCGAATTTGAACTTCGTTAGAGATTCAATGGTAGCTTTGATTTATTTATTTATGTATTAGTGTTTATTTGCTTCCTAGTGAGAACTTATTTTATGTGTGGGCATGTATAAGATAATTCGGATTTGAACTTCATTATGCTGACTCTATTTGAATTGCTATATCTTTATTGCACTATAATATCTGTAATCATCGTGTGATCTTTTAGATTTGAATTTATGTTCAAGTCTTCTACTATAAACCAAGTTTTGGGTCAGACAATCAAATTCTTTTCGAGAATCAAGTTGTCTAACCACCATTCTATTAGGTTCGACTCTGGGTTGTGACAAAATTAGTATCAGAACAAGGATTTTGACCTCGCTCTGATAGCTGACGAAGGTTCTAATAGACGAATTTGAGGCATTGATCAAAGATTTGAAAAAATCGAACAACAATTGAAGATTATCGAACAATGAATTTGAGGCATTGATCAAAGATTTGAAAAAATTGATTAAAAGTTTGATGGAATCTACAAAACCCTCATCAATCTTATTCAAATGATGAGTACAATGACTGTGGAGCGGTGACAAAATCGGTGACTCAAAAGGTTCAATTTTGAACAATAATACGAGGGCTGAGAAAACATAGCACAATTAAGAAAAAAGAACAAAGAAAAAGTAATGACAAACCCTACTATAGCAAAAGAGGAAAACCCTATCCTTAGGGTTCAGCGGGTTGCTAGTCACGACCAAATTAACTGGCCTTGACGGTTAGACATCACTGCCGATATCGACATGTCATTGCTTGACCTGGAGTATAGACAAACAGAAACGTTGTTTGTCCATGCAATAAAAGAACATGATCTCGCTCTATCACTGCTCGACGAGCGTCGACGACCCCCTTTTAACAGTGACCTCGACACACATCGCGCTAGGACAATAGTGACTAAAGCACAACTGGCCGAAAGTCAAAATTTTCCATCGAGCGACCCGACAAACCAAGAGGGGGTTGGACTTTGCACCTATCAGCAGCGAACGCAGGCAATTCAAGGCTGACCCAACATCTCCAACAATTGGTGAGGTCTTCTAGCAAGCGACATGCTTGACCTTGAATCCGATGAAGATTTTTCTGGTGAGACAACTTAGGTTTTGATTAACCGTACTCTAAACCCTAACTAACAAGACATTGTTTCCACTAGATCGAGTTAATATTTATCTCATTCATGAATAACAAGGAAATTCTCACCGGAGAAAGTCGTTGACTTGTGTTGAAGGCCAGATACTCACGAGTTCAAGATGAAAAATGATCTACCTACTTTTGATGGGTGATTAAATATTGAAAATTTTCTTCATTGGGTGCACACAATCAAAAACTTTTTGATTACTTAAATATATCAGAGGAAAAACAAGTTAAACTTATGTCATATAAATTAAAAGACGGAGCTTTAGCGTGGTAGGAGCAACTACAATTTAATCGACAAAGACAAAAAAATGAGAGTCAAAACTTGGCCTAATAAGAAATAATTATTACAAAGGTAGTTTCTCCTTCTAGACTATGAGCAATTTTTATATTAGCAATATTAAAATTAACGTCAAACTAATCATACACTCAATGACTATACTGAAGAGTTTTATTAACTAAATGGTGAATTTATCTGAGACAGAGGATCACCTTATAGCTCGCTATATTGGAGACCTTAAACTATATATTCAAGATCGATTAGTTCTTCAAGCTGTTTGGACCATGACAATTGCAGTTAATATGACAATGAAAATAGAAATATAATTCAACCGAACTACAATGTATACACCAAAACAATTTTCAACGACAAACTCCAGAAGGTTCACTTATTCCCAAAGGATTGACAATTATAAATGGCAACGAAATTAATCAAAATGATGCACCTTTAAATAAAAGCTAAGAACATATCAGTGGAAGTCCTTCAACAATTGTTTAGTCTGATTTTCAAGTTCAAATCCATCATCAGCAAGGAAATAATAATCCTTATGCGCGTCCTAATTAAAAAAAAATATTTTTCAGTGCAACCAACCAAGCTATCTTTCAAATAGTTGGCCGAACAGGCGTCTAATTAATTTAATAGAGGAAGGTGATAATGACGAATACAATTTTGAAGGAGATATTTTTGTAGGTGCTAAATTTGCAGAAGGATAACGTGGGAGAATAAGTTGTGTGCATCTTCCAATGAATTTTGATTACCTTAATGAAACTAGACAACTCTTAATGCAAAAGAATATCCCAAACGCAATGCACCATCGGTGACAAAGTTTGTAACGTAACCATTGACAGTGACAATATAAAAAATATTATTTCTAAGGCTTTGGTAAAGACAATAAATTTGCAGACTAAGAGAAATAATTTCTCGTACAAAATTGTATGGATTAAAAATGGTTCTGAAGTTCAAATCTATAATGTATTCAAGATTCCAATGTCAATTGAGACATAATACAAAGATGAAATCATTTGTAACGTGATGTATATGGAATCTTGTCATATTTTATTTGCTAACCATGACTTCATGATGTTGAAGCAACTTATATAGGACGTAATAATACCTTGTGTTTTAGTGGCTCGATAAGAAGATTATTCCGATTCTATATATTCTTCTAGATAAATTCTTCGCAAATATAAAACTTGAGGTCGAGTTTTTTTAAATGGACGAAATTGATGTTGTACAAGTCCATACCCAAACCCATTGTTCTTTATTTTTTCAAAGTAAATATTTTGCGTTATTCCAGGTCAACTTGTTTCGTGTTATATCTCCAATTGTCTTGTTTCGTTGGCATTTGGCCACATATAAAATTTTTGGTCAAATTTGTCAAACAACCAATTTCTCTATTCCACGAAGCGAAACTCCTAAGTTTTGCATTGGATAACTAGTATTTTGTCATAGAGTTTGTTAGAAGGAAATTCCTGAAACGTTTGATTTTTCAATGAATTTTAGAATTTTTATGTTTAGTAGAGCCTTAAAATTTGGTTAAGTAAATCAAATTACTACAGGTAAACTTCAACGTTTGAGGAGTTTTTTTCAAGATTTTAGATTGTCAGAATGTCGAGTTTTAAGGCATATGTTTAATATATATAGTATAATAATATATATTATTTTATATAAATTTTTTGTTTATTATTTAATTAATTTTTTTTTAATTTCCTTCCTTCCTGTGCACATGCGGGCAAGAGAGGGAGAGGAGAGGAGATCCTGAGTGTGGAATGGAGGGTTTCCGATGCTACGCTCATGTTCGTGTCACTCCTACCTTTTAGTTTTGTGAAGTTTCGACACAGGTAAGTCGTTTTTCAACTTTGTTTTTGAGTTTCAAAGTTATTGTTTTGTCAATTTCATATTCGAGTTGAAAACTCGAATCCTTTGGTTATTTTTGTGTTTTTTTGGTAGATTTGGAGTTAATGCTAGTTATAGCGTCAATAGGAGGCGAAAATTGGCGAGGGAGGCTTGATTTTGCACTTCTCGTCGCTGAAAATCAATGCAGTGGTCTCGGCTTGTCAAGCAAGTGTCAACTTATGGTGATAGTAGAGCCCAGCAATGGGAGGCAGCTTGACAAGTGTAGACCCTGATGGATTGTAGGGTGCAAGTTTCAACCGACCAGTCGACACTTGCCATATTAGAGGAGGTCTAGGGTTGAACCTGCCCTGAGGTGTTGACCACTTTGGTCGGTACTGTACCTTTGGTGGAACCCGAAAAGGAAACGTGTCAACTATTGGGGTTGATCGGTTGACTGATGTTGGTTTCGTTTGACCGTTTGTGGGAAATAATTTTGTCAAAAAATTCATACTTATCTTAGTAAACTGAGCTTGTTCAACTCTCAATCAATCTAATAATAATTAACGACCCCTGCCAACCTAGGATATCCTCAACCTTTTCTAATGGATAATGGTGAGTTATGAGTAATATAATGAATTTTGTGCTATTTGAATATCTTAAATATTTTTGTATTTCTTAGAGTAATACTTCTAATCCATTCACTATCTATAGACAAACTTTACCTTAGTCTATCCTCTATCTACACTTACTCTCTTATTAAATATCTGTCATTATTCATACTTTTAGGCAAATTCAATCATCACATTCTAACATCAAATCATCAAATACCTCTATGTTTGAGAATTATCTTTTAATTACATCTTTGTACAAGTGTATCCTTAAATGTCTCTCAGTATATAATTTCCTCCAATATACTTTTGCCCAACATAATCATACACAAATCATAGTTCAACATCATTTATTCTCACCCTAATACTATCATAAGCCAACCTTGATCAAACATCTTCTGATACCACGGGAATCGGTCTCTTAACCATCACAAAGTTGAGTAACCTTATATCACATTTATCTTTTTGATTATAGAAACGTGGCTTACAAAGAAGAAAGGAAAAGTCTCCACCTTGGGGACATGAAAAGATGTCAAGTAGGGACCAAACATATATTTATTTGGGCACTCATGAAGTAGGAGGTTGAAGCATGTATGAGGATGCAACTACCTAGCCATTTTTGGCAGAACGACCAACTCATTGGAGGCTTGAAGACCAGTTTTTTAATCTATCTTTTAATATGTTTAAGTTGTGTTTTTACATTAGACTTTGTTTATATTCCATCGGGTCACATGTAATTGTAACTCTCACTTAGTTTCTCCGAATGGGCTGAGTAAGTATGTGTGCGTGTGGTTTACAATTTGGATCATCACTCTTGAGTTAAACTTTGGGCTTGGAATGTATGGCAACTTGGAGGGAAAATAAGCTTAAAGTGCAAGGAGAAAGTCCAAACATTTGAACCACTTGAAAATCATTAAGGAAGCCAAGCGCAAGACCAACTTAGATTTATCTTTCTTTCATACAAAAAATGTTTGACATTTTAAAGCCAAGTAATGCACGACTAGGAATGTCATTTTTTTATGGTCAAACCCTTAGGAAGACAAGGAGTAACATTGAGAAACCATAGAGCATTGTGGGGATTAAATACCCCTTTAAGCTACTATTGTAAGGATATTTGATCGATTGAAAAAAAAACTCAGCCTTGTGCTTCTTCTTTGCTTCCATGTAAAAACTCGTAATTTTATTTATGTTTATTATGATTTTGACTGTATTGTGTAAGTTGACCAAGTTCTCCTACTAGTGTAGGCTTCTTAATTTATTTCTTAAGAGGTGAACTCATCAGCAAGGCTGCATCAAGCTTTTAACAAACCCAATTTGGCATGCCCCTCTAGCAAAGGTGGCCATAGAAGTCAATAGGTGCAATTTTGACACATATTTGGACCAATTCAGTTACTACATTCATTAAAACTTTTTGCACAATGCTTTTGGCTACGATTTCTAGAGGAAGTATCCTGCACGTCTAGAGCAAAGAGCTGTTCAAAAACCCCTTCAAGAGAAGCTATATTGACCTAGATATCATCCTCCCGAGTTGGGCCCCATTTTCGACCAAAGGGTGTCATTTCACATTTCGTCGATTGAAACCATTTTTGCCCTAACTTCGTTGTCTTAGCGAATTAGACAACACTAGTTAGAGGGGTCATTGTCCACTCCTTAGACTAGAAGCTATCTAAATTTCAGTTCCAAATTTCAAATGTAGATCGAGTTATAGTTGTTTGAAGTCACTACATATTCTAGCCAAACAACCCAAATCCAAAAAAGCATTCTAAGCTTACAAACCCCATTTGGAAGTTCATAATGTTATTAAAGTAACTTAAATCTAAATCTCATCCACTCTTCTCATTAATTAATGTAAATATGGTCTTATCAAGTTGTTTAGTCACTTCAAGCATACAAATTCCTACGACAAGATTTTAATTTGCATTTGTATCATTTTTCAAGCTTAGTTATCGATCATCCTAATCCTTGACTTCTATCTTCTCGCCATATTGAACATGCAAAGGAAGCAACAATCCATAAAAATAACACTAGTTAGTTAATTATAATAACAAAGTTTCTAGTAAGTGGTGGATCATGAGCACCCTTGAGATAACTCTCAATGGTCACACACTAACACACTATACAAAAATCAAATTGTGTGATATCTAGTTGTTAGCTTAATAGGAATCAAGTTTAATTTTTTGATGATGAACATAATGAATTGAATATTTAATTCTAAGTTTATATGAATTGTTGTGATGTTGAATATACTTGGTTGAATATTTTAATTTGATATTGATTGTTGTTAAGTAGATAACTAAATATGAATTATATATCTTTTCTCTAGTTGGAAATGCCCCCAAAAAGTGGGTATTTAAAAGTGTTAATGTATTTGTTATAAGTCCATGCGGTTAAAGTTAAATTTCATATGAATTACATTATTTGAGTCAAGTAAAAGATTTATGAGAGATCGTCTTGAAAATTTCTGGAGGGCAACAAATTTGTGAAGATCTACTGAAGAGGTTGATCAGCCTCTACAAAGGTTGACGGTAGCAGTTGACCAAACAGAATTGGGTCGTCTTGAAAAATTACTAAGGACAAGAAATTTTTAAAAAGGTTGACCAGGCCCTACATAAATTGATCGGTGAGGTGGATCACTCACAATTGAGGTTGTCCTAAAAACGTCCCAAGAACACACTAAAAAAGTTGACTAGGGACTATGTGTGGTAGATTGGGGCGATAGACCATAGTTCAAAAATCTTATCGTTTTTTATAATCTGGGAGGTCGACATTAAAGTAACGAAAAGTCGATCTAGTTAGTTCAAGAATCACACAAAGGTCATGATGACGTCGACTGATGAATTTAGGTTGTCGATCGAAGCTCCAAGACTTCAAAGGCCTCTATAAATAGAAGCACTCTCTACAGTGCAAAACACCGACTAAAAATTTTACTATGAAGTGTTATCTATTTCATTTGTGAGTTTTAAGCCTTTAATCTTGAGCCTAAACCCAACCACTTGTATTTATAAACTTGAGATTGTACATCTTGAAAGAGTTAGGTATTGACTTGATTTTAAGTTACCTTCAAGCTCTGAAAGTGAGGATGACACCCTCCAAATGTTGTCGTGAAATTTGTTGCGGAATAGAAGTTATGGTCTGAGGGGTGCTGTTGATACGATGTGTTTATTGACTTCTACATTTTCTTTGCAAGAGGAAGCTCTCTAATTTGAATTTTTTTTTTTTAGAATTTATACACTCTTGCTGAATGTTCCACCTCTATGCAAAGAGGATGGAGAAGATAAAATGAATCCACCTATACTCACAAAAAGTGGAAACAAGAACACACGCACAACCACTTGGATATTACTCACAAAGAGATGTTGACAACTTGAAGAGAGAAATTTCAACAAATGTTTTGATAGAAAAATATCTAAGTTGGCTATTAGTGAACCCTAATAAAACTTATATACCTCTAAGAAAAGATTAAGATTTTCAAGCAACCAATTACAAAACAAACAAATATAAAAAAAATAAACAACACTTAGCCTACTCACTCGGCCAATTAGGTGAAACCGAGAGAAAGTAATACAATAATCCTTAAGGCCAAAATGATAACGAAAATAAACACAAGTCCAATGCTAAGTAAAACACACAATTACATATTCTAGGTAGAATGAAAAACGGGTCTTCAAGGCTCCTAAAATGAGATAGTGCTTCGGCCCACGTTGAGTTATTTGGTTGAAGGTGTTTAGGCTTCGACTTTTTTCATGGGCTCCCACTCCAACATATGGTTTTAGCATATCATGGTTACATAGGTGCCTCCACCAAGGTTTCTTGAAAGACTTTCTGATGCGAACCTAGTATTTTATAGAATGCGAGACTCGTCAACAATGTAGAATAATCACATAAATACCTTTATGATTCAAGAGAAAAGAAGATTGACCTGAACCAAAGTTGTTGATTGAATCGAAAGCTATCAAGTTCGATCTTTTTAAGCAAACACTTGGAGAACATTAATTTCCTTAATAAGAAAATTAAAAGAATCTCACCAAAAAGTATAAGCTCAATTTTCATAAAAATTCATTGTGCAAATAATGTCTAACAACTTTTTCTAAATAGACAAAATAGGTTAAAGGATAAAACAATCTCAAAATAACTTAAAAATAAAAGAAAAACACAATTACAGTTAAATGGGGCACAGAGCACATGCAAGTTCAGTGGGTGCACGCTTTGTTGCATGGGCTGGGCGAGCTCGTTGGGCAAACGGGTTGGGTGCGCATGGACGGGCATCTTGTGTCCTGCTGGGTAGCGCAATGGGCGCTAGATGGGTAGTGCGTGGGTGCACACTTCGACAGTCATCTGTTGCCAGAGTGCGATGCGCCTTAGGCAATGCTGCATTGATGTTTTGGGTGCGCGGGGCGCACAGGGCGTGCAATGTCAGCATTCTTGGCACACAAGTTGTGATGGGCGTGACTGCGCGGACTAGCAAGAGGTGAGCACACGCGCTGCTGGTTCCGTGAGGTTCCTTTTCCAATTTAGCAACAATTGCTTGCATTCCTTGCTTCCTTGGTTCTCCATTGCTTCTTCATTAATATTTAGCATCATCATGGATCTTTCCTCGTTGTGTGATGGCTTTTTATCTTGGATTTCCATGATCAAAACTTGTAGATATTTGTACATCTTCTTTGTCCTTCATCTTATCTCAGGTCCTCCTATATTTTGTAATGGATTTTGGCTCTTGGTTGCTCTTTGCATCATGTCATTCCTTTCCTATTCGAAAAGATTGTCCTCGTATCTCGTGTATCATATAAAGATAAGTCACTAATATTAAAAGATACACCAACATTACCATATATGCTAGGTAAGTCGATTTTGTAGACATTGTTGTTTATGTGTTCAAGGACTTGAAACGGTCCATCTCTTGGTGGATGCAACTTGCTTTTTCGTTGATTTAGAAACTTTTATTTTCAAAGATGTAGTCAAACCCAATCTTTGGTTTCAAAATTAAATCTTACTGTTCCATGAAACTTCCTAACAAATTCATATTTTTCCTTTCATGAACAAAAGCAAATTTATTAGTAAACCAAGTTAATAAATGTATCTGATTTAATGGATTAAAATCATCAACAATATCAAATAGTGAATAATATCTAATAGAATTTTTTAAAACGTTAGGATCCGATTTGAAGTTCTCAAAATGTGTATCCAAATTTTTATCATAAACCAAGTTATGTGCAAAGTAATCAACCACAAAATTTCTGATAAAATATTTTGACATATTATCTATCAACCTTATACATATAATAGATGGAATGGCTAAATTATATGGTCTTTCCAACCACTCAAATCTATTTGATGTTTCTGATTGACTTGGAATTAACGTAATTGGTACGAGATTTTTTTGCTTCTCAATCTCCCTGAGTAGATAAAGTTTTTTTTGGAACTTGAGAATTTCATGTTTATTTTTCTGCAAAAAATAAATAAATAACACTTTAAAGAAAACTTGGTAAGTAATTAGATGATAAATAAACATCTTTATATAAAAGAAAAATCACCTCATGCTTATCCTCATTTTTGTTCATTAACACAATTTGCTTCTCACGTGACTTTTGTTCTCTCTCTTCCTTGATTTTTTTCTCTCTTCTTTCAATTTTTCTCTCATTCTTCTGCAGTTTTTTATTTTCTTTTGTAATCTTTTCAACTATTTTTCTTTCTCCACTCATGATTTTCATACCAACTATAAAAAAATAAGCAAAACATTTAAACAATAAATAACAAGTGATATAATTGACATTTCCTCTCCCTCACGTGTTTGCACTCGTTCGACAATCACTCCACCCGTGTTTCACTCAAAATTTGACTTTCATAAAATAATTTCGCACTCTTCCCTCTTGTCACTTAATCTCCTCTCTTGGTTATTCATTCTTTCCCCATTTGATTATTATCCAATTTTTAATTTTTGCCTAATATCAAAAATTTATTTGGATTACATTAGATCATTGCTATATTGGATGAGATTTTGCATCAAATTTGATTTCCACAATTTAAGTAAAATTAGAACTGATTTTATCTTGCAATAAGATTCAATTTTTATTAACTAAAACTTCTAGATGTCACGATATGATATAAGACAAAGCCCATAACATTGTTTGAGCATTAGAAAATTAGTTCATAGTCAGATAAAGCGGCATTTCTCCGAGTAAACTGCAGCACCTAATGTCGAGGCCCACTCTTTGCTATTTATTATAATCTTGGGAAATGCCTGGTTGAAGAATCTCAATAGAGCTGAAGGTTCAGTGTAGAGGGCAGGTAGGAGAAGCAGCCAAGGACAACAAAATAAAAACAAACACATCTCCTTGGCTTTGTGTCCAACTACCATCCCCACTTGTACACCAAAGAAATCGGGAAGTCACCATAACACAAAGGAGGGACGCATTTCATTGGAATTTTATGTTTATTCAGTAAAATAAATTTAATTTATATTAATGCATAAGTAACATTTAAAGATAACTTTAGAAAAAGGTAGCCAAATATTGCTACGACAACAACTCAGACGCAGCAACTCAGGAATCTGTTTCAGTTTCACTGCAGTGGAAAAGATGGTCTAATCTAGACTGAAAATACGAATGGGCAGAGCTGAGGAAGATGTCACTTTTTTTTACAGCTTTCGAATTGTAATATTGAAAAAAGGAATATTACTACTTTTAATTTAATATTTGTAACACTAATTTGTTGAAGATGGCGGACTTGGGGTATTGTGATATGTCAATGGACGTCAAAATATAGTGAAGATTTCACGTCACATTTTGTTCATAATCTTGGACCCTGGTTAATTTAGTTTTTAGACATGTTAAGAGTGACACGCTAATTGTTGAGTATTTCAAGTGTTTGTATAAAATTGACTTTTTATTTTCAAAATAAATAAATGAATGATATATAATTGAGTTTGATTTGCTGACGTATCCACCGTTCTGTGGGCGCGTGGGAGTATCTTTCAACATACCCCCAAGATCCACCTCCTCCGTCTTCCTAAGCAAAACAGCTTCAGCTCTCTCTCTCTCTCTCTCTCTCCCCCTTTCACAGTCGCCGAGGAACTACGGATTCAGATACCCAAGATTGGAATCAAATGGGTGGTACATAATCTGGCGATCACCATCAATGGAAAGCTCTGTAATTAACAGCCCTGACCTCCATTTCCCCTTAAATTATGACTCCAACAATCACTCCCACTCATTCCTCTCTCATTCTCATTCTTCCAGCTTTCTCTTCCGAGAGGAATCGGACTCGCCGGAGTTTCAGATTTCTGATATCGAGATGATTACGTTTCAGTCAGTGACCTACACCAGCCTCAAGGACCTGATATCGACGCCGTCCACGGCCACCATGAATTCGTCGACGACGCGCAATTCGAGTTGGAACGAGATTCCGATCAAGAATCCGCTCGTAAAGCAAGCAGCTCTAGCTTACCTACTTCCGATGGGAACGCCGCCGGAGATCGGAAATAAGGGTTTCCTGGAAAAGCTGAGGGAGAATGGGTTAGGATGCCTCGGTTGGTTCAGCGACGCCGTGTTGAAGACTGCCAAGAACGTGTTTGGTGGGATTTCCAATGTCAGAAAAGAGGCGATAGAGGATGCAAAGGAAGACGAGGAAGAAAATGAAGGGGAAGAGGAAGAGAAGGTTTGACTTGACTAATAGAGTTAGAGAAGAGAAGGAGAGTTGTGGCCATTTTTGTACGGCATCATGACTGGTAGATAGAGAGAGAGAGAGAGAGAGAGAGAGAGAGAGAGAGAGAGGTCGAATTTTTTGGGTGTCATTTTTATGATATAGTTTTTCTTTTGAATTATTTTTCTAAACTACCATGGTTATAAGATAACATGATGAACATTGATGAAGAAATCAAGGTCCTGCGGAAAAAGCTGCATGGGCATGACCCGAGTGCACGAGTGCTGTGTTTGTTTTTTAAACTCAATTTAACGA
This sequence comes from Begonia peltatifolia, assembly GCA_022433055.1. NCBI lineage: Eukaryota > Viridiplantae > Streptophyta > Magnoliopsida > Cucurbitales > Begoniaceae > Begonia > Begonia peltatifolia. The sequence goes on from CM039521.1 coordinate 16,371,595, forward strand.
CAATTTGAATCTAGCTGGTTTGAGTAAACATAGGTGGCATATGAACAGATGACATTTTGGACTCTCTCTCAAAGTAATGCTCAACGATCTAATTAGAGAAGTGCAAATAGCTCAGCCGCCTTACTCATCTTTGAAACACATGTTGGAGACGCATTTCCCAAATTATCGACAGCCTGACGCTGACAATGATATGGAAGGGGGACGAGGTCGGTGGATTCCATGTCAATTCAAACCAATGAGATTGATACCTAATCACTCATAATTGTTGGGACATTTATATGTGGACGACATTAATTTAAGTGACCAATTGGCTTCATTTGTCTATTTTTAGTTGCCGTATTTTAATTGTAGTGTTGATGATGTTCAACAATTGTAGTAGAAATTTTAAAAGGAGTGGAGTTGTCTAAATTGATTGCATAGATCTAAGTGCAGATACATCCTGTGATATTTTTAGGGTTGTGACTCAACTTTCTTTGTGTAGGGAAAATTTTGTTTCCCATTGGAAATGAAAAAATAAAATTATAGTGGAGAAATAACTCTGAAAATATGTTTAATTTATATTAATTTTTAAAAATCTCTCTAAATTTACAAGTGAATATTTAAATAGTCCAAGGAAACAATGACTTAGAGAATAATTTAGAAATAAAATTTTCATTAATAGAAAATAAATAAGATATAATATGAAATAATCGACCAGTGAATCTTATAGTGCATCAATTTCTTCCACTTGAAAAAAACTCGAACTTGATTTGGGAGAAGTCGCAAAAAATTCATTCGGGAGAAGATTTTGTTGTAGTTTGAAAATGTGGAATTGGAATGATCTTCTAATTGAACCAATTGTGACATGAATGTATCATCTTGTCCTTTATAAGTTATGTCAACATCATGAAGCCATGATTGTCATATCCATTACATTACATGTGATTTCATCTTTGTAATACATCTCAATTGATATTGAAATCTTGCCAATTTTATGTACTCAAACTTCAAAACCTTTTTTAATCCATGTAATTCTGTACGAGACATAATGTTTTTTCATATGTAAATTCAAAATCTTTACCAAAGCCTTGGAAATGATATTTTTCGTACTTTCATTGTCAATGATCACATTCAAACTATCACAAATGGTGCATCTTTTTCGGAAGATCTTGTGGCATTAAAAGTTGTGTAGTTGTTGTAACACCTAGAATTTTTTCGTTTAGGTTAATTTCGGAAGTATATGATTGTAGTCGGCAGAGTAATGGTCGGAATTGTGGACAGAGAATTTATAGTCTTAGGTAAAAGATTATTTTGAGGATAATGGGGGAGAGAATAATTTGAATATTCATTCGGAATCGAACCGTATAACATATTTATAAAACGGTTAATTGTTAAGGGTGACATAGTAATTAATTATTATTATTATTATTATTGTTATTATATAAAAATAAAAATTTAAAACAGAGAAGAGGAAATCTCCTCTTCTGTGCCTTCCCCAGCAAACCCCCTTCCCTCGTTTTTTCTCCTCCCGCACGACGATCGGCTCCCTCTTCCAGCATGTTCGGCTGATTTCTTCTCCATTTCCTAGATTATGGTATGTTTTAGGTAGTTCTGAGTAGATAATTAGTGTGTTGGTTGTTTTAGCGACAAAAACGGAGTTAGCTAGGATATCAGGGGAATTCGGTGAAAACCTAGGAGAGAAATTGAGTGTAAAGTTGATTTTGACCAGCATATTGGTGTTTGAGTTAAAAATATGAGTAGATTATGAGGCTTTATGGGAAAGATCGAGCGTTTGGATAGCCGAATGCTTGGATTGTAGAACGATTTCCGTTCAGCCACATTCAGTCAAGTTGTGGAGGTCCAATTAGGAAATGGATGAAACCGTTAGAAACTAGACGTTACATGGAATCCGTAGCATTTTGAATCGTCTGAATAGGACGAGTATTGGATGAATTAGGCAATTCTGAAATTGGTCGGAATTTGTGTACAATGTTGGGAGTTTAGTTAAATGGGTTGATAGAGGTTGTTTCCTTAGAAATTATGGATTGCATGAACTGTAAATCTGATAGTTATGTAATTTATAGGTTTCTCAGTAAGCAAGCGAAATACGAGGTTCATATACGAGTGCTAAGAACACCAGGTAAGTAATGTAGTAGGAGTTTTGCCTTCGGGCCTACATCACAGTTCAGTAAGATGCATTGCACGTTTACTTTATGTTATGCTTTGTAATATGCATCATGGTTTTAAATTACGAAATGAAATGAAAATGAATTTTCATATTTTTACGAAATGAAACAGTAGGATGTGATGAGACGAACGAAATGAGAAGTTACGTAAGAAAATAATAAAGGTGAGGTTGAGTGGTCTTGTCTAGTGATGTGGACCGCGAGGTGTATCACTCTTTCTCCGCTTTACGTGGTGACCTTGTTCAGTGAGGTGGACCGCGAGGTGTGTCACTTTACTAGATCGAGTTTGGCCTTGTGTAGTGAGGTTGACCGTGAGGTGTGTCATCTCGATCTAGCACGTAAAGAAGATATAAGAAAGAGACGAAAACGAAAGTATAGACGAAACTGTAGAAACTGCATATGTTAGGATGTGAATGTTTTTCAGTGTTTAGGTTTATATGCATTACTTAGCATTAGGCTAATAGTTGAGTTTTGTGATGTAGGTGACGACGCAGCAGCTAATGAGTATCCCGAGCATGCCTAGAACTAAGAAACAGTTGGAGAGGAACATTCGTGGGACAACTGGACCAGCTGTTGAGGCGTTTTAACTATGGCGGGTGTAAGTATGGGTGGTGAGGTATTTTGAGTCTTAATTATTTTAATATAAAAGAGATATTTGAATTTGAGTTGAATATTTTGTCATGCGTAGCAGGTTGTAAATTGAGTCGAGGAGTGGATTTATGGTTTTTTTAAACGTTTAGTCAAAATTCGTGTTGTTTTGGTTTAATTCTGTTGAAGTTTCTGGGTGCAAAGTGTCGACCGAAATCCATAGGTGTCGACCGATTAGTGTAAAATAGAGGGTGAGTGTCGACCGCGAGGCTTGACCTGTGTAGGGCAGAGCCGAAATAGGTGTCGACCCCTGGCTACAAGTGTCGACCGGTCCGTGTAAAATTGGCAGCGATGTCGACCGCGAGGGTCGACCTGCGGACAAAGAGGATTAAGGTGTCGACCTGTGACAGCGGGTGTCGACCCCTCTCTAAAATGGGTGTAGAAGTGTCGACCGGTGTCCCCGGTGTCAACCGATACAAAGACCCGAGAGAAAGGTAGTATCGACCGATGAAAAATCCGAGACCACTCAAGTGTTGACCGGCTCTTGCAGGTGTCAACTGGTCTCTTGACTTTTATGTTTTAAAAAAAAACAAAGTTTCTTTAAACCGATTTTAAATGAGTTTCCGCTACGGTATTTATATGTATTTCCTTTGGAAGACGTTTTGAGTAAAAAAAAAAAAAGTCGTTTTGAGTCGAAAAATAAATCTTTCCAATTTATAGGAAATATTTAGTAGAGGGTATGAGAGATAGTGACGAGTAGTAGTTGGTAGCGAACCGGGAATCACGGAGGATTTTCGGGTCGTTATAGTTGTAATATCCTTCAATGCTCCTAATACAATATTGTTTGCTTTATTTCGGAGCCCGCACAATTTTGTTCTTAAGCTATGTTCAAAACGTGTTGTACTAGGTAGAAAGGAAAACTCTACTTATATACCACGTATTTTTCACTTTACAAACAATGTGAAATTGTGCATATTTATTGATATGCGCTGGGCTTCACCAGACCTTCTTTTCTTTCATAGAGCCCGCACAAATTTATTATTAGGATATGCCCAAAACCCATTGTACTATGTAGGGAGATAAACTCTATTTATAAACCATATATTTTTTACTTTTCTAAAATGTGAGATTGTGTACCTCCACTGGTATGTATCAAGCTCCACTGGACCTTGCTTGCCTTCACATGACGAGCTATCATAGTAGTTCTTTGGAGGTAAACAAAAATCGTTCGATGACGCGCACTACTTACTCTGCAACATCTCTTTCTACAAATTCTGCAACTTCATAAATATCTTCTCTAAAACTGTGCTCATCACCTGCACCGTTCTTTAGAAAATCAACTAATGGCCTACTCAGGCAATTGTTTAAAAATGGCCCAATTAGTTGCACCAAAAATAGTTTTTGAGATTAATACGAATAAAAAGGTTGTTATTGACTCGTGATGCTGGTGCATTTAGACTTGAGGATCAAGTTGAATAATGGTTGAAGAACTTCCACTAGATTCTAGTTAAGTTTTTATTTGGATTAGCATTATTTTCATTAATATCGTTGTCATCTATAATTGTCGATCTTTTGAGAATAAGTGAACTTTCCAAAGCATGTCGTCGAAAATTGATTGGTGTATGCATTGTAGTTGTATTGATTTACACTTCTACTTTTATTGTCAGATTGATTGTATTTGTCATAGACCAAACAGTTTGAAGAATCGATTGATCTTGAATAGCTTGTTTGAGGCCTAAAATGTAATGAGCTATTAATTAATCCTTTGTGTTAGGTAAATTAACCCTTGAATTTAGTCGATAAAATTCTCCTGTATATTCATTAACTATATGATTACCTTGCTGAAAGTTTGATATTGTCAATATAAAAACTAATAGAAATAAGGAGGAAGAAATCTCCTTTTTAGCGAACTTATCATCTTGGGTGAAATTCTTATGCGTAACTTTCATAATCAATGGTGATTAAATTAAAGTAGTTTCATCTTGTGCCACAATTTTAACGTGACTTCTTCTTTAATATCTAAATAGTCAAAAAAATTCTCTATTGTGTGAACTCAGTTCAGAAAATCTTCAATATTTGAACAGTAATCGAAACTTGGTAAATCCATCCTCACCTTGAATTCGCGAGTATTTAGCATTCAATTATTAACTAGATCATTATAAAAATCATCTCCTTCGTCAAAAGAATAATTATTTTATGTTTATCTACTATAAATTTTCATGTTATTGTCGTTTGAGATGATAATCAAATCTATCTAACTAGAAGAAAATATTCGTTGAACTTTGAGCTAAGTTGTTAGAAACCCTAGCTGTTATGTCAAAAAATCCCTTTTCGGAGTCAGAGTTGACTTTGTCATCAACCAAAAACCCTCTTCAATCATTAGGGATGTTAGAGTTGCCTTGAACCGGTCGACGTTGTCGCTGGTAGGTGAGAAATCCATCGAGTTTGCACTTTGCCAGATTGCGAAGTGAAGGGCAATTTTTGAAAAGTTATACTCTAATCGCCGTTGTCTAGACGCCATTTGTTGTTAACCTATTGTGGTTTGTATCGACGTTAGGTTGTCGGTGTTTGTCATATGGTACAAGCACGAGTTCTGCTTCCATTCGACTATGTTCCAAGTTGGGTAGGGACTTGTGGAGGTCACCAGTGAGGTCTATTTGTTATGGCCAGCGACTGACCTAACCATAACAAGCTAGTAGTCTTCTTTCGCATAGGGCTTAACAATGTATATTTTTCTGCCTTTTTCTTGGTATTCATCAAATTATCTAAAAATGGAACCTTTGAGTCATTTGATGTTGTTTATCCTCAAAAATAATTGCAATTGACATCTGCAAAAGATTACAGAGGTTTGCATGAATTTCATTAATCTCTTGATCGATTTTCAAATCGCTAATCGGTGATCCCAAATCTTTGTTCATTGCAGTGATTTGTTTCCCATTGGAACTTTCCTCAACCATCAGGTCGAATTGAAAATTCTTACTCTCATACTAATTTTGTACAGTGTAAGTTTTTTTTCGTAATGAAAATGAAAAATAAAATAACAGTAGAAAAATAACTCTCAAGATAAGGATAATTAGAATTTATTGTCAAAAATCCTTCAAAAAATTACAAATTAGTATTTAAATAGACTTATAAAATAATATAATATTAATAAATAACTAATTATAAAATAAAATCTTATTAATAAAAATAATATAATAGAAAAAAATTAAGTAGATAATCTTATACAACTTCGTTTCTAAAGAATTGATTTAGCCTTGTATTGAAACTGATCAAATCAAATCGAGTAAAATCTCATCTAGTTAAGCTTAAAATACACTTAAAATTACAATTTTTCATAAATTATGATAGACTTTAATCATGATATTCATATGTTTTCTAAACCATATAAGCAATTAGATTATATGGACAATTATTTATATAACTCTATCATTGATGTTTTCTAACTTTATGTTTGATTTATGTTTTTTTTTATATTAACAGTTCAAGCTCTTTCAAATCTCAATCAATCTTCTAGATTGATAGGATTGAGGGCCCAAACCATATAACACCAAAAACTTTTTCCATAAACAAGTGTTTACGATATATGTGTTTTTCTAGAAAGTACGAGTATAAAACTGTGATAGTTAAAATAATGGGCTAACACTAATATGATCATTAAATTTTATAGAAATTTTAACTTTATAAAATATTAATATTTCTAATGTCTTTTCACTTTGTCCATATTGTCATCATTTTCTTCGCTAAGAAACAAAATACATAAACAATAGCAATATCTACTCTTAAAATTGAGTATTATCTTTCATGTATTAAAATGTATAATGTTTTTTATTCACTAGCCGATATAACTTTATGAATAAACCCTATATAACTTTATGAACAAACCCTACATTTATTCTATATCAAAATTTCATTGATATTTTTTAAAATAAACATGCGCATATAACAAAGTAAACATGACAAAACATCCCATAGTTTTAATAATATTCGTTTTATCACAAAATTATTGAAAGAAACCAAGTCTAATTCTTTGTACATGATCTTTGAATTTCGACGATAGCATGTCTTAAAGTATCAACTAACATCAAGTCATTACTAATGCTCTTAATGACCACTGATTTATTCTTAGCACATTTACATATGACTAAGTACCTTATGTCTCTATGTTTGGTTCAACTACTACTTTATTGTTATTAGTCATAAAAACAATAGTTTAATTGTCATGATACACCTTTAATAGCTTAGCAATTAAATCCATAATTGTAAACCCAATAGTAAAACTCTTCATCTATACATTATGCAACCTACCTGTTAGCCTAGACTAGAAAGAACTCCCATGTAAAGCCTTTGATTCGACTTAGAGTTTTACTGGGAGAGAGCACCAACTAAGTGGTCAACGGAGCTATCTATTTCGAGCAAGTAAAGGGCACTAATGGGCGATGGTCAGGGTACGACTTATTTTATCATAGTGAATATTTGCACAAGAAAAAACTATATCGTTTACTTTTGCACTTCAATCGTATTCACAGTGTCAAAACATAAAACGAACTCAACTTCCATAGTAGAAATAGTAGTCAATGATATCTTCCACTCCTCCATGATGCAGCTTCACTAGCAAACAAAAAGAATTTATGCATATGTTGATTTTAGTAAATCAACACAATTACAAAGTCTGAAACGAACCAACCCATCGATGCCAAATTATCAGTCTGTCTCTATATAAGGATGTAACAACCTGATGAGACCCCAAAACTTATTAGAATTCATAAAATTTATCTCATCTTTTATAACATCATATCACAAGTTTGATTCCTTACAATTTATAGCTTGTGAAGCATTGTAGGATCATTTTTAGCTTCAATATTATAGTCACATTCTTGTAAATACACAATATAATCACCAGAAACTTTTCATTTCTTTTCTCTAGTAGATATTATTAATGTTGTCTCCATATTTTTCTTGAGAACTATGTTGTTTAATTTATTGATCAACAAATTTTGTATTTTCTCAAGAATTTGATCTACTTGATTATTATCAACAACTTGTGTAGTTTTAATGATTGATTGTTAAACACTTATATGGCCTTGAAGAGTATCATTTATGTAAACAATTTAACACTTGAGTTAAAAGAATGAACATCAAGATGATATCTTTCATTAGTAATGTCCTAAAATTGACCATTTCCACTAAACAAGTGATTCTCAAAAAATTTGATATTTCTTAAATTTAGTGCTATGAGATGGAAAATAAAATCTCTAACTCTTAGACTTCTCAACATATCTAATAAAATATCCACCAATAGTTCTTGGGTTTAGTTTCTTCTCTTGTAAATTATATATCTTTACTTTATACGGACACCCCATATGCGAATATGTTGTGAACTCGGGTTCCAACCTTTCTATAACTTAAATGGTGTTCTAAAAATAGTCTTATTTAGAATTGAATTCATAGTCATCTTAAGAGCCTCAGTCTAAAAGAAATTTGAAAATTTGGACTTGTTATGCCTATTCCTCACCATGTCCAATAATATTTGATTTTTTCTTTTTGCAACATCATTTTGATCTACAGAACTTAAAATAAAATACTAAGCAACTATCATGCTCTTAAGAAACTTTGCAAATGGGTCAGTTGCTTGTCCTTTATAGGTATATTTGCCATACTATTTTCCAATTTTATCAAATCTCATGATCTTTATTTGATTATCACATTGTTTTTTTACTTCAATCTTGAAAACTTTAAAAGATTTATAGTGTTTCGTCCTTATTAAGAAGCAAGTAGATATACATATATCGCAGGAAATTATTTATGAAAGAGATGAAGTATCTAGTATCTAGTATCATACAAGTTCACAACTAGATTATAAATATCTGAATGTATGATCTATAATAGGTCAGTACTCTTCTTTACACCTTTCCTACTTTTGCTTGTCTACCTACACTTAACGTTGTCTACACAAGTGTTAAAATCTATAAAATCTAAAGTACTTAATACTTTATCATTTATAAATCGTTTAATTCTCTCTATGAAGATATTTCCTAATCTCATTGCCAAAAGTTTAAGAATCATTATTTGTAATACATCTTTTATTGCTAATATAAATATGCATTAGCATTATAAGAAGTATTACTTTGTAAATCAAGAGAGAAAATATCATCAAGCAATATATCATTCCCAACAAGATCAAATTTTTAAAATAAAATGACATTTACAAATGAAAAGTTAAGTAATATCCCAAACATATAAGTTTTGATCCAGAAACTAAATTCTTAGAGAAACTAGGAACATAAATGTCTTTTCTAAATACAATAGCAAACCATTACTCTAAATCAAACAGCATGTGTCAATAGTCTCTACATGTGAATGCCTACACAGATGCATTGCCCACTATCCACTAATTTTCTTAGACTTTTCATACCTTACAAGGTATTTGAAATATGAATTCCTTAACCCAAATAAATCAATCAAGTGTCACAAATAAAATCAATCGTATTAGATTCAAAATAAACAAATGAGATTAACATACCTGTATTTTCAAGGCAAACCTTACACTTGGTATATGTGTCCTTTCTTATTATAAAAGAAACATATGAATTCTTTTTTAATTTCACCATCTTCAATCACTATTTTACATTTGCTTTTATCTTTGGCTCGATAGTACTTTTTTCCTTATTTTGCCACATATGTACTTGCACTCATTTCCATAGTCAGTCTCCCTTCCTCTAAAACATACATGGTCAATAACTTATTAATAAATTGTTTATCCTTATGTGTGTTATAGGATACACATTTCTATAAAGAGTATTCAAAATATAGTGCACAAGGAAAAGTCAGACATGTCAACCTCAAGCGTCTTGAGCTGAGCTGCAATGTCCCTCATTTGCATTATATGTTCACGCACATCTCTCATTGAAGTGAGCCTCATTGATGAAAATTTTGTTATCAAGGTGCTAGCAAGTACATATCTAAAGTATCATTTAATTGATCAATAGACTTTAGCAATGCCTAACATTGTTATGTACATCAATTGAACTTTGTATACTAGCAGAGAAGTTGGTCGTAATGTACATGATGCTGAGTTGATTAGATCGCTCCCAATGCTCACCAAGAACAAGTTATTCTTTAGTGTTAGTGGGACTAATAATTGACTCATATTTCTTTATAGCATAATCAATGTTCATCAACTCCATGTTGAAGAGAATGTTCTCCCTCAAAGATTAAAAATTTTCACAATTCAATTAAAGAATGTCATGTCTAAAATCATAGAAGTTACCAATATGTATAGCTGTAAAAATAAATATACATGCTTATCATCCAAAATATGAGATTAACAACATAAATCATTTTTAATGTAAATCATATTCAAACAATTATGAATCGAGTGACACAACACTTACATGTGAGTTAAAATTTTAATTCAATAAAATTCACATAAATTTATGATAAAACTATCAAATCATGTTTTTTTCATAATACTTGTAGGTCAATTGAGAATATAATTCAATATTCGATCCTAATTAATCATACAAATGTAATAAAAATTCTCGTGAAATGAAATCTATACAATTAATTACAATAAATGTCATCTATAATCTTAAAAACTTCATATGTAATTTCAGATGATTAAAGATACTGTGATTATTCAATAATGAAGAAAAATTGTATGGATCATTTAACATTTGAATTAATTTATCAAATTACTCATATAAGAAACCATAGTTATGAACATGTGGGCGCTTTGAGACAATTGCAGACGTCAAGTGCCGAGTCATATGCAAAATGGAAAAATTCACAGATGTCTAGTCCCAAAAGTTGTTTTGGCCACAAACACCTGCACCTAAAATCCAAAAAAATCCGGGAAGGCTCAGTTTAGAGTGTCAAACCTTTTGATTATAGAAGTGCGAACGTTGGGACCTTAGAGGGGGACATCTGCACAGGAGCCCATAATTCCATGACTCAATGGTTTTAGTCATCTTCTTCCTTAGGAATGTTTGCACGACTTAGTTTGAAAACCAATAAAAAAACTTCCTAAAATTCAACGTTTTCTTTCATTTTCTGAATGTTATAAATCAAATTCTGGATGACTTATAACCTTATTTTTAAATTAAAATGTTGAAAACATAACTTTAAAATATTTGGAAAAATCTTAGAACTTTATTTTTTTAAAACATCAAGACAAAGACATTTTTAATGCTCTGATACCAACTAATAGACTTCAATCACGATTTTTACATGCTTTATAAATCATCTAAGCAATCATATGATATACGAAATTATTTACATATCTCCTATCGTTGATGCTCTAACTTTATATTTGATTTATATCTTTGTTGATCTGCATAGTTTAATCTCATCCAACCATTGATCGATTTCTTCTTGATGGTACAATTTCTCCATTAAAGCATAATTACAAGATTTATAGGATTGAGGACCCAAAACATGACACTAAAAGACTCTTCCAAATAGTGTCTCCAATAGACATGTCTCTTTAAAGCGCACGAACATATAAAATTGTGATAATTAGTTATCACTAATATGAACCACTAAATTTTATTAAACAAATATTTCGAACAAATTCGGCATGTATTGTTTATTTTTGTTGGAGTAGAATATGCATATAAATTCTTTTTTAGTTAAGACACGCAGCATAAACCAGCCAAAAAACGACTATTTTTGTTGGGTCTGCTCAGATTCATGTCATTGACGTGCTTAATTTTGTTTAAAAAGGCCATAAAATCAAGACTTTCTTTTACCGATTATAACGCCCTAAAGAGCCTAATCCTACTCAGGTTTTATTTTATTTTTTAATACTTGTTAAAATCTTATCTGCATCAGAACAAAGTTTTCTCTTATATATCATGGAATTGATTATAATCAATACATTAATGTTGTTATTCAAGGGAATATGCTCGTGTATTAAATACGGACCCCGTGCTTGTTTGGTCAGGTCTTGGACTCGAAAAAGAACGAAAGCTACCATATTCTGAACAGGAACTACATCAGAACGTTAGAACCACTTCATGTGCTCAATTTGGACTTAGTTTAGGCATTTGGGCGTGGTTTAGGCTTTGGTTTGGTGTTGATATTGTTTAGTTCACTTTTGTAAGAGATCTATTTCACATTAACTTGATGATTCCGGCGCATATATCCAGTTGAGAAAGACGTATTCCTTTCATAATGAAAAAGTCATGGAAGAAGGAGTTGGTTCGTTCACTTGGTGCTGCAAGCAAGTTTACAGCATCGAACTCAGAAAGCCGAGAAAGGGAATGCAATTCTTGAGAAGAATGAAAGTGGAAAAGGTACTTAGCTCATTCAGTCATGCGGAAAAACATGATAGACTGCCCTCAACGGCTTCTTTGCCTTCGGCTTTTCTCCTCTAAACCAATCAGAGTCAAAGAAAGGAGGCTTCCGTCGTGTAGTACTTCTGCCTTGTCATCCTGCATCTCATTCGAGAGCTGGACCGGACCCTTGACTTGAGCATATTCAATCAATCACGACTTTCGTCTCTTGCCTGCTTCTACTACGATATCAATAGCATTTTCTTCCACACGAAGATCTCTGGCTGCAAAGACCGGGCTTATCTTTTGCCTCAACAATTTCAGCCCATTTCTCGCTGATCTTAATCAGTTTCTGCTAATAAAAAATAAGACTCAGTTTTTTCAGCAATCTGATATTAACCCAAACAAAACAAACCCCGGTCAATCTGGTTTCATCCACGCCTTGCTCATCAGCGGAAGCTCATTTTGTGAAGTGGCTTGCAGGATATGTAATCAGAGAATTTTAAAACCAAGAAAGAACAATAATTCACTGCTAATAAACTTCAGGATGCTGTTTTTCTCAATCCACACGTACAATCTACGTCATTGCTCATTATCAATTTCGCAATCTTTAACTACGACAATCTAGCCGGCTAAGTTATGCCAAAGTTAAACGAACCAAATTGAATTGAACCTACTACAATGTCGACCTGGTCAGCCCACTCATTTAACACCTCGAGCAATCTTGTCTATTTTTAAACTCCAAATAGGTGCTATTTTATTGAACCAGAAGGAAAATTCAAAACTTTAGCCTAGACAAAATCATACAACTTAACAAATTGATAACCGTTGGAGTTTCCAAACCTGCTCAACCATGCTCTGCATATTTCGTGAGCCTCTAAACTTACATTATATATGTCCAGTAGTGATGTTGCAGTTCAAATATATACATTGTCATAAGAAACTGTCTGACATATATCACTTGGAAAACGAGATCATGAACATAATATGTAGGAACTAATAGGGCTTCTATAAAAGATCAGAATATACATACTTCACAACCGAGTCAGCTCATTAGATGGGAAATATATCATCACTGCCATCCTCCTCATCTAGATATTTAATGTCAATGTTTCCCCAGCCATTGCTGCGGTAGTTTAAGCTCGGATCCACATAACATTTCATCTCGTGAAACAGATTCAAGTTATCCACCAGTTTATGGTATGCATTGCATCCACAACACTACAAAAAAAAAAAAAAAAAAAAAAAAATCAAGGATCATAATTTTGATCAATATAATGTTCTTACTTAACCCTATCAAGACAACAAAACATGTCTTTTTCTTCACTCGATTGACATAATATGAATATTTAAACTAAATTATCTGCGTAATTGCTAATAAAAGCAATATATAGGTAGGTTAGCACTTGAACCCTCTTAAGATATCACCTTCGTTTATAAAGATGGATAGTTCAACAAATATAAAATCAAACCATGGATGTAAACAAAACTTGGTGTAATTTGCCATCTCACCTGCACAAAGACAGTTCCCTCAGTATAAGCATGGGGATTAATTGCTCGAGTAGTACGCTGCCCACAGATGTTGCAGGTAAAAGCAACACGCATTCTCCGCCGAGGCGATTTTGTAAAGAGAGACCATGGAAGAGTGGAAATACTTTCAGTGCCTGAGTTTGTTCCAATCCCAGCAGGAACAGAGGGGCCCTCCATGCCCGACCCTGTTGTCCAGCCTCTTCCAGTAGCAGCACTCAGCACCATTCCCATTGCAGCATCCTTATATGATCAATTTTACAATATGTAAATTTTCTTGCTAAGAAAGTTTTAGGCAGAAAGCCGAACTAACACAAAATGGCATATGAAATTGGGGTATTCTGCAATGAAAGCTCGACAAATATAAGATTATTTGATTAAAGAACTACAAGCTCCATAATGGTCGTATTTGTTTTTTGATTTCTGATTCCCGGAAATAGCCAATGCAGGAAAGGAAAATTATTTGACGAACAGATAGAGAGAGGGGAGGAGGAGAGAGAAAGAAAGAACCTTTGAGAGAGGTAAAAGGTAGTGGTGAGGACTGCTGCGAATTGGAAGGCTATTGATGTCCATCGAATCAGACAGAGGATCGGCGTCATTCTCTTTACCTGAGACCACCGGATTAGAGCTAGAAAAGTTAGGGGCAGAAGCTGATTATACCATAAAAATCAAAATACAAAAATTCCTCAATCTCGACCCAATGAACGAATTCCTATACTCTTTCTGCTCACGTGGACTCCAATAGAAACAAAGAAAAACAAGTACCTTTGGAGGCGAGAGGAGAGAGAAGGGGCCTAAAAGAGAGAGTCCTTTTGGGAGAGAAGAGAGGAAAAGAAGATGAAGATGAGACGATCGCAACAGAAGACGGGGCAAGAAGCGTTTCCATAGAGGTGATAAAACAAATCAGAAAGTCGCCTTTCCGTTGTTGGCCAAGGGAGGAAGAGGGAGGAGACAGAGCCGGACCTAGAAAAATGGGGATTAGGACCACATCGCTGGCTTCTAAATCACTATTATTTTCAGGGGTTGACAACCGTTGGATCAGAAACCAACCATCCAGATTGAGTTTCCACTCTTTTTATCGACCTGGTTTGAGATTTTCTCACATCCCCACCTTGTAAAGATGACTTGCTATGAACAAAATTGTTTGATTTAGCTCGGATCCATAAAGACTTGTATTTTATCCAATCCGAGGGGCAGCCTGATACGGTCGAGTTGAAGGGAAGAGCGATGCCAACCTGATGGGTTTGTCACCCACTAAGACTGTCAGGCAACCAGCCATTTAAGCTCAGTGTTACGATTCTCATTCAGATTCATTTCATGATTTAGACGCGCTTCGAGTTGTGTTATTACCTACTTCTTTCCCATGTCAGGAGTATGGATAATTGAGTTTTGAAAGAGCGAAGTGGAGTGATGAAATTTATGTTGGAGAACTACGTATACTCATACGTAAGTGGTATTATTGTACAAATTCGGAACTTTTATTTAATGATAACGTGGATCTTTAATTTGGAAGTCCAATCCAAGCTGAAATTCTATCCAACCAGTGTTAGATTGGAGTTTTATTTGTAACACCTAAGAATTCTGAATAACACTTGATCTCGTATTCAAACACAACTTTACGTTTTACATGATTATATAGTATTTGGAGACAATAATATAAATATAAATCAATAATACGTTTAGAGTGAACTTTATAAATCAATCAAGTGAAAATTATGAAGTAGTGCATGTAATAAATCATTAGAAGTTATAGAGATGCAAAGGGACTTGCAAGAGACATGATGGATGCACGCAGGGGCGTGGCCAGCACAGACCTTCTGCGCCTTGACCTTTCAAAAATGCATTTTAGTAAGTTTTGGACGTTTTAAGGTTTTCAAATTTAATATTTTGAATTTATTAAAATTTTCTATATTTTGAAGGATATTTTAGGTATTTACCATTATTTTTAGAGTTTATTTAAATTTTATTAAAACACCCACTTTATACCAATTTGTACACATTAATCCTAACCTTCACTTCATCTGGAACTCACAAGCTGCCTTATCGTTTCTACAGAATCTTCAAGGTAAGATTAAATTTAACAAACTTTGACTTTCAAATAAGTAAACACATGAGTTTACATGCTTGAGGGAGATAATAAAGATTTCAACTATTCTTAGACTTTTTTCATGGAAATCATTCGATTATGATTATTCTCCTCGTTTTTTTTTACTAATACGTGACTTCTCTATAGGTAAGTCAATTCAAAGGTGAAGGATACCCGTCGCGAGCAAGGGATCGAGGTAAGTGATGTTTTATGCATTTACTCATCGGTTTATATCACAAAGTGCTAGGTTAAATAATTTTGTTGTGATAAGACTTTGAGGAATTGCTTTTTTTTTTTAATTACGTTACAACAATGATGACTTGAAGATCTATTTAATCGTTATAATAGAATGAGGTTTATGATTGATGTTATGTTCTATGATTATATTGATGATGATGACGCTCGAGAATGTATTATATTATAGATTTTTTATTATGATGTATTGCTAGATGATATGATTATATTGATGTTGATGACGCTCAAGAATGTGTTATAGTATAGACTTTTGATTGTGATTTATTGTTAGATGATATGATTATATTGACGATGATATCGCTTAAAAATATGCTTGTTTGATGATTTGATAGATGTAGAAATATTGATGTTTTTATGATACATAGTAAGTTATGATCCAATAGAAATAACAGACGAACTGACTCGATGATATGCTATGTTTTGCATCGTATATTTATGTATGACTCATGCATCATGAAAATTTATGCTAAGAAAAATTTAAAGAGAACAAATAACAAATAAAGAAAGAAAGAAAGAAAAACTAACAGAAATAATTGACAAAAAGATGAGAGAAGGATTAAATAAACGTAAGTTTTGTTGCGAAGCAAGATTACAAGTTGGTTGTCCCATATGATGGGATCATGAGGTGCATTTTTGCTTCCATAGACTGAATTACCTCAAATGGACTGTATATCGAAACTAAAGTAAAAATAAAAGACCTACTGAGAAAAAATCACAATAAAACTATTTTTACGAAAATTGCATCTACTGTAACACCCTGAGAAACCCCACGTTCCCGGTGCGCTACAGTACGTCTACACACTAAGACATACTAAAACTTGACGCAACTTACTCAATTTAATACTACTTTCATTTTCAAATCATCTTCGAAAGAACATTTGTGAGTATGAAAAAGTTTCGACTTGATTCGAAAACAACTCGCGCCCCGAAGAGGGAACTCGAAATCCTCAATATAAAAATACGCAGCGGAAAAGAAAACAATTTAAAATAGTTTTAAAATAAATCGACAAGACTCAAAATCCTAGGAAGGAGTCCAACACACCCCTTGAACTACACAAATTCGGTGCCACACGCACTCACGTCCCCACTTCGATGCCCCACGCGCACTCTTGCGGTACCACACGCGTCAACTCAACATCACCGCGTCTCGCGCACGCTCACAGTGCCGCGTGCCCCACACACCCTGCCTCTATACAGCACGTCCGCGCGCACGCCCTCACCCGGCGCCACACGACCTGTGAGCACCTGCATGGCCGCGTGCCCCGCGCACTTGCGATCACGCCGCACTCCCGTACTCATCTACACTTCTCTAGCACTCACTGTACACATCCCGACCTATTCCATATCCTTTCGACTCCCAACCCTTATCCCGAAATTTTGGCAGAATAATGCCTAAAAACTGGCTATCCCAAAAATTAAAACCCTGCACATAGTTTCCCAGGAAACTAGAAATATGATATCAACCATCCAGAGAAAATTCCATAACCAAATCGAAATTTAAAGACAACAAGTCCATCAACTACAAATGAAGAAAAATCAACAGTACAGAGCATTTCCAAGCTCCTACATGTAAAGTATACGCGTACGTCGCTAAAATCACACGCACTCCATAAACACCTATACAACTGACGCCTATACAACTCATCTCATCAACTGTACATCAACATAGCAAAAGAAAATACCCACAAAAAAATCAAACCACCACCTACCATCCCCACGGGTCGGGTCGCCCTAACAAAATTTGTCATCCGGTGCTTGGTCGCACGCCGCCAACCGTCTTATGCCTCAGGACTAGGCTCTCGAGGCTCACCAGCAATATCGTCAGCACCTATACCATAGAACACACAACATAAGCCTAACGTTCACGAAGTAGTACAATATAAAAGTAAAAGTCGACAATGCAATCCTATCACATGCAGTCTCTACACTCACACTCATGTTGTCACATCTGTGACAGATAGTGTAACCGCACCAGGGTAAGGAGGAACCCAACGCCACCCTACACCCTGACACGTCGCCACCGTCCCGGACTCTCCAGCAATGAGGCCCACAAGCTACACACACGCATCACCACACAGCAACCACATCAGGGTGAGGGTGTACCTCGCGCCATACTATACCCTGACACGTCACCCTCGTCCCAGCCTCCCAAGCCGGAGCCACAGTTGCCACACACACGTTTCGCGACAGCCCAGCCGGTCCTCTCCTCGAGCGAAATCCGCGACTGGTATTGCACTGGCCCACACACTAGTAGGATATGCGGTACCACTACCCATCACCCTCATCGTCAACACATACACGCCGCCTGATGGCCCAACCGACCCACGCCTCGAGCGAAATCCGCGGTTGGTTACGCACCAGCCCACACACTAGCAGGATCCGCGGTACCACCGCCACGCGTCTCACCACTTACTTAAAATATACTCAAAATCATTTTCGTTCTCTTTTTAAAAATGATGCATGTCAAACAATACGCACGCACACCACAATCAATCACATAAATTCTAAAGTTCTACGGTATAGGCCCACTTGGGCAAAACACATGCATGCACTACTTACATGGCGTTCTAAGCTCACTCGACGCACAGTTTCGCCAAAATGAACGCCTCAACCTAAAACACAAACAATCACTCATCAATCTTTGCTTCAAAATTCACCAAATAAGCTAAAAATAACATTCCTTAACTAAACCCATGATATTCCAACTAAAACGGGTCACCAATGTGGTTCGGCCGAAATCCAGTCTAAAGTTCGGACGCGCATAACTTTTGCGTCTGTGAACGGAATCGAACGATTCAAGTGGCTAAACGTCCCCTTAGGAACCTAGTTTAACACATTAAGACGGATTTTAAAACGGTAAACCGCAGCTAGTTGAAAAAATCTCGAAACTGAATCTGCCCTTTTTTATCAAATTTTACATTTTTGTTTTCTTCAACCAAAACTCATTCAAAACTAGTCTTACGCATCAAAACGGCCATGCTACTATCACACGTCACAATCCTACGAAAAACGCTCACTAATTTGACTCAGACCAAAATTTGACATAAACTTCCGACGCGCATAACTTTTGCGTCGGATATCGGAATCAAACGATTCTAGCGGCCATACATTCCTCTAATCACCTATTGTAACCCACTAAAATAGAATTTAAAACGATTAACCATAGCCCCATCAAAATCCCCAAAAATAGAACTGTTTTTACACAAAAAAATTCGAAATCTCAACTTCGGTCCAATTTTTTCACCAAATATCCACATTTTGGTTCACCAATGCATACATTAACAAATTTGGTGGTTCCTAATTAGAAAACAGCAATGGCAGTACAAAAATTCTCACGGTTCTCTTCCCAAAATTGTACATTTCTCAACCGGCTCATTGAACCATGTAATTCACCTTTATTTCTCTTAAATTTTAGCACAAAATACCTGAAACTTAGAAGCAAAAACAACTCCACATTCGGCCATCAAAGCAG
Source organism: Begonia peltatifolia (assembly GCA_022433055.1). Classification (NCBI taxonomy): domain Eukaryota; kingdom Viridiplantae; phylum Streptophyta; class Magnoliopsida; order Cucurbitales; family Begoniaceae; genus Begonia; species Begonia peltatifolia. Next base: position 16,390,963 of record CM039521.1, read on the forward strand.
GACAAGACCGAAAAGGAAAACTCCTTGTTTCTCATTCGGTTCTGTCGCGGGAAGGCCGAGCCACACACACACTCACTAGGTTCTAAAACACCCCACAAAAACGAGCTCTAACCGTCGAAATTTCAAGAAGGACTGAGCTTCCAAGTTCGGTCGATAGAAATTGAAACAGGGGAGAACTCACCTGTGTTTTCACCTCGGGAAGAACCCACTCACGCCGAGTTTCTGCCTCGCCGGAACCGTCTAGCGCGTCACGTCTCTCCCCCGGTGGTCGATTGCCGGCAGTTCGCCCTCTCCCCGATCACTCTCTCACTCGCGTCTCTCTCTCGGGTGTTCGGCTCGCAGAACACCAAAGTGGAATGGCTTTTTCGTGAAGCCATTCCACTTAACATATATTTTATTTATATATTTTTTGTTTTAATTAATTAAATTACCAAAATGTCCTCACGTGTTTTTATCGTCCGTAACTTCGTTAAATTCTCGTCCTCCCGACTTTAAAATTTCAAAAACCATCACTAGAATTAGATTCTGAGCTCTATGACTTAATTTACCCGTTAAAATATTTTTAGAAACTCCAACCGAGATTAAATTAAAAATTTCAGAAATTAGCTTTAAAAATCTAAATTTTCCAGTTTATTATATCTACACTGCTGTTGAACAAAGAGTACACTGTTGTTGAACGAGCTTGCACCAAAGAACTCGTTCACTCCTGAGACCTTTGTTGACTATCGCTGGTATTTGGAGTATGGTCTTTATTGGCTGTATCACCTTTATATTTGATATACAACTTTTCAATTATATCATCCACCTACTTTGCATATTGTGTAACTCTTTCACTATCAAATAAAATGGCTAAACATTGCTGTAAAAATCTTGTTTTGCAACTTGGATCAAGAACAAAAGCAACATATACAAGCATGTTTATTTTTTCAAAAGATCTCTAATATTTATCAAACTTCTTTTACATTTCGATGACCATTCTTCTCAGTGTCATATTATCATTGTTAGCATATGTGTCAATAGCAATATTCAATTTACATGCTTCACCTAGGCAAATATTCGATATAATATGCAGAGAAGTAGAAATATTAAGGGACATGGTATGGATTGTCTCTAAGAATTTTATGCATTCTCGAATGCATAACCAATGTTCAGCTGTGGATGAACCTTCCCCTTTCATTTCATACAAGAAAGAGCTATCATTCACTGCTAATTTTTCAAATGCCATTTCATACTTCTCAACGCTTGCCAACATCAAATACATAGAGTTCCAACGAGTAGAAATGTCGAGCGATAAAGTACTTTTAAAGGTAATTTTAACTGTATCAACACAAACTTTGAACTGTTGCAATATTCCTAGAGAAAACCTTACGTACTTACAACTTTTCGTACCTTTGCTATGGAATCATTATGTTCTTTCAATCCATCATAAACGATTAAATTTAGAACATGTGCAAAATATCTCATATGCATATGATTGCCATTTAAAATCAATCATTTCTAATTTTGAATTGCCTTCATCAAATACGAAACAACAACATCGTTTGAAGACGCATTATCAACGGTTACGTTTGTAATATTTTCAATCTCCCAAGCAAGGAAATATTTTTTAACTTCTTTACCAATATTCACCTTATGGTTTATAATTAAACAAAAATTCAATATATTTTTTTTCACTTTCCACTCTTGATCAATATGATGACATGTAAGCACTGTGTAATTCAAATTTTGAATAGATGTCCATATGTCAGTGGTCAAACATACCCTAAGTGATGTTGTAAAAAAATATTCCTTTAACTTGCTTCTTTCTGTTTGAAACATCTTGCGAATTTCTCTTGCAATGATTCTTCTAGATGATGTAATGAACTTGATATTGAGACATAGACAAAATGTTCTAAAACTAGTTCCTTCAACCACTTTTAGTGGCAATTCATCAAATATAATCATCTTTGTGAGAAATTCTCGAACAGTCATTATAGTTAATGTGGGTACAACAACAATTTTGCTCTCATTAGGTCTAAATCTCAAAGTTTTTTGCTTGCTGTCTATATTTCGTTAAAACTTCTTGCATAGCTTAGAATATTTTATTAAATTTGAAGTTCTATTTTTCGTCGGTTGTGCTGCATAAATTTGCCTACAATAATTACACTTAACTAAGTTGGTGTTTGGTACCCTGTTGTAGTGATTCCAAACTAAAAACTCAGTTCTTTTTTAATTCACATAAGAGTTTTTACTATGAGAAGAATCCATATACAAAAAAACACATCTATTCAAAAATCAGAATAACAACTGGTGGACTAACAAATAACAAAAATTACAAAACTAACCTAGAACAGATTAAGATCACAAAAGTTGATCAACATCAATTTTGATACAAATTTCTTATTCATAAATAAACTACAACATCAATTAACAAAATTCATCAATTCATCAATGCATCAATTTTGATAATCAAAATAATTTAAAACACTCACCTTCAGCAAGTGCGTTGTTGCAACTTTTTCAGCTTTCGACAGTTCGACGTGCTGCGAATTGCGAAGGGCAGCACGAGGTTGGTTCGGACTTTAGCAAAGGAAGGTGCCACTGTGCAAGCCGCGAGGTTGGTTCGAACTTCGACGAAGGAACTGGCATTGGTGACTAGGTTGTAGGAACGAACTTTGACCATCTGGCATGGCGTGATTGTCATCTGGGTAACTAGGTCTGTGGCTCTTCGATTTGGCGAACGAAGATCAAAGAAGGAAAAAGGGTGAAGAACTTAAAAATGAGGTGTCGGGTGTCCCATAATTTTTTGCTTAGGGTTCAAAAGTCAAAACTGAACCAGTTATTGATTTTTCTATTAAGAAAGGTCTGGTCTTGGATTTTTTGAGATTATTGAATCACTACTGTGGACCGGACCATGTCCCATAGTTTCTTGGTGGGCAGAACGGGTTCCGGACCAAAACCGTTTGAGTATTGACCGAAACTGAACCAAAATTCCCAGTTAGGTCCGGTTCTCCGATTCCAGTTCGATTGTATCCACCCCTAATTTATACAACTACAAGTGAAGACAAAATAACAAAAAAAAAAAAAAAAGGAAAGAAATGATGGCTTCCACATCATCATACTTCCTTCGAGACTCCCCATCAAGATGAAGAGTGTATATTCAGCACTCCCATCTTGCTAATAAGAAAATGAAACAAGGTCAGATGCAAAGCTTTAGTTAATACATCGGCCAGCTGAAATTTGAAAGGAACGTGAAAAAACTTGATGTTACAAAATTGCAGCGGTTGACGCACTATATGACAGTCAATCTCTGCGTAGTTCGCTCATCAGAAACAGGGTTTGCTACAATATGGAGAGCAGCTTGATTATCGCAGAACATTAGTGCTGACTTATTGGAAGAAACGTGGAAATCCTTAAAAAAGGCTTGAACCCAAATCAACTCACACGATGCTTGAGCCATAGCTTGATATTGTGCTTTAGCTGTGAAGCAAGAGACAATCTGTTGTCTCTTTAATTTCTACGAAATCAATGAATTTCCTGAAAAATGCAGAATCCATTTGTAGATCTTCATGAAACAGAGCATGAAGGCCCAATCTAAATCCACAAAGGTTTTCAACTGTAATTCGGAATCTTTGGAATAAAACAAACCTCGCCCAAGAGTTCCTTCCATGTAAGTAGCCTGTAAATGTGGAGTTCGGGGAGTTGCAAGGAATTGACCAAGTCTTCCAACAACATAAGAAATGTCAGGTCTGGTAAAATTCAAATAGAGAGTCTTTTAACAATCTTCTATAAACAGTAGGATCTGCTAGCAATGAGCCTGTATCACTGAGTTTGCAACTAGGTTCCATTGGAACCGAAACTGGTTACAACCCGAGTAACCTGTTTCATTTAACAGCTCCAATGTATAGTGTCGTTGATTCAGTGTAATACAATTTGTATTACGAGCAACTTCCAAATCTAAGAAATAGTGAAGGTCATTAGTGAAAATACCTGCTTTGGGCTGGGTAAATAGTGAATGATCTAAAAAAGATTGTTTGAAACCCAAGTTGACAATTGCAGTGGAAAATTTACAAAACCACTGGCTTACGATCTGCTTTAAACCATGTAGTGATTTATTTAATTTGCATACCAACGACTGCTCCCCCTGTCGAGTGTATGCCTCTTTCATACATCCTTGTGGCAAAAACACAAAGTTATTCATTCAAATCTCCATGCAAAAAAGAGTTACTAACATCTAATTGCATTAAAAACCAATTGTGTACTGCAGCTAGAGATAGTAACAACTTGAGAGTAACAAATTCGGCAATTGGAGAAAATGTATCTACATAATCCACTCCCTCTTTTTGTGAGTATCCTTTGGCAACCAATCTTGCTTTATAACGCTCAATAGTTTCATCAGGGTTATATTTAATTTTGTATACCCATTTGCATCCAATGAGTTGTTTCTCGGCCAGCAACTCAGTCAATGTCGAGGTATAATTTTCTTCTAAGAGTTTTAAGCTTGGCACTCATTGCTTCTCTCAATTCGGTGTATTTTTTTGGCTTGATGATAGAATTTAGGTTCAGGTTTGAAAAAAGTGGCTAACGTATATGCCTTGTAAGATTCAGACAGCTTGTTATAAAATAGATAGTTTGACAAGTGGTATTGAGAGTTTGAACTGGAAACAAGATCCTTGCCAGCAACCAAATAGCAATGATAGTCTACCAAATAGGAAGGAGTTTTTGAAACATGTCTATGTTGGTTTTCTAAACAATCAATAATTGTTTCAGAAGGATTTGGTTGAATTGAAGTTGAACTATTTGAAGGGGCTGAAGCTGTGAATTAGCCTTCTGCAAAGATAGATCAAATCCAAGTTCTCTGTTGACATCCATTTTGAAAGGAAAAACTGATTCATGAAACACTACATTTCTTGAAATAAGAATTTTATTTATTTTAAGGTCTAGTATTTTATACCCCTTTATATACAGCAGTTGATTTTTCTCTATGAGTGAATTTATCACGGTTGTTTCTCAAATTGGACAAAAAACATAAACATCTGAAAGTTCGCAAATGATCATATGAAGGGGGTTTGGAATACAATCTTTCAAAAGAAGTTTTATTTGATAAAATGACAGAAGGAATCCGACTAATCAAATAAACTAATGTAAAGACACAGTCCTCCCAAAATTTAAGAGACACGTGAGATTGAAAAAGAATAGATCGAGCCACATTAAGAATATGCTAATGCTTTCTCTCCACAATAGAATTTTGCTGTGGAGTTTCTACACGCGAATGGAAGTGTGTACAATTCCCTGTTTATGATAAAAAGTGTACAATTGTCAAAAAATATTGAAAACCATCACGAACGATCAAATGAAACGGGCCCCATATGTATCGAGGAATAAGCTAGAAGCAAATTTCAGACATGTTATTGTAAGATACAAATGGTGATGGATGTTGTTTAGGTAGGGGACAAATGGTACAAACTAAATCCTTTATTGAATGTAAATGTAATACATCCTTTGGAGTATGTATTCTGACATTTGATGGATACTCTGCTTATAACCTTCTTTGAATTGGTTTTGTCCCTCTGTTTATAACCAAGAGGATATCCATGGATTTGTTTTATAGCATATATCCACTGTGCGTCTGGTTATCTTGCAATGGGTGCAAATAGGTTTATCTTTTCTTCCTTTGAAGTGTAATTGCTCTGGTTTTCGATTTGACATAAAAGTCATTTTCTCAGTCGTATCGTTTGAAGATATATTGATTACCTTCTGCCTTTCTTTTTAAATTACCAAGGAAAATACTTTGCACAAAGTGGGCAGAGGATCCATCATCAGAATTTAACTTTTAAATTGAAAGAAAGAATCATTTAAACCCATTAGAAACTGCATGACAAATCCTGCTGTTGATGTTCTATCAAGAGTCTTGCTCCACCACTTGTGCAATTCGGTATCGGTATAAAATCCTGTAACTCATCCCATAAAGTTTGAACCTTATGTAGTATGAATTAACATCCATAGCTCCTTGTGATAGGGATAGAAGTTGATTCCGAATTTTAAAAATTCTCGATGCATTACCTTGATTAAATTCTCCATGGAAGATGCAGAAGGATCTATGCTTCTCGTAGTGGAGGACAATGAAACTCCTTTTATAACACTCGAAATTTCTTTAGCTTGAAATCCGTCATTGATTTCATTTGTACAAAACTTGGATTTTATGCAGTATATATTTTAGGAAGAATTTGTTGTAGATTCAATGGATGAAAAAAATAAATAATAATAATAACAAAAGAGAAAGAGTAAATTAGAGTATTAGGATGATCTCTATATAGTTTAGATAAACTACATGTAGTTCGCAAATGAAGGACAAAGTGCAAAAGGAAGGTAAGAGAGGGAGTTGATGTGATGACTAGACAATCTACATGTAGTTTGAAGAAACTATATGTAAAAAGTGGAAAGTTGTAAAAGTTAAATGCTTGGTTAAAAATCAACCACCACTCACTACATTTATCCTAAACACCTTCTTCTTCACGTAATTTCCAGGTCTCTCTCCTCTTCCTCCGTTGATCAAACCTCTTCATTTCAAGCTTTCATCTTCAAGAGTTTAAGGTAAGAAAATATTAAGGATTTAGTTTTATGCATGAAAGAGGTTGTAAATATGAGTTTTCTTTCAAGTTTTCTCTAAGGGATAGTAATTTTCAAAAATTGCAGAGTTAGGACTAAGTTTTCTTCATTCTTTAGGATGAATTAGAATAGAAGTTTATGGATGATAAAAGAGAAACTTTGAAGTGAGTTTGTGATTTGTAAAAAAAAAGGGGAGAACAGAACATTTTCTGTTCTTGAGCTATCCGGCCGCGTTTTATGTTTTCTTTTGATAAATGGATTATTCCATTAGAAAGGTGACGTCCTAAGGTTTTTGGAACATATTAGATCATTGAAAATGGTTAAGTATTAAAGAAGTTATGGGTGTTTGAAGTTCACCCTAATTTGCAAAAATTTTTCAGTTAAGGTTACTGGTATAAAATGTTGACCGGTATGCATAGCTATTTATCGAACTTGGTAAATATCGAACGCAAGTGTCAACCTACGAAGACAGAACCAAACTAAGTGTCGACCTGTATGCATAGGTGTCGACTGAACTTGGTAAGTGTCGACCGCGAGGGTCGACCTACAAAGACAGAACCAAACTAAGTGTCGACCTGTACGTGTAGGTGTCGACCAGTTAGCGTAAAAATGGTAAAAGTGTCGACCGCATGGTTCGACTGGTGCGAACAGAGAGGATTAGAGTGTTAACATGTGCAAACAGAGGCAAATGACGTGTCGACCTATATATATAGGTGTCGACCCTTGTGTGTAGAACAAGTCAAGTGTCAACCAAAGATTTCAGAAGTCGATCGAGATCCCTTTTATTGTTTTAAAACTTGAAATATTTTTAGTACGAGTTAGTAGTTCAGATCAACAAATCAGCTTCAGATAACTCAGAACGCTACATTGTAATTGTGATTGGTTCAGGATTTTTGGGTTGTGATGTGTTAATGGTTTTAATGTGCTTGTATTAGGTTCCAAAACTTCGAGAAAGAATGATCAAGGTTGCTCGACTGCTAAGGACTGAGGTAAGTTTATATTGTATGCGTTCGGCCCTTAAGACCTACATCATGAAGGTACTAGTTTTTGTGTTTTTGGGGTAGGTTAAGGGTAGTTAAGTTTTCTTTGTAGACGTTTAGATTAAGTGAAATGCCTTATTAAAATGTTTGAGTATATTGTCTATGTTATGCATTGATGAATTGTCTTCCGCTATGTGAATTCTCATGTTCATGCATCATGTTTTTACGAAATCATGAAAAATGTTTTATGTACATGTTTTAAGTAAGAAAGACAAGATTATATAAACTACGTAAATGGTTAAGTTGTGGGACGGAGCAAGTATGATCTATGTATTGTTCACTGAGTGGTCCACGTTAAGTATATGTATTGTCTGCTCAGTGGTCCAAGTTATATATATTTTGTCCACTTTGTGATCCACGTTTTATTAAGTGCATACTTCCCTCATCGAGCTCCTTTAACCCATGTCAAGTAAAAAGTAAAGAAAATAAAGTATATGTTTTATGAAATGTCCACGCATGGTCATTCATGTCATTATATATAGTCTTACTGAGCTTTAGACTCATTAGTTTAAACTTTGATGATGTAGGTGAAGAACTAACAGGTGAGGACTTCGAGCCCCAAGTTGATGAATAGGTGCAGTTGGAGGAACGAGCTCATGGAGTGTATTCGCGTCAGTCAAGCGACATTTTGACCCGTGGGTGATGTATCCTAACTTTTGATTTAGCTTCTAGAAATGTTTAGATTAGGTGTATAGTTAGGATTTTATGTTTTGAAATTTCTTGAACTGTCTGGGTGTATATTCGATTGAATGGAAAAGATTAAGTCGTAGAGCCTCCCATGCTTTTTTTTTTTTTGCTTCCGCTATGCATTTTGGGTCACAAATAAAGAAACGAAAAAAATGGTAATTAGGAAGGTTAAGTCTTAAGTCAAGCCTAGTGGTGACGTACGGGTCGTTATACATTTGCAGAAAAAAAAAATTCAAAAAAATGCTAGTTCAAGGTGCTATAATGCTCTGATACCATTTTACAGAAGCAGAGAAAACTACAAATTTTTTCACTAATTGAAAATCTTCTCTACATTGAAAGGAGCTATTCTACGTCCTCTAACTTACTTCCGGATATTATTATCTCTAATAGTAGGGTATGGTAGATAAGACTTTGGGTGTTAGAAGAAGTGATGTGGCCTAGCATCAGGAGTATCTTTAGAAACCACGAGGAAACAGATCGTTAACTACTAGGTGATCGGCCAAGCCGAGGATACTCAAAGTTGAAGATATCGGATGAGAAAATGTATTATAAAATAACAAAAATTTGTGTGATGTGTGCTAATTGGAAGACGTGGTTCAAATAAAAAAAATGAAGATGTGAATAACTCTCAAGTCGACCGATAAATAAAGGTTATAACTTTGAGCAATTTCATTTTTTTCCAAGAAAAGAATCTCGACTTAGAGGAAACAGCTGACCACTTTCTACTTATTTCCAACCTTTGAAAGGGAGGAGAGAAAAGTGGTACTAAAGCTCAGCAACAACCTTGGGTTGAAACGATAGGAGAGTTGCACTCCTCAACTTACAAAGGATTCATCCTCGACCTCTTACCTTCTGTGAAGAACGATTCGTTCTTTCTTGAGAGAAACGAGGCTACTTGTCACATTTATCAACCAAACGATACAAACACCAATACGATGCTTATATAAGCATGTGTGGCTAGTTTTAGGGTTAAAGTTAGTACTCGGCCCAAAAGTTAGTGCATTAAGAACGCGCCTTCTCCTGGTCTTCAACCCGAAACCAAGCCACATCTAATCCTAGCAAATATCTAATCCTAAATGTCTAACATGCATGCATATAATAATTGTTATAGAAAGACCAATGTTCGCCAAATAAGTTCAAAAATAAAAGTTACATAATTTTATTGCTCAGAAAGGCAAATTTCCATCTGAGCTCCATGATCTTCGGTCAATGCTTCTCATGTGATGAGCTGGTTTGTTTGCTCCATATCTTGGGCCTCGATCTCCCACTTTAAGTCTCTAAGTACGTGCTCCAAATCTTTACATATGTCGTTTCCTGCAAAAGAAGCAAGTGTGTTAGAATACGAATATGTGAGTAAATTGTGAGTCTGAGCTTGGGAACGTGTAAAGGGCCTATTGGGCATATTATCCTCCCTAAGTGATTGAAGATTTTTCCTCAAATTCAATCGTTCAGGCACCTCGGTGTCATCCTCATCGCCTTTGTAGGGAGATAAGTCTTGGATGTTGGATACCTCGTATTCACTTGGCAATTCGATCTTGTAGATATTATTATTAATTCTCTCCAACACTTTAATGGTCCATCGGCTCGAGAAAGAAGTTTAGATTTTCTTTTGTCGGGGAACCTTTACTTCCGCAGGTGTAACCAAACCAAATCTCCTTTATTGAAAATGACTCCTATACGTCCCTTGTTTACTCGCTTAGCCACACTCTCATTTCTCTTTTCTATGGCTTTATGCATGGTTTCGTGCAACTTATTGATTTGTTAGGCCTTATTTGCTCTTGATGGGTTGGCCAAGTTATTAAAGATAAGGGAATAAGGTCCAACGGTGTAAATGAATTAAACCCATAGATAACCTGAAAGTGTGATTGCTCAGTAGTAGATTGAAGGGTGCGATTGTAGGCAAATTCCAATCCAGAGAGTACGATATTCTAATTAGAAAGTTTCTTACCTACAATACTACGTAAGAGGGAACTTAAGGTCCTGTTAACAACTTCCGTTTGCCCATTAGTTTGGGATGGAAAGAGGTGCTGAATCACAACTTCGTCCTAAACTTCTTTCACAAAGTGGTCCAGAAGGCGCTTAAAAATTTGGTGTCTCTATTCGACACTATCGAGTATGGTATACCATGCAGGCAAATAATTTCTTTGAAGAACAAGTAAGCTATTAGTATGGAATCGAGTCCTTACTACGTGTGGTTCGTGGTAACCCCTATACAAAGTATATGTTAATTTCCACCCAAGGGTGAGATGGAACAGGTAAAGGCATGTATAATCCTTAAGGTAGAACTCGACTTTTAGCTTTCTTGCAAGTCATGCATGTCTCCACCATGCGGTGCACGTCTCTTTTTATATGTGGTTAATAGAAGTGTTCCTTGAGCATATCGAGAGTATTCTTTTCTCCAAAATAGTTTGCTAAGCCCCCGCAATAGAATTCTTTCACAAGACATCTCCTAAAACTTCCTTGGGAAATGCACAACTTTTCCACTTTAATCAAGTATTCATACATAAGACGATAATCTCCTTCAGTTTTATCTAAGCACATGGTATAGTGAGGTCTAAAATCAGGGTCAGATTCATTACTTTCCTTGAGCCATTCGAATCCATAGAATCTAACGTCTAACTCAGTCAAGAGGATACGCTTCCTCGAAAGAGCATCGGCCACTACATTATTTTCCCCTTCCAGATACTTCAGGGTGTAGGGAACTCTCTAAGAACTCAACCTACTTTGCATGCCTCTTGTTTAATTTATGTTGACTTCTTATTATGTCGTAGGGATTTATAGTCAGTATGGATAACAAATTCGTTCGACAAGAGGTAGTGCTCCCAGTGCTCGAGTGCTCGTATAACAACGTAGAACTCCTTATCATATGTAGAGTAATTAAGCACGACTCCTTCGATCTTGTCACTAAAGTAGGTGATTGGCCTTCCATCTTGCATAAGTACTGCTCCTATTCCAACTTCAGATGCATCGTTTTTAATGTCAAACACTTTGTTAAAATCTGGGAGGGTTAGTACAAGCAAGTGACACAACTTCACCTTTATTAGCTCAAAAATCTTTTGGCACGTAAGGGTCCAAGAGAACTCTTTCCTCTTCTTTGTGTAGTTGGTGAGGGGTGCTACTATTAAGTTAAAGTTTTAGATAAATCTCTCATAGATTGAGGCTAGTCCAAGGATGCTACGAACTTCAGATATGGAAGTAGGTGTGTGTCAATCCTTAATGGCCTTGATATTATCGTTATCAGCTTCCATCACATCTTTTGAAATCATAAACCCTAGGAAGTATATTGTCTTGAGCAAAGGAATATTTGGTTGAATTTCCAAATAGTTTGGCTTTCCTAAGAGTGTGGAAAAGGGTACTAAGGTGGCTAAGGTGTTGAGGAAGGTCCACGCTATACACTAAAATATTATCAAAATAAATCACAATAAATTTGCCTATATAATCCTTAAGTATATAGTGCATAAGTCTCATAAACGTACTTGGGGCGTTGGACAACCCAAACGACATTACCATCCATTCAAACAAACCATACTTGGTCTTGAATGTTGTTTTCCACTCGTTTCCTTCCTTCATGCGAATTTGGTGATAGCAACTCTTAAGATCCACCTTTGAAAAAATAGAAGCTCCGTTGAGCTCATCCAACATGTTCTCGAACCTAGGAATGGGGAACCTGTATTTGACGGTGATTTGGTTCATGACTCGGCTATCGACAAACATCCTTATTGTGTCGTCTTTCTTAATGACTAATAATGATGGTACCGCACAGGGCTCATGGATTCTCTTATGTAGCCCTTGTCTAATAATTCTTGCACTTGCTCTTGAAGTTTCTTGTTCTCTTCAGAGTTTATTCGATAAGCTGTTTGGTTTTGTAATACTACGCCTGGTTGGAGATCTATTTGATATTCTATACCACGCAAGGGTGGTAATTCTTTGGGTAGGTCTTCAGGAAATACATATTGGAACTAGCTGAGTAAGGTCTTAACTGGGGTTGATATGTCTCCTAATTCCAGAACTATATCTCGAAAAAGTATCATGATCATGGGGTCCCTTTTAAACACAAAAGCTTCAAGCTTAGTCTTGGTCATGAAGAGATTTGCTTTCTTCTTCTCTTCCTTCCTAGTAGCTTCATCCTTAGCAATTTGCTCGAAGGTCATAGGTGCTAACTTAAAAGATTTTCCTTCAAACTTGAGGGAGTAGCAATTGAAAGATCCATCGCAGTTCACTTTACGATCAAACAGCCATGGTCGACCTAGTAGTAAATGACTTGCGCTTATGGATACGACATCGCAATAAACCGCATCCTTGTACTTACCTCAAGAAAACTTCACTCTTATTTGTTTGATAACCTTGACATCGTTTCAATCATCTAACCATCGCAACTTGTAATGGTAAGGGTGTGGAGTGGTCTCTAGCCTTAATTTGGCAACTAAATCCTTGTAGGCTACGTTTGACAACTTCTTCCATCAATGATTAGTGAATATATCTTGTCCTTGATGAGATATCTACTGTGGAAGATGTTTTCACGCTGACAACCCTCTCAAGAACTCTTAGTCACGAGGATTTGTCGTCTTACCATAAGTAAGGGTCCTTCGGGTACGTGAACAACTTCTTCTTGAGAGCTGTCCTCCTCCTCGCTATCTTCTTCCCCTTCCTCGACTTCTTCTACTTGGTCATCCTCATTTGTATACTCTTCAGTGTCCTCCTGGAGGATCATCCCTCGACGATTAGGATATTGAGCCATGAAGTGTCACAACCCTTGGCACTTAAAAACACTTAATCTCTCGTGTTCTAGGAATATTGGAGCTACCTCCTATCACTTTCGTACTAGAGTCTTTGGGTAGCCAATTGGGAGTAAAAGGATTATTTCATTCAGCTTTAGTAAAGGTCTTATTTGGTTCGGTGGATTTAGGGCTATTCTTGGGAATGATCTTAGAAGTAAACTTGGGGGTATAGTTAGTTTTTCTTTTCCTCTTGAGTTGTTGCTCAACTTTTATGGCCAGTTGCACTAATGCATCTAGGGTCTCAAGAGGGTGCAACTCTAGGATGTCTGCTATATCACGGTTAAGTTCTCGGATAAATCTAGCAATAACTCGCTCCACGAGTTCTTGCATGTCTCCTCGAATTCTAAGGGTTTCACACTCGATAAGGTATTCTTCTACGAATCGGCTATTTTGCCTTAGGTTTTGAATTTTGAGGAATAAATCTTGCTTGTATTGCTTAGGTACAAATCTTTTGGTCATGAGGGACTTCATCAATCTCCATGTGGTAACGATGTCAACTCTTATCTTTTGTCTTTGGGCCTTGATGTATATCCACCAAAAGGCCGCATATCCATTGAGTTCTACGGAGACTACTTGGATCTTGACTTTATCTTAATATTCATAATAATCGAAGACTTTCTCTACCTTATCAATCCAATCTAAAAGGGTATTCCCATTATACGTTTCGTTGAACGAGGGAATATGTAACTTTACATTCCCAAGGTCGCGTAAATCTTTTCGACGACCAGTACAATAATTCTCCTCTTGATCCAAGGTCCATTCATCATCGTCATGATAATCAAAATCTTGGAACCTTCTCTTTGGGATCTCAAGTCTCTCATTTTCCTCATAAGGTATTGCCCATTGGGTCTCCTTCATGGGTTTACTTTCTCTAGTTGTAGTCTCATGGGAGGGTTTTCTCGGTGGGTTTTGAAAGATCTTTTCCATGACTAACTTAAGGTTTAGGATTAGGTCATGTAATTGTTGGCCTAGGTTACTAACCTCTCCGGTTAATCCATCTATCTGTCCTTGTATACTTGATTCTCATCCATGAGAATTTTTTGTTCGGAGTATATCAATTGTCTGGTTTAGTTTTTGAGGGGATTATTGGTTCGGTCCAAGATTAAGGTTACTTTTTGTCTTCATTTTATATATTTGGGATGATCTTAATTTAGCGAGCCTTAGTTTCAAGGAAGTAGGGAAAATGGTTTCTAGCTAAGGTTTATCCCCTAACTACTCAAAAGGAAAAGAAAATGGTTTCCTTAAAGAAACAGTATCCAATGTTTGACTTGCAATTTGAGGGCTTAAACAGACAATTTTGGATCCTAAAATATGGTCGAATTTCGGCTTAGCCTTTGAATCGTGTAGCTCTCATTGATAGTTTCGATTTGATATATTATAGGCCCAAATCGGACACTTGTAGCGAAAATTATGATTTTTTTGAAGTTCAGGGGATCAATTCCCTCTCCTCTCTCAGATTTCTATAAAAAAGGTTTTCAGTTTTTTTCTTTTTTTAAATAATATGAATACTAATTTAAAGGGATAAAACAATAATGTGCAAAATAATAATTCCTACAAAAATGATAAAAGTAGTAGTTCAAGCAAATATTTCAACAAAAATAGTAGTTGCTAGATTAGCGGATTTCTTGTTTCAAAATTTAATAGAATTCTAGCAAATGATTTTATTCCTTTTTTAAATGTGCAAATCAACCATTAATGTAACGACGCGTAATATGTTTAAATGTGCAAATTCCAGCAAATGATTAATGATTTTAATCCACCAATTTCTCGGTTTTTGCATAAACAACACCTATTACGTTTCACCAAAAATGCAGCAAGTAAACGAGTTCGTTTTAACATATAACTTCAAATGTTCATTGTCTTTGCATATTATAACAAGTTTACGGTTTAGATATGAACAAAGGAAGCAAAAGGAAACACGAAATCAAATTGGAATGGAAATGCACAGAACCGATGATAATGCAAAACACAAAATACGTTTAAGATGGTTAAGATGGAATGAGATAAACAAATCGACACGTTTGAAAGTACTAAGGATGAGCTTGCCAAGCTCTTATACCAATTGATGTGGCCTAGCCTCGCATCTCTTAAATCCACAAGGAAACGGATCGTTAGCTCCTAGGTGCTCGGCCAAGCCTAGGATACTTAAAGATGAAGAAATCAGATGAGTAAATGTACTTTAAAATAACAAAAATTTGTGTGATGTATTCTAATTGGAAGACTTGGTTCAAATAACAAAAAGAAAAAAAAATGAAGATGTAAATAACTCTCAAGTTGACTGATAAGCAAGATTATGACTTTCAGTAATTTCATTTTTTTCCAAGAAAAGAATCTCGACTTAGAGGAAACGGTTGACCACTTTCTACTTGTTTCCAACTCTTGAAAGGGAGAGGAAAAAAATGGTACTAAAGCTCAGCAACAACCTCGTGTTGAATATCTAGGAGAGTTGCACTCCTCGGCCTAGAAAGGGTTCATCCTCGACCTCTTATTTTGTGTGAAGAACGTTTCGTTCTTTCTTGAGAGAAACGAGGTTATTTCTCACATTCATCAACCAAACGATAAAAACACCAATACGATGTTTATATAAGCCTATGTGGTTAGTTTTAAGGTTAGGGTTAGTACTAGGCTCAAAAGTGTGTGGAGCTCGGCCCAAAAGTTGGTGTATTAAGAATGACACTTCCTCCTTTGGTCTTCAACTCGAAACCAAGCCATATCTAATCCTAGCATACATCTAATCCTAAATGCCTAAAATGCATGCATATAATAATTGTTATAGGAAGACCAATGTTTGTCAAATAAGTTCGAAAATAAAAGTTACATAATTTTATTACTCGGGAAGCCAAATTTCCATGTGAGCTCCGTGATCTTCGGTCTATGCTTCCCACGTGATGAGGTGCTTTGCTTGCTTCATGTCTTGAGCCTCGATCTCTCACTTTAAGTCTCCAAATGCATACTCCAAATCTTTACACATGTCGTTTTTTGCAAAAGAAACAAATGTGTGAGAATACGAATATAAGAGTAAATTGTGTCTGGTCTTGCGAACATGTAATGTACCTATGGGGCATATCAAGAAGAGATCAGAATAGATGTGGTGGCTCTTGCGACTGTCATCACAGTCTTGGGTCAAACTGGCTACGTGAGCCTTGGAGTTGTGTAAGTTTAGTTTGTAAGCGCTATGCCAAAGCGTGGCTGGATGGTTGGACAAATCGTGGAAGTTGCCATCTGTCTGAGTGTTTGTAGGGAACACCAAAATGTTAGCTTTGAAAATTAGGCTGCTGAGTAAGGCGCTTGAATTTAATGAGAGGAACGTTTGAATTGATGTTGTGCTATCCAATTTATATTCAAGGTTCACAAGAGGAATTCAATAGTCTTTAGGGAATTGATAAGAGACACAGGACTTCAAGTGGAGGACTTTCGTGTGAGCAATTGTTTTGATGGGAAAGAAAACAAAAGAAACAAGACAAATAATTGAAAATATCTTTTATTTAGTTCTTCAATTATGTTGCACTACTACTTTCCAAATAAAATTCAAGTCATTTTATCAAATCCTCAAGTCACATTTTCAATGAAATAATTGGATTCTTTAGCATCACAAAAACTTAGGCACAGAGGATCAAGTGGATGCTCTGTACGCCTTGGGACAGCATTCTGAGGGGTCATTAAAATGGTGGTCCTCGCTCATTGCGCAATTGCTTAGTAGCTGGTGAACTTGGAAGCTACTTAGGCTGTGGGTTGCAGTTCTTTTAAAGTTAGGGGCAGATGGCTGTTGATTCATAACTATTTTTCCAAGTAGATTGAAACTTGCCCATCTGAAATTTGATCCTGTTTCAAGTGGTCGACCGGCAATGTCCAACTGAAGCTTACGTTTGTTGATCTCAGAGTATACTGGATTAAAAACATGAGATTCATAAAAGTTCACAGAATGTACTATCAGCAAAGCTTTTGACTGAGATATCCTTACACCAAGCTTTGCATGTGCTTGGGCATGCTCGATTCTATCTAGAATTGCGTTTGGTTTAATCCAAAACTCAGCTCACCGTCATAATAAATCAATGGTTTCTAAGTCGTTTTCTTGTATCATATTAAATTACTCTCACTTTTAGGAATGGTTGTTTCTTTGTCTGCCCCCACTGATAATTATTTGACTGGCTAGTTATCAAACACCATCAACATGCTATTTATTGTATTCTCCATTTATGGTTCCTCCCGTCTCTGTCATCTCTGCTGCATTTCATATTTCCAGCTTATGTAATTAAAAGATAACTACTTCACTGCGACGACATCCCCATTTTTCAACTTGTCCATAGCATTTTTGTTTTGAGTTTCTGTCAAAATTGAACTTGAATCTTACAAATCTTGGATTCCATCTGAAAGTAGAGACTGTTTGCCTTGTCTTCCTTCAAACCCCATGATTTTTTTTTCAGCAAGATTACAAACATAGGCAGAACAAAGGACAAGGGTTTGCGAGGAAAAAGGTTATGGAGGATACCAGATACCAGGTTAGCTGGTTTCTGAGCAAGAACAGTTGGAATTTTGAGTTGTCTATTGCGAGTAAAACTGTCTGTTCCTAGTTGTTGATGACATTTTTAAAGTATCTTACAGTGTCGTTCTTACAGGAGGAGGGCTTTTTGTGACAAGAGTAACGTGGCCTTCATGTGCAAAAACAAGCCAAAGTCACCATCAAGCAGAGAAGAAAATCTCCATTGCTAGCCCTTAGCCTCTGCAGGCACCGTATTTTGCAGAGAATAATTGTGGGTCCTTTCCTGTTTCTCTCTCTCTCTGTCTTTTCTTATTCTTTCTTCTTTTCCGTTGGCCTCTCCAACCAACTCCAATCTCATTAATACCTCTGTGGATAGCCTTTCTCAGGATGGTGGCCCATTATGCTGTTTCTGAGATTCATCTTAAACAGTTTGTGTTTTTCGATTGTGATTAGAGTCTTGAATTGGCACACATTCAGTTTTTTTTTGCTTCTGCTAATAAATGAATCGGTTGATCGATCAGCAAGTTGCGACGAACAAAGCGGGACAACTACCGTTGCAATAGCAGGCCAGGATATCTAAGCAGCTACGGAGATGGAATTTCTTAGCCGTAGAACATGGGAGGAGGAAGATAGCTATGGCGAATGGACTCCATTTTTGCATTTTTAATTTTATGTCTGATTATAACATCCTCTTTAGTGGTCGTTGTTCATGCAGGACCACTTGAAGAAGAAGCCATTTTTCTGCCATATCATTTCGAAGACATCACGTCTGCTTGAAGATAATGTTCCTCCATATTTTCTCTGTACATTCCTTACAAATGAAGAAGCGCAGAGCTCAAGCCAGAATAGATGATGCTCGTGGTATAGCAAACACGATGTCTTGAGAAAATTTCATTATTTAACTTTGCTCGACTAACCGAAAACGATTTAGACCAACTCCTTTAACTACGAAGGCAAAGTGATCGAAAGTAGGAAGAGCGCAATCAAGAGCATACGCATGTTTTCCTGCCAGTATTTGTAACGCTTGTTGTCTTTTATTTTCTAAATTTCCGGGACTGCTAAATTTCAGAATCAAGAGCTCCATAAAGGAACAAGAAACTTTTCCTGGTGGGTGGCTGTACGGAAGAGTACCCTTTTTGTTCTTTGTCCGTGACATCAGGTAGAGAGAGAAAAGACAAGGTTTAGTGTAATGATTATATGAGAGGATTAAGATTGAAGATTCTGTAGAGAGCAGCAGCAATTTAGCAGGAAACATTTCTTTTTTAAAATACAAATTATCAATTCTTTTAAAACTCCTCACTCTTGCCAACCGCCTTCAAACGCAGAGAGGGAGAGAGAGAGAGAGAGAGAGAGAGAGAGAGATGCTAACAAGGAAGAGTAATCTACGTGTAAATGCTGTGATAGAAGATAGAATGAGGAAGACTTAGCCCATGGAGTTTTAAC
The DNA here is from genome assembly GCA_022433055.1 of Begonia peltatifolia. Lineage (NCBI taxonomy): Eukaryota > Viridiplantae > Streptophyta > Magnoliopsida > Cucurbitales > Begoniaceae > Begonia > Begonia peltatifolia. Next base: position 16,409,979 of record CM039521.1, read on the forward strand.
GTTCCATTTCATTCACCACTAAATTCTATTTAAGAGATGTGATTGCAATGCTATGTGTTCTAATTGTTTGCTCCCATGTTGTTTGTTCATGTGATTTTATCAATTTGCAATGCCAACTCATGTCGTTGCTATAAAGAAACGAATTCCATCCATTCCTATATTACGAAGTAAATTATAATTTAAACTTAATATTTAAAATCATTTATAAAATAGACCTAAACTATTTGTTTTTACGAATCGAATCAATCTTTCAGATAGAAATAAAGACTTTATAGTAAATTTATTTGTTAAATTCAGCATATATATATCATATTTTTTATTCAATAAAGTGTTTTAATTTGATTTCGAATCAATTTTAAAATTTTGTAAACAATTTGATATCAGTTTAGAAATTGCTAAACGGGTTAAATCAAGTCAAAATATCTTGTTAAATGGTATAAACGATCTTGATATAATGATTAATTAATGAAAAAATTCAAATTAATAATAACTAAAATACAGAAGTTCAATTCATCAGAAAAAACAAAAAGGGTACAAATTATCTAAAGCTTTTAAAATTTAAACTTCACTTTAACTTCTCTTGAAATAGGAGCGTTTGAGAATTTTTCAGGATAGGGTTGGTTGTGTACGCTTCTTAGCCAATGCCATCGCACTCCTTGCAAAAACCCAGTAACCCCGTGTGCCCTACTGCCCTCTCTACGCCTCTACCCCACTTGGCACATGACTGATCCATCCTCCTTTCCAACCTCTACTTCTTCTAATAAATATACCCTTAACTTCCTCTTCCTTCATCCCATCTCTCCCCCATCCAAGCTATCTCACTCTTAACCATGGCGGTCAGAAAATCAAACAAGCATCCTCATCCCACGGTTCTCAAGCAAATTCTCAGAAGGTGCTCAAGCCTTGGGAAGAAAAATGGATACGACGAAGATTGTCTTCCCATGGACGTCCCGAAAGGCCACTTCGCAGTTTACGTGGGCGAAAACAGAAGCAGATACATTGTTCCTATCTCCTTTCTGACTCACCCTCAGTTTCAGTGTCTTCTCCAGCAAGCCGAGGATGAATTCGGGTTCGACCATGAAATGGGTATCACTATTCCTTGTGACGAAGTTGTTTTCCAATCTCTCACGTCAATGCTCCGGTGAAGAAAATGGTCAAGAGAAAAGATGGGGTTTGGACGAAGGAAGATGGCTAAGACGAGGGAGTTGGCTTTTGCCTGCAACTCCTCTCTCTTTTTTTACATCTTTCTTCTCCGTTGTTCTTCATCTGCTTGTCTACTTCTTTTCTTAAGTCTGTTCTTTTTTAACCCTTTTACGGGTTAGTATGAGTAGTTACCCTAACATTAGTATAATCCATGAGAGTCTGTGTATATAGTTTAAGATTTTTCTCAAAGAGGTGGATTGTCGCACCCTTTGATAGATTATGTCAATTGAAGTACCATATGGCATTATTTATACTCTCTCTCTCTCTCTCTCTCTCTCTCTCTCTCTCTCTCCATCTTTTGTTTCTGTGAGAAATATGGTTCAGTTCTGGAGCTCAGTGCGATAAAAGTCATTAATATCAAGGACAAGAGGATCATCATCTCGTCAAATCAAACATATCTAAATTAGCAGTGGCTGCTCAAACGCTACAACAATGGTAATTGGGAAAACGGTGAATAAGATGTATTGGAATATAAACTTCCTCAAGTTAAATGATTATTCACGACCCTTCCCTTTATGAAAACAAACATTGATAATGTCTTTTAACGAAGAGAGACGTTAATTGGAGATATTGTTTCATGAAAAGAATCCAATAATGTAATAAAAGCTGGGCGAGTTTCTTATCCTGTCAATCTAATCTGATATAAAATAATTATTGTTAGGTCAAACACCATCATTTGAAGATTTTAAAAGTTTGAAGCAACCTAACCCGTGCAAGGAGACTAGAATGCATCAAAGCGCGAAGTATGTCAAACCCATTTCCCGGCGAATCAAATCACTTATGTCAAACCCATTTATCTATCAGGACAGTTTGTCTTAACCATTAAGATGTATGTCTTAGGCGCGTGTGTTCTGGCGTTCAGTCAAAAAACTAAAACACTTCATCTTCTCAAGTACAATCACTTCACCTTCAACTATTCTCAACTCGTCGTGGTTTAGAAACATGCAATTTTTGATAAAATTGTCAGATTGATAAAAATTGATTGCTATTGTGCGGTTAAAATCTGTAATAGTGGTAGGTAAATCTTTGATTCTAATTCGTGGAAAATTTAAATATCATCTAAAATTCTATCCTAAGTTACCATATGTATTGAATTGAATTTTAAAAATAAAAGGAGGAAGAAGCGCCAAGAGAAAGCCCCCCACAACATAAAGGAGAGCCTGAGAGAAAAGAGAGACGCTACATCTATCGAAATTTTCGTTGTGGGTATGGGTTCGCAGCGTCATTTTCTTTGCGTCTGTCAACATTCTTCAAGGGTACGTTGAATCTAAACTTTGGTTTTGTTATTTTTCTTTATTTTTTTGCATTTTATTTGGGAAATTCAATTTTGAGCTTAAACAACTCAAATTCAACGTATGTGTATTGATTTTTTATTATAAAGGTGTTGGTGTGGGTAATCTGCCTTGATTTGACACGCTCAGAGAAAAAGTTATGGTTTTTTTAAACCCTGATCAGAAATGATGGAAAGAGTAAGAGAAAAGATATAGCAATAATGGTTTCCACCTACACTCACCAAGCGTGGAATCCACTTTTTGTGAGTGCAAGTGGACTCCAATATTATTATTTCATTCTCCAAATTCTTTTTGACGTGGAATCTTCAACAAGGGCGAAAGGAAGTCTCCTGAAGCAAGTTAGAGAGTGCTTCTCCAAAGAGAGCCAAAGTACTCGAGAAATAGCTGTAGCACCCCCTCGGACCAGCTTGGACCATTTCGTGCATAACTCTTCATCCCTTGATTTTTTTTATTGCGTATTTCCACCACATTTTGAGTAAGAGATTGTCCAAATTTTAAACTCATTGGAGGCAAATTGACAAAGTTGTGCTCATTGGACTTTTACCTTTTTCTCGGCTAACTCAACTTCCATTGCATTTTTGTTGCACATCATTTGGTATCAAAGCCTTGCTCTAATTCTTACCCTGTTTCTTGGTTTTCATTTCCCTCTATCATGATGAAAAGAAGTGGAGCACAAGCGGCCCAAAATCGTGAAGCACAAACACCAACACCCGCACCACAATCATTGAACGTAGGAGAATCTAGCGTGCAAGGGAACCTTGATGAGCTTAGAGGTATGTTTGCCAACTTGCAACAATTAATGCTAGAGTCAAGTACTCAAAATGTGGGACCCCTTCAAACACTTCAGCCTAAGAGAAGGCATAGTACTCTAAGAAGTAGAAATGCTCGAGATGAATTTATTGGGGAGGAGACTGAAGAATCCGAGTTTGAAGAACTCTCTATTCCAAGGGAAAGACATAGCTCTTATGATGAAATGAGGCATGCGAATGTATCTATTTCTAATTTTAAAGACTCTAGTAATGGAGATGATTTTTTAGATTTGGTAGAAAAAGTAGCCAAAGTGTTTGAATACTATTACAATTCTTAAAAGGTGAAATTGCAATTGGTTTCTCTTGGGCTTTATGTCAGTCCTTGGTGGGAAAACCTAAAAGTTCAAAGAAAACGTGATGGAGATGAAGATGTCTTAACTTGGAGGATACTGGAATCAGTAAGTAGAAGGAGATTTGTGCCTAGCAATTACAAGCAAATGCTATTTTACAAAGCCAATATCATAAACAAGGAGTACAATCGGTGGAGGACAACCTAACCGAGATTGAAATCCTATAGATTTGATGTGGATTAGGGGAGCCGAGGGAACAAAATATTGCAAGGTTTATCAAAAGGTTGAATAGAGATTTAGCTCTTCTAGTATAGCTACATGCCGTGAAGGTTGAAAGACAAAAGAAAATAAAAGATAAGGAGATTAATTCTCGGGTTTCACCAAAAATGTCCATTGCATATGAGCCTCTAGCTAATTTGGAGGAAAGGACTGTAAATTTTAAAGGAGCACCAAGCAAGGGACTAGAAGAGCAGAAAGTAGTGGGAGAGGCAATAAGGCTCAAGTCAAGGAAGACAAAATGCTTCAAGTTTCTCGGTTTGGGGCACATTGCATCCTAATGCCCTAACAAGAGGGTAATGATGCTTAGAGAGGACACTAACGAAGTTGAAAGTAAGGATCAAGTTGACGTGCAAGCAAGTAACGAGAATGATGCACAAAGAGAAGTTTTTAATGATCAAGAAGGGCCACTCCTTATGATCATTTGAAGGGTTTTAACAACACTAATATGATAAGAGAAATGCCAAAGAGAAAATATATTCCATAACCGATGCTTGATCAAAGATAAAATATGTTTTTTAATCATTGATGGGGGTAATCGTACTAATGTGGCCTATCGAGAGTTAGTTGAGAAGCTAGGGTTATAAACCACTCTGTATCCAATTCAATCTGTTGATAATTACAAATATGCAATTATATTTGTAGAACATTTTACAAAACTTATATGGTTATATCCACTTAAACTAAAAACTATTCTTTCAAATGTGCTAATTTGTTTTAAATCTCTAGTTGATAACTTCTTCAAAAGTAAACTTATCACAGTATATTCTGATAATGGATGCGAATCCCAAGCTCTTACCTTGTTTCTTGCTCTTTATGGTATTTTTTATTTGATAAGTCTCTCTCCTACTTACAACATAATTGTTATTGAACAATATGGTGTGCCACCAAATTAAAAAGATAGATTTCGAAGGCTGAATTGAGGATGCAATAACTCTGTTAATTTGTAATGTCTTCAATTGAAATTTTAATAGCACTAACTTTTATATGTATAGAAAATATCCCTCAAATATCTTGAAAAAATTCCATGGAAATCGGAAGATATGACAGAAATGGTATGGCTGTTGGAAATCAGATTGCAACACTTGGTCGAGAATCAAACTCAAATTGAAAAGATGATAACTTTGTTAAAATGGATTAACTTGACGTGACTTTTGGACTGCACCACTCTCTATATATGAGAATGATACCCTCCAAATGTTGTTGTTAGAATTGCTAGGACAAAGGAGATATAATCGAAAAACTATAAGTTGGTTTGGAAAATCACTCGGTCTTAACTTCCAACTCGAAAGGCTAGCTTTACAAGAAATAACACTCCAACTTGAGGAATTAGAATTTGTACGAACTTGCTACGATTTTAGCTCATAAAGAATAAAAATCAAAAGGCTGCAATAGTAGGATAACTTGACCACACTCACAAAGATCAAACCAAACTTTACACAGCAACAATCAAATTGAGAAATAAAATCGAGTAGATTGTGGCTTGTAAGGATTTCAAATCCAACGCAAATAAGGCAACGATTTTGGATTCTCAAAAGTGACAGCGACTACAGCATAATGAAATATTTAAACCCTACAAACTAAGGCAAGAGCCCTTAAAAGAAAATACTAAAATGACCACATGAAGGAGCACACAATCGCTAGACAAGTCCTAGTTGAATAGCTAAAAAGTTTCACTCACAAACACAAAATTCAAATAATATAAATGAAATGATCATCCTTATTATTTATTAGTTAGTACCAAGTGCAGCAAGGGAATGATTTGGAGCATATTCCATGCTTCATCATTGACTTCGAGAAAGATTAACTCTGAGCATACGCAAGATTTGGCCTCAAGTCTAGAAAGTGAGATTGGGCCTTAAGTTTAGAAAGCGAGATTGAGCTTCTTTTGCTGGAATGATGCTCTCTTTTTCAGGATCATTTGACCGGCAAACAAACTTCATTTTAAACGCAAGTCCCCATTCTAAATAGCTAGAAGAGTTAACTACAATTTTCATGAAGAATACTTTTTGATACAAGATTTTAAGTCTTCCAAATATGTCAAACATTTGTCATGGGTTGGATTGTTGTAGGTTTTGGAATGTTTGATGAATCTACTTTCTCTTATATTTATGTTTTTTTCTTGAGATACTCCAGAATAAAAAAGGATGATAGCTTGTTATAAGTGATGTTTTCATACCATCTCTCCCCATTTCCACCTATAAGATAAACATTAGAAATAATGTTTGAAAATCTCTACACTTAACGATGGATGGTTGGATCCTGTGACACATCATAACATAATTATCATATTGTTGAAATAGTCTTCTCACTTCTCTCTCATGTATCTATGCCTTTGACGTATTGGTCTAATGCATTTGTCATTGCTGCTTACGTTATCGCGTCTATCTAATCTAAAAATTCAATTTCATTCTCCCTATGTGAAAATTTTTGGTCCTTCTCCCAACTACATTAAATTGCATTGTTTTGGATGTCTTTGTTATTTATGGCTTCGTCCATATTGTTTGTCATCGTGTATTGGGTATTCCATCATTCAAATGACATATCTATGTCTTTCCATAGAGCGTCCATCTACTGAAACAACATCAAATTGAGATGCCAGCAATCACTAGCATGTCATTCATCTCCACCTTCAACAAAAACCCACTAATGCCTCCTTTTAGTATTGTAGTTTCAAAGTTTGAACCTAAAAATGGTTAAACCAAATATCATCTTTATTGTCTTCGTAATCACATCACTACAAAGCTCAATTTCAATGTTACAACTTCTCAGCCTGAATCTCCAAATATTCAAACTCCAGAGCATGACGCCAAGACACCTAAATACCATTGTCACACTCAACCTCAACTACCAACACTTGGTTGAAGTCCTAAATTTTCTGCTCATGGCATTACAACCCGGTCGAAAAATAATACTTCTAAGCCTACAACAAAACTTAATATCATAGCATAAGTCTGCTTCTTGTGACCTAAAACCTACAATCATGACCTAAACAATCAAAGATCCAAAGTGACATCAGGTCAGGTCTACATCTAGAGAGTATAATAACTTCATTAACAATAGGACATGAAAACTAGTTCCACGGAGACAAAATTAGAATCTAATTAGATGTAAATGTGATTTTTGCACTAAATGTTTACCAGATAGTTTGATTGGTTGCTAACTAATTTCACTAGAGTCCAAGAGTCGAGTATCATGCTCTACTTAGTCGAGTAGAACAATCATGTTGGCATGATAAAAAAAGAAAATTTATTATTATTATTATTTGTATTCCTAATTTTTTTATCAAATTAATTTCTAATTTTCTAGTAAAAATTAGAGTATGTTTCTTATATTAATATTTTTTATTCCAATTAGGCTAGTTTCCTCATTGTTATCGAACAAGCCTTTGTTCGTTTTTAATACGTTTAAGGAGGGTTGATTAGAAATGAAGTTGAGAGGAAACACGTTGGGTCCATGCATATTTAACGAGAGATATTATAGGGAATGTATACCTTGTCGGGCCCATCTTCGTCTCCCCTTTCCTCTCCCCTTTACTTCCATCGTCCATTCTACAGCAGATTCATAGAGCATGAAGACAGATATGCAGATATCAAGTGACGTGGATCCTAGGCATATGCATGTAATTTGGTACTTCTTACAATTTGTGTTAATGTTAACGTCGGATGGTGTAAAATTGTACAACGACTTTAAGACAGGCTCAAATCAATATGACTGTCGAGAATATATCGTTTTCAATCACAAAGAATATTCTTTTATCTCCTCTAACAAAAATATCATATCCTAGAAAAACTATGTACTCTGTCTGGTCGAAATAACAACGGTAGCAACTGCGTATTTCTTTAATACCAACCATTACTAAATTAATTTAATGATAGCTATGGACAAATTTGAAATTATAGAAAAGAGTAAAAACATCTGAGCAGTTGACCCCGCGACACCCAATTTATGCCCGAAACTTGGCCTTGGGCAGATTCTTAGACCTGCAGCATCGTGATGTTGAGTGCCACTAGGGCCTTGTCGTGATGTTAATGTCTTGACTAGAGCATCAAAATGAAGAGAAATGCCATTTCATGATGTCTTGTTCATAATAATATCTAATATTGATGGAAAGTTGTAATGTTTTGTTATCATATATTAATTTAAAACATGTTATATTGGTTTAGAGAAAGATCTTACTTACGAAGTTTCATAACTTACCACAATTATATCAAAATCGTATAAAATTGGACATATTCCTAGTATTGACTAGGCCCTAACAAGCCCACATTAGGCCGCCTAAATTACCGTGTTGGCACAATATTGATTCTCATACGATATTAGTTGAATCTTAATTCTGATACAATTTGTAAAAATTCACTCCCTTTATACAATATTGTCTGGTTGAGTCAAATATCACACAATTTTTATCGAGATTTACACTAAAATTCATCATATTAATCTAGAAAAAGATCTTATCTATGAATCGCTCATATCAAATATACCAAACCATGTGAAATTTGACTCAATATTGGTATAGATTAGGTGCTCGTAGATTATTCTGATTTTGGGTCATTCTGACTTCACAAACTAATTGCCACAAAATTTAACCAACATTCAAATTTCAAGTGATCAAGAAAAATTAAGTGAGATAGGGTTAGTCTTCGATACCCTAACATTCTTAGTATTCTAGGGTATAATGGGTCGGGATAGAGTTTCAAGCTTAAAAATTCCTATGTTGATATTAGCATAAATTAAAAACAAATGTCAAAATGGAAAATATAGAAATTATTGTTAGTTTATCACTAGAAATAAGAACTGTGGCAGCTCAGATTTAAAAATAGGTAAGAAAATAAGTAAGTACCAAGGTATATATAATCTAAATGGGATTGAGTTTAACATAGGAAATCAGATATCTCCTCATCAAGATAGCACATAAAAACATTGGCATGCACGCACCCGCGAATCGTCTATTTTTCGTTAAGAGAAAAAGTTGGATTGTTTATTAAAACACTAATTAATGAATTAAAATAAAAAATTTATGCACATATGTTTGCAAAATAGTTTGTGTCGAGTTATTATTGTCTTATTTAGATGCAAAGGGAGATTGGAAGACAATCGACCGAGCCAAACTAGCCTGAATCAAGGTGATTGGAACCAAATTAACTAGACTGGACGGACTAAATTCAGATTGTACTGAATCGCAAATGAACCTGACCTCCTTGAACAATCAAACTGGGCGGACCTAACAAATCCAAACTTTATTTTTAAGTCAAATATTCAAAAGATGATTTTATAAATTTATAAGAGTTTTAGATACCTAGTAATGATATGTTCATGACAGTTGCATATACTTGATGATTAATTGAACTTTTAAGACTTGCACCTTGACAAATTTAGTGGTATTGATTTGGTTGAGGTAGGAATTTTATTTGTCACATTCAGTTGTGCATTTCATGTTTTTTTTTTTCTAAAACCTATTCTAAGACACATCTCACACATACGATAGTTTTTATCTTGTACGTATATTGTTCTGTCATGTTTTTTTTTGTTGTGCATGCATATTCAGTTTTATTGACAATCATACTAGTTGTGTGCATTAGGATAGATTGACCGGAATGAATGTCATTGTTTTCGTTTTGCACATTAAACTATTGAAGAATGTGTTTGTTTGTCCTGTAAATAGAGTAATGGAACAACTGATTGTATTGTATCATTAGGTGAAAATCTCTAAATATGATCAATGTTGTTATGATTTTTTGCAATCATCGAGTATCGTCTTTCTTTATATGCTTATAACATGGTATGCTCAGAGTCTTGGAGTGGATCTATTTTCATTAATAATTTTACACTGATACAGTAGTAACACTATATTTTGATTACTTACTACACCATAATAGACTATATGATACTTGACCTTACTAATGGTTCTTTGAAACTTATTATTAGGATAACAATTTTATTCATGAATTTGATACATGATGTTTTGAAATCCATGATTTTTTGACGCATGCACCACTTCTACATTTTTTTGAAATATTAGATTTAACATTTAAAATTTTTAATAAGTTTATTTAATTCACCTCAATTAACTTCCATTTTTCAGGTTATAGTCAAGGAGACTTAATTTGTTTAACACTTGAAAAATATAACATACAGTCATTTGTTGAATGTGATATCCTACGTTTAGACTAATAATGATTTGTTAATATTTGAGTCTGTGATGGGTGATGAGTTGTTGGATGATGAAGTGTTGGTGTATTTTAAAGGTTAAGTAGGTTTGATTGAGGAATTTAGGACTTAGGTAAAGAAGGGTCGACTTAATGAATAGTAATTGTCGACCTATTTATCAAAAATTAAATTAGATTGGTTAAAGTGTCGACCATGAACAATAGTTGGTCGACTTGTACACTTCAAAAATCTAGCCGAGAGATAGAAGTGTTGACCATGAACAAGGTTTTTTGGATGCTTCTCTTACAAAGTTGAAATTGAAGACGAAATTGAAGAGTTGATCCTCTAAACAGCAAGTGTTCGACAGTTTCCTTGGCAGAATACAAAATATGAGAAAAATCACGGAAAGCGTGATGGAAGTGGCAACCAATAAACAACAAGTGTCAAACAGAAGATGGGAAGTCAAAAACATTTACATGAATAAAAGTTCAAAAAGGTGTAATTTTAGTTTTAATCATTACAAAACATGCTTAGATGCCAAGAAGGGTGAAGCAACGAAAATGCATGCAATGACTCATGGGCTGAGTCATTGACACCTCTCTTCTTTCACTTCTTTCTTTTTTATTTTAAAGAGAAGGTGTAAAAACCGGTATTTTTAAGTTAATTAATTTCTACGTTGGATTTTTTTTTTGAAATATTTGATAAATGTTCAAAGTACTGAGGAATGAAACTCGAAGGATTTTTATTTAACATGATATATTGTATATTGAATAAATTAAAGAAAAGTTAGGGGTCAAAGTGAGAATAATGAAAATTTGGAGTAAAAAAAGAAGTATTTGAATGAAAGGCGTAAGAAACCCTACGATGTTCATTTCGTCTCACATGGTTGCCTAAGGGAAGAGAGAGGGATGATCTCGTTTTGTGCGATTCGTCATGTCTTTTGGTGGAGAGATCGTTCGTGAGGCTTTATGCACCGATTTTTGTGAAGGAACTTCGAGAGTATATTGTCCTAACTTCCCAATTTTTTGATTTTGTAATTAGAGATTGAGTTGGGAGAAAATTCGAGCAATGGAGCTTGAATCCATTTGATCTTTCTGGCTATATTAGCGTCTTTGCATTGTGTGAAGGTATATTCGCTGTTTGGAGAAAAGAGGAGTCAGGAAAGGCGATTTTGGACAACTCCCTTTCGTTGAATTGTCTCAGAGGTCAATTTTTTATCATCTTTTATACGAGTTGCTTTGTAGATGACCATTGTTCACCAACAATTAGGGTAACGGGGCTACATCTTCAGATTGAACATTGCTTGTTTATTCTTTCTGGCTCATGAGGTGTTGCTGAATTTAAGTCGCCGGCTTTCTATGTTTGTGTGCCAAAAAAATCCTTGGTGAAAATTTATCTTACATTTGGATTTGGATTTAGAAGTTTAGAACATGTTGAATTCTTTTACTTTATCGCGTTATTAGATCTCTAATCACTGTGTGGATTGTGGTCTTTGATAATATGTCCAAGTCTTCACTACGAACCAAGACTTAGGCTTGAGGATCGGGTCGTCCAACTCGATGTTCAGTTTGGTCTACCTCCAGGTTGTGATAGAATTGCTAGGTAGTCTCATTCTTTTAGTCTTCCATCCTGAAATCCAACGAAAGTGAGTTTCTGTGTACTTTTTTTTGAAGCTAAGGTATATCTCTTTTGGATTTTAAGCTTTAACTGAAGGTTGATGGCTTATTGGTTGAATTATTATGGTAATTAGGAAAATTGTGGTGTTGTTTTATTTTCTTGATAAAAAATGTATGATTATGTTGTGAAAACATAGTAGACATCATACATGGGATGGAGTTTTTAAGAATATGCATGTTTATGCATCTATTGTGAAAGTGGCCAAAAACTAGAAAAATTTGATACATCTTTCGTTTTGATGTTCTTTGCATAATTAAATGGTTTCCAATGCTCAAGTTGTTTTAGGATGTTGTAGTAGAAATTTTAAGAAAACTATAGACTTTGGAATTGTGAATTGGAACAGTATGTTAAATGTTATGAATTTTTTAAGTTTGGTAAAAAAAGGTGAACGAAAAGTCTGTCCATATTTCAATTTGGAATTTTTAAGTTATTCTCACAACTTTAAGTTGCAAAACTATTTTTATGGGAGTTGATAGACACATGAATGAACCATTGGGTGCTGAAGTTGTGAGAATCGAATCGATATATTGAGTTTATTTTTGTCATGACCCAGTGGTGTGACTAGACAGAAACACTAGATTGGTTAACTCGACCGCCCAACCAAGGTTAGGTTTTAAAGTGAAAGACTTTAAAATATACTAAGTTCCGGTCCTCAAGAATGAGTTGAAGTCAACGTAGGGATCACAAAAAAAATAAAAAAGATAATGCAAACTTAAATTAGTCAAATAAGTAATGTGTAGAAAATAAAGTACCAAATACCAAAAAATTTATAATGACAAAAACAAAGAAAAAAATAAAAGTTTCTCCAGAATAAATAATAATGCTCAAAGAGAAATGAAGAGAGGAATGAATAAGGAGTTCCAGTCTCCAACTAGTATTAGCAACACCAACCTCCATAATTCTAACTTGGGAAAGGAAGGGGTATTTGAGGTTGCTGACTTTCTCAATAGGGAACTAAATTCTGTATTTAAATGCATATATAAAACTGATTTTATCAGTTTTCTTTTAAAATCATAAGCAATTATAAAAATACAATGCATAAATTTATATTCAAATCATTTCTTTTTCATTTTAAAATAGAATCCCCAAGCTATAGAATTTGGTATTTTTGCGTTAATTAAAATTTCATATTAATTTTTTGCATTGTTAATAGTCAACGAATCATGGTTTGACACATGTTTTTGTTTAGCAACCACTTTAGATTTCTTTCGATCAATTGGTCAAATTTGTTAATTTGATCAATTATCGTGTGATTAATTTAAGGAAGTCAAATTAGGTAATTTGGAATTTACCTAAAATGGAAGTTTTGGGAATGTTCAGGTTTTGTCTATTCTGAATTTAAGGAGTTTTATTTAATTTAAAAAGTATTCATTTGAATCAAATAAATGGAGGAAAGTTGAAATGAAAATGAAAATATGATTTAAATGGGTGGAAACTCTATTTTTGCCCCCACATCGTACAATTGCCAAGGTGAAAGAGTGAGGAAGAAGAGAGGGGCAATTTTCATTGTAGAACCCGTCGATTTTTTAGGTGGAAAACATGTTCTTTGAGCTCTGAGCAACAACTTTTCGGAAGGGACGTCGAAAGATTGTAAGTTTCCTACTTTGTTTTATGTAACGCCCAAAATTTTGGTTAAATAGTTTTCAGATTTTCGAAGCGGTAAACGGCAGAATTTTGGTTGGAACCGAGAGCGCAGAATTTGTATTATTAGATAAAAGATTATTTCGAGACTAATGGAGAAGAGAAAATCTCACGAATTCGACCAGAAACAGAATGAATAGCTGTTTGAGAAAAATATTAAAGTGTGAGGGCAAAAAGGTAATTACATTTAATTATATTATTTTTAAAAAAAAACAGAGAGGGAGGAGGATCGTAAATCCTCTCCCTCTCTGTTTCTTCTTTCTTTCACCAGCGTAAAGAGAAGGAAAGGAGCCTCCCTCGGTGAATCTCCCTTCCGACGACGTTCAGCCAAAGACCTTACTCAGTTTTCTACTCCATTTCAACGGTAAGATAAATTTTTGAGTAGTTTATGATTTAGTTTAGTTAAGGGAGAGAGCTGAATAAGAAATTTTGGTGGGTAGAGATTTAGGGTTTTAGGATTTGAGTGTTTATGGGATTCACTATTGATTTCTGTGAGTTATTGATGATCAATGTGACGGATTGGCGAGAAAGTGAACGAGTTTGACCGAGAAACTGAGAAGGTAGGATTTTAAGCCCTAGAACGGAACTGTTTTTGAATTTTCAGCGTCGCTATGAATGTTTGTTTTAGAAAATCTTTTGGTATGTTAAACTAGGTTATGAGTGGAGCATTTGGCCGCTAGAATCGAGTGATTCTAACAACCGACGCAAAAGTTATGCGTGTCGGGGGGTTAGGTTGGTTTTTGGCTGAGTCGGGTTAGTGAGCCGTTTTAATAGAGCGTTGGTGAATTGAGTTAGTGGTCGAAAGTTTAGTACGTGAGATGAATTGTGGAATGGAATTTAATGTGATTTGGTTATGTGATAGGTTAAGCCAAGGAAGTGATAGAAATGAGCACGACATGAACTAGGACGCCAGGTAAGTAATGTAGTAGAGTTTTACCTTCGGACCTACATGACAGTTCCGTAGGATGCATTGCACGTTTATTTTATGTTATGCTTTCATGGTTGTGCATCATTGTTTTAAAGTAGGAAACGAGACGAAAATGAATTTTCATGTATTTATGAGATGAAAACAGTAAGATGAGAGTAGTGCAGAATGAAATCGAGAAGATACGTAAGTAGATAACGAAGGAGGGGTTGAGTGGCGTGGTTCTATGAGAGGGGGTTCGTGAGGTATGCCATTTCTTCCCCCGCTTTACGTGGTAGTCCTAGTCCTATGAGAGGGATTGCGAGGAGTACCACTTTACTAGGCTAAGGTTGGCTTGGTCCTATGAGAGGGACTGTGAGAGTGGTTGCCTTTGTCTAGCGCATAAAGAAGAACCCAGTAGTAAGAAGATAAAGAAGATGTTAGATAGAGACGAAAACGAAAGTAGAGAAGAAACTGTAGAAACCGTATGTGTTAGGATGTGTTTGTTTTAGTGTGTGTTATATGCATTACTTACTTAGCATTAGGCTAATAGTTGAGTTCTGTTTTGTAGGTGACGAAGTGATAGCTGGTGAGTACTCAGGACGAGACCAGGACAAGGAGGCGGTTGGAGGAGTACGCACGTGGACGAGCCGGTCGATGGTTAGGGCAATTTTGATGCGGTATTCATAGATACAAATGTAGAGGTCAAGTCGAAGACGTTTTTGAGTCATTTTGTAAAGGAAATAGATTTCTAAGGTTCAGTAGTAGTTTTGATGTAAATAATGATTTTGAGTTGGTGGAGAAGTGAACGCTGAGTTATATTAGCGTTGAGTCTATGTCGAGTGTATAGGTTTTGAAGCATAGTTAGGTTTGAATGTCCAAAATCGGAATTGATATATAGGTGCATTTTGAGGATTGTTGGAAGGGTTTAATTGAATGATTCAGGTTTCGAATCGGTAGTTTTAATCGTGCAAGTTTTCGTGTCCTTTTTCTCTTGAACTGCTGTTAATTTTTGGGCTGCTGGTGTGAAGTGTCGACCGAAGTCTATAGGTGTCGACCAGTCAATGTAAATTGGAGAGTGAATGTCGACCGCTGGATTCGACCTGTGCAGACAGAGAGAAGTGAGGTGTCGACCGGCGACCGGAGGTGTCCACCGGTTAGTGTAAAATCAGTGAGAGTGTCGACCGCTGGGGTCGACCTGCGCCGACAGAGAGGATCAAGGTGTCGACCCCTCTCTGAAATTAGTGTAGAAATGTCGACCGGTGTCGACCAATGAAAAGATCTGAGAAAAATGTAGTGTCAACTGACGTTTGTCAGTGTCAATCGATGGAAACCCGAGACAACTTAAGTGTCGACCGGCTCTTGCAAGTGTCGACCGGTCTCTTTAATTTTAATATTTTAAAAGTGAAGTTTATTTTAATTGATTTTAAATTGAATTTTCCGCTGCGGCGTTCAACTCTATTTCCTTGGAAGTCGTTTTGAGTCAAATAACCAAAAAATTTTAAATTTTATAAGAATTTTGTCGAAGTGAAAAGTGGGGGTACAGTTGACGACTCGGGTCCGGGGACGACTCGGGGCGTTAAAGACGTGCAGTCGGAGCAGTGAACAAATCGGAAATGGGTACGTTTTCGGGGCGTTACATTTTATGTTTAAGTTGCATTCAAGTTATTTGGTCGATTGGTGGGGGAAATTAAGGATGGGGTGCAATTTTTGTGATTCTCCATTGTTGAAAATCGCCCAGGGGTCAACTGCTATTAAGGCTGGTCGACACTTAAAATCCTACACAAGAAATAGAGAGTTGAAGCTTCCAACCTTGGGTTAGCCAACATATGAAGTGTCGACCACTCGAGGGAAATGTCGACGTCACAACTTTTTATTTTGGATAAGTGTCGACACTTTAGAAAGAAGTGTCAACCGCTAATGCATTTTAGACTGAAACTTGAGAGTTATAAAGTGGCCAAACCCGAGTGTTCTAAGTATCAACTTGTAGATCGACCACCAGTTATAAGTTCATAGTTGTGTATAAGGTTTCAGATTGAGTTTTTAGTTTTAGTATAGGACTCATCCATGTCTTTTCTTAGCGTTGAGTGAAATATTCCTAACCTTAATTTTGGTCTTAAGCTCAAACGAGTTTTTGGACTTTAAGCTATTTGTTGAGGTTGTCGGTTCAGTGTTCAAGAAAAGTAGTAATCATAGAGGTAGAAGTTTTATATTATTTGCATTGCATTACATCATTGTTTTCTAAAATCCTATTTTGGTAAGTTTTCACCGATAGAAAACCTAACATGGCCTGGTCGCCAACACATTAGTATTTTTATGTGCATGTATGTATGATTTACACATTTACCATTGATGTGGTTTTATTCTTGTTGATATAAACATATTTGGAAAGATTGATCCTCATGATACTTTGAACAATTTTAGTTTCAAAGTATCAAGAGGATATCCTAATACACCTTCTGCTGCGTGAAGGTTATCTTGCTTGCACAATAACAAAATAGGCAATAAAGCTTTGATGACGTGCTCTTTGGTTTTCAAATCTTAAATCTGATCATAACATGTTTGTATTTCTATTTACGAGTAGTATCGTGTAGAGCATGCTCGCCGGCTACCTGAGGAAACTTGATGATTCTTTGAATCACCTTTAATTTTGTTTATCTTTCTTGTTCATGAAGTGTTGATGGATCCTGAATTGCAATAATTTTATGCTAGTATGTCGAAAGGGTCCTTGTGTGACCCTTTTTTTTCACTGAGGTACTTTTTATATGAAGAGAACAATGATGACGTATTTACATACAGTCATCTAGGTATACGACAATGTTTAACTTGTTGCCCCATCGATGGCTCATGCAACACGTTTCTTTGAAATGATGAAAATGACTTTTCATTTATCGATGTTTTGAAAACCATTTTGTTATCTTATCATGTTTTGAATGGAAATGTAAAAATTACATATGCATTTAGTATAACATTTCTATTGAGTTATTCACTCACCCCAAATGACCTCACTCCCTTTCCAAGTAAGGATAAGAGTAACCAGTTACTGGAGTTTGGTGATGGTTTCTCTTTTATAAACTTGTTGAGTGATTTAGATTCCTAGTGAAGTCTTATCTTTATTTGGACATGTATAAGATAACTTAGATTAGAAATTTGGATAATTGTCGACTCGCTACAGTAGCGAGCCGAGCTTGGCCCGATCCCACGAGGCGGACCGAGCTGAGCCTAAATGTTGGGCTCGTGAGCCTGCCAGAAATCGAGCCAAACGAGCAAGACAATAAGCCAGGTTGTTGGCTCGGCGGGCCAGGCTTGTAAGCCAACCCGCCCCCTGCTTTCCCCTGGCGGCCGACAATTTCAACTCTTTTTTACAAACAAAACCATTTTTCCATTGCAAAAACTAACATTTAACTGAGTTTAAACAAAAAACACCTAAAAACTACAACATTCAACTAAAAAAATTGGAAAGAAATTTCGACTTATGGCGAGATCTTTAGTTACAAAGTTGACAAGCATCAAAAGAGGGTCGATCTGAGACTTATTTCGTCAAAATCAGACCTGATCAGCCAATTTCTTCTTTCCTCATTGTTTCTTTCTCCTCACCTTTCTCTGATTTTTTCGGCGCCAGACTCAGTAGGAAAGAAAGAAAACCAGACTTTCTTTTCTAATTTTTTTCATTATAATTAACCATTCTCGGTTCTACAAAGAGCAGAACCGAAATAATTGTTGCGTATCGAAACGGGCGATGTATCGTCCAAAGAGGGGAGACGCATCGCCCCACTCTCTGGAGTGGAGCGATGCAAATCGTCCCCAGTGGGCCGTTACATGGCCCTACTTGCTGGAGTAGGGCATGCAAATCACCCAAGGAGCAATTGAACAGTGTCAGACACTGTTCACATTAACAGTGAGTGAATAGTGCATGCACTATTCACATGAAAATACGTGAACAGTGCGTGAACAGTGTCTAGCCCTATTCATGTGAACAGTGCGTGAACTGTTAATGTGAATAATAAAAAAATATTTTAATCTTTTTTAGTTTTAAGGGATAATTTGAACGAATGATTATCGAATACAAACGTTTTCGCTACGAATTTAAATGATTTAAAAAATATCTAAACGTTGTCAGTTGATTTAAAGATAAGAATCTATAGAAAAATCAGTGAGTCGCGGTCCGAGGACTCTACAGTTTTTGGGAACGTTGTGTTTTTTGCTATAAAACACCACCTTGCTTGCTGTTTGAATTAGGTAACTCTGGAACTGAATCAAGTGATGATCACAGTGTTGTATCTATTTATTGTTTCTTTTGTTTGGTAATTTTTGGTATATCATTGTGAAAATTGAATATTTGATAGCTTTTTAAAGTTTTACCTAGTTTTGATTTCTCCTATGACTAGTTCTGATATTAGTGTTCGAAGGAAAAGAACAAAGACATCTAATGTTTGGAATTATTTTAATATTATTAACGATGACGATAATAAAAATTCAAGAGCTAAATGTAATCACTATGAAAATTAGTGGATAGCGAGAACATGTAATTTTTCTAGTGTATATTTGATTAATTTCTACTTCAATTTTTATTTAATTACATTGTGTCATGTACTATTTGTTTTTTTATCTTTTCTTGTGCCTTTGACTTTGATATTTTACATCTATCTAGTTATGCGTACAAAAAAGAAAAATTTTTAAGTAGTAATTTGCAGACAAGTTTAGAGAGAGAAGAAGAAGAAAAAAAACGGGAGGACCAGAACCGAGACCAGAAATCTGGTCCGATTCTAGTCCGGTCCTGGAAAAAATTTTGGGCTTATTGATACAAAAAATTTAAAAACCGAATTTTAGTGGCCGATCCCAATCTCTCCAAAAATCGGACCATCCCGACCACAATCACCCAAAAAAAATAACGACTCAGGCAATCCAACTTGTCATTATCATTCATTGATAGAAAAGTATTTGAAAAACTTATATTATATTAATATAAGTTGAAAATATTTATATACGCTTAGCTCATTAGGCTCGGCTCGTTAAACTCGTTGGGCTGGCTTGACTCGACTCGTTAGTCTCATGGCTCACGAGTCAGCTCGGGTTGAAAATTTTTTTGGGTCAACTCATTAAGCTTGACATGCTCAGTGAACCAAGCCTTTCCAGGCTCGGCCGGCTCGTTTGACATCTCTATGTAAACCTCAATGAACTATCATTTCATTGTCACACTATTATAGCTGTAATTATTATGTGGATCTTGACTTTTGATTTGTTTTCAAGACTTCCGTTGTGAATCAAGCCTTGGGCTGGGTGATTGAGTCCTCTCCAAGGATTGGGTGGTCCGACCTAACATTTCTCTTAGGTCTGCCTCTTGGTCGTGACACAAGCAAAGGATTTACAAATCGTTAAATTCGTTATCCCTTTTTTAAAACAGGCTCATCAAACCATCAATGAAACAGGTTTGAAAACATCGATATATACCTAGATATGTACAAATAAAGTAAACCCCACTATTTTGATTAGAATGCATCCAAGTGAAAAATGAAAGTCATACAAGGACCTCTCTGGCACACAATCACAGAAAAACAGCGATCTAAAAACTTAGCGACACCTCGTGAGTTAGAAAGATGCTGAAAAATGACGACAATCTAAAGATTAGTCATGTCACCCTAGCTATCGATGAGTGAACTCAGCAACGGTACAACTTGTGAATCAAAGGGTCGTCGACGAGTAAGCTTAGCAACGACACTAGCCACGTGTTAAAAGAGTGGTCGGCAATCAAAGACCACACAACAACACCACTTGTAAAATTGTGTTAATCAAGAACATACTTGCCAGTTTTAGAGATTTGAAACTTAAAGATTGCGTCATCACCGCTATATTATCCGCTTTTGCTTTATACAAACAACAACCTTCCCACAGTAGAAAGTGAATATAGTATGACTCTGGTAGGTTTAGTTGCTCTGCTAGATATAACCTAAAACGTTAGAGATCAAAATTAAAAAGACTCCACCAGCCTAAACAAGTATCAACCCAATCGAGCACACATGTATGTCAACTTAAATAAAATACCATGTACTTGAAAATTTAAACGTACAAAACTTACGCACATATGCGTAAATATTAATGTATTGGCGATTAGGTTGCATCACGGTTTTCATAGGTGTCAATCCACCAAAATAAAGTTTTAAAAACAATGCGACACAAATGAAATGAATTATAAAAACCTTTACCTTAATCACGAGCATAGGCTTATCCACTTGTCGACACACGTTATTGGTAACAGATGCCAGAAAAAGAAATATCGTCGAAACCTATAACAATCCAACATCAAATCTCAATCTGAACACGAGGGATAACCAAAAGAATCTATACGAGGCTATGGATCCTAATCGATGAGGTACAATGTTGAAACCCCAAATCTAGATATGAAGATAAATATTAGGTAGATTCGCATTAACAATGGGAACCCAACTGAAGACTACGACAAATGGTCACAAACTTTGCTAAGCTGCTTCGCATATCATTGGCAAAATTTCCAAAATAATGACTGTGCAGTCGATCAGAAACCACAAGCGGTCGACCAATCCCAGCATGGGTCGACTGGTTGATCCTAGCGATCGAAAACTCATCCTCTCGACTTTCCATCAATGATCAATCGATGGATACCTTAGGGTTAAGGGTGGGCAAATCTCGATTTAGTTTGGGTTTGGATCAAACTAAACCTAGATTATGGTCTCAACACCAAAACTGAACCAATATCGTACCCAAATCGACCCGAACCGACAAAGAATTTTTATTTGGTTTGGTTTAGGTCATTTTAGGTCCAATTCCTACACAAAATTAAAACAAAAAAATTACACAACAAATAAAAACATAACTAACCAACATTAAACACCAAATATATCCATCATTAAACAACATTCATTTAAAACATGAAACAAAACTATAATTAAGCAATATACAAACACATAATAATTTATAGGAATACTCATCATTCATAAACTAAATACTTGAAAATTATTCTTGAACATCAAAGTCTTCGAATAATCGGCCTCCATTGAAAGTTGTCTTCTTCCCTTGATTAATTGAATAGTTCATTTACACTTTGAAATGAGTTTTGTAAAATTAGATAGTTAGAAACTTGATACATTGATGAAGGAAAAAGATGTGTACTCTATAACTTGATAATAGTCGGCACATCTTCATATTTTTCTTCATTTCTTTGGTTGGTAGCATCAATTTTGGGGGGAAAAAACAATATTATAGAGTTAAGAAGAATGAAGACAATATTTGCAAGAAAATATGTTTTCGAACGAATCCAACTTTGATTACAAATAATAGCTTCCATATCATCGGTAATAAGGAGGTACGAGATGAGTTAACAATATGACCACCACAATTAAATGCTGACTCTAAATCAATAGTCAACATTGGAATGATTAACACATCTTTTGCTATTTTACTGAAAATCGAATACTTATGGGAGTTGAATTTCCACCACGTTAATATGTCTAAATTATATGAATATTTTTCAGGTTTCTCAGTTATATACTCATCAAGTTTTGACATAGTAATAGAGGTGTAATTCTTAAGAAAATTGCGAAGTATATAGAGAATACAATATTCATTACCTTTGAAAACTCAGCACTTGAACTTGGACACTCATCATTTCAATCACTTTTGTACTCCAAATATAGTCTTTCCATTATATTCTCCACTTATTTCATAGCATCAACAAATCTTTCATTGCCCACCAAAATGCTTAGACAATATTTTAATAATTTTGACTTGCATTTTTTATCAAAAATACCTGATACAAAGAAAAGAGTATTGAACTTTTCAAAAATGCCACAATACTTGTCAAACTTTTTCTTTATTCCTAGAGTCATTTTTCTCAATAATATATTGCCACCCTTAGGATACCTTTGAATAATCATCTTTAACCGACATACAAATTAAATTTAATATGCAATGAAGCTGAAACAGTGTTATTTGAGTCATAAAACAACTTTGAAAACTTACAAAATTCTCTAATATTAGCATAATCTTCACTTGTAGAGGTTCTTCTTCTCCCATGTTTGATAGAAATGACAATCACATTATCCCATTTTTTCTAAAGCTTTTTCATATTTTTCAGCAAAATCTAACATCAAGTACATGGAGTTCCATCCAGTATGCACATCTAGGGCTATATTACCCTTAAAGATAATCTTCACACTTAGATAAAATTCTTAAACTATTGTAATCTTCCCGATGAAGATTTAACATATTTGACAACCTTTCGCACCCTACTAATTGAATCTTGATGTTCTTTCAACCCGTCATTAACAATTAAGTTTAAAAAATACGCAATGTGTCGAACATGAATAAATTCTCTATCGAAAACCAAACCTTTCCAATTACACAAACTCTTAATCAAACAAGAAATTGCAACATCATTAGAAGATGTATTATCAACAGTAATGGTAAAAACATTCTCAATGTCCCAACCTAGAAAACACTTTTCAAGTAAATTTTCAATGGATTCGCCTTTGTGATTATCAGTATGACAAAAATTCAAAAATTTTTATGCAATTTTCAATTACCATCTAAAGTGGGTTGTCAAAACCATATATATATGATATTTTGATTAGAAGTCAAAGTATCAATGGTTAAGCACACTCATTGACTCATCTATTGGTAATTCATCTTTAATTAATATCCTAGCAATCACATTACATCTACCTGATTGAGTAAATGTTGCTATTTCAGAGCATTCTCCCCCACTTTATTTCTTTACAAAAGGTAACGTTGTTTGTTTGATATCCAATTATGCCAAATACTTTTTACACAACCGTAAATGTCTTGTCATATTTGAAGTGTCATTCTGTACAATATGAGATGTATATGTTTGACCACAATAGTTACATCTAGGTTTAGGTGCATTAGGATCGCAAACATCAGCCAAAGTAAAGTGATCTGAAGCACCAAACCTATTCTTTTTCTTTGGATTACTATCATTCATATAGTTTTCTATTCTAAAAAAAACATTATAACAATCAAATTCATCGTTTAATCATGTAGATTAAAGTCACAAAGTGAAATATTAAATTTACAAATCAAATTCACAAAGATTAAATTCACAAATGCACCATGACAGTGAAAAGGGTCGACCCTTGGGCAGAAGTAGATACCTTGAGAAAATGGTTGACCCTTGACCATCTTGAGAATGGCAAGTGTCAACCAACCAGTTGACGCACTCTACAGTGTGCTGGGGTCGACACTTGTCGAGGTGTCGACCTTAGGTTTGCTCATAGCATAAAAGTTTGATTATTTCTTCACAACGTGAATTTATTTTGGATATAGAAGATATTAATTATCTAAAAGATTATGATTTCACTATACAATATCATCTTGCTAAAGCCAATATTGTAGCTGATACTTTGATTTCTCATCTTTAAGATTCATTTTATGTTTAGTATTTTATGAACGTAATATATCTTACCATTTGACAATTATAATCGTCAACATAATGTTGATGGTTAGATAGTTTATGTGTAATTTGCTAATGACTCATGCTTTTCAATGCAAAAGCTTAATGATGAGTTAAAGAGAGATTTGATCTATTGAAAAATGGGTATCAATATGACGCTTAGGAGATTAGTGCAAATTGATATTTGTTTTTGTAAAGACAGTTTTGGTGCCTAATTATTCGAAGATGAGAAAGGTCGTTCTTGCTAAAAGTCATGAGTCAATATTTGTTAGGCTTTTCTGTAGTACTAAAATGGATGTTAGTATTGGTGGACTAGCATGAATGGGATCTCAAACGTTTGTTCTTTTTTTTTAGGTAAAGAAGTGAATGCTTGTGTAGATGATTCTCCTAATGAAAATACAGTCTGAAGACCACATCCTTTTAGCAATGGTCATTTGACTATTGCAAGAAATGCAACGGTGTTTTGACTGTTGTGAGTCACAAGGCCCGTAAGTGAGGGGTGGGGGGATGAGTAGACTCAATCAACTAAATAATAATGACTCACACAACATCGAACTACTATGTAATCAGAAAAATCAGGACCAAGATTGTAAGCGCAAACTGTGGAATCAACTTACAATAGAACAGTTCAACAATTGATATTTCAACCCGAGTACACTTGAACGTTCACACAATGCGGGAATCTTTCCAAGGATTAAAACAAAACTTTAATAATTGAAGGAAAGACATAATTTAAACAGCGGACTATAGAGTATTCAGTCCTTTGAATACACAATAACCACTTTACTTCGTATCGTCGTAACAAAATTGCAAAAAAATTCCAATGCATGAGAGAAAGATTCCTTGTGAGGTACTATCAAAATTGGTGTACTCATAAATCTACACATAGTTCTGAAGGCACACTAGAACCATCATGCCACTTCAAACTGACATACCTCTTGACAAACAAAGCCAAGGAGAACAGAAACTTAACGAGATGCTGGGATCGACAAGACCAAAAAAACTATGAATTTTAGCGTGATCTAAGCAATGACCACCTATGTTAAAAACTTCAAACATGATGACCACAAACACAAGCACCACAAGTCCCAAAAACATACACCGGACTTCTAGGGGTTTGACCTCTCGTTTCTCATGCAACCCACAACTGCCACACGTATGCAACACCATATGGTTTCTAGTCCCCAGACAACCAACGAGACTCGAAATCCAAGATGTTTCTAAGAAAAATTATGGCAACTCAAACCAAACAACCTAGGACATGGCTCATAAGATCAATGCAGGTAGCTATACATTGATCAAACCAAATGGCAAGACAATAAACTTAGAATGCCCACACCCAAACAAAAAACTGCCCCAAGATATCCTTGCACGAAACTTGAAACAACACAACCAAGGATTGATTAGAAAATGCAAAAAACGAGAAAAAGAGACCCATCAAACATACCAGACAATTGATTCATTCGAGGCAAAAGATGACTCCTCGACACTAACATTTGATCAATGTCATGAAATAACATAGAGGAATCACATCCAATGCAGACATACTAACAAATTTCCCATCGAACAATATTTCCATCAAGGATCTCGTATCCACAATCTCGTTAAGCTTCCATGCATGACATGGTCGACAATAAAATAGAACCCAAACACAAATTTACGCATAGATATATCTCAAGGTCAGGCACCAACCACGACCAATCCATTAGGGAGTATAACCAAAATACTCCAAACATTAAGCCTACACATATGTTGTCACATGGCTACGCCAACCCCAACCCATCATACCAACTCCTGTTAGACTCCCAAGTGGCAAACTTGGTTGACCACTCATACAACCTCGACTGAGAAATGACAAATACTATGTGAGAACAAAACAATGACTATCTCCTCATTTCGAAACAAGAGGACTTCTTTTATCGACAAGGATAGAGATACCTCACTTAACTAGCAAACACGAAAGAAGTCGTATTGGTTAGTCCTAACCACAAAATGACAAGTCCATAGAGAATTTGCAATGATAATGCAAGCTAAAAAAATTTGTACAAAGGAACCACTTCGCTAATAAAGAGGAAATTTTTAGCACAGTGGGGGGCATTGAAACCCCCACCACAGCTAACCCAGCACCAGGGCTAGGACAATAAGAAAAATAGAATCAATTTGAGTGAGAATTGACCCCATTTGAAAAAGAATGATATTGTCTACAATTCTAGATTCACTAGCAAAAACTCCAAGGATTGGTAAAGAAATTCAAAAAAACACCTTGACTATCGATCCATCAAAACGAGATCGACATTTGAACTAGATCCAACCAGAAGAACTATCACGAAAGTCCCCTAAGTAATTCATGAGACTGTGACAACTTGACCCATCATCACCATATCTTGTCAAATCGTGCATAAATTGATGATAAAGACAAAACTTACCTACAAACGGATTTCTAGGGAAAACTCTATTGAACATGACTTCTTCCCAGTAGCATCCAGACTTACTTGGAAAATTTCATACTTAGTGTTAGAATAATTCACATGCATAACAAGGAAAAGTCCAAAACACTGCGTTACAGAAGTGTTAAGTGAACACTTCCAGAAACAATGGAACATTGCAATCTGATACCATAAATTTAAGTCACGACACGTAAGTGGGTTTTGACAGAAAAGCCAGATTAAGCGACTCAAACCTCAGAGAGAACTCGACCACTAGGCCCTAGGGTAAGTTTTGATGGAAGAAGACTCTAAAATAAATTTAGCTCTGCCCCGCGAGAAATGGGTCAAACTTCACATAGCAATCACATAAAAAAAAGATAGTGAAAATTTTAAATAATCCAATGAATGTTTTACAGGAAACAAAATGCCAAACGTCCAATAATTAATACAGACCAATGAAGAAGAATAACACTACCAAAAAGAGAGGAGAATTGAAAGCAGGACCACTCCTTAGCAAAGAACATCAACAACAACCTCCACGATTATGACCTGAGAAGTGGAGGGGGTCTTTCAAGGGAGTGATTAACTCAGCAAGAACCCTATACGATACACAAATGCATATATAAAACTTGTTTTATTATTTTCTTTCAAAACTTCAAAGCAATCACAAAAAATGCAGTGTATGAGAGTTTACATTAAAAAATGTTTTCCTTTGATTTCAAAAAAGGCTTCATGAGCGAAGCATTTTCAAACTAGCTAGATCCTTATTACCATTTTAAAACAAGCTTAACAAATCATGGGTGGTCCAATTCGAAAACATTGCAACATACGTAGGTATCTATACTTAAATGAAGCTACCATCATTTTTGTTTGAAAACAATCTCGGTGAAAAAGGATGGTTACAACACTATCACAAAAAAAAAAAAAAGTGATGATTTGTAGATCTGGCTGCACCTCATGAGCATGGAAGAAGCTAGAAAGGGATGGTGATCCAAAGATCAAACCATGTCTCCCAAGTTATAGGCGAGTAACTCATTGACGATACAACTCGTTAACTCAATGACGACACCATCCATGTTACATCCACTAATAGCTGGCGAGCAAGGTCCAACATAACACCACCAGCGCATGAAACAACAACACATTGGCCGCGTTTATGGATTCAAAATCCAAGGAGTCCGTCATCACCGCCCTATTACCCATTTTGCAATGTATAAACGAGCAACATTTGCTCAGAAGAAGGTGCATACAATCTAACTCTGGTCGCTCTAGTTGTTCAACTAGATACAACCCAAATCAATTGAAGACTGATATCAAAACGCTTAATCAGCCCCAAACAAGCATCATATCTTACTCGAGTTATTTTGGATAGTTGACCGTTGAAGCCTAAAACAATTGGAGTTCGATAACAGAAAAGACTCGACCAAGCAAATCAAAATCAACCTATATGGCATGCATATAATGGCGACTAGGCCTTGCCAGTTTTTATATGGTGACAACTCACCAAAATGAGTTTTAGAAAACCCGTGCAATGCAAAGCAATACATCATATAAACTTCTACCTCAATGGCGACCACAGCCTTACCAAAGTGTTGGCACACGCAATTGGAAATAGGCACCTGAACTGGGAATAGTGTCGAAACCTAAAACGATTAGACATCAGGATCCTAATCAAAACACGAGGGATATTAAAAAGAAACCTAATTAGGGTAACCAGCTACAATTGTCAACAAACAATGATCAAATCCTAGTCTGTATACATTGACAGCCTATTTGTGGATCCTACATTACCCTAGGAACTCAAGTGGGAGACAACGTCAAATGGTCGCAAAGTTTGCCAAGGTGACAAAACCTTCAAATGTTTAACTAGAACCACATAGCGGTCGATCGGACATCGACCATACATAGGTTGTTCAAATATTGCAACGGTCGACCATACCTTGCAATGGTCGACCATACATAGCAGCGGTTGACCCGACACTCTAATAGTCTGGTAGGTTGACCTTTTCCCTACACAAATTGACCTATGGCTTGACCTGTCCTTAGCATAGGCGTTGATAGAGAGGCTTCCTCGGTCGACCGAACTCGACCGGTGGTCAATCGGAAACGACATTTTCAGTGACAAAAGGACCAAAGAATTGCCCTATTTTTGCCAATTTTCACCACTAATTGACACTACAACCTGCATAAAATTATTTATAAAAATAACGCAAAAAGAAACAATAATTTCGAGTTTCAAACTTCGAAATCCAAATCCAAAAGAAAGTGTTCTTTTGGACTTTCATAGTTATGCTATCTGATATCATTGCATTACTTTTTTGTTAGCTCAATGTCTTCGTATCGACTTATCTAATTTCATTATTTGGTTTCTAAGTCTTTTCTTGAGAGCCATTCAATTTTAGCAAGGGTCGAATAGTTTGGATTGTGATAACCACTAATTTTGTTAAAAGGTGCAAATAAAAAAAAAAGAGTTAAAATAAGTTAAACCCTCAACTATAAGTTTTTTTTTAATCAACCCTCAAATTAAAAATTTTAACAAATAAAACTTTAAACTATATAAACTATGACAAATCAAACCTTGGCGAGGGGTCACCACCCCCCGATCGCATATTGAAGGCCAGATTGGTGGGCTGATCTTTTTAGATTGGCCCCCCAATCTGTCTAGTGCTTACGTGGCACTGGACAGATTTGACCAGGGAGTCGACGTGGAGGGTGGAGATCTCCCGTCCATGTGCATCGCACGTGATTGAGAACAGGGGGTCACCACCAACGGAATAGACCCCTATTCTTTGTTTTCTCATGTTTCATTACTTTCGAGAACGGGGGTCACCATCCCGGATTGGCCCCCATTCTCAAAATTATTGCTAATAATGCAGGGTCACCAATTTGGATCGGCCTCCTATTCTCAAAATTATTGGTAAGAATAGGGGGTAACCACCTCGGGTCGAGGGGCTAATCCTCTACTCCAGATAAAATTCGACCTCCATTCTCACCCCCCTTTGCCGAAAACTTTAATTTTCTCTCGATTCCCCTACAATTCCAACCAAAAATCTGACCATTTCACACCCTCACCATGTTGATTTCCCCAAACCTCTACTCTTTCTTGCTGTGAAAAATTTTCTCTATATTAGCAACGTCCATGAATTCTGTTCCAGCATATCGATTGATTTAAACGAGACAACAACGAGTGATATCAATTTGGACTAGTATTTGTATTCTATGCCCATATATGATAATATTCAAGCATTTGATCATCTTGAAGGTAATGAAGAAATAAAGGTGCAATCGACGTCAAAAACTTTAGATGATGAGCTTCAAACACCAGTCGATTCAGAGGATAATGAAGTGAAAAGCATACAAATAAAGGAAGAAATTGTGATAAGATTTATCTGAGGAAAAAGTACAGTTCTTTAAAGGCAATTAGAGAAGAAATATTAGAATATGCTTTAAATAATGGTCATGGGAATAAATTCATTAAAAGTACATCTTGGCGACGGACGACAGTTTGTGAAGACGAATGTGATGGTGACTGCATGCTTTGAAGATGCAAAATGAGCTTACGTTTCAAATAAAGAGTTTAATCGATACTCACACCTATTCAAGAAAAATTGAGAATCGACACACTATTGTGAAATAGGTGGCAAATCATTATCTAGATAGGTTCAAAATTCAATCTACAAGAGAAATTTCATCTATTATCAAGACAATGAGGAAGGATTTGAATGTCAACATTACACCAAGTCTTGTCAAAAGAGCAAGAAGTGAAGCTCAAAAACTTAATGAAGAGAAAGACAACGAATTATACAACTTATTGAGGTCGTACGCAGAAGAAATTTTTAAATCATTATTGGGTCTATAAACTTACCTGGTGGGCTCTGCCGATAACGAGGCATGTGTATTAGAAAGAATGTATATGTGTATGGCCACTTGCAATGTAGGTTTGTTGCTGTGTGGTAGACCTATTATCTATTTGAATGGTTGTCGTATAAAAGACTTATATCCCAGCTAATTGTTAACAGCTGTTGGCATTGATAGTAATGATGAAATATATCTTGTTGCTGTTGCAAATATAGAATTAGAGTGTATGGACTCCTGAACGTGGTTTTTGAAATTATTAAAAGAAGACTTAAATACAGAATCGGGATACGGATGGACATTTGTTTCGGATCGACAAAAAGTATAATGCATTTGCAATTGTTATTTCAAAATTGAGGCGTTGTGAAAGTTATATTGTTTTCTAGGGGGGGCAAATTTCGATTCAGTTTGGTTGTAGAGGGAAACCGAACCAAATCGACCAGCTTTTGGTTTTCAGATCGGAGACCAAAATTGATCTAGAAATCGACCGGAACTGAACTGGAACTGAACCGAAAGTTTTTGCTCGGTTCCGGTTCTTGACAATATTAAAAAAAAATTAAATAATACAAAATATATTATATACTCTAAAAAAATATACCCAAAAAATAAAACAAGTGAATATAGCAAAATATAAAAACAAACCAAATCATCAAGTAAATCATATTATCCATTATTAAAAAGTGAAAAATCAAAAAGTGCTTAAAAATGCTTAACAATATTTGCTTCAACCTTTCAACTATTCCACTAATATTGGAATAATATTTTCATCTCCATTAGTTGATGTGGAATCTGCGAACTGTAGTTGATAAACCAATTAAGTAAAATGAATTAGAAATATAAAAAAAAAAAATGTAAAACATTACACACCTTGTTCAACCTTGTCAATATCAGCCACTAAATAATTAATGTTAGTAGATTGATGCTTTGCCGTCAACTTCGAGTGCACATAAGCGTCTCGACAGCGTTTGGGGACAAAGAACTACAAAATGAATCGAATACACGTCCTTCGCCATTAAAAGCTGACTCCGAAGCAACTGTTGAAATGAGGATAACTATCACATCCCTTGCCATTTTACTCAATAGTAGAAATTTCAAGGAATTCATTTTCCATCATTCCAAAATATCACTTTTATCTAAAAACTTTTCTAGTCCTTCAGATAAATATTGATAAACTTCAGTGTTTTTATTTGAATCGTCATGCGCACTATGACTATTACAAAACATCTCATAAATCATATAGTGGGTCAAACTACTACTTTGTCTCATCACGGTAGAAGTCGTTCCAACCATTATACTAGAATTGTCTTCTGAAATTTTAAAATCCAAATCAGATTTATAATGAAGATTTAATCTTTCTATCACAAGTTCTACCTATCTCACTAAATCGTCTGCCTTCTCACTATTAAACACCTTGCTGAGACAATGTTTCAAAAACTCCATTTTACATCTAAGATCTAATATAGTTGCCACATACATCAACATATTGAACTTAACACAACTCCCTCAATATTTGTCAAACTTTTTTTACATGTCAATAGTCATTCTCCTCAACAATGCATTATCACACTAAAAGTGCTCATGGATAACCATTTTCAAATTACACGCTTCACTAATATAAATATTCGATGTGACATGTGAAGAGGTCGAAATGACAACAATTGTATCGTAAAAAATCTTCAAAAACTTGAAAATCT
This sequence comes from Begonia peltatifolia, assembly GCA_022433055.1. Classification (NCBI taxonomy): domain Eukaryota; kingdom Viridiplantae; phylum Streptophyta; class Magnoliopsida; order Cucurbitales; family Begoniaceae; genus Begonia; species Begonia peltatifolia. The sequence continues at coordinate 16,441,641 of CM039521.1, forward strand.
CTCTAATATTAGCCCAGTCTTCTATTGTGGGTGGTCTTTCGCTTTCCTGCCCAAATCAAGAAAATAATGACTATCAATTTCAATTAACTTTGCAAAATCTCTTTCATACTTTTCGGCACTTTCTAACATCAAATATGTAGAATTCCATCTAGTAGGTACATCAAGATAAACATTACTTTTGCAAATGATCTTTATATTTTCAACATAATTTCTAAATTGTTGTAGTCTTGTAGGGGATGATCGAACATATTTCACAACTCTACGAGCTCTTACAATAGACTCTTGATAATCTTTTAAACCATCATACACAATCAAATTCAAAATATGTGCAAAACATCGCACATGCATGTGTTCTCCATTCAAACTAACTCATTCCAATTTTTAATAGTTTTTATCAAATACGAAATTGCAACATCATTCGAGGAAGCATTGTCAATTGTAATCGTCAAAACATTTTCAATTTCTCATTCAAACAAGCATATTTCTACTTCTCTACGAATCGTTTCGCCTATTTGATTCACAATTAAGAAAAAATTTATAATTCTTTCGCATAAGATCCAATCACTATCAAGGTAATGAGCAGTTAATACCATGTAATTCAAATTTTGCATAGAAGTCTATATATCTGTAGTCAAGCATACTCGTTGAGATCTATTTCTAAAATAATCTTTCAATTTCAGTTTTTCTTTATCATAAATACTCAAAATATCTCGTGCCATGATAGTTCTAGAAGGTATAGAAAACTTAAGTTGAACATATTACAAATATGTTCTAAAATCCTCTTCTGCAACAAATTTCAAAGGCAATTCATCAACAATAATCATCTTTGCAAGCAGTTCTCGACAAGTTGCAAGACTAAAACAAGTTACATTAATTCCTACTTTCATATTCTGATAGCTTAAAGTCTTTTGCTTCGTATCGACACTAGCTAACAATTTGTTGCAATTAAGCATGTGGTTTTTCAAATTTGATGTCTCATTCCTCAATGCATGACATACATATGACTGTGAACAATGACTACATTTTGCTCTACGATTGCTATTATCAAAACTTTCAATCTTCTTAAAATGATTCCAAACTTCTGATTTTTTTTCTTTTCATTTGACTATGTGTAGGACCCTCTACACAATCATTAATGTTTTCTATTTTAAAACAAAGTTAATTAATCAAAATCAAAGACAAAATCACTCAAAAAGACAAAAAATAGAATTAGTTTATTAACGATTACCAATTATATTAGCTCTCTGCAAAAACTACACAGTGTGTAGTACACACTACACATGCTGCTCTCGGTCATAATAAAACATCACATAACAAACAAATAAAATAGAAATCAACAAACAGCAACACAATAAGACAGAACACTGCCAGCTAAAGAAAAACAACACTAACAAAATTGCTCTCGGTCACGCCCGAAGAATCTCCCAAAACAGAAACATTAACTTCATGTTTCACAGTTCAAAACACATAAATTAAAGAAATCAAAAAACATAATCTTGCTCTCAGTAAAAAACAACAGAGAGCAAAATCTGTTTGATTTTACTCTCGGTCAAAAACAGAAGAGAGCAAAATCAAACAGTTTTGGCTCTCGATCAAAACAGAAGAATTCGATTTTGCTCTCGGTCAAAAACAAAAGAGACTTTGTTGATGCTTTGGTGTTGCTTACTTGATGATATTTTGCTCTTCTAATGAAATAGAAGAAACTCTATCGATCTAAAAACATAAAAGATTTTGCTGTATAATCAAGAGAGTATCAGTCAAAAATAGAAGAGAGCAACGCATAGAACGTACCCAGTGGCCGACACTGTTGTCGTCATCGATAGTCGAGAGTCAATAGCCAGTAGCGGAGGCCGGAGAGTCGTCGCCTGTCGTCACCTGGAGTCTGGAGCATAAGAAAATATTAAAGAACCGTGTTAAAGACGAAAATCATTTTGGTCTTGAACACGGTTCTAAATTGCCAGGACCGAATTTTTTAGTTCAGCTCGGTTTCTGTCAGTTCTTGCTTATCCAAACTGAAAACCAAACCAATAGATTTGGTTCTTGCAATTTAAAACCGCATTTTGATTTTCTCTTTATCAAAACCAACCAGAATGAGACCAATGTCACCGATTCTAGTTCGGTTTCAGGTTTCGGTTCGATTTTTGAACACCCCTATTGTTTTATGTTGTCTCTGTTTGTTATTTCAAATTTCAGGGGTTGTTATCCGCTATGCAATAAAAATTACTATTAGTCGAACACCACTACTGCCTTCAGCATATATACGCAAATTTTAAAAACTAATTTCGGAGAAGAGTATATAGAGATATAATGTGGAATGCAGCCAGGGCAGTCACAATTTTTTATTTTGAGAGAGAAATAAGGAACTTACATCATATTAACTTTGATGTCCACACATATCTTCGAGGCAAAGACTCTAGGTATTAGTTTAGTCATGTATTTTCTTCGATTCTTAAGTGTGAACTGAGATTAAATAATTTATGTGATTCATTCAATGCAGTTCTACTACATGTTAAGGACAAACCAATCCTGACTATGTTTGAGACGATCTGAAAGTACATGATAACTAGGATTGTGAAAAAAATATGAGAAGTTGGCATCGTCAATCGTCGAGGGTTTGCATCATATCTCTCTAGGATTCCATTAGCTTTCTAATGGAGTCCATTAGCTCTCTTTGGGACCCATAAGCTCTTTTTATGTGAATGTGAGCTCCTCGACTCTACCTACGAGAAACTATACACTCTGCTCCATCTTGTCCCACCTACTGTCCATCTGGGGAGACAATGGCCGAGCAGGGGGGTCTTCTAAAGGAACATCTGCAGAGGTCGAGGTCCACTAATATCCCTGGTCCTAATCTCCCTTGAACACCCACATCCCGTTGACTTGGACCAGACCCATTTGAAGCAAATGGAGCCTATCAAATACATCGGCGGGTCTCTATGCTCTAAGCTGCTCTCCAGTCAGTAGCTGAATCTGAGCTCGCTCGATGAGCGCTCTTTATCAACGTTCTGTAACGCAGGTTCTTGTTGCACGTCCGACCAATCTCGTACATGTGACCTAAAATCACAAATCCCAGGTCGAACATCTTCTCACTGTATAGTTTCTCCATGACATAGAGATCCATGCAACTCATGAGATCTCTATGTTCGTCCCGCGCTAGAAGGATGTGTTTTATCAAATTATGAATAACTCGAGCTCTAACACGCAAATCCTTTGACTTTGGCTTCACAAATACCACAATGTCGGCATTACAATGAATTTCTCTAAAGAACTCTATTCCCTTAGCTAATCTGAAAAAATTACAATCTCGGGAAGCGTGGTAGTATCTTTCCACATTATGCCATTCACCAACAAATTCGAGCACTTCATTAACTGTCTGTGCAGTTATGAACATCTCCGTACCAAGGATGTATGTCTTCCTCAATCCTGCCCTCCCGGTAGAGGATACGTTCGCATAAAACATGCAAACAATACGCCCGCTGTTGTCGCCTCTCAACCCGTACACCCCGTGTAGGCGATTTTGTCAAACAACTCTTTGACCTGCAATGACTCCCAACCTGTTAAGTTGACAGTCTTCGAATAAATAATAGAGTGGTTTAACATATTCCGCTTAAACTATTCTTGACACTCTCAGTTTCTGAAATCCATAGAGACATATCTAGGTGGCGGTCATCGCTCTTGAGCCGGAGCACCTTATGACGTTGGTGTCCAGTTTTTTAAACTTCTTTGAGATGGTCTACTTGTGACGGAGCTCCTTATGACGGGGCAACCTTTCGTTTAAAGACTATTTTGGGAGCCATTTGAGAAAATTTTGAGAAATTGGAGATTTTAAGGTTTTAGGGCTCCAATTTGTGAGATTTTTTTGGCTGAAAACTGAAAAAAACGGTTATGATTGGAGAAATCAACACGGAATAGTCAAATTTTGAGTTGGAATAGCGGAGGAGCTTGAGAGAAAACTAAAATTTTCGACAACGGGAGGTGAAAATGGGGGTTGGTTATTTATATAGCGTTAGGGGTGATTCCCCGTTCTCAGCATTAATTTCGAGAATGAAGGTCACCGCCCTTGATTGGCCCCCCGATCTATAAAAGAGGATGAGAACGGGGGTCACTGCCCTAGATCGGTGGTGACACTCTATTCTCAATCATATGTGATGCACGTGGAACGGGAGGTGCCCACCCCCCACCTTGACCCCTTGATCAAATTTATTCAGTGCCACATAAACACTAGACAGATTGGGGGTGATCAGGGGTGGCCCATTCTCATATCTCCTTTTTAGATCGGGGTGTTGATTCGGGATGGTGACCCACTGTTGTCGAGAACAATGAAATATGAGAAAACAAAAAACGGGAGACGATTCGTGGATGGTAACCTCCTATTCTCAATCATGTGCGATGCACGTGGAATGGGAGGTGTCCACCCCCCACCTCAATCCCTTAATCAAATCTATTCAGTGTCACGTAAGCACTAGACAAATTGGGAGTGATCAGGGGTGGTCCGCTAGGATTTGATTTGTTATATTTTATATAGATTAATATTTTAGTTGTTAAAATTTTTAGCATATAGTTTGAAGGTTAATTAAAAAAAACATTGAGAGTTTAATTTGGTATTGAACCTGAAAAAAAATACTTATCTTTTATAATTTCCTTCCTTCTCACACTGACCATTTTCTCTATGGGAAAACTTCCCTCTCTACTCTCTCTCTCTCCATTTTCTCTTTAACTTTCTCGTTCACCCACGAAAATCAGCGAGAACCCCGTCTGAACCATTTTTTTGTAATATTTTGAAAGATAAATGGACGGGCTGAGACCGGTTTGGTCAGCGAAAGCGATAGTGTTGACAATAATTACATTAATTTTCTTATGTTGTGTCTGGGCAACGAACCACTTAATAGGTGGAGGTAGAGATTGACGAACAAGTTGTTGCTATTAATTTGATCAGATGGAGTTGGGAGATCTCCGCTACGTTAATACTCCTTTGGGTCTCTTCTTGGTCTTCTCAAATGCTTCGTCTCTCCCTCGCTTCCTTTTTCAGTTGTTCATGTCTCCCATTTTGATTGAATTCAACTTCGCACATACGTACATACATTAATTCAAGGTTCTTACGTTTCTCAATACATAGTTGTCTGATTTACACGTGTTCATACATACGTACATACATTAATTCAAGGTTACTATCTCGTTTATTGCATGTCATCATATTTATGCATTGGTTTAAGTGCATGCTTTATTAAACAAAAAAAACCCCGAAGTTTGGTTTTTTTTAATAAAAAACCTGAAAGTATACTATTCATCGTAAAAAACCTTAACGTTTGATAAACAATCACGCTGAACCTCGGAGGGGGGGTGAGGAGGCCGTCCTACTCGTAGAGGACGGCCCGTCCAGTTGGACCGCCCGTCCCATATATATATTTTTTTTTTAGGAGAGAAGACTGCCGGTTCATTGAACCGGCCGTCCTCGCCGGGGAGAGGCTGGCTGGTCATCGGACCGGTCGTACTCTCCACGACCAAAACCCGTGACAAAAGTCACGGATTTGTTTTTTCCCCGCCGAGTACGGCCGGTCCGCTAGATACTCCGCGGGGAAAATCCCGTGACTTCGGTCACGGGTCCGTCCTCGCCCGCTAGAGGACATCACCCGTGACTTTGGTCACGGATTTTTCCAGCCGAGGACGGCCTGTCCAACTGGACCGGCCATACTCGGCACCCCTATTTTAGGAACCGATCGATTCCTCCTCTCCATCCCATCTCATCCTCTCTCTTCCTCTCCTTCTCTCATCCGCGGCCAACGCTCGATTTTTTACGCCTAATTCTTCGATTGCCTTTCTCTCTTTTGTTATCCCGTCGATAATTTTCTGCGTTCAGGTGCCAGATACAAGGGGTTTTTTTATTTTTTTATTTTAGCATTTATTATAGAAATAAAAATAATAATTCATGTACGAGAGTTGTCAAAACGAATTAAATTTGTTATTACGTAGTATTTATGCGTTATATTTTGATTTGCAAATTTATAGCAAAATTCTGAAAGTATCAATATTTTATGCTATGTTTATTTATTTAAATATTTCTAATACTTTTATCTTGAATACGGACGACTATTTTACTGCTCCGATGGTATTTCTCTGCGTGCACCTGACAGGTACGAATGATTTTTCCTTTTTTTTTAACATTTACTTTATACATTCAATTAAAAACCTTTTAATATATTTTATTATCAATTATTTTAATAGTAGGAACGACGATGAATTCCGGTTCAAGTAGATCAGATGATGTAGACGAGAGATCAACTGGTGATGCCGAAATGGATTAGTATTTGGATGACACACCTGCACATACTGACGTACGATCATTCGATCACGTGGAGGAAAATGAAGAAATGCTCGTGTATTCAACCTCCAAAACTCTAGACGAAAAGCTTCGAACACCGATTGGCTCAGATGAGGAGGAGGTAGAAATTAGACTAGTAAGAGAACAAATTACAATGGACTTCTTTTTGGGTAGAGAATATGGTTCTCTCGAACAAATTAAAGAAGAAATACGCGAATATTTTGTGAAAAGCGGGTATGCTATAAAATTCTCTAAACGTGAAACGAGACGACTCACGGCTGAGTGTGCAAATGGATGTGGGTGGCGACTGCATGCTTCGAAGAAGCAAAATGAGCATACGTTTCAGATAAAGAGTTTGATCGACTCTCACAGCAGTTCGAGGATAGTTGAGAACTGACACGCTTCAGCAAAATGGGTGGTGAATCATTACCTTGACAGGTTCAAAAGTCACCCTACCTGGGAGATTTCTTCTATTATCGAGACAGTGAGGAAAGACTTCACTGTTGACATTTCACCAAGTCTTGCTATAAGAGCAAGAACCGTAGCTCAAAACATAAACGAAGGGAAATCTGACGAACAGTACGGGCAACTATGGTCCTACGCAGCTGAGATATTTAAATCAAATTCCGGTAGCACAGTCAAAATTTATGGTAACCCAGTGGAGCCTAATTCATTACAATTCCAGATATTTTATATGTGCATGGCTGTTTGCAAAGAAGGTTTGCTGCAGTGTGGTAGACCACTTATCTGTTTGGATGACTGTCATCTCAAAGGGTCGTATCCTGGGCAATTACTGACGGCCGTCAGTATTGATGGCAATAATGGAATATATCCCGTTGCTATTGCCAACGTCGAATCTGAGTGTGCAGACTCGTGGACATGGTTTTTACAAATATTAAAGCAAGATCTAAACACTGAATCGGGCCGTGGTTGGACATTTATTTCAGATCGACAAAAGGTATAATGCATTTCTTTATGTTATGTCAAATTTTTGGGTGTCTTGGTAGTAATATTATTTTAATTACCTAGTTTTTCGTGCAAATATCAGGGGTTGCAGAGAGCTGTTCGCAAAGAATTCGAACATGCTGAACACCGCTTCTGTCTACGACATATGTATGCGAATTTTAAAAATCAATTTCGGGGCAGAGCATACAGAGATGCAATGTGGAGTGCAGCCAGGGCACCCACGGAGCGTGATTTCGAGCACGAGATGCGAAAATTATACCGGCTTAATCCAGATGCCCACGTATGGCTGCGAGCAGAAGAGCCTAAATTTCGGGCCAGTCATGCATTCTCTTCGATTTCCAAGTGCGAATTGGGATTGAATAATTTGTGCGAGTCATTCAACACACTTATTTTGCCGGTCAGGGACAAGCCAATCCTGACCATGTTTGAGATGATCCAAAAGCGATTGATGACTCGCATCGTGCAGAAATTTGAGAAAGTGATAGAATCAACCAACCTCCTATGTCCCAGATACGGAAAAAGCTTGATAAGATTATAAGCGTGTCTGGAAATTGGAGTGCAACGAGTGCGGGAGCTAGACGATTTCAGGTCAGCAATGGATACGAATAATTCGTTATAGATATGAATTTGGGTATGTGCAACTGTACATGGTGGGAGCTGACAGGAATCTCATGTGTTCATTTTATTCCTTGCATGTACTGGATGAAAGTAACGCCAGAAAATTACGTGCATGCATGCTATCACAAGGCAACATATCTGCAAATGTACTTACACTACATTCGCCCAATTAGCGGACAAGTAATGTGGCCACCCGTTGAAGGTATGAACGAAATACTCCCGCCCAAAAGAAAGCGCCAACCTGGTAGGCCAAAGAAGACAAGAGTTCGAGATGCTGATGAGCCGTTAAGCTCGAAACTTGGCAAGAGCAACTCCACTGTGCGGTGCCGTATATGTCGGCAGGAGGGGCATAATACTCGCACATGTCCTAACCGGGGATCAACTTCAGGCGCTGCTTCGCAAGACACATTTATGGGGTTTAACACATTTCACGGGACGCAGGAATCTTTTACACACAGTCGTGGCAGTAATTGTTGACTTTTTTTTATTGGCAAAGACTCTCATTCTTTTGTTTGTAATGTTATAATTGATAGTTAATTTATTTGTGGTTTTTTTAGAATAAACCATAGATGATTGATTTTTTTGAAAACAATCATTAAAGTTTACTATTCATCGAGAAATATTCAATTTGAACATCGGGTGAGAAGACCTTCTTTTTTAATTTTATTTAACTAAAATTAAAGTAAATTATACAAGTGTTATTAAAACAATTAACTAAAATTAAAATTAAAGTAAATTAAAATTTAAATTAAAAACAATTAACTAAAATTAAAGTAAATTATACAAGTGTTATTAAATCATGGAAAGTGTTCCATAAGAAGAACAAATCATAGAAGATTATCTAAATTACAACAAATCGTGCAAGTATTAGAAAATCACATAAATTTAAATTTCATACAAAATTAAAGTATAACATTAGTTTTACATACAAAACCTAACATATACTACGCCGGAGGGTCATCATCGTCTTCGTCGATGGTGGCGTGGTTCTCCATCCAAGTATGTAACATCTCATACATCTCTTTATATGACTCATCGAGATAATGTTGTGACTAAGTCAACTCTCTCTGAGAAGCGATCACCCCACGCTGTCTTACGGCGACTCATCGACTCTTCCTATGAGTAGCTGGATATCACGTTGTTGGCTCTGCTGTGTCTCAAGCACTTGCTGCAGATGTTGATGGTCTGTTGCATCTCATACATCTATTGCTGATGCGTCTGTTGCATCTGATATACCTGTTGTAGATACTGCATCGTGTTCCATCCACTACTCTCATCTTCTTGGGGGGCTAATAGCGGCGATGTGTTGTCATCCATCGGCACTGGCTGAGAAGTAGATGCCCCCTGATTTCTCTTCAGCACCCAGGCACCATCGACTTTCACAATGTCCATCTGTGTCAACTATATCATGTCAAATACGTCGATGGATCTATGAGGTATTATCTGCTCTCCAACCGGTAGCCAAATCCCAGCTCACCCGATGATCTTCATAATCAGTGCCCCAAAGGGGAGATTTGTCGTGGGTGTCCGTCCAACCTCACGTATGTGGCTCAAAATCAAGAAACCAAAGTCAAAAAGCTTTCCGTTGCACAGCTTTTCCATGACATATAGGTCCATGCAGCTCACATGATTTCGATGTCCATCTCACGGCAGAAGGGTGTGAGCTAGCAGGTTACGGAGAACTCGACCTCTAACATTCAATTCGTTCGATCGTGGCTTCACGAACACCCCAATGTTGGCATTGCGGTGAATTCTCCGTAGAAAATCCACTCCCTCGGACAGTGAAAAAAAAAAAAAGCAGTCTCGGGAAGCATTGTAATATCGCTCCGCCCCCCATATGTGAAACCTTAACACTTCATTAACTTGCTCTGATCATACCATAAACTCTCTACCAAGGACGTACGTTCTCAAACCAATGAAAACTCCATCTTCCCCAGACAATCTCAAGTTCGCGTAGAACAAGCGAACTATTCTCTCGCAGGTTTCACCCGTCAATGCATTGATCTCGTGTAAGCTGATGTTCTCAAACATCTCTTTGATGATCATCGACTCCCAACCTCTGAAGTCTACATACATACAATGGGTAAGTGAACGTTTTTGGGAATTGTGCGCAAACTTTTTCTGACAATTTTCATTCAAAAATTCCATTGAAATATCCTGTCAATTTCACATACAACCAAAATTTCATAAGTTATAAAAAAGATATTATATTATAAATAAAATGATTTCTTTGACTAAATAAAAATAACATAAATTTTCACAGTTGTTAGAATTGAAAATTTGAAAATAAATTTTACATTAGTAAACCAAAGAAGTATCGGTGTATCTTTTAAAAATCACTAAACTTTAGTTATTATCGGCAATATATTATAAATATTTAAATAAATAAACATAAAATAAAATATTTATACATTCAGAATTTTGCTATAAACTTTAAAATCAAAATACAACGCATAAATACGGTACATAATAAAAAATTTAATAAAAAATTTATTAATAATAAAATATATTAAAAGGTTTTTTTTCCATAATAACTAATCTTTACAAAATAATGATCAAACTATTTTAAAATTAAAAGTTTTTTAATTGAATGTATAAAATAAATGTTAAAAAAAAAAAAATCATTCGTACTTGTCAGGTGCACATAGAGAAATACCGTCGGAGCAGTAAAATAGTCGTCTGTATTCAAGATAAAAGTATTAAAAATATTTAAATAAATAAACATAGCATAAAATATTGATATTTTCAGAATTTTACTATAAATTTGTAAATCAAAATACAACGCATAAATACTACGTAATAACAAATTTAATTCGTTTTGACAACTCGTACATGAATTATTATTTTTATTTTTATAATATATGCTAAAATAACAAAATAAAAAAACCCCTTGTACCTGGCACCTGAACGCAGAAAATTATCTACGGGATAAGAAAAGAGAGAAAGGCAATCGAAGAATTAGGCGTAAAAAACCGAGCGTTGGCCGCGGATGAGAGAATGAGAGGAAGAGAGAGGATGGGATGAGATGGGATGGAGAGGAGGAACCGATCGGTTCCTTAAATAGGGGTGCCGAGTACGGCCGG